>OX375882.1:72598286-73798286 GCA_947359465.1 Metellina segmentata
TTGTATTAAGTACTTATACTATTTACTTGTACTAAGTACTTATACTATTTACTTGTACTAAGTACTTATTCTATTTACTTGTACTAAGTACTTATACTACTTACTTTCTCTCTTATAATACTAAATACTAAAACTACTTACTCTCTCTCTCTCTCTCTTATACTACTTATATGCTTACTTATATTAAGTATTTATACTAATTACTTATACTGAGTATTTACACCTACTTGTTCCCTCTCTTATACTAGTTTTACCAAGTACTTATACTACTTACTCTCTCACTTATACTAGTAATACCAAGTACTTATACTATTTACTCTCTCTCTTATACTACTTATATACTTACTTATACTAGTAATACCAAGTACTTATACTATATACTCTCTCTCTTATACTACTTATATACTTACTTATACTACTACTACCTTATTTATACTACTACTACTTTACTTATACTACTACCTTACTTATACTACTACTACTTTACTTATACTACTACCTCACTTATACTCTACTACTACTTTACTTATACTACTTCTACTTTACTTATACTACAACGTCACTTAATCTACTACTACTACTTTACTTTATCCATCACTGCTCCCCCCCCCTTCACTTAATCTACTACTACTTTACTTAGTATAAGTAAGTATTATAAGTAGAAAAGTATTGTAAGTAAGTAGTATATAAGTAGAAAAGTATTGTAAGTAAGTAGTATATAAGTAGAAAAGTATTGTAAGTAAGTAGTATATGAGTAGAAAAGTATTGTAAGTAAGTAGTATATAAGTAGTATAAGTAAGTAATATAAGACAGAGAGTAGTATAGGTACTATAAAACACAGAGTAATATAAGCACCATAAGACAGAGAGATAAGTACTATAAAACAGAGAGTAGTATAAGCATAGATGACGATTTAAAATCTCTGAATGTTGATCGAAAGGATATGGCGCTTCTGCTGTCCAATACAGCACGTTATATGACTGCGGCTGGCGCAGTTTTTTAATGGTAAAGAAATTACTGGTCAAGGATCGGCCATTCAACGTTCTTCTGTATATAAAAATGTGTTATAATACTAATACTATACACGACTAAAATTGTCAATATATTTTTCATTTTTTCATTTTTTACGGATAATTTATTTTAGAATTTAGCGTACCAAAAATAAATGCAACTTTATTTCCATAAATGCAACGTTAGTGAATGATAAATTCAACCTTTCCCATTTTTACTGCAACAAAAAAGTTGCCCTAGTTATAAGTCACTTATTTAATTTTTCGTGACAGCAATTTTAAGATTTAAGATTCAACTTGTGGTTATGTGGTTTTTGATTTATTACAAATTTCCCACCTTTGTTTGCTCATAAACTGAAAGAAAAAAACTTACGAGATTTTGCCACCTTCTAAACATTAACAAAAAAGACTCCAGGATTAGTGAATTTTTCGGGAAAAGTGACATAACATTTTGCCATCTGAGCACAGAAATAATGGGCAATGGGTTTTCGTAACACGCGAGGTTCTTGATGTGCCCTGAGTTTCAACGGAGGTTGGTCTTAATATAAAGCAAACAAATATTTTCCAAAAACTAAACTCGCAAACAAACTTTTTTTTAACAGTGAAAAATTACTTCTCTGTGCAAAGCACGCTTACCCGATGGATTTCCAATTTTGCTAACTTCATCAATAACATAACCAACAACTAAAGGGTAAACTTAATCGACAAGTCAAGGTTACAAGCAACAAAAAACATAATGAGTAGTGGCATCTGTAGATGGGCGTATTTTTTCTATCAACATTAGTCCACTTGGAGACCCGGGTCAAAATTTATGTTTTGATATTTTGGTTCCCAAACTCGCTTCAGCGTGTGATTAGACGCGGTGCATGACAGGTAGCAATTGCTTACAATGCCTGACATGAGAAAGTAATTTATCGAATGAGGCTGGGCGACCTTCAAATGTGACAGCTAATGAAACATCTATCTGTTTGAACTTGAATGTGTACGGTCAGTAATTTTTCGAATCACAGTAATCGAGAGAAAATGTTTTTTAATGGATGAATACTTTTTCTTCCAGCAAGTAACACATTTTCAATTTGTGAGCAACGCCCTGTTTTTATCATCTCTATCAATGTTTGTGCATCCTTATTTCAAATTAGAAGTGTTTAGTAAATATTGGAGACTTTTAGAGGTTGTTTCGGGAGCGAATTTGCCGAGTGGTTGCCATTCGTTTGGAAAGTAATAATGCACTTGGTTGTGAATTCGATCCTCATTTGAGTTGATGTCGAGCTCTATTTCTATTGTTTATTCAGGTCAGTTGACTACATACAAACTTCAATCATGAAGGCAAGCGGTAGACCGATGCGCTTGGTTGCGGATTCCATCCTTGTTGGTACTAATGTCGAGCGTGAGTTCTATAGTTCTTTCAAGTCAACGGCTAAAATACAGACAAATTTCAATCATGAAGGCAAGCGTTAGACTTATGAGCTTTGTTGTGAATTATCTAACGCTTGTAGCTATTAACACGTTAATAGCTACTAATTAACACGACAATACGTTACGTGAATTATCTAACGCTATCTTCGTTTGTACTGATGTCGAACTAGAGCTCCTTGGTTCGTTCAAGTCGACTACCTAAATACAATCTTCAATCCAAAAAGGTACTACAAAATACAAACTTAAATCATGAAGGCAAACGGTTGACCGATGCACTTGGTTGCAAATTCCATCCTTGTTTGTATCAATGTCGAGTGTGAGTTCTATGGTTCTTTCAAGTCAACGGTAAAAATACAGATAAATTTCAATCATGAAGGCAAGCATTAGAACAATGAGCTTTGTTGTGAATTATATCTTCGTTTGTACTGATGTCGACCTAGAGCTCCATGGATCTTTCTCAAGTCGACTACCTAAATACAATCTTCAATCTAAAAAGGTACTACAAAAATACAAACTTAAATCATGAAGGCAAACGGTTGACCGATGCACTTGGTTGCAAATTCCATCCTTGTTTGTATCAATGTCGAGTGTGAGTTCTATGGTTCTTTCAAGTCAACGGTAAAAATACAGACAAATTTCAATCATGAAGGCAAGCGTTAGACTAATGAGCTTTGTTGTGAATTATATCTTCGTTTGTACTGAAGTCGACCTAGAGCTCCATGGTTGTTTCAAGTCGACTACCTAAATACAATCTTCAATCCAAAAAGGTACTACAAAAATACAAACTTAAATCATGAAGGCAAACGGTTGACCGATGCGCTTGGTTGCGAATTCCATCCTTGTTTGTATCAATGTCGAGTGTGAGTTCTATGGTTCTTTCAAGTCAACGGTAAAAATACAGACAAATTTCAATCATGAAGGCAAGCGTTAGACTAATGAGCTTTGTTGTGAATTATATCTTCGTTTGTACTGAAGTCAACCTAGAGCTCCATGGTTGTTTCAAGTCGACTACCTAAATACAATCTTCAATCCAAAAAGGTACTACAAAAATACAAACTTAAATCATGAAGGCAAACGGTTGACCGATGCGCTTGGTTGCGAATTCCATCCTTGTTTGTATCAATGTCGAGTGTGAGTTCTATGGTTCTTTCAAGTCAACTGCAAAAATACAGACAAATTTCAATCATGAAGGCAAGCGTTAGACTAATGAGCTTTGTTGTGAATTATATCTTCGTTTGTACTGAAGTCGACCTAGAGCTCCATGGTTGTTTCAAGTCGACTACCTAAATACAATCTTCAATCAAAAAAGGTACTACAAAAATACAAACTTAAATCATGAAGGCAAACGGTTGACCGATGCGCTTGGTTGCGAATTCCATCCTTGTTTGTATCAATGTCGAGTGTGAGTTCTATGGTTCTTTCAAGTCAACGGCATAAATACAGATAAATTTCAATCATGAAGGCAAGCATTAGAACAATGAGCTTTGTTGTGAATTATATCTTCGTTTGTACTGATGTCGACCTAGAGCTCCATGGTTCTTTCAAGTCGACTACCTAAATACAATCTTCAATCCAAAAAGGTACTACAAAAATACAAACTTAAATCATGAAGGCAAACGGTTGACCGATGCGCCTGGTTGCAAATTCCATCCTTGTTTGTATCAATGTCGAGTGTGAGTTCTGTGGTTCTTTCAAGTCAACGGCAAAAATACAGACAAATTTCAATCATGAAGGCAAGCGTTAGAACAATGCGCTTTGATGTGAATTATATCTTCGTTTGTACTGATGTCGACCTAGAGTTCCATGGTTCTTTCAAGTCGACTACCTAAATACAATCTTCAATCAAAAAGGTAAGCGTTAAGCTAATGCACTTGGTTGTGACTTCAATCCTCATTTTCACTGTAACCGAACAAAAGTTCCATGGTTCTTTCCCCAGGTCGACTATTTAAATGAATATAAACTTCAATGAAGAAGGTCAGCGTTAGACTAATGCCGCTTGGTTGTGAATTAGATTCTTCTTATTTCTGATGTCGAGCTAGAGTTTCACATTTCTTTCAAGTCGACTACATAAATGCAGGCAATCTTCTCTCGCCTTTAAGAAGGCCCTGTACAGAAAACTGTAACTTAAGCTTCTATGAATGGCAAATGATAAATCTAGTTTAAATAGAATTAGAAGATGAAGAATAGCAGAAGATAAATAGATCGCAGGTCCTTGGTCAACCAGGTCATTTTCATCTACTTCGGAGATTCGGTTGATACTCAGGATATTTAAAAGATAGATAGGTAGTTAACAACAACGTTGCACTGGAGCAATACAATAGCAACGGTCCGGGATCAACACGTAATACTGAATCACGGTCAGATAACGAGGTCAACATATGAGCTGGCATCCCACTTTCCAAACTTCCACACCGCGCCAACGTGAGGACATTTCAGGTCACGATAGATTTAACGTGCACCAGCCCCCGTGTAGAAGACGGTCTATGGTTGGACCTAGTTTCGAACTCCACAACGCTCCGTTCGCTATTACGTTACTCTTTCAACAGGGGTACCGTGGCCCGTTATTTCATTAGAAGGTTGATGGTCATCCGTGATTTGACCAATACTATTCCTAGTTTGGCTTTAACATATCACGTGAAAATACCAAAAAATAACACATTTAACATACCGTTCTCCTTTTAAGTTAAAAGCGCGTTTATTTATTTATTTTTTGCTGAGCTGTACTTCTTGTAGTCATATTCATCACTGTATAATTGTGTTCTTTGATATAGGCTGCTAATTCTGTCAGCGTTTCTTGCAAGTGAGTGGTCTCGAAACCCTTTTTATAGTTCTGGGCGCCACATAAATTCGTCTGCATGCCATTCCCGACAAAAACGGGACATGAATTCTCCACCCCTGTCCTACACCGCTCTTGTTGTCGTCCCGAAAGCCTGAAAAAACATCCCGAACATCAAATTTCAAAAACAACAGGTCGTAAGAGTTACAACGGCGCATAAACTTCGTCGCAACTGCTTTAGCGCACACACACACGAACACTTGGGGATAACCTGACGTAAACAACGATCGCGATTTCGTCAGGTATTCCGGCACCCATCACCCCACAAGTAAAAATACTCCACCACAACGCTTCGGAGCAAGCACGCTAAGCATGCAAATCACAACCTCTTGTTGCCAGATCCATGCGGCGTAAAAATAGTCCCCGGCATTTGTTTTTTCTTCATTTCTCAACAACTAAACTCTTCAAAGGGATCGTGTTTTATTTGAGAAGAATGGGACGAATGATCCACAAGTGTGGGTTGCTTTTGAACACTCTGGCCGTGTTGCCAAATTGTGTGCAATTGCTCCCTTTGGGCTACTTTTAACTTGGCGGCTAAAGGGACTGATCCCGGCTCGTCGTCAATAGCTCGTTGTGTTGCTCTAGTACGACGTTAACTAAAGATTACCATTACCATTTAACTTGGCGGACGCCAAACGTTGGTATTTTGAGGCTAAAAATCATTTACCAGGAAGCATCATTTGGTTCCCATAGGTAAACTGTTTCAAAATACCATTTTCGAGTTCCTTTCCAAATGTGTTTTTACAACATTCGTTATTGCCCATAACATTGCAACTTAAGGGACTGATCCCGGACCGTAGTCAATAGCCCGTTGTGTTGCTCTAGGACGACGTTAACTAAAAATTATCATTACCATTTAACTTGGCGGACGCCAAATGTTGGTATTTTGAGGCTAAAAATCATTTGGTTCCCATAGGTAAACTGTTTCAAAATACCATTTTTGAGTTCCTTTCCAAGTGTGTTTTTACAACTTTCGTTAGTGCCCATAACATTGCAACTTAAGGGACTGGTCCCGGACCGTCGTCAATCGCCCGTTGTGTTGCTCTAGGACAACGTTAACTAAAATTACCATTATCATTACCATTACACATAACATTGCCTGTTCTTTCCGTTGAGGTTGATTCCGGACCGTTACCAATAGCCCGTTGTGTTGCTCCAGTGCGATGTAATTTCAATTATCCATCGATCTACCATACTGGTGAAGCTATGCTTGTTTTACGAAAACGTTTTCAAAAAATTGCTTGTGGGTAATTTGGTAAATTTTAAATAGCGTTGTACTAGAGCGACACAGCGGGCTATTGACGACTTTCCAATATCAATCCCTTAAGGCAGTGTTTCCCCAAAGTGTGGTACGCGTACCCCCAGGGTTACGGGAAGAGTTTGGTGGGGGTACGTGTTGCACTGGAGTTTGGTGGGGATATTCACTGTGCTTAGCTGCGCCTTACGTTCTCATGAGTCAAGTCAAGACAGTCTTGTGAGGCGTGAGATGGTCCGGAGTGACACGGCGGAAATATACCACACTTCGTTACAGAAACAACTTACTTCGTTAACCCTCCGTCGGGAGCAACCGGCCTGACAGGCACAACTTTGACATGAACTTCAATGTTTTCTTAATAATAGATTTGAGTTGAGATATTGTTTACATGACTGGAAATGGCTTTGTAAACTAGCATACTTAGCAGATATATTCTCAGTTTTAAATTGCCCCAACTTATCGTTACAGGGCAAAGAAATTTCATTGTTTCACGTTCAAAATAAAGTGAACGCCGCCATCGCAAAACTAAAGTTATGGCAAAAGAGAGTTGGTAATGGAGTAGACTCGTTTCCCTCTCTTCATGAGTTTATAACACGTTCGAGTACTAAAATTGATGATGATACTCTGAAATGCATAACACAGCATTTGGAGAGTTTTCAAGTGTGCTTGAAAAACTATTTTCCTTGATTTAACCAAAAATATTGAATGGATAAGATATACGTTTAACATTAACACAACATCCATGTCAGAATATTTATCGCATGCGGAAGAAGAGCAATTGTTGGAATTGGCTTCAGACGGATTCTTGAAAAATAAACATAAGGAGAGTACTTTAACATCATTCTGGTTACAAATGCAACCTGTTTATCCGGTTTTAACAGAAAAAGTTCTAAAATACATATTGCCTTTTCTAACTTCATATTTATGTGAAGTTGCTTTTTCAGCATTTGCAGACATTAAGTCGAAAAAAAGGAACAGACTATTGGACGTGGAACCACATCTCAGATTAAAATTAACAACCAGCGAACCAAATTATGACGATGTGTTATCGCAGCACAAACAATTTCATCCTTCTCATTAATCCAAATATAAACGTTATTTATAATATAACTTTTATTTATATTTTATTATGAATAATTTTATTTCTCTTTTCTTATTAGTTTTTGTATGTCACAAAAAAAAAATACACTTTTTTTGCTATTAAAATACTTTCATTTTTTCGACGAGGGGTACTCAGCGATACAAAAATTATAGAAGGGGTACACATATGTCAAAAGTTTGGGAAACACTGCCTTAAGGGAAAGAACCTAGGTAATTTGGTAATTTTAGTTAACGTCGTACTAGAGCAACACAACGGGCTATTGACGACGGTCCGGGATCAGTCCCTTAAGGAAAAGATCAGAGGACAACACCACGTAATTTTAAACCACTCTCAGATGACGATGCAACACCTGAGCTGGCACCCCACTCTCCAAACTTCCACCCCAACCCAACGTGAGGACTTTCAGCCACGACAGATATAAGGTGCATCAACCGCCTCTACATCATACGCTTTCAAACATCCATGCCCGGACCCGGATTCGAAACAGGAACCTTCTGACCTAGAGGTTAACACCTTAACCCCCAAACCGGAACAACCTTTCTAAAAACAGTTTGGTATTGATATTTTTAAATAACGTCACACTGAAGCAACAGAACGGGCGTAGAGAAACTGGTAATTGGTAATTTTTAATTAACGTCGTACGGGAGCAACAGAACGGGCTATTGACGATGGTCCGGGATCAGTCCCTTAAGGGAAAGATCCTAGGACAACACATCGTAATTTTGAACCACGGTCAGATGACGAAGCAACACCTGAGCTGACACCCCACTCTCCAAACTTCCAAATTAGTTTGTGGGAGACATTTTCTGTAAAACCTAAAAACTGGTATCTGGATTACTTATATGGTGATAGAGTTGTCTGCACATAATCTGAACGTGAAGTCAGTTGACTTAATTTTCGGATACTTTTCATCACTTCGTCAACAAAAATTCCGAATAGATTTGTAATAATTGATTGGTCAACACCAAAATACATAATGTATCAACGTTGCCAAATCGGCCATAAACTACATTTTCAAGTAACCCCGATTTGTGTGATGATATGGTATGGTATGGCATTTTCAATCAACGTTGCACTGGAACCCTGATTTGTGGCATGCCAAAGCACTTGGTAGGTAGGCAAGTTGAAGGAAGTAGGTAGGACGCTGGAGCAACACAACGGGCTATTGCCGACGTTCCGTGATGATTCCCAAAAGGTAATGGTAATTTTAATTTTAGTTAGCGTCGTACTAGAGCAACACAACGGGCTATTGACGACGGTCCAGGATCAGTATACCTTAAGGGAAAGATCCGAGGACAGCACCTCGTAATTTTGAACCACGGTCAGATGACGTAGCAACACCTGAGCTGGCACCCCACTCTCCAAACTTCCACGCCAACCCAACGGATTCCCAAAAGGGAAGAACCGAGGACAAATCTCTCGTACTTTGAACCATGTTTAGATGAAAAACGAAAGCATTTGGACAGCAGACGAAAAATCTTCGCAAACTGGTTTGTTTTTTGCACTGAAAACCCCTTCCACAAAAGTGAAATTTCCAATATATTTTTTTTAGTTTTTAAAACTAAAAACGTGGTAAACACGTTTTGCAAATTGTTTCTCTCTAAAATCTGACTAATTGTTCGCCACGTATAGTTTAAAGTCGGAAGAAATTAACGCCAAACATATCCTATATTTTCAATAAATCAAATGAATTCTTTTTCCAAAATCTTAGATTCGTCTTTCCGTGGTTTGTTCATGGTTCAATGAAAATCTCTCCAAAATAAATGACTTTTTTTGGTAGGTAGGTATAATAATTAACGTACTGCTGCAGGATAGCGGGTTATTGGCGCCGTCGGGATCATATACAAAGGGAACGATCCGTACTCTTTTTTTTATAATTTATTTTTGTCTTCGGGGATTGATCTGACTGTCATCAACGACGATATTAAAATTCCAACATACCGTACTCTTTTGGTATTTGGTAATTTTTTAATTAACGTCGTACTAGAGCAGCACAACGGGTTGATGATGGCCCGGGATCAATCCTCTAATGGAAAGATCGGAAGACAGCACAACGTAATTTTGAACCACTGTCAGATGACGATGCAACACCTGAGCTGGCACCCCACTCTCCAAACTTCCACCCCAACCCAACGTGAGGACTTTCAGCCACGACAGATATAAGGTGCATCAACCGCCTCTACATCATACGCTTTCAAACATCCATGCCCGGACCCGGATTCGAAACAGGAACCTTCTGACCTAGAGGTTAACACCTTAACCCCCAAACCGGAACAACCTTTCTAAAAACAGTTTGGTATTGATATTTTTAAATAACGTCACACTGAAGCAACAGAACGGGCGTAGAGAAACTGGTAATTGGTAATTTTTAATTAACGTCGTACGGGAGCAACAGAACGGGCTATTGACGATGGTCCGGGATCAGTCCCTTAAGGGAAAGATCCTAGGACAACACATCGTAATTTTGAACCACGGTCAGATGACGAAGCAACACCTGAGCTGACACCCCACTCTCCAAACTTCCAAATTAGTTTGTGGGAGACATTTTCTGTAAAACCTAAAAACTGGTATCTGGATTACTTATATGGTGATAGAGTTGTCTGCACATAATCTGAACGTGAAGTCAGTTGACTTAATTTTCGGATACTTTTCATCACTTCGTCAACAAAAATTCCGAATAGATTTGTAATAATTGATTGGTCAACACCAAAATACATAATGTATCAACGTTGCCAAATCGGCCATAAACTACATTTTCAAGTAACCCCGATTTGTGTGATGATATGGTATGGTATGGCATTTTCAATCAACGTTGCACTGGAACCCTGATTTGTGGCATGCCAAAGCACTTGGTAGGTAGGCAAGTTGAAGGAAGTAGGTAGGACGCTGGAGCAACACAACGGGCTATTGCCGACGTTCCGTGATAATTCCCAAAAGGTAATGGTAATTTTAATTTTAGTTAGCGTCGTACTAGAGCAACACAACGGGCTATTGACGACGGTCCAGGATCAGTATACCTTAAGGGAAAGATCCGAGGACAGCACCTCGTAATTTTGAACCACGGTCAGATGACGTAGCAACACCTGAGCTGGCACCCCACTCTCCAAACTTCCACGCCAACCCAACGGATTCCCAAAAGGGAAGAACCGAGGACAAATCTCTCGTACTTTGAACCATGTTTAGATGACAAACGAAAGCATTTGGACAGCAGACGAAAAATCTTCGCAAACTGGTTTGTTTTTTGCACTGAAAACCCCTTCCACACAAAAGTGAAATTTCCAATATATTTTTTTTAGTTTTTAAAACTAAAAACGTGGTAAACACGTTTTGCAAATTGTTTCTCTCTAAAATCTGACTAATTGTTCGCCACGTATAGTTTAAAGTCGGAAGAAATTAACGCCAAACATATCCTATATTTTCAATAAATCAAATGAATTCTTTTTCCAAAATCTTAGATTCGTCTTTCCGTGGTTTGTTCATGGTTCAATGAAAATCTCTCCAAAATAAATGACTTTTTTTGGTAGGTAGGTATAATAATTAACGTACTGCTGCAGGATAGCGGGTTATTGGCGCCGTCGGGATCATATACAAAGGGAACGATCCGTACTCTTTTTTTTATAATTTATTTTTGTCTTCGGGGATTGATCTGACTGTCATCAACGACGATATTAAAATTCCAACATACCGTACTCTTTTGGTATTTGGTAATTTTTTAATTAACGTCGTACTAGAGCAGCACAACGGGTTGATGATGGCCCGGGATCAATCCTCTAATGGAAAGATCGGAAGACAGCACAACGTAATTTTGAACCACTGTCAGATGACGATGCAACACCTGAGCTGGCACCCCACTCTCCAAACTTCCACCCCAACCCAACGTGAGGACTTTCAGCCACGACAGATATAAGGTGCATCAACCGCCTCTACATCATACGCTTTCAAACATCCATGCCCGGACCCGGATTCGAAACAGGAACCTTCTGACCTAGAGGTTAACACCTTAACCCCCAAACCGGAACAACCTTTCTAAAAACAGTTTGGTATTGATATTTTTAAATAACGTCACACTGAAGCAACAGAACGGGCGTAGAGAAACTGGTAATTGGTAATTTTTAATTAACGTCGTACGGGAGCAACAGAACGGGCTATTGACGATGGTCCGGGATCAGTCCCTTAAGGGAAAGATCCTAGGACAACACATCGTAATTTTGAACCACGGTCAGATGACGAAGCAACACCTGAGCTGACACCCCACTCTCCAAACTTCCAAATTAGTTTGTGGGAGACATTTTCTGTAAAACCTAAAAACTGGTATCTGGATTACTTATATGGTGATAGAGTTGTCTGCACATAATCTGAACGTGAAGTCAGTTGACTTAATTTTCGGATACTTTTCATCACTTCGTCAACAAAAATTCCGAATAGATTTGTAATAATTGATTGGTCAACACCAAAATACATAATGTATCAACGTTGCCAAATCGGCCATAAACTACATTTTCAAGTAACCCCGATTTGTGTGATGATATGGTATGGTATGGCATTTTCAATCAACGTTGCACTGGAACCCTGATTTGTGGCATGCCAAAGCACTTGGTAGGTAGGCAAGTTGAAGGAAGTAGGTAGGACGCTGGAGCAACACAACGGGCTATTGCCGACGTTCCGTGATGATTCCCAAAAGGTAATGGTAATTTTAATTTTAGTTAGCGTCGTACTAGAGCAACACAACGGGCTATTGACGACGGTCCAGGATCAGTATACCTTAAGGGAAAGATCCGAGGACAGCACCTCGTAATTTTGAACCACGGTCAGATGACGTAGCAACACCTGAGCTGGCACCCCACTCTCCAAACTTCCACGCCAACCCAACGGATTCCCAAAAGGGAAGAACCGAGGACAAATCTCTCGTACTTTGAACCATGTTTAGATGAAAAACGAAAGCATTTGGACAGCAGACGAAAAATCTTCGCAAACTGGTTTGTTTTTTGCACTGAAAACCCCTTCCACACAAAAGTGAAATTTCCAATATATTTTTTTTAGTTTTTAAAACTAAAAACGTGGTAAACACGTTTTGCAAATTGTTTCTCTCTAAAATCTGACTAATTGTTCGCCACGTATAGTTTAAAGTCGGAAGAAATTAACGCCAAACATATCCTATATTTTCAATAAATCAAATGAATTCTTTTTCCAAAATCTTAGATTCGTCTTTCCGTGGTTTGTTCATGGTTCAATGAAAATCTCTCCAAAATAAATGACTTTTTTTGGTAGGTAGGTATAATAATTAACGTACTGCTGCAGGATAGCGGGTTATTGGCGCCGTCGGGATCATATACAAAGGGAACGATCCGTACTCTTTTTTTTATAATTTATTTTTGTCTTCGGGGATTGATCTGACTGTCATCAACGACGATATTAAAATTCCAACATACCGTACTCTTTTGGTATTTGGTAATTTTTTAATTAACGTCGTACTAGAGCAGCACAACGGGTTGATGATGGCCCGGGATCAATCCTCTAATGGAAAGATCGGAAGACAGCACAACGTAATTTTGAACCACTGTCAGATGACAAGGCAACATCTGAGCTGGCACCCCACTCTCCAAACGTCGACACCAACCCAACGTGAGGACAATCGGCCTCAACAGATTTATGGTGCACCAGCCGCCTCTACACCATGTGCTTACAAACATCCATGACCGAACCCGGATTTTAACCAAAAACCTTCCAATCTAGAGGCTAACACCTTAACCACTATCGTTGTGATGCTCTAGTGCGACGCTAATTAAAAATTACCAAATTTACCTTAACCACTATACCGGTTGGTCGACCCGTATTTTTTTTGACAGAATAGAGAAATACTGTTAGAGAGCATTTGGAACTTTTATTAAACCGAAATTGTGTGCTATCCCCTCGAAATCAGGTTCGGACCTTTCTCTTGGGTAATTGGTAATTGGTAATTTTAGTTAACGTCGTACTAGAGCAACACAACGAGCTATTGACGACGGTCCGGGATCAGTCCCTTAAGGGAAAGATCCGAGGACAACACCTCGTAATTTTGAACCACGGTCAGATGACGAAGCAGCACCTGAGCTGGCACCCCACTCTCCAAACTTCCACGCCAACCCAACGTGAGGACTTTCGGCCACGACAGATTTAAGGTGCACCAGCCGCCTCTACACCATACGTTTACAAACATCCATGCCCGGACCCGGATTCGAACCAGGAACCTTCCTATCTAGAGGCTAACACCTTAACCACTATACCGGTTGGTCGGCCTTTTCTCTTGGGTAATTGGTAATTGGTAATTTTAGTTAACGTCGTACTAGAGCAACACAACGGGCTATTGACGACGGTCCGGGATCAGTCCCTTAAGGGAAAGATCCGAGGACAACACCTCGTAATTTTGAACCACGGTCAGATGACGAAGCAACACCTGAGCTGGCACCCCACTCTCCAAACTTCCACGCCAACCCAACGTGGGGACTTTCGGCCACGACAGATTTAAGGTCCACCAGCCGCCTCTACACCATACGTTTACAAACATCCATGCCCGGACCCGGATTCGAACCAGGAACCTTCCGATCTAGAGGCTAACACCTTAACCACTATACCGGTTGGTCGGCCTTTTCTCTTGGGAGATTTCGGACTGTTATCAATAGCCCGTTGTGTTATCCAGTACGACGTTTGTAAAAATACTTATCTACCTCGAAATCAGGCAACGTAGATTGTATAAAGTGTTGGCTGGTTTAGGCCTCTCTGGTAGCAGAAGAAGCAGTAGTACTCCTTGATGACGCCTGTAGCGAAGTGTTTGCGGGCGTTCTTCGACGAGATCCATCAAAAACAAAGCAATTAGGAATTGGAATAGATCTGGATGTTTTTCTGTTCGGGTTCCCTTCGTTTAGCTTAATTGCATAACACGAGAGAGGTTTTTAAACCGACGCAAGTCCTCTCCTTCCTCTTGATGCTGAAGGTCTATTTCGAGACGCTGTTTTCAAGTTCACTCGGCGAGTCGATTGTACCCTTAAAATAAGTCAGTAATTACTTTGCAGAAGTCATTCCAACTACGCTGTGTGTGCCTTCGCTTCTGAGAATGTAGCGACATGATTGAAGTCGAACGACAGGAGGAATGTCCGTTCATTCACAATGAGGTTTTGTCAGGAAGGTTTGAAACATTTCGGAATTATAAAAAATCCCAAGACTCCCAAAACTTAGAAGGTGTTAATGATTCAAGCCCTTCTCAGTCTTGGGAATCAATCAAAATAGGATATTCGATGCCGGAAAAATGCTCTTGATGAGTCGATTGAACCCTTAAAATTTGTCGGTAATTACTTTGTGGAAGTCATTCCAACTACGCTATGAGTGCCTTCGTTTCTGGGACTGTAGCGATTTGATTGAAGCCAAACGACAGTAAGAATGTGAGTTCATTCACAATGAGATTTTGCCAAAAAGGTTGGAAACATTTCGAAGTTTTAAAAAATCTCAAGACTCTGAAAACGTAGGTGTTAATCAGTGAGACTGGTTCAAACCTTTCTCAGTCTTGGGAGTCGATTAAGATCGCTCACTCCTTTCAACAACGTCATATCTATAAAAAAACGTTATTTTTCAGGAGAGTGATTTTAAAAAGTGAAATAAAAATGAATTAAAAATAAATATTACTTCTTTTCTAGCGACTAAATATTGAGCGGTGAGATATGAAGATCTTGCAGATATTTATACTTCTCTTTCAGGGCATTCTGAAAACAGGCATAACTAAAAAGGATTTTTTTTATATATGACGTTGTTGAAAGGAAGGAGCGAAATCAAGAAAATAGGAGAATCGATGCTGGAAAGATATAATTGGTGAGTCGATTGAACCCTTGCAATTTGTCAGTAATTACTTTTTGTGGAAACTTTTCCAACAATGTTGTGTGTTCCTTCGCTTCTGAGAATGTAGATTTGATTGAAGTCAGGAAGAATGTCCGTTCATTCACAATGAGGTTTTGTCAAAAAGGTTGAAAACATTTAGGAATTATAAAAAATTCCAAGATTCCAAAAACTCAAATAGTCGTCAATAGCCCGTTGTGCTGCTCTAGTACGACGTAAACTAAAATTATCAATATTAAAACCAATTATCATTACCCAAAACTCAAAAGGTATTAATCAGTGGGACTGATTCAAGCCATTCTCACTCTTGGGAATCAATTAAAATAGAATATTCGATGCCGGAAAAATACTTTTGACGAGTCAATTGAACCCTTAAAATTTATCAGTAATTACTTTGTGGAAGTCAATCCAACCACGCTATGAGTGCCTTCGCTTCTGGAACTGGAACGATTTGATTGAAGTCAAACGACATGAAGAATGTCCGTTCATTCACGATGAGGTTTTGTCAGGAAGGTTGGAAACAATTCGGAATTATAAGAAGTCTTAAGGACTCCCAAAACTCAGAAGGGTATTTATTCAGTGCGACTGATTTAAACCTTTCTCATTCTTGGGAGTTTGATTTAGATTTTACAACTAGAGAAAAACTGGAAAATTCGATGCCGGAAAGAAATACACTTGGTGAGTCGATTGAATCCTTGAAATGTCAGCAATTACTTTGTGGAAGCCATTCCAACAATGCTGCGTGTGACTTCGCTTTTGGGAACGAAGCAATTTGATTGAAGTCGAACGAGGTTGGTCGGTATATTAATTAACGTCGCACTGGAGCAACACAATGGGTAATTGGTGGTCAAACACGAAGAGGAAGATACGCAGACAACACTACGATCAGATGACGATGTTACACCTCATCTGGCACCCCAATCTCCAAACTTCCACGCCATGCCAATGTGATATTTGAGGCCATAATAGATCTAACGGTCACCAGTCCTCCCGCCCCCCCCCCTGTATATAACCATTTGCAGCCATTCCCATTGGACTTCATGTACCCAAACAACAATGGAGTTTTCCAGGATGACCGTGTACCATGTCACCAGGCCAAAATCGTTCGCAATTGATTTGAGGAACATTCTAGACGATTCCAGCAAATGATTTGGCCATCTATATCGCCAGACATTAATCTCATCGAATATATATGGGACATGATTGGCCCTCAGGTCATGCTAAAAATCCTGCATCGCAAACACTTTCGCAATTATGGACGGCTGTAGAGTCAGCATGGCTCAATATTTCTTCAGGGGACTTCCGATGACTTGTTGAGTCAATGCCACTTCGAGAGTGGCTACACTTAGCCGGGCAAAAGGAGGTCCCACACGATATTAGGAGGTATCCCATTACTTTTGGCTTAAAAGTGTACACCAAACATTTCGTGTCGAGAATATTTATGACTTTCTATATTTAATATGTTGTACCGTCATCTATAACGTCCCTCACGCAATAGGATCTTTCCCTTAAGGCAGTGCTCTCCAACCATTTTATCGCCGCGGACTGGATCAACGTTTGATAATTTTAACGCGGCCCGCTGGGGGGGGGATACGTTGATTGTTTATATTTTAGATTATTTTGATTGAATAATTTCAATTTAATTTGATTTAAACAAGCCTTTAAAATAAAATACAGTTACACCAAAAAATGAATATAATGTGATTTAACATTTTATAGCTCACTAAAACGCTAAATCAATAAAATAGTTTCCCTACAACAAAAAAACCACGAAGCGCTCGAACTCTTTTAAAAGCAAAGACAGGTGATCGTGTACCAACTAGGAGAATGAATGTTTAGGCTCAGTTTCGCCTAAAATCCCCGCTAATGTCTGAAACATGTCCAAAATGCCTCTGTTCACGCGCCGTCCACACAACTTCAGTTTAGATTTAAATGCAGCTACTTTGTTTGCCAACTTGAAAACAGCTGTCACATTTGTCAAAATTAGAAAATAGAGACATAGAGAATTCAGAAATTATAATTGAAGCTCTAGTAACAGAACAAATTTCAAGTTCTGATTTACCGCCTCCTAATT
Source organism: Metellina segmentata (assembly GCA_947359465.1). Lineage (NCBI taxonomy): Eukaryota > Metazoa > Arthropoda > Arachnida > Araneae > Tetragnathidae > Metellina > Metellina segmentata. The sequence continues at coordinate 72,615,843 of OX375882.1, forward strand.
TGAGTGGACATTTCATAGATAAGAACCGCACAAACCAGAGAGAAATACACCAAAGTAAATAAACTGGAAATAATTTAATATTTCTTGGACGGCCCGGTACCATTTGATCCACGGACCGGTACCGGTCCGCGGCAAAGGGATTGGGGACCACTGCCTTAAGGGATTGATCCCGGACCGTAGTCAATAGCCCGTTGTGTTGCTCTAGTACGAGTTTAACTAAAAATTACCAATTACCATACAAAGTTAAAAATCAACATGGAAAAATATTCAAAAGATTGAGAAAACACATTAGAAAAATCTTGGCAATTTTATTGAATACAATGATTTTAGTAATTTCGAACATAGGCCTGATAACTTTGATGATATACCTAACAAAACATGTCTATAATAATAATTCTAATATAACTGTCACTAAAAATGGATGCATTTATCGTTAACCAAAATATTTAAATGCCAATGAACTGTGAAATGTAATTATAATTCTGTAACTCAGGGGTAAACTATCATAACTGACATTTGGATAACTTTACAGTATACATATTAAAAGTATTTTAAAGGCTTTTTCTTTACATTAAGTAATATACTTTAAAGACAAATAAAATGGTTGCTCACTTACAAATGTTTAAACGCACTTACAATGACAACCCCACAATCTCAAATTTTGCACATACGATAGTTTTACTCTGAGGAACAGAATTGTAAATATATTCCTATATTTTCGAATTAAAAGAATGTCCATTGTAATTTTGAGAATGTACATTGCCTATTGTGTAAGGTGTTCTGAACAGTTAGTTGAGAATCTATATAAATAAGAATGGAGTGTTTGTTTGTACATTCAATATTTTCGACCCATTTCAAGTTTTCTATCCGTTTTGGACCCTTCTGATGCCGAATCCGCCTTTTTCTCGTTTGGTGTCTGTCTGTCTGTCTGTATGTATGTTGTGCCCTATACACGTCCACGCGGTTTAAGATATTTTCATGGAAATTTGCATACAGTGAGTACTTATCTTCATTTAGCGAGTGGAATTGGTTGCGAAAGTCTGTCTGTCCGTCTTTCTGTTCTATGTTCGATTTTGTGTTTGTGTGTTTGTGTAGACATCACATAAATTGTATTCCAGATATTTGATTGAATTGTATTTTATTTTATACATTATCTAATATTTTAGTGAATGCAATATTAAATATTTCTTTATTGTTATATTTAGATGAGTTTCATGCTAAAACACCTGAGTAAGTATACTTAAATCAACCATAATTTGGTAGTTTTGGAAAAATTGGAATGTCTATTGAATATTACGATTACTTCGATTGCTTTACCAGTACTGCTGAAAAAATCATTAATAAATCTCCACTGGTCAATCATGATGGGACGGACTGAGCACGAGAATCGCCATTACACGTAAATATTAATGTGCACCTTAAATTTGTCGTGGCCGAAAGTCCTCACGGTGGGTTGGTATGGAAGTTTGGAGAATGGGGGGTCAGCTCAGATGTTACCTCGTCATCTGACCGTGGTTCAAAATTACGTGGCGATACACGGAATGGCTGTGACGGTTCTAACTAGTTGAATACTTCGATGTTATTTCAATTATTCAACTGTCGAATCTTTAAATCCGAGTCAAATAACCAGACGTCTTTTTTAACATTGCACTCGTAGGAGTCGGTTGTAAGAGCATTGGATTAGCAAGCTGGGAGTTGAGAGTTCAAATCCAACCAAAGACAGGGTGTATAAAGGGGCTGGTGCACGTTGAATCCGTTTTGCGAAATGCCATCTACCGCTAAAACGGGACGAACTCTTACATAAACCCAATATTTTTATTTTTTATGTTATTTTTGGATCAATTATAAAGCAAACGGTCTTATTTAGAGATGGGTTTAAATGCCTTAAAAACTGATGAGCTCAAATTATAAGCAATGTATATACCATCGTTTCACAGGTGCCGAAGGTGGTTTCATTTAACGATGACAAGGAAATCTAACAAGCGTCACCAACTGTTTAGTGAGTTTATTTTAACTGAGTGAGATGAAAAAAATATGCCATTGCTGCTCTAGCGGCATTTATGCATGAAATTACAAAAGAAACAGCAATTCGCGCTACCAGTAATTCCCCTCTCGCTCCCTCAAACAACTAATTAAACTGGTGTACAAGACATAAATTAGCTTAAAATGGAAAACTAAAACAACATCCGTCATCACTACCCTAAAGGTATGACCACAACGGTCAACAGAAGTGTGGCCTGCAGGAATTTCTATTTAAAATTCACACAGAAAGGAATTTCGGTAGAAAAAGAATCGTGATTAATGACGACGCACTTTCATAAAGTATACTCTGTAAAAAAAAGAGGCAAAAGCTTTAAAAAAGCCACAGGCGAATGTGTGTGCATGAGTGCGATTTTAATTGGTGCAGAGGTGAAACGAGAGATAAATGAAGTTATTTCTGACCGGTAGAACGACAATCTTTAAGTTAAGGGCATCCAACTGCTCCGGGTAGTCTTAAAATTAATCGTCGATAACAGGTGTAAAATGTGTCTGGTGTTGTAGGTTTTAATAAATTTAGGTGTTCACTCAGTAAAGCTATGAAGATTCGTTCTAAATGCAGAAGAAAGAGTGCATTCTAAGCTTTCACGTGATATTTTTAAATTTTAAAACTAATAGTATTAAGCTATAGATATGACAGTTTTAGTTTTGTATCGGAAATTACGATCGAAAAGTTTTGAAATTTGTATGATCAACTTTTAATTGCATCGACTTTATTTATTAAGCAATTAAAAAATAATTGTACCGTAAGAAAGAGTACATTATAAGGATTTTATTGATGTTTTCAAATTTAAAAAATAATAGTATTTAGCTATACATATTACAGTTTTAACAAAAAAAATAACAAAAATGTCCCGATTTTTCCCGAATTAAAAAATATATATTATCAGGAACCAAATTGAAATTTCTAAAAAAACTCGACGAGATGCAAAAATTCACGTTTAGAGGTACTCTAAAAAAATTCTCGACTGAAGACTGAAAATTTGTACGTCTTTTTCTCACTCGTGATAGAAATTTTGCTTTTTTAGACTTTGACACTTAATAAACTCTAAACTAGTAGTCGCATCGTAAAAAAAAAATCTTTTCCATCTTGTTTCCTGTATAATTTTGAACTAACTATGTTAATTTCGTAATTTTCTGATCCGTACTTTTTCGTGAAACCGTCTAAGAATCAAGCGAAAAAAGCGAGTATTCAATCCTGTGACAGCGGCGGCGGGGGTAACTTTTTTTTAATAAAGAGAGAAAGCAGAGGGTATACGGAATTTGCTGGAAAAACCAGAGTCTATACGGCGTATGCTGCCGTATACCCTTCACTACAGCCCTGGTAGGTAATTAATTAGCATCACACTGGAGCAACTCAACGGAGTATTGTTGTCAGTCTAGTATCAATACCAAAAGGACAAACACATGCAATTTTGAAGAAACCAGGCTATACATATACAGGGTTGCACTCCCAACCTCATCTAACTGATTCCATAAGAAAGAACAAAGGATATAAGCAGATGGGTGTGTACATGAAAAAGATTATGTATTCCACTGGAACGGTCGATGGGTGGAATACACACGTGCCATAATTACTTTCCACCCTAAACCCAACTCAGACTATACTGAGTCCAAACCATAAGCATCTCAACGCTTCCAGACACAATGTTGTTTTGTTCATCATCATTACCTTCGGGTATAAAGCTACCAGAACGTGTTCCACTGTTCGCGAATGAGATGAAAGCCTAATAATGAGCGACAACACTTCGACGAGGCATAAGTAAACCGGCTTCAATTGCTGTTCGAGAAGAAGATAGGTAGGCAATGACATCTCTTGGCCTTCTTTCCCTAACCCTTTCTTCTGGAAGGCAGAAACAAAAACAGCTACGAGATCGCATACGGCCAGACAGGTGTGTTGGGATGCATGGTTCCTACTCATTCTTTAGCGGGGCAGTGATCGAAAGGTCTCGGAAGAAGTTATAGGTCAAGATGAATCTGCGAGGGGGTAGTCTAAATTACTGCGTTCGATTTTCAGTGAAAGGGGGTAGTCTAGAATACTGTGTTCGAGGTTCAGTGGAAGGGGGTAGTCTGGAATACTGTATTCGATTTTCAGTGGAAGGGGGTAGTCTAGAATACTGTGTTCGAGGTTCAGTGGAAGGGGGTTGTTTGGAATACTGTGTTCGATTTTCAGTGGCAGGGGGTAGTCTGGAATACTGTGTTCGATTCGAGGTTCAGTGGAAGGGGGTTATTTGGAATACTGTGTTCGAGTATCAGTGGAAGGGGGTAGTCTGGAATACTGTGTTCGATTTTCAGTGGAAGGGGGTTCTGTTACTCCGACCACCATGGGATGCATGGTTTCTACTTATTTTTCAGCGGGGCAGTGATCAAAAGGTCTCGGAAGAAGTTATAGGTCAAGATGAATCTGCGAGGGGGTAGTCTAAATTACTGCGTTCGATTTTCAGTGGAAAGGGGTAGTCTAGAATACTGTGTTCGAGGTTCAGTGGAAGGGGGTAGTTTGGAATACTGTATTCGATTTTCAGTAGAAGGGGGAAGTATAGAATACTGTGTTCGAGGTTCAGTGGAAAGGGGTTGTCTGGAATACTGTGTTCGATTTTCAGTGGTAGGGGGTAGTCTGGAATACTGTGTTCGATTCGAGGTTCAGTGGAAGGGTGTTGTCTGGAGTATCAGTGGAAGGGGGTAGTCTGGAATACTATATTTGATTTTCAGTGGAAAGGGGTAGTCTAGAATACTGTGTTCGATTCGAGGTTCAGTGGAAGGGGGTTGTTTGGAATACTGTGTTCGAGTATCAGTGGAAGGGGGTAGTCTGGAATACTGTGTTCGGTTTTCAGAGGAAGGGGTTAGTCTGGACTACTGTATTCGATTTTCAGTGGAAGGGGGTAGTCTGGAATACTGTGTTCGAGTATCAGTGGAAGGGGGTAGTCTGGAATACTGTGTTCGATTTTCAGTGGAAGGGGGTTCTGTTACTCCAACCACCATGGGATGCATGGTTTCTACTTATTTTTCAGCGGGGCAGTGATCGAAATAAGTTATAGGTCAAGATGAATCTGCGAGGGGGTAGTCTAAATTACTGCGTTCGATTTTCAGTGGAAGGGGGTTGTCTGAAATACTGTGTTCGAGTATCAGTGGAAGGGGGTAGTCTGGAATACTGTGTTCGATTTTCAGTGGAAGGGGGTAGTCTAGAATACTGTGTTCGAGGTTCAGTGGAAGGGGGTTGTTTGGAATACTGTGTTCGATTTTCAGTGGCAAGGGGTAGTCTGGAATACTGTGTTCGATTCGAGGTTCAGTGGAAGGGGGTAGTCTGGAATACTATGTTCGAGTTTCAGAGGAAGGGGGTAGTCTGGAATACTGTATTCGATTTTCAGTGGAAGGCGGTAGTGTGGAATACTGTGATTGATTTTCAGTGGAAGGGGGTAGTCTGGAATACTGTGTTCGAGGTTCAGTGGAAGGAGGTAGTTTGGAATACTGTGTTCGATTTTCAGTGGAAGGCGGTAGTGTGGAATACTGTGATTGATTTTCAGTGGAAGGGGGTAGTCTGGAATACTGTGTTCGAGGTTCAGTGGAAGGGGGTAGTCTGGAATACTGTGTTCGATTTTCAGTGGAAGGGGGTTCTGTTACTCCAACCACCATGGGATGCATGGTTTCTACTTATTTTTCAGCGGGGCAGTGATCGAAAGAAGTTATAGGTCAAGATGAATCTGCGAGGGGGTAGTCTAAATTACTGCGTTCGATTTTCAGTGGAAGGGGGTTGTCTGAAATACTGTGTTCGAGTATCAGTGGAAGGGGGTAGTCTGGAATACTGTGTTCGATTTTCAGTGGAAGGGGGTAGTCTAGAATACTGTGTTCGAGGTTCAGTGGAAGGGGGTTGTTTGGAATACTGTGTTCGATTTTCAGTGGCAAGGGGTAGTCTGGAATACTGTGTTCGATTCGAGGTTCAGTGGAAGGGGGTAGTCTGGAATACTATGTTCGAGTTTCAGAGGAAGGGGGTAGTCTGGAATATTGTATTCGATTTTCAGTGGAAGGCGGTAGTGTGGAATACTGTGATTGATTTTCAGTGGAAGGGGGTAGTCTGGAATACTGTGTTCGAGGTTCAGTGGAAGGAGGTAGTTTGGAATACTGTGTTCGATTTTCAGTGGAATGGGGTAGTCTGGAATACTGTGTTCGATTTCAGTGGGAGGGGGTAGTCTGGAATACTGTGTTCGATTTTCAGTAGAAGGGGGTTCTGTTACTCCAACCACCATGGGATGCATGGTTTCTACTTATTTTTCAGCGGGGCAGTGATCGAAAGGTCTCTTAAGAAGTTATAGGTCAAGATGAATCTGCAAGGGGGGTAGTCTGGAATACTGTGTTCGATTTTTAGTGGAAGGGGGGTTATGTTACTCCAACGAGTGTTGTGGTGTTTGGGGGTTCACATTCTATCTCTGATAGGTTTGTTTTTGAGGTGCTCGGGGCCATATTTCTCCAGGTTACTAATTTATCTCGGTAATACAGTTTAGCAGTTAGTCCAGATTAGTAACAAAATGCTGCGAGTTTGAAACTCGGTCCAGCCAAAGACCGTTGTGTACATGGTGGCAAGTGTATGTTAAATCTGTCGTGGCCTCAAATGTCTGCGTGGTGTGGAAGTTTGGAAAGTGGGGTGTAGCTCAGGTGTTGACTGAGTCAGTGCATGGATGTTTGTAAATGTATGGTGTAGAGGCGGCTGGTGCACCTTAAAACTGTCGTGGACGAAAGTCCTCACGTTGGGTTGGCGTGGAAGTTTGGAGAGTGGGGTGCCAGCTCAGTTGTTGATTCGTCACCTAAACGTGTTTCAAATTGACGAGGCCTTGTCCTTGGATCTTTCCCTTCGTGATTGATCCCGGACTGTCGCCAACAGCCCGTTGTGTTGATCTAGAGAGATGTTAATCAACTACCAACTTACCATATTCTATCTTGGTTTGATTTGGTTTTAAGAAGTAAGGATCACGGTTCACTAGATGGGCGATATTGAATCGATACTTTCATCGTTCGAAACCCCGATAACTTGGATCGATCCGTATAAAGTGGATCGATACATGTTGGTGAATATGCTAAAAACATTCTTGAAATCGGACCTATATCATTTCAAATCGAGTCGGACCAAACCGAAATGTTTCCCAGGAGATTCTAGTATTGTACCAAGTGTATCCAATCCAAGTGCAATTCAGTACCAAGGGATTTGTACCAGTACGGGGCCCGATATTCTTTCCGTAGTCATACCGCCAAAACCGGGTATAGGACGTTGGAGAATTGGTAGGATTGCTTCGATACTTTACCAAGGAAGTGCCAGTTCGATATCAAGGCGACATGAATCGCTAATGCAAATAGGAAAAGGTTTTTTTTTTTTTTTTTTTGCTATAGGCGGGCACATTTGACCTAAGTCATTGGCCACTACAAGGCCGGAAGTGATGGCCACTTGTGAAGGAGCACCCAGTGGGAGGACCATCATTGCCCCTAAAAATTTATACTTCGTAATTTTGAACCATGTTCAGATGACTAAGCAACACTTGAGCTGGTATACGCTTACAAACATCCATGCCCGAACCCGGATTCGAACCGGGGACCTTCCGATCTAGAGGCTAACACCTTAACCACTATACCGGTTGGTCGGCAAATAGGAAAAGTAGCAACTAGAAGAAACAGGGGGACTCTAGATCAGAAGATTGCTTGTTTATATCTCGTCTGAGTCACTAATATATCTTGATGGATTGATCAATATGGATTGCTATCCCAAGTCTCGAAAAGTCTGACTTTATATCAGAAGGATTCAAATTCGTCGCAATAATTAAAGCTGCACAGTACTACAAGATAAAAATATCAATCTGCCTCGTGCTTCGAGAAAGCTTCCTAGACAGGCACAAATATTTGAAGATGCAGTAACAGGAACAAATTCCAAAGTTAAATAAATCCTATTCGTTTAATTAATCACACCAAAAAAGCAGCAAAACAAGAACAGACAATTGCTGTCTTGAAAGAACAAGAGCAAGTTATCAAAGCAATCAGTTCATACCTTGCGCAGAACAAATTTTATATCCGACTTAATTGGCAGAAACGAGTCAGCATTTGCATAATGCAGAAGTCTAACTGATGCCATAGCAGTTCCTTACCGATGCATACGAAAGAAATATACTCAGGGGGTATTGAACTTGTGCCGCCCACAACTCTCAGGCGGTTAGAGCAGTGGGTAAACCCACTGAGCTACGGCGGCCCCCATTGGAGATTTGAGCCAGAAACATTATTTTATATGCATCCTTCGAGGCGTCTGACATAGGACACCACAAAATATGACTCTGATTCTGCTTCTTTCTTACTCTACTTGAATACTGATGCTCTTTCTCATCAAGTCAAAAACAAGAGTTCGAAAATGATCTTTATTCTAATTTATTTTTCTCCCTCATCTGATAAGTCTTCTTAATTCACCCACTACCACAGGGAACCCGATATGAATCAGGTGTCCTTCCTCAGCCTCGAGGTACGCTTCTGGTCCTACGAACCATTATGAGATGATCAGCCAAACGGGTCATAAGCAAAACAAAGCTATGTTATGTCTCAATGTCAAGGCTTGGAGTGCCAATTTCCAAGACTAATGTAACGGGGCTAATTAGGGTTGAGAAGTTTGATTGGTTAGACTAGTCGAATGAATTTTACCTTGAGCGACAACTCGTGCTCAGGCGTTACAATCACAAGAAAAATCCTTTCGACAATTTCTTAAGATTTGTTTGGTAAAATCGCGATTTTTTTAGGTTTGGAAATGAGTTTAAAAGTCATTTCTACACAAGTGGCGTAGGGTACCATTGGTTCCGGAGGATGACAACTTTGTGTCAAATAGATTCACCGCCGTTATACTCTTCCTCAAAGACAGTGAAAATACAAATACTTTTGATCCTGAGTTTAACCTTTTTGGTGGTAGTGTCGAAAAGAAATCACGTACTGAGAAGAAAAATGACCAGGTCTTGATTTCGTCATCATATAATTTGGTAATTTGTCATTAACGTCGTACTACAGCAACATAACGGGCTATTGACGACGGTCCGGGATCAATTTCTTGAGGGAAAGATCCGAGGACAACACCTCATAATTTTGAACCACACGGCCCCGGAGAGAGGAGTCTGGTGAAGGTATTGCGCATGACAAGCACCATTAATATAAATATACCAATCGTAGTAACCAACCATTTATAACCATAGTAACCACTATTCATAGTAAGAAACAATTTAAGGCTGAAAGGATGATGTGTCTGTCAACAGTCCTTGATTGGCTTTTTTGCGGTGAAAATCAAGGACGTCAAAAGGCCGTGGTTGCTCGGTTGGAAGGGTAACGGATTAGCAACCGGAGAGTTAAGAGTTTGAATCCAACTAAAGACCGTCGTGTACAAAGTGATCTGGTGCACGTTAAATCTGTCGTGTCCTCCAATGTCCTCACGTTGGGTTGGTGTGGAAGTTTGGAGAGTGGGGTACCAGCATCGGTGTGATCTCATCCTCTGACCGTAGATCAAAATTACGTGTCGTTGTTTTCGCATTCTTCCCTTCGGATATGTTTGGAGAGTGGGTTGCTATCTCAGGTGTTGCTTCGTCATCTGACCGAAGTTCAAAATCACGAGGTGTCGTCCTCGGATCTTTGCATTAAAGGATTGATCCCGGACCGTCTTCAATAGCCCGTTGTGTTGCTCTAGTACGACGTTAACTAATAATTACCATTACCCTTCGGATATAATCCCAGACTGTCGCCGCCGACCAACCGGTATAGTGGTTAAAGTGTTAGCCTCTAGATCGGAAGGTCTGTGTATCTATGTTTGTAAGCGTATGGTGTAGAGGCGGCTGGTGCACCTTAAATCTGTCGTGTCCGAAAGTCCTCACGTTGGGGTGGAAGTTTGGAGAGTGGGGTGCCAGCTCAGGTGTTGCCTCGTCATCTGACGTGGTTTAAAATTACGTGGGGTCGTCCTCGGATCTTTGCATTAAAGGATTGATCCCGGACCGTCTTCAATAGCCCGTTGTGTTGCTCTAGTACGACGTTAACTAATAATTACCATTACCCTTCGGATATAATCCCAGACTGTCGCCGCCGACCAACCGGTATAGTGGTTAAAGTGTTAGCCTCTAGATCGGAAGGTCTGGGTATCTATGTTTGTAAGCGTATGGTGTAGAGGCGGCTGGTGCACCTTAAATCTGTCGTGTCCGAAAGTCCTCACGTTGGGGTGGAAGTTTGGAGAGTGGGGTGCCAGCTCAGGTGTTGCCTCGTCATCTGACGTGGTTCAAAATTACGTGGGGTCGTCCTCGGATCTTTTTCTTAGAGGATTGATCCCGGACCGTCGTCAATAGCCCGTTGTGTTGCTCGAGTACAACGATAATTAAAAATTACCAATTACCAATCGATTATTTTTATTACAGGCTGATTGTGTGTGAAACTTATATCCCTTATCTTTTTTTAATTGTTGCTTTAGCGTTTTATGCTGAGAGAGCCATATTTGGTCACACACCGTCTTATTTTTTTAACCTTCCAAATGGTTTCGACGAGATATCTCGTTCATCAAGATATGACCAAGTTTGTTTATGACGAGATATCTCGTTATCAAGATATTGCTGATTTTTTACGATGGTGAGATCAAGATCTGGTCAGTTTTCTTCTAATGACGAGATATCTTGACCTTTAAGACTTACAAATGGCTCTGCTAGTGACGAAATACCTCGTAATGACAACCAATGGGAAAGTTAGTGAAAAGATCTAAAGATTTTCCATTTTCTCTCAAGTTAAAAGCTGCAAAAAATATACTGAAGACACAGAAAAAATCGAAATGATTGACCAGACATCTGCTAAATATCTTCATCCAAATCTGACCAATTTTGCTAATGATGAGATATATCGTCATCAAGATATTGCCTACTTTTTTTTCTAGATCTGGTCAGCTTTATTCTGATAACAAGATATCTTTATCAACAAAATAGATCTCGTATCTGGTAAATATTCGAGGACCCACCATCGAATCAGACTCCCAATTAAAGAAGAGGGAAAAGAGAGAGCACAATCACTGAATTTTCCTTCAAAAGACCAGTCAACTTCTTTCTGTCTGCATTTTTGACGACCAAGCTATACTGCTATTCGCTACCAAATTAAGCTGCAACAAGTATACTGTAAACATAGGCAACAAATACGAAGGGATTGACCAGATATCTACTAAATATCTCCATCAAAATCTGACCAATTTTGCTAATGATGAGATATATCGTCATCAAGATATTGCCTACTTTTTTTTCTAGATCGGCTCAGCTTTATTCTGATAAACAAGATATCTTGATCAACAAAATAGATCTCGTATCTGGTAAATATTCGAGGACCCACCATCGAATCAGACTCCCAATTAAAGAGGGAAAAGAGAGAGCACAATTACTGAATTTTCCTTCAAAAGACCAGTCAACTTCTTTCTGTCTGCATTTTTGACGACCAAGCTATACTGCTATTCGCTACCAAATTAAGCTGCAACATATGTACTGTAAACATAGGCAAAAAAACCGAAGTGATTGACCAGAAATCTACTAAATATCTCCATCAAAATTTGACCAATTTTGCTAATGATGAGATATATCGTCATCAACATATATTGCCTACTTTTTGTTCTATGTCTGGTCAGCTTTATTCTGATAACAACATATCTTGACCAACAAAATAGATCCCGTATCTGGTAAATACCCGAGGACCCACCATCCAATCATCCTCCTAATCTTCCAATTAAAGAAGAGAGAGCATTCACCTAATTTTCCTTCAAAACCAGTCAACTTCTTTCCGTCTGCATTTTTCACGACCGAGACAGCGACGGTCGAATTTCAGCACCTGCATGTAACCCGATCTGCTTTGTTCTAAACTTGCAATCGCCATCGACCTCTCCAATCGCAGTGATCCTTTGTGACGGAGCACGCTACGGTTAACCTCCCACATAAAGTAGTCATCACCCTTCTGCACAGGGACTGAAATGGGTTTACGACTCCTCGTAAACCAGCCCCCGCACAGGTCGCGACCTGGATCCCTGTCTCAGGGGGGGGGGATGCTTCTTGTTGGAAACATGAGCAATACGTAGAGCTGTTGCTATGGCTCAAGAGTGTTTGAGAAAGTCGATCCTGAAAGGGGGAGGGGGAGTCATCGATCCTCGTGTCTTTCACCATCGCCAGCTGTTTGGGGTGACATGTTATTGGGGATGGTATCTCCATGGTAGTCTTATCAGCAAGTGCTCCCATCGCATTACAGAATCCTCGGTGGCAAGTGCTTGTTATGGGTGATAACGTTAGAAAGTCGCCTTACAAGTGACTCTAAACTTTTGGGGAGCCATTGAAACCTGTGTCATAGAGATAGGTATTATCGAGTAATTTCATATTCGAGTATGTACTGTTTCGTTGTTGTTTCTTATGCCTACACTTGGCAGACCAGAGGAGTGCCAGGCCCGTCGAAGACGGCAAGAGGCGAGGGGGTGCGCCTTCCATGTTATTGAGCCCCATTGGGAAGAAGTCCGACTTTGCTCGACATACATGACACATCCGTTTTACAGGAAGGTCCCTTTCATACATCCATTCACTCACACATATCGTAATTCAGATCCCAATCAGAGGCCGATAACCCCCTGATCAGGTACCCCCAGAGGTATTGATTTGGTATGGGAACATGGGGGACATTGTGACCACGACCTATTTAACGTGCCCCAGTCACCATTAGTGAACACGACGGTCTTTAGGCCAGGTCGAAGCGCCGATCTCGCAATCATCAGAATTGGAGGCTCCGCCGAGGACAGAAGCCACAACCCTTCTGATGCGAGCCCGACGCTCTACTGACTGAGCTACCGCGGCTCGAGTATGTACTACCCTACAATAATGGACCTGATAGCAAGATGTGATGGTATAAGTGAAATAATACATGCTTCAATAGGGGATGGTCCGCTGTAATTACACTAGCAACCCTCCTTTGCATACTTTCAACAAGGTATTGATACATAGCTATGGGTATTTTCCATTCCTGCTGCAAGAATGTCGCCAGCTCAGTTGTAGATTTCGGACGTGGTTCCCTGGTCCGTAAGCGTCGCTTTAACTCTTCCAACACATGTTCTATGAGGTTTAGGTCGGAACTCTGAGCCATGTCTTGATACCACTGCTTGACAGGCTGTAACATGACATGGAGAGTTATCGTCCTGGAAGTAACATTCGTCCATTCCATAAAATTGGCAGAGCGTAGTTAGAACCTGATTGTGCAAAATGTTCATGTAGGCATCGGCGTTCAATTTACCAGGAACAACATGCAAAGATCCTAGGCCATAAAAACAGCATTTGTTTTGGTCGTATAACAAAACATTGTGGGGCGTAAATTAAAAGAGGCTGTTTTAGCGAAATGCCATAATGTTGTTATTCTTTTATGCAATTTTTTGTTTGTTTCTGTGTTTGAGTATCTTTTGGAAATAATAGCAATATTTAATTTTTGATAATTTATGCAACATAAAAATTTACAAAAGCATCACCTTTAACTTTTGGTTTTTATATGTTTTTTGAAGTTTAGCGATTGCTGTGTGTTTCCGTTTTGCAACATTTCCATCCTTCATCCACACCTTCTCCGATTCAATCTCGGAATACATGGCGACAATAAATTGATGGAACACGTCTTTGCTTTTCAGTAAAACGTTGAAATTCGAAGAGCACATCATCATCCTGTGAGCGTAGAGCTACATAGAAGAAATGTTCTTAGTTTGCATAAAGGATACAAATCCAAGATTGGCGTGAGTGCAGTAAAGACCCTTTCAATACTGTGGACATTTTTAGGAAACCAAATAAAACAAAAATATAATAATAAATTCATTGTTAAATGTTCTACATTAAACTTAAAATTTGAATTAAATATCGCTTTTCTTTCCATAAGACATCAAAACAAAAATGATAAAAATTTACTATACAAAAACCGAAGTACTATACAGAAACAAACAAACGATTGCATAAATGAAACAAATCAGAAATTCCACAAAAGATAGAAAAAAATATCGCTAAACTTTGAAGAAAATATCCAAATAATCCAAACTAAAAGTGAATATGCTTCAAAAACCAAAATCCAAACTATCGTTGTCTAAAAATGAAACAATAACAAACGTATTGCACAACCGTTATCCAGTTCCAAAAATGAAGTAAACACAATAAAAAAAATACAAATATAAAAGATTAAAAGTTAACGCTAACTAAAAGTTAATATGCTTTTAAAAAGGCAATAAATTTCATAAAGGATATCCAGTAATACTAAAAGTGTGAATATGCTTCAAAAATCAATTTCCAAACTTTGGTAGTCTAAAAAAGAAACAATAACAAACGTATTGTACAACCGTTATCCAGTTCCAAAAATGAAGTAAGCACAATAAAAAAATTCAAATATAAAAGTTTAAAAGTTAACGCTAACTAAAATTAATATCCTTTTAAAAAGGCAATAAATTTCATAAAGGATATCCAGTAATAGGACGGCTACACACGAGCAGAAAATACGGATTCATTCAATACCGATCATGACTGTTGCCATTCGGAGGAAAGGGAATAATAATTAAACATCAAAATAAATTAATTTTATAATTTTCAAGATTAAATTTTAAAAATCGGGCTGGTCTATAAAATTGCTAAAAAAATCCGTACTACAGTTTTTTGGATTTTTTCCGAAATTCGTATTATTTGCATTTTTGTCAAAAAAAAACTTAATTTAACCCACCCCCGGGCGAATTTTGCGTTTGCAATAGTAAAAGAGAAGACATATAATTAGGAATAATTTTTAAAAAAAGAAAAAAAGGTTTTTAATACAATGCAACAAATTTTACTTGCAAATCCACTAATTTTTCTGTGTCGTATTTACTCTGAACATGTCCGTTATTTTGCGTTGTTTCATCAGTCAGGTCCAGGTTTAACTCCTTGTTCTTTAAAACTTGTCTGAAGGATGGTAATGGTAATTTTAGTTAACGTCGTACTAGAGCAACACAACGGGCTATTGACCGGGATCAATCCCTTAAGGGAAAGATCCGAGGACAACACCTCGTAATTTTGAACCACTCTCAGATGACGAAGCAACACCTGAGCTAGCCCCCCACTCTCCAAACTTGTCGGAAGGATGGAAAAAAGAGAGGGGGAAAAAAACGCCTGTTAGCAAAACGTCCGGTTGTTGGACAGTTCCGGATTGCTTTGGTATTCGAATACTTGGAATGAATGCTTTGGTATTCGAATACTTGGAATGAATGCTTTGGTATTCGAGTACTTAGGATTAATACTTTGATATCCGAGTACTTTGGTCCGGAATACTTTGGTATCCAACTACACATATTCCAGTACTTTGTTACCGGAATATTTTGGTATCCAACTGCACATATTCGAGTACTTTGGATGAATACTGCTGTCTTCGAATACAGCGGGGTAGAATCGAGTACAGCGAATATTTTTAAAAATCGAGTGTACGAATAAATACAAAAGTATTCGTTGTAACTATTTTCAGTTGGCTAGTCGTTCTTTTATAACTATGGAAATAAAATTAAGTAACGTTAAGTAAGTTTTAAATTAGGTAACGTTTAGCAAGAAGAGACAAATCAACATAAAACGTTAAAAACCAAGCCGGAGGAAGAGGATAAAAACAAACCCGTGAAGCGAAACTAATTGAATTGACGACGATCCGGGATCAATCCCTAAGGGAAAAATCAGAGGACAACACCACTTAATTTTAAACCACGGTCAGATGACGAGGCAACACCTGAGCTGGGACTCCACTCTCCAAACTTCCACACCAACCCAACGTTAGGACTTTCGGCCACGACAGACTTAAGGTGCACCAGCCGTCTCTACACCATACGCTTATAAACATCCATGCCCTGAACATCGAACTAGGGATGCGACATCGATGTTGATAATACATCGACCCAAAAACATCGATGTTTTCAAAATTCAGAGTATTTAAACATTTCCCCCCATTTCTTAAAACTGGTTTAGCAACTTGTGATGCTACATCGACAGCAAAACATCGATGTTGATAATACATCGCCCCAAAACCATCGATGTTTTTAAAATTCAGTGTATTTAAACTTGCTTCCCCATTTCTTAAAACTGGTTTACCAACTATTGATGCGACATCGGCTCCAATACATCGATGTTGAAAATTAAAACATCGATGTTGATAATACATCGCCCCAAAACCATCGATGTTTTTAAAATTCAGTGTATTTAAACTTGTTTCCCCATTTCTTAAAACTGGTTTAGCAACTAGTGATGCGACATCGGCTCCAATACATCGATGTTTTTTTCTAAAACATCAATGTTTAGAAAACATCGACATCGATGTCGCATCCCTACTTTTCTGACCCTTCATCCCTGGTCACTTTGGTCTAACAGTATGTTCAATTTGCTGATTATAAAAATTATGCTACTTGGTTATTTTTAAAATTTTTATAACGGCACTTTTTTCATTTAAAAATAAAACATCGACAACGTAAAAAATTCGACATGTATAAACATCGATGTTACCAAAACATCGACACCAATACATCGATGTTAAATATATCAATGTATGTTTTTTTTTTTTTAAACATCGATGTTTTGAAAACATCGACATCGATGTCACATCCCTACATCGAACTAGGAACCTTCTAATCTAGAGGCTAACACCTTAACGACTATACATGTTGGTCGGCCCTTCCGATCTAGAGGCTGACACCTTAACCACCAGATCGGTTGATCGGCTGTTCAGATGTAAGGGTAGGCTGTATTGCAACAGGTGGGAAGTGGGATCCTCTTTTTAGGGACGACTATTAAAGTTTTATAAATATTTAAAGGTTCATTAAGAGAGTAAACAGCACAAATTAAAGGTTCACGAAACTTGGATCACAACAATACGAAACAGGAATGCGACAGAGAAAAGAGCCTTTTATCAGGTGAATTAATCGGTAGCATGATCAAAACAAATCCCTACGGAGTCCTCATGAAGACATATGTCGTCTAATTAGTCTTCGTAGTGTAGCAAAATTGACCGTAGAGCGACAAACAATTATTTTCATAAATAATGTATGACGTACTCGGAAACACATTGTGGAGTCGTCTAACTTGTCGTCATAGGCGTGAGCAGAACACTCTGAGTGGGGATGCACTGGAGAAGATATTGCGTTGTCGAGAGCGTAGAAAGTAACAAGGGGTTCAACGAAAACACAATTTATTTGATCAAATGGACCTCAAATGCAGAGGCACGAAGAAAAGAAAAGAACACAACGTAAAACAAGAAAACTACAACAACAGCGTCCTTAAAAGTAGTAGTAAAAGTTATTCTAAAGTCATCTGCCACTTTCCGGCGTGCGCTCATATCAGTATTGTTCCGCGGAGCAATACCTTTATGGAGTTGGCGCAACGCGCGTTTATAACGGCATCACTCCGCGGAAGCCAACTTTGTGGAGTGAGCACAGGTTTCTAATCTGGGGTTGGAACAGAAGATGTGCGTTAGCCTACAGGGGTGCAATAAACAAGATCTAATGAACACATGCCACCAGGAGACACTCCGGTCTCTTCTCTATGAGGAATCTTCAGTTGAAGGCACACACCCAATAAATATGTCAAGAAAACATCGCGTAGCATTTCCGTGAGCAATTTTTAGAGAAAACAAACCAGGCGGTCTGCGGTGATTTTACTTTTACTGTTTGTTCAAAAGCTAATACACATTGGGATTACCTTAAAATCTAATTTATCGCCGTTTTGGCAGAGCTTGCGTTTAATCTCATTGTTGACTGATCATTAGGGCAATGTTTGCAACAAATGCAACTTTTTTTTCACACATTCTACGCAGCATGTAAAGTGCTAAAACCAATATTCCTCCTACATGGGGTGTACTGTAAGTGAGTTATAACCGCAACATAAATGCAGCTTTTTGCATAAATGTAACCCACCTGCAACTTTTTAAAATTTAGCTCAAAATTAAATAATATAAAATTACTATTTCATTTTTAAATTTAAATAATTATATTTATACATAGAGCAATGCAGATGATTGGAACACAAAACTTCGTTCACCCAGAGCTGCCAAAATGCTTGCTGAAAATCAAAAGCAGCTACGAATGTTTGATTCGTCTCGTAGAAAAATCGGAATCGAAAGAGTATAACATCGAGATAGCGAACTAAGATTTCAGATGGATGGATTCGAAAGTTCCTTACAATCTTAAAAAAACGATTGGAAACAAATAACGACCTGACGGTTATTGTTGCACTTTCCAGAGACGATTTTGCTCAAGTGATTATTTGCTAGTGCAACAATGTCTGGCAACATCAGCCTCTATTCAGCGCAGTTTTTCAATGTTAAGAGATTACTGGCCAAGGATCAGCCCTTCAACGACGTCAATGTTCTTCTGTACTTCATTATATGTAATAATACCACTAAATAAAAGGAACATTCACAAACCTTTCCTGTCAGAACTCTATATCGCACCCCGGCAAGAAAAGTGGCACAACTCAAAATTTCAGAATTTGAGAAAAACACACACATCAACTTAAAGGATACTATAAAACTTATACTGAAACAGTATAAACTTTTTTCAATTTTAGGTAAGTATTTATGGTGGTAACTTCTATTATATTCTATAGAATAGTAATATAACACGCTGCACACCTCATACATATTTTTCGATGACATAACATCAAAATTTTTATTTTTTGACTTGTGTCACTTTTTTGCTGGGGTGCGATACATCAATTCGGAATTAAATCTTTGGAATTTTTATTAGCGAAGCCAACGTATTCGAAAAACAAGCCAACTGACTTCATAATATGTACAGGAACACAGCATAAACACGCGACATATTTAGCTTCATTTACAATATATCTATTAGCTTCGGGTGGAGAGGTAATTGAATTTTCGTCCCAATGGAACAATACACTCGCTATTGGTAACGATCTCGATCTATCAATCTCGAAAGAAAATGTCCGAGGACAATACCTCGTAGTTTGAACCACGGTCATATGACGAGGTCAACTGTTGAGCTAGCACCCTCTGACCGCAAGCCTATAAAAAGTATCATCCTTTCTCATTGGACTTTGTGCCATTAAACCCAACCAACCTTTCTCAAAGTAAGCTAAATTTTTGGATATTAGAAAAAAGCTTTTCGAAAAGAGAAGTAAGTCACCAATTAACGTCGCGCTGGAGCAACATAGCGGTCTATTGGCGACGATCCGGGATCCATCCCGAAGGGAATGATCAGAGGAGAGGACAACACTGTAATTTTGAACCACGGTCAGATGACGAGGTCAACATCCGAGCTGGTGCCCTACTCTCCAAACTTCCACAGTACCCCAACTTGAGGATATTTTAGGCACCGAGAGATTCAACGTGCTCCAGACGCCGCGTATATGACGGTCTTTGATTAAACCAGTCTGAAGGTCTGGATTAAGGTCTTTGAACTCACAACCCTCCGGTTGCTAATCTGCTGCTTTTCCAACCAGGCCACCATAGTCTTTATTCCGAAAAGGTATACGAAACAGTCTTGAAAACAAAATGGTTGTGCTGTTGACATGGCGACAAAACCACTTGTTCGCATAAAGACGATTTCTAAAAAGCGATTAGTCAAAAAAAATTCATTCACGTGTAACTGACGCGGAACTGTTTTCAAAAACTGGAACTTTTCACGAACACGTTCCGTTATTCATCTTTCCAACTGTTTCCAAGTTGGTGTTCCCATTTGTTCTAGAACACAATACGAAATTTAAAAGACATTGACTCTCAAAGCAATTCCTTGTTAAATTTTCTATTAAATCACACTACTCCAATGCGACTCATCTATTTTTTTTAAATTCACTCATGTGGAACTGTTTGCGAACAGTGGAACTGTTCACAAACACTTTCCTATTTTTGATCTGTCCGGCTATCTCTAAGGAGGTGTTTGCATTTGCTGTGGAATAAATCGAAAAATTTAAAAAACAGTTTTTTTTGGATTCGACCCGGGAACACATAACCGAAATGTCAGAACGCTAGTTTTTCAGAGCAAAAACTGTTGAAGCATGTCACGAAAAAACAATAACTTTTCCCCCATCTCCACTTAAAATACAGTAGTTACACTACAATCATTTGCAAGAATCAAACCCATTCAAGTAGCATCGACTTTCCGCAATATTTCAGAAAGAAAAGAAACAAGAAGCTTTTTTTGCACGTGTTGTCATTATGTTGAGAATACTTTTTACATGTTACATGCTTTCAGGCAAGTCAACTAAATTCCTCCTCTACGCATTCTGGCAATTTTCCATAGCGAGTAAATATTTTTCTGGAAAATCGCCCACTCGAATCCTCGCGTTGATCCATTTGTCAGCTCTTCCATTAAAGTTCTTTTTTTCTTCGCTTCTTCCCTCCCAGGGTGATTTAAGTTGAAGGGGGAAACATTTTCATTCCACGGGTCCATCATACTTAGGCACCGTCTCTCTCTATGGGGCCCTTTAGTGCATCGAAATGGTCTCTAATTCGGACGTCCAAAAGTGGGCAGATTGTTTCGAATTGGACGAATCTTCTGCGACTCGACCTGTTGGTAGAGGTTTGCATGAAGAAAATGGATCGGCCATTCTCACAGATCGTTGACTTTTAGTGCTTTGTGTTTTAAAGACCGTCATTTGCTTGAGGTGAAGTCCACGGTCGGACTGGTCGTAGACAACTTAGAGAAGCCGTTCATTTCACCAGAGATTCCCAAAGCTTAGATCGCGACTCATTGGTACGGCGTTAGTCGGTTTAGGTGGGGCGCGATAAACTTTATAGGGGCTCTTTAGGGCACCAAAAAGATATCTAATTTAAATGCCCGAAAAATTAACAAATTGTTTCGAATTGTCGAATCTTTTGCGACTCCATCTGCTGGGAGATATTTTCTTTTAAAGCAGCTATATTCTCACAGATCGTTGACATACAGTGTTTTGTGTTTTAAAGACCGTCATATGCTTGACGTGAAGTCCACGGTCGGACTGGTCGTAGACAACTTAGAGAAGCCGTTCATTTCACCAGAGATTCCCAAAGCTTAGATCGCGACTCATTGGTACGGCGTTAGTCGGTTTAGGTGGGGCGCGATAAACTTTATAGGGGCTCTTTAGGGCACCAAAAAGATATCTAATTTAAATGCCCGAAAAATTAACAAATTGTTTCGAATTGTCGAATCTTTTGCGACTCCATCTGCTGGGAGATATTTTCTTTTAAAGCAGCTATTCTCACAGATCGTTGACATACAGTGTTTTGTGTTTTAAAGACCGTCATATGCTTGACGTGAAGTCCACGGTCGGACTGGTCGTAGACAACTTAGAGAAGACGTTCATTTCACCAGAGATTCCCAAAGCTTAGATCGCGACTCATTGGTACGGCGTTAGTCGGTTTAGGTGGGGCGCGATAAACTTTATAGGGGCTCTTTAGGGCACCAAAAAGATATCTAATTTAAATGCCCGAAAAATTAACAAATTGTTTCGAATTGTCGAATCTTTTGCGACTCCATCTGCTGGGAGATATTTTCTTTTAAAGCAGCTATTCTCACAGATCGTTGACATACAGTGTTTTGTGTTTTAAAGACCGTCATATGCTTGACGTGAAGTCCACGGTCGGACTGGTCGTAGACAACTTAGAGAAGCCGTTCATTTCACCAGAGATTCCCAAAGCTTAGATCGCGACTCATTGGTACGGCGTTAGTCGGTTTAGGTGGGGCGCGATAAACTTTATAGGGGCTCTTTAGGGCACCAAAAAGATATCTAATTTAAATGCCCGAAAAATTAACAAATTGTTTCGAATTGTCGAATCTTTTGCGACTCCATCTGCTGGGAGATATTTTCTTTTAAAGCAGCTATTCTCACAGATCGTTGACATACAGTGTTTTGTGTTTTAAAGACCGTCATATGCTTGACGTGAAGTCCACGGTCGGACTGGTCGTAGACAACTTAGAGAAGCCGTTCATTTCACCAGAGATTCCCAAAGCTTAGATCGCGACTCATTGGTACGGCGTTAGTCGGTTTAGGTGGGGCGCGATAAACTTTATAGGGGCTCTTTAGGGCACCAAAAAGATATCTAATTTAAATGCCCGAAAAATTAACAAATTGTTTCGAATTGTCGAATCTTTTGCGACTCCATCTGCTGGGAGATATTTTCTTTTAAAGCAGCTATTCTCACAGATCGTTGACATACAGTGTTTTGTGTTTTAAAGACCGTCATATGCTTGACGTGAAGTCCACTGTCGGACTGGTCGTAGACAACTTAGAGAAGCCGTTCATTTCACCAGAGATTCCCAAAGCTTAGATCGCGACTCATTGGTACGGCGTTAGTCGGTTTAGGTGGGGCGCGATAAACTTTATAGGGGCTCTTTAGGGCACCAAAAAGATATCTAATTTAAATGCCCGAAAAATTAACAAATTGTTTCGAATTGTCGAATCTTTTGCGACTCCATCTGCTGGGAGATATTTTCTTTTAAAGCAGCTATTCTCACAGATCGTTGACATACAGTGTTTTGTGTTTTAAAGACCGTCATATGCTTGACGTGAAGTCCACGGTCGGACTGGTCGTAGACAACTTAGAGAAGCCGTTCATTTCACCAGAGATTCCCAAAGCTTAGATCGCGACTCATTGGTACGGCGTTAGTCGGTTTAGGTGGGGCGCGATAAACTTTATAGGGGCTCTTTAGGGCACCAAAAAGATATCTAATTTAAATGCCCGAAAAATTAACAAATTGTTTCGAATTGTCGAATCTTTTGCGACTCCATCTGCTGGGAGATATTTTCTTTTAAAGCAGCTATTCTCACAGATCGTTGACATACAGTGTTTTGTGTTTTAAAGACCGTCATATGCTTGACGTGAAGTCCACGGTCGGACTGGTCGTAGACAACTTAGAGAAGCCGTTCATTTCACCAGAGATTCCCAAAGCTTAGATCGCGACTCATTGGTACGGCGTTAGTCGGTTTAGGTGGGGCGCGATAAACTTTATAGGGGCTCTTTAGGGCACCAAAAAGATATCTAATTTAAATGCCCGAAAAATTAACAAATTGTTTCGAATTGTCGAATCTTTTGCGACTCCATCTGCTGGGAGATATTTTCTTTTAAAGCAGCTATTCTCACAGATCGTTGACATACAGTGTTTTGTGTTTTAAAGACCGTCATATGCTTGAGGTGAAGTCCACGGTCGGACTGGTCGTAGACAACTTAGAGAAGACGTTCATTTCACCAGATATTCCCAAAGCGTTGATCACGACTCATTGGTACGGCGTTAGTCGGTTTAGGTGGGGCGCGATAAACTTTATAGGGGCTCTTTAGGGCACCAAAAAGATATCTAATTTAAATGCCCGAAAAATTAACAAATTGTTTCGAATTGTCGAATCTTTTGCGACTCCATCTGCTGGGAGATATTTCCTTTTAAAGCAGCTATTCTCACAGATCGTTGACATACAGTGTTTTGTGTTTTAAAGACCGTCATATGCTTGACGTGAAGTCCACGGTCGGACTGGTCGTAGACAACTTAGAGAAGCCGTTCATTTCACCAGAGATTCCCAAAGCTTAGATCGCGACTCATTGGTACGGCGTTAGTGGGTTTAGGTGGGGCGCGATAAACTTTATACGGGCTCTTTAGGGCACCAAAAAGATATCTAATTTAAATGCCCGAAAAATTAACAAATTGTTTCGAATTGTCGAATCTTTTGCGACTCCATCTGCTGGGAGATATTTTCTTTTAAAGCAGCTATTCTCACAGATCGTTGACATACAGTGTTTTGTGTTTTAAAGACCGTCATATGCTTGACGTGAAGTCCACGGTCGGACTGGTCGTAGACAACTTAGAGAAGACGTTCATTTCACCAGATATTCCCAAAGCGTAGATCACGACTCATTGGTACGGCGTTAGTCGGTTTAGGTGGGGCGCGATAAACTTTATAGGGGCTCTTTAGGGCACCAAAAAGATATCTAATTTAAATGCCCGAAAAATTAACAAATTGTTTCGAATTGTCGAATCTTTTGCGACTCCATCTGCTGGGAGATATTTCCTTTTAAAGCAGCTATTCTCACAGATCGTTGACATACAGTGTTTTGTGTTTTAAAGACCGTCATATGCTTGACGTGAAGTCCACGGTCGGACTGGTCGTAGACAACTTAGAGAAGCCGTTCATTTCACCAGAGATTCCCAAAGCTTAGATCGCGACTCATTGGTACGGCGTTAGTGGGTTTAGGTGGGGCGCGATAAACTTTATAGGGGCTCTTTAGGGCACCAAAAAGATATCTAATTTAAATGCCCGAAAAATTAACAAATTGTTTCGAATTGTCGAATCTTTTGCGACTCCATCTGCTGGGAGATATTTCCTTTTAAAGCAGCTATTCTCACAGATCGTTGACATACAGTGTTTTGTGTTTTAAAGACCGTCATATGCTTGACGTGAAGTCCACGGTCGGACTGGTCGTAGACAACTTAGAGAAGCCGTTCATTTCACCAGAGATTCCCAAAGCTTAGATCGCGACTCATTGGTACGGCGTTAGTGGGTTTAGGTGGGGCGCGATAAACTTTATAGGGGCTCTTTAGGGCACCAAAAAGATATCTAATTTAAATGCCCGAAAAATTAACAAATTGTTTCGAATTGTCGAATCTTTTGCGACTCCATCTGCTGGGAGATATTTTCTTTTAAAGCAGCTATTCTCACAGATCGTTGACATACAGTGTTTTGTGTTTTAAAGACCGTCATATGCTTGACGTGAAGTCCACGGTCGGACTGGTCGTAGACAACTTAGAGAAGACGTTCATTTCACCAGATATTCCCAAAGCGTAGATCACGACTCATTGGTACGGCGTTAGTCGGTTTAGGTGGGGCGCGATAAACTTTATAGGGGCTCTTTAGGGCACCAAAAAGATATATAATTTAAATGCCCGAAAAATTAACAAATTGTTTCGAACTGTCGAATCTTTAGCTACTCCACCTGCTGGGACATATTTTTTTTAAAGCAGCCATTCTCACAGATCGTTGACTTTTAGTGCTTTGTGTGTTAAAGACAGTCATTGGTTGAGGTGAAGTCCACTGTCGGACTGGTCATAGACAACTTAGAGAAGCCGTTCATTTCACCAGGGATTCTCTCCAAGTGTTGGTCGCTGCTCATTGTTAGGTCGTGAGTCGGTGTAGGTGGAGTGCGAAAAACTTCGAAACTGTCTCTAATTCGATCTTTAAAAAGTGGGCAGATGCTTCGAATCTTCTACAACTAGACCTGTTGAAGAGGTTTGCATGAAGAAAAAGGTTCGGCCATTCTCACAGATCGTTGTCATTTAGTGCTTTGTGTTTTTAAAGACCGTTAATTGTATAAGATGAAGTCCACAGTCGGACTAGTCACACAGACAACACAGAAAAGGCCGTTCGTTACACCATGAATTCTAAAAGTGTAGGTCACGACTCATTGGGATACTTCGTGAGATGATTTAGGTGGGGCGAGAGATATTTTGCTGGGCCCTTTAGTAAATCAAAATGGTCTCTAATTTGAATGTCCAAAAAAAATTAGCAAATTGTTTCGAATTGGACGAATCTTCAACGATTCGATGTGTTGGAAGAGGTCTGCATGGAAAATTGTACGACCATTCACACAGATCGTTGACTTTTAGTGATTTGGGTAACTTAAACTTAGCATAGCCCTTCCAGTGGTTTTGACGATATATATTGGCCATCAAGATCTGACCAATTTCGCTAATCTCGTCATCAAGATATTGCCGATTTTGTATGATGTCGAGATCAAGATCTGGTCAGCAATGTGACCCCCACGAAAAGAACTGTCATTCCAAGCACACCAACAACACGGGCAACTCCGTTATGGCTGTTATCCAATAGGCTACGAATACCCATTAGTTTGCGAAGTAAACCAATAACCCCGCATAAGCAACTGGCACGGACAACGCCGGGCTAGCCACGCGGTGGCTTTTATTATAAATGTACGCTCCTCGTTTCACAGCACAGTCACGATACCAGATGTCAACGATGCTTGGTGGTCTAAAAATGAACGAATCCCTATCAATAAGAATTTGGTAAATCCTACATTCCTTGATGGTGAGGTACCTACTTCACCCTCAAGGCATGTAGGATTTACTATGTTACTGTATGTACACTACAGGCAATTGGCGACGGTCCACGATCAATCCCAAAGGGAAAGACCGAGGACAACACTTCGCAATTTTGAACCACGGTCAAATGACGAAGACAACACCTGAACTGTCACCCTACTCTCCAAACTTCTTCACCACGCCAATGTAAGGACATTTGATTGCACCGGCTCCCCACGTAAAGGACGGTCTTTAAGGTCTCACTCCCAATCCTCAGGTTGCCTATCCCCTACTCTTACAAACCCCCTTACCGTGTCCGCGCCTTCCTTGATAGAGAGGAAGGCATTGAATTTATTTATGATTAAGGAAAATGGCAAAATTATACTCTCCTCTTTTAAAAAAATTACCACAAATCTATCATAAAATTTAGTTGCATTTGCAATTGATACGCAGTTTTGAAAAGGAAACACGAATTAACAAAAATGACGTCTGGAGAGGAAAAAATATCTTACTGATAATGTCTCTTAACTATGATTCTGGTTTCAACACCAATTTCCCTACAGTTAGAATTAATAAGAAATCTCCAATTTATATGAATAAATTGCGCATGGGCACACTGATCTATTTAATGGACACACTTTATAGGATCAAAGGCAGTTCATAATTACAGATCATGTTTCTGAAACAAAAGGATCCTGGCTCATGTTCCATAAAAACCCAATCAGATTATTTAACACACTAGGGGGGCTCCACCCCCTGCTCGTTACGTTAGAAAATCAAATGTAAAACATCTATCTGGTGTAAAATTTTCCGCAGATTTCAAATCCGTTGATATTTTCAATCTATGTTTGACGATCCGGATTTTGCAAAAACAAAAACAAAAAACCTAAACAATGCCAGTTGCTTGAAATTAAATACAACGACTTAGAAACCTGACTTATCCGAACTTTCCAAGGAAATGCGAGATCATTGTTCACATTAAATGTGTTGTTTGTCATACTTTCATTTTAATGCAAAAAAATATTTTTTTGTGTCAATAAATAAGATTATTTTTATGATATCTGGTTTTATTTAATATTAGTTGCTAGTTTAAACGGACTCCGAAAAACACATGGTTCTTGAAAAGAAATTTGACTCTCTAAATAAATCTTAATCGTTGTACTGCTGATCTTTGGCTCCTTTTTTTGGGGGGGGGGACTAATGAGTTTGCCGACAACTGCTTTAAGGGGAAGACTCGACAACAACACCACATAATTTTGAACCACGGTCAGATGATGATAGACCGGTTGGTCTGCGACGGCAAGAGTGAGACCGTTGGATGCATATTAAAGAGAGTTTATTGTCGCTTGGTCTTGGTGAGATCCACTCCAGTCTTAAAGCCATTCGTTCAATACAATATCCCGCACAACTGCAAGTCTTCGGAAAGGCTTAGTTTCGTATACATGTGCGCTCAAAGAAACCAGGGAACTCAAACAGCCAAGCCCGATATTAATCTATCGAATTAGCTCCTTCTAGAACCAACAGCAGTCTACTGAGCAATCAAAGAAACCTCAAAGTGGAAATAACCGGCTCTACTGAAGCATAGGAAGACAAACATGTTGGAGGTATTAAACGTGCGAGTTAGAAGTAATACTTAGCAAGGAGTTGGAAGGACAAAGGAACTGCCCAAGATAGAAAAAAAAGAGGCAAAAAGAGAGGATGTGGACACTTACGGAGATGGACGAACGGCAAATAGGCCTATTCAAACTCGAAAATAGACTATGGTTTAGATCTTTATCTCTCGGTGGACCATAATTTTCTCTATTCAAATTAGTCAATGCTAATATGTAGTAAGCTCAGATTGAAACTTTTTTTTTGCTCGAAACGTTCAAATGAATTGGTGATCGTTGGACTGTGACACACAGAGAAAAAGAAGTACGATCGGTTGATGCAACGGGCGTTCGAAAATCACTGACAATTTCGGAGCGTTGGCTATTCTGTTTTCCTAATCTCTCTCTTGTTATGCAAATGAACGGAAGACAACTGAATATAGCTGCACGCCGACCATGCGTGCAGTCGAAAAGTAAAAGAGCTTCAAGTGAGATGAGATTAGTGTAAAACTATTGCACTTTTTTTTTTCGGAGTTTCTATCGACTAGCAATGTTGTTTAATGCATAGCGTCATATGAAAGAATTCCTCCAAAACACAAAAGTTATAAAATTGTGTTTTGGCTTTAAATTTTCGTAATTAAAATTTTAATTTTTTTCAATTGATTCAATTTTTGAAATTTGAAGAGCCAATTTGTGACTCCACACATTTGACGAAATAAAATATTTACACATACACAAAAGTTTACCTCTGACTTTTGTTTCTTTATATACTACTAGGGTTGCCAGAAGATGAATATCAGAACCGAGAACATTTGGTAAAATTATTTAAAAAAAAAGAGGACAGGAAAAGTGAAAATCCAGAAGTTTTTTAATTGCTTCCGAATGAGTGTTCGATCATTTGAAAAGCTTGCAGGGAAAATTACTGATTATGTAATTAAGCTTATGTATCAAAATACATGGATGAGACAAATGTACAGCCTGTTTAGAATTTCGATTAATAAATTAACTGCAACAAATATTATATTCTTTTAACTTTAGCACGTAAACAAACACGAAAAATTATAATTTCACATAATTATATGTAACACCGAATTCTGCTCAGTAATCAGTTGAATTATCGACTTTGATTTAATGCTAAAAGGTGGTTTTAAGTTAGCAACTTGATTTCCTTCTAAACTAAAAAAAGCTGCGAATCGTCTCTGTCTTACTATTCATTCTGATATAAGAACAATATTTCTTACTATTCATTCTGATATATAAGAGCAATATTACTTATTCATATTATTCTAACACGAATCTGAATTCTCATTGGTTATCTATTTGATCTCCTAATGAGGCGTTTTAACGTGGAGCTCAATATACACTAGAGGTTGAAAACATTGATGCGTTTTTTTAATAATACGTACGATTTTCGTACAATGTACTAGATCTAGTACGTATTTGAATAGCTGTGGTTTACATAAAACGATATAGTAGGCAATGTGAATAGATTAGCGCATACAGTTTAAAATGTGAAATATATTTTTAACACAATCCCCCAAATAATGAACAAAGAAAACAAAAAGTGAATAAACGAAAAAAAGAGGAAAATAAAAAGATCCGACTTAAAAAAGAGAGTGAAAAAAATATCAAAGAGGACATATATTTTTTAAAAGAGATAGATGTTCTGGTAGCCTTATATACAACTATAGAAAATGTCGATTCCTAAATTTGATACATCGTATATTTTTCCTTTTCGGTTTAAGGAAAACGTTTTTAAGAGATTCCAAATTGGCATCGAAAATATTTTCGATGCCTGTTAGCAATTTTTCTATATATTCCTTGATGTAAATAAAATAGTTGTGAACATTTTCAATTGCTTTGCTTTGTTTGCGCTTTCAATTCGTCATTTATGTTTCTGGTTTAATGGAGTTTCCAAACATTAATGCATTCCTCTTAATTGGCTTACAAATTAAGCTAAGAGCTTAAAACTCAGAATCAAAGTTAGAAGTCCCATGAATCTTAATAAGTTATTAATGTAAACATCAGCACAAAAGAACCCACAGATTAGACAAAATAAATACTACTTCCTACTTTTCTCTATCACTGTTTTGGCGACTTATAGACTTAATTTCCACATATTCGTGAAGAAACACACTTGAGTAACGAACTAATGAAACAAATGAATAACATAAACTAATGAATAAACGAACATTATTCGTTACATTTTTATAAATAAGTTGACATTTGATAGATTTTCAGAGAAAATGAACAAGCGAAGAGGGAAATAAGATTTTACTTTCGACATTCAAATATTCTCTCATGACACATAGCGGGTTATCTTAAACTATAGTTTATGGCCGTTTTGGAGACGTTTGGAGCATAATGGAATTCACGTTGATCAATCGTAGTTAGCGTTGACATTCTTTTAATTTATTCGGAATTTATTCAATTCATACTTCTTGTCTATTCATATGCAACTCGGGTTCTTATTGGTTACGCAATCGTTTTTAATAGCCGAGATTTTGAGTGTGTCTGAGCAAACGAGCCAGACGGCCTGTTTAGAATTTACTTCTGCCGTCCATCTGCTCGCCATAAGGCATATTGGGATTGCCTTAACCTTTAGACTACGGCCGGTAAAGCAGTTGTACCATGATCGCGCCAAGAAAGTTTAGAAGGCCTGTTTAGAATTTACTTCTGCCGTCCATCTGCTCGCCATAAGGCATATTGGGATTGCCTTAACCTTTAGACTATGGCCGGTAAAGAAAGTTGTACCATGATCGCGCCAAGAAAGTTTAGAAGGCCTGTTTAGAATTTACTTCTGCCGTCCATCTGCTCGCCATAAGGCATATTGTGATTGCCTTAACCTTTAGACTATGGCCGGTAAAGAAAGTTGTACCATGATCGTGCCAAGAAAGAATTCAGACAGCGGCTAGTACATCAGCTGTACCTTGAAAGTTATAAGAATCGTGCCAAGAAAGAATTTAGACTACGGCCGTTACAGCAGTTGCACCTTGAAAGCTATAAGAATCACGCCAAGAAAAAAATCGAGCTGGTTATATCTATAGCCGTAGTCAAAAGGTTAACATGTATTTTAAACACCGTTTTGATGCCGTTTTTGGCGTTTAATCTTATTGGCGTTGACCCATCAACTGCCATTTTTTCAATTTGGAATTCTGTGTCCAGATGGCAAAATATTGTAAGTCACATTTCCCAAAAAACTGAGTAAGTCTCATCCTGGACTCTGGTTTGTTGATGTTTAGAAGGTGGCAAAATGTCGTAAGTCTTTCTCTTTCATTTTATGCGAAAACAAAGGTGGAAAAATTGTAATAAGTCAAAAACCACAGAACCACATGTTGAATCTTAAAATTGCAGTCACGAAAAACTGAAAAAGGTGACTTAGGCCCTATGCACACATCCGGTTTTTCAACATGCGGTACCACTGCGACACCGAAGTCCAATGCATCGTGCATCCAAGAATCGTGCCAAGAACGAATTCAGACTACGGCCAAGTGCAGCAGTTGTACCTCGAAAGCGTGATATGACGCAAGTACTCATTTCGCGCCATTTGCGATATATATTCTATCGAAGAAAACGTGTTTATTTCGCTTACTTGGTGTAAAAAAAAAGCATATTTTGAAACAAAATAGATGTTATTGGATACAGTCATTTATTAATTATTATTTATATTCCATTTATTTTTTGAAACAAGTCACTTCAGACTAGTGATGCGACAACGTCAGCAAAACATCGATGTTCAAATTTAAGCATCAATGTTGGTAATACATCGCTCCAAAATCATCGATGTTTTTAAAATTCAGTGTATTTAAACTCCTCCCCCCCCCTCATTTCTTAAAACTGGTTTAGCAACTAATGGTGCTACATCGACAGCAAAACATCGATGTTTTGAAACTTCGATATTCAAAATTAAAACATTGATGTTGATAATACATCGCCCCCAAACCATCGATTTTTTTAAAATTCAGTGCATTTAAACTTTTTTTTCCCACTTCTTAAAACTGGTTTTGCAACTAGTGATGCGACATCGACAGCAAAACATCGATTTTTTTTTTTAAACGTCAATGTTTTGAAACCATTGACATCGATGTTGCATCCCTACTTTTCAGATCCTTCACCCTTGACCACTTTGGTCTAAAAGTATGTTCAATTTGCTGATTATGAAAATTATGCTACTTGGTTATTTTTAAAATTTTTATAACGGTACTTTTTTCATTAAAAAATAAAACATCGACAACGTAAAATCATCGATAAGTATAAACATCGATGTTACAAAAACACCGATATCGATGTCGCATCCCTACTTCAGACCCGAGAAGCGTGTGCGGCGAGCTGCGGCACCGTTGGGAACTGCGGTACATATTGCACGCAAGTTGGACGTGCGTCACCGCAGCGGCGCCGGAGGCATGTGTGCACTACTCCATTGGATTTAATGTATCTGAGACCGCACTTGCGTTGCGACAGCGGCGCCGCACGTTGAAAAACCGGACGTGTGCACCGGGTCTTATAGCGTTTTTCCATCTGAGCACAGAATTGATCTGAGGAATTTCTATCACAAAAACGCTGCCGAAACCTGCATCTAGCTGGATCGAAAAAGTCTCACACATCGATATTACACCAACGATGTATGTCGCATCTGACATCATCCACCGCACAAGGCTAACACGTCTCCAGTTCCAACTCCTACGTCAGGAACAACCTTCCCCTTCGTGATCCGGCGGCCGCCTTCCGGAAACAAAGCGCCCGGATTCCGATCTCGATTCTAAATAACAACACCACAAAACAAAAAAAAAGACGCTACACCTCGACGATTATCACTTTCGTTTTATTGTTACCGGATTGACGTCAGTTTCCCCCAACGACGCTGACCTTATCTCTGTTGCTGAGGGCTCATTTCGTATGCGAAGGTTACTCGCTGTTCGGTTTTTCAGACAGCCTTCATTTGCATTGCGGGAGTTGTGTGTGTGCGTAACGTGTTGAGGAGATGGCCGGTGCTTACCTTGCGTTAGGTGCGTAATTTCCGGGACTGTAAATTAGGTAACGTGGGTAACAGGTTAGATCTGGGTCAATCCCATAGGGTGGAGATCGCCGAACCCCTTAACACACATCCGCACTCCGTGAATCAGTTCCAAATTAGATAATTAGACAATCAGACAAACTAGATAGTGGATACACTTCCGTCATAACTGAAAAAATGAATGCCTAGTATTAAGGACCCAGTTGGAAGAGAAACGGATCAGTAACCAGAAGTGTTGCTAATATTCGAATCGAACCAAAGAGTATAGTGTAGAAAAGGGGCTGGTGCATGTTATAACCTTTAGACTACGGACGGTACAGCAGCTGTACCGCGATCGCGACAAGAACGAATTCGGACTACGGCCAAGTGCAGCAGTTGTACTTCGAAAGCTATAAGAATCGTGCCAAGAAAGAATTTAGGCTACGACCAGTGCAGCAGTTGTAAATCGAAAGCTATAAAAATCGTGCTAAGAAAGAAATTAGACTACGGCCAGTGCAGCAGTTGTACCTTGAAAGCTATAAGAATCGTGCCAAGAAAGAATTTAGACTAGTACCTCGAAACCTATAAGAATCGTGCCAAGAAAGAATTCAGACTACGGCCAAGTGCAGCAGTTGTACCTCGAAAGCTATAAGAATCGTGCCAAGAAAGAATTTAGACTACGGCCAAGTGCAGCAGTTGTACCTCGAAAGCTATAAGAATCGTGCCAAGAAAGAATTTAGACTACGGCCAGTGCAGCTGTTGTACCTCGAAAGCTACAATAATCGTGCCAAGAAAGAATTTAGACTACGGCCAAGTGCAGCTGTTGTACCTCGAAAGCTACAATAATCGTGCCAAGAAAGAATTTAGGCTACGACCAGTGCAGCAGTTGTAAATCGAAAGCTATAAAAATCGTGCTAAGAAAGAAATTAGACTACGGCCAGTGCAGCAGTTGTACCTTGAAAGCTATAAGAATCGTGCCAAGAAAGAATTTAGACTAGTACCTCGAAACCTATAAGAATCGTGCCAAGAAAGAATTCAGACTACGGCCAAGTGCAGCAGTTGTACCTCGAAAGCTATAAGAATCGTGCCAAGAAAGAATTTAGACTACGGCCAAGTGCAGCAGTTGTACCTCGAAAGCTATAAGAATCGTGCCAAGAAAGAATTTAGACTACGGCCAGTGCAGCTGTTGTACCTCGAAAGCTACAATAATCGTGCCAAGAAAGAATTTAGACTACGGCCAAGTGCAGCTGTTGTACCTCGAAAGCTACAATAATCGTGCCAAGAAAGAATTTAGGCTACGACCAGTGCAGCAGTTGTAAATCGAAAGCTATAAAAATCGTGCTAAGAAAGAAATTAGACTACGGCCAGTGCAGCAGTTGTACCTTGAAAGCTATAAGAATCGTGCCAAGAAAGAATTTAGACTAGTACCTCGAAACCTATAAGAATCGTGCCAAGAAAGAATTCAGACTACGGCCAAGTGCAGCAGTTGTACCTCGAAAGCTATAAGAATCGTGCCAAGAACGAATTCAGACTACGGCCAAGTACAGCAGTTGTACCTTGAAAGCTATAAGAATCGTGCCAAGAACGAATTCAGACTACGGCCAAGTACAGCAGTTGTACCTTGAAAGCTATAAGAATCGTGCCAAGAACGAATTTAGACTACAGCCAAGTGCAGCAGTTGTACCTCGAAAGCTATAAGAATCGTGCCAAGAAAGAATTTAGACTGCGGCCAAGTGCAGCAGTAGTAGCTTGAAAGCCATAAGAATCGCGCTACAGTTATATCTATAGCCGTAGTTAAAAGGTTAAGTCTGTCTTAGTCTCAAATGCCCTCACGTTGGCGTGGTGTGGAAGTCTGGAGAGTGGGGTACCAGCTCAGATGTTGCCTCGTCATCTCACCGTGGTTCAAAAACACGTTGTGTTGTCCTCGAATCTTTTCCTTTGGGTTTGATCCCATAGCGTAGGGTACCAATCACGTCATACCTCAGCTGGCACCCCACTCTCCAAACTTCCACGCAAACGTGAGGACATTTGAGGCCACGGTTAATTTAACGTACCGGATCTTTCCCTTAGGGGATACTCACGTTGGGTTGGTGTGGAAGTTTGGAGAGTGATGTGCCCTCTCAGGTGTTGCTTCGTCATCTGACCGGGGTTCAAAATTACGAGGTGTTCTCCTCGGATCTTTCTCTTAAGGGATTGATCCCGGACCGTCGTCAATAGCCCGTTGTGTTGATCTAGTACGACGCTAATTTAAAAATTTACCAAAGTTACCCTAGGTGATCCCGGACCGTCGTCAATAGTTGTGTTGCTCAAGAACGACGTTAAATAAAAATTATCAAATTATCCAACCCGACAATTGGTAATGGTAATTTTAGTTAACGTCGTACTAGAGCAACACAACGGCCGACAATTGGAGAAAGGACACTGTAAAAGTGAAAACATCTGTTTCTTTGATGGCATCCAATTATAAAACACATTTTGTCCTGTGCAACCGCACTTTCCTTAACGGTCCCACGTCTTCTTTCGCCAAACTAAACAAACATCGCCAAACTCTCTGAACTCCGCGCCATGAAGGGTTAATGCGCAGATGGTATTATCCACCTCAACGGAGATGGCGCACCTCGATTTGCAAGAAAAATGACTCACATAAACTTCACAATGAGGAAAATAGAGACAAAACGGAGCGTTCAGCGTAAATCACCATTTTCTTGTCACATTAGAGACGTGGTCCCGAGAAGTGACTCAAACAAACACATCAACTTTCTCCGAAAAAGGCAAGAAAGTTGCCAAACGTTCTGTTAGTTCGGGTTATTGAGCAACATCACCTCTTTTACTCAATCTGAAGAAATTGCAACAAAGTCGCAATATTGCCCCCTCTGGATTGCGAAGGACTTTTGGAATAACGCTATCCTCGCATAAATCTCAAAATATACATGAATCATTTCTCTACTTTATTATGCTGACAGTTATGTCTGCAGACATTCCCGGAGTCTTAATATATTTAGACCGATCCGTTTACACATGACAGAACATTGTTTTTCTGCATATGAGATGAATGGTATATTTCTTATCAGTGGCCCAGTAGGCTTCGGACCAATAAAAGAAAAATTTAGCATTTTTTAGAAAGAAAAATACATTTTTAACCCTTTCAAATACATTTTGCTATTTTTTGTTGGAAAAGAAAACTTTGTGGGGTTCATCTTATGGAATGTAATTTGTATGACAGAAAATTCAGGCTTTTATGCTTAAAAATGGTTTTATAAAGAAAACTTTATTAGGGTTTACGTAATGGAATGTATTTTGTTCAACGAAGAAAATTTAGTTTTAATGCTAAAGATTTTTTTGGGGAGAAAGTAAACTTCGTTGGGTTCAACATTGGAATGTATTTTGTAAAACGAAGATAATTCAGCTTATTATGACATGCTTTTTTTTCTAAAGTATATATTGGGGGTTCACTTTATATGAAATGAATGTATTTTATGATACGAAGATTATTCCTTTTTTTTTTATGCTAAAAGTTTATTTGGAAAAGAAAACTTCTTGTTGTTAGCCCTATGGAATCAACTTTTTGTAACGAACAAAATTCAGTTTTATATGCTGTAAGATTTTTTTGGAAACGAATTGTGGGTTTCACCTCATCAAATGTCTTTTATATTACGAAGAAATTTCAGTTTGTTATGGGGTGATATGTCTCACCCCCCCCCCCTTTATAGTACTAGGCATCATAATACCATATGAGAGAATACAACGTACCATTTGCAGTACACATGGCCGAAAATGATGCCCAAAAATGACTTGGCAGGGAATGTGTTCAAATTTCAAATATTTTAACTTCAGCAAAACGTTGGACAGATTGGTTGTAAACCGATAGGCCAAGACCAAAAACTGGTCCGCATATCTACATAATTCATACATCCCTACATAATTCATACCCATCTTAATAAAGACCTACATCCCCACCTTTACTCAGGTCGAGTGTTGACCTCGTCATCTGAATGTCGTTCAAAATCACAAAGCGTTGGTTGTCCTTGGCTCTTTCCATTGGAGATTGATCCTAAACCTTCGCTAATAGCTAGTTGTGTTGCTCCAGCGAACGTTACTAAACCTTTACTTTATAATCGTCCAATACATCATTTAAAAAAACGGTCTGGTGGTTAAGGTGTTACCTCTATATCGGAAGGTTCCTGGTTCGAATCCGGGTTCGGGCATGGATGTTGTAAACGTATGGTGTAGAGGCGGCTGGTGCACCTTAAATCTGTCGTGGCCGAAAGTCCTCACGTTGGGTTGGCGTGGAAGTTTGGAGAGTGGGGTGCCAGCTCAGGTGTTGCTTCGTCATCTGACCGTGGTTCAAAATTACGAGGTGTTGTCCTCGGATCTTTCCCTTAAGGGACTGATCCCGGACCGTCGTCAATAGCCCGTTGTGTTGCTCTAGTACGACGTTAACTAAAATTACCAAATTACCAATTACCCGAACGTGAGGCTATAGTTTGCCAAGCACAAACAATATGATGGAGTCATCACTAGTCAAGTAACTGTCTTCAACAGAACTGGTGACTAGACCCGCTATTTCTGAAGGTTACAATCGCAGAATTAGATCATACAGCTCCAGAGTGTTTGCAAAGCTGGTGCACATGCAAATTTTCAAATCGTGATCGAAAGGATACACGTGTGTACACTTGAAGGACAAAAGGCCCCGAAGTAAAAGTTGTTTCCTGAAAAGAATCTCCACGTATATGAAGTTTCGAATAGGACATTTTCGATACATCAAGCGGTGATTTCACAGATTTTTACGAAGGTATTTCAATTAACGTCATACTGGAGCAACACAACGGGCTATTGACGACGGTCCAGGATCAATCCCCGAAGGGAAATATCCGAGGACAAAACCCCGTAATTTTAAACCAACGTCAGATGGCGAGGTCACACCTGCGCTGGCCCACAACTCTCGAAACTTCCGTCGACCAATCCGCCTCGTCATCTGACTGTGGTACACGTTAATATATCAGGCAACGAGACTGCAGACCAACTAGCAAAAGAGGCTAGAAATCTAAACAATTAGGACAATGTGAATGTCACCCCGCTGGACGCAAATGCCCTAGCTAACTTCAAATTGAGAGAACCTTCGATCCCTATTAAGCATCAGCTTTGTAATATCAATGAGGATAGACTAATTACCAAAACCATAGCCAGGTTAAGAACAGGTCATTACAGAGAAATGAAGATTGACAGCGAGGGTAATAGATCTTACAGAAAGTGTAATAACTGCCCAGATATGGAGTTAACATCAGTTCACATTTTCGATTGTCCAGCAATAATTGCGGATCTATTCAAAGTCGGGGTCCTTTTCTCGAAACCGAACCTGTATGAGGACAATATAGTGGAGATTGCTAGAGCTGTCATAACTGCTCATGGCACCATTTAAACAAGACTCGTCGTAGACACATCATCATCATCATCTGACTGTGGTTCAAAATTACGAGGTCTTGTCCTCAGATCTTTCATTTAGGGGATTGATCCCGGACCGTCGTCAATAGCCCGTTGTTTTGCTCCAGTGGGACGGAAACTAAAATATACCAATTACCGCCGGTCTGGTGGTTAAGGTGTTAGCCTCTAGATCGGAAGAGCCGACCAACCGGTATAGTGGTTAAGGTGTTAGCCTCTGGATCGGAAGGTTCCTGGTTCGAATCCGGGTCCGGGCATGGATGTTTGTAAACGTATGGTGTAGAGGCGGCTGGTGCACCTTAAATCTGTCGTGGCCGAAAGTCCTCACGTTGGGTTGGCGTGGAAGTTTGGAGAGTGGGGTGCCAGCTCAGGTGTTGCTTCGTCATCTGACCGTGGTTCAAAATTACGAGGTGTTGTCCTCGAATCTTTCCCTTAAGGGACTGATTCCGGACCGTCGTCAATAGCCCGTTGTGTTGCTCTAGTACGACGTTAACTAAAATTACCATTACCATTACCATTACCTAGATCGGAAGATTCCTGGTTCGAATCCGGGTCAGTGCATGGATGTTTGAAATCGTATGATGTAGATGTGGTTGATTCACCTTATATCTGTCGTGGCCAAAAGTCTTCACGTTGGGTTGGTGTGTGAGTTTGGAGAGTGGGGTGCCAGCTCAGGTGTTGCTTCGTCATCTGACCGTGGTTCAAAATTACGAGGTGTTGTCCTCGGATCTTTCCCTTAAGGGACTGATCGCGGGCCGTCGTCAATAGCCCGTTGTGTTGCTCCAGTACGACGTTAAACTAGAATTATATTTACAATTACAATTACAATCCAATACCTCAGGTATTTTCCATGGGAATTGACCCTGGACCGTCACCAATAGCCCGTTGTGTTTCACCAGTGCGACGGAAATGCAATCACCTAACTGCCTTTCTATGAGGAGCGAAACCGTTATATTTCACCATTACCACCTGATCACCTCGTTAATTTTGAACGCAAACCAATTCACTAGCGCTGATTGAATACAAATTCATGTACTCAAATTCCCATAACAGGGTTCCGGTTGGTCGGACCGAACGGATAATCAAACGGGTGTTCCAAACCAAGCGTCGAACAGCTGAAAACGTTCCCTTCCGCGGCGCAACATCCCGATTTCCATAAGGGGGCTCGACACACCTTGCCACCCCAACACAGAACGGTACATAGTTTCCATTCGCTACTGGAGCAGGCGAGATTTCGTTTAGGAAAGATAAATTTGATTTTACACTCCAACGGATCAGAAAATAACACCAGTTTTCTCTTTTTTTTTTTCCATCGGGAGCAACGTCGGGTGGTGCCGTGTTCCGACCACGCAGGACTCGGCACCTTGATTGCTGAATTTGCGGCACAACGGAAACTTTTATCCCGTTCAGCTCAGCTAAATAACGTGTCGAGTGGGCTTCCGTCCTGACCAGAGCCCGGATGCGTGCTGCGGTCGTAGGAGCGGCTTGTGGTATATTTTCTGCACATTCCCTTCGCTCCCCCTTGGAAGCAAAGCAGTTTCCGCTCGGGCAGCTGTGATGGTTGCGGAATGGTACGGAGGTGGAGATAATAAACCGCCAACGCTGTTTTAATTTTATTTCAGTAAAAATAGGCAACTTTCCATGATAGTATTTGGGGTAAATAATAGGTAATTTTTAGTTAACGTCGTACTAGAGCAACACAACGGGCTATTGACTACGGCGGTCCGGGATCAGTCCCTTAAGGGAAAGACCCGAGGACAACACCTCGTAATTTTGAACCACGGTCAGATGACGAAGTAACACCTGAGCTGGCACTCGACTCTCAAAACATCCACACCAACCCAACGTGAGGACTTTCGGCCACGACAGATTTAACATGCATGCCAGGACCCATTTATCGAACCAGAAACCTTCCTATCTAGAGGCTAACACCTTAACCACCAGACCTTAAAGGTCGGCCCAAACCTAAGCAGTCCATAGATGCGAAAACAACAGGGTATTTCCACACTCAGCCTCAGTTGTTGCAAGGGTATCCCTCATGAGATTACTGAACAAGCACACCCGAGTGTTCCCCGAAAAAAGTGTAGCCACTTATCAATGCTACGTGAGCGACATACAAACTGCCCATCAGACAAACTGCAAGAGGAATTCCATTAATAGGCCACTAATTTATCTGCAGTAAGCAGATGCTCCTTGTTAAAACACCGAGCTGCTGCATTCCGATGCATGACGTGCTGAAATGGCGTTAACACATTAGAGGCTGATAACGCTCCCGCCATTCGATATCTCCGGAATTTATTAAACGTTTTTCCAGTGTTCGGACGTCACAGGTTGTTGTCGATCGGAGAATTCCCATTCCAGGAATTTAATCGAACGTCCATCTTCGACTTGGAGGTGCTCGCTGTCACGTAAGCCGCAGAAATATTCACTCTGAAGTAATTTGCTGCTGAGAAATTGAATGTTGTCTTAATAATGAATAAAAATACGTATAGGTGTTGGCGTGTCTGAATTTTAATCTTCGGCTGAAAGACGAGAATGATCTTTGATTTGAGAGTGTTCTTTTCCCAGTCACGTATGCTACAGAAATATTTGCACTGATGCAATTTTTTTGCCAAAGTCTTGTTTTAACAATTAATAAAAACAGTTTTTGGTGTTTGCGTGTCTGAATTTTGTACTTAGGCTGAAGAACAAGAATGAACTTTCACTTGAAGGTGTTCTTCTCAGTTACGGTATGCTGCACATATATTAGTACTAACGTATATTTTGGCCATGGAAACAAACTTGCAAAAATCTTGTTTTATTGACGAACAAAAACAGTTCATTTATCAGCATCGTGGTTTTCTTTTAACACGTTCGCTGCCGATATCGCGGCAGCGCGGGATTAGGAGTGATATCTCAGTAGCCCGTCACGCGCTCCCGCGGGTAGAGGTGCGCCTCAACATTTATTCCCTGTTTCAATAGGCATCATACACTCATTGCCATAAAAATTTGCACACCAAGAAATAATTGTGGGATCGTAACAAAACTTGGCATGAAGGTACATGTCGACCAGATATGCAAATGATTAGAAATGCAGAGTTATTGAGCATTGCGTAATGCCACTAGAGGACGTTGAACTTCGTCCTCCTTGGAGTATAAAACAGGTAAGCAGAGCTTGTTTGAGTGTACTTAATCTTTTGCAAAGTAAACGCTGAGGTAGACATGCCGTTACGCCGCCATCGAAGACAATATGAGCAGCTGTCAGAGTTCGAGAGGGGAAGGATCATGGGGATGATGGAAGCTGGGTGGTCAGCTCGGCGAGTAGCTCGTCAAGTAGGCCGTTCTGATTTTACTGTGAGGCGGTGTTGGGACCAGTGGACAGAAGAGACGTCATTTACACAGGGACCAGGCTCAGGTCGCACTCGAAAGACCAGTCGTCGAGAAAACCGTCACATCATACGAAACGCACGCGTAGAGCCAACTGCCTCATTGGCGGCTATCCAGACACTGGTAGCACCTTCACTACGGGCCCCTGTGTCTTCCCGAACCATCGCAAGGCGCCTGGCTGAAGGACATCTGGTATCGCGGCGCCCATTACGTGTGCTGCCAATGACACCCACCCACCGACGTTTCCGTTTGGAGTGGTGTCGCGCACGACGGGATTGAACTGCAACGGAATGGAACCATGTCGTCTACAGCGACGAATCTCGATTCAATTTGAGCAGTGATGACAATCGTGTTCGTGTGTGGAGGCCCCGTGGTGAACGCCTCAATCCTGCCTTCGCTTTACAGCGACACACCGCTCCCACAGCTGGTGTGAGGTGCCATTGCTTACGATATACGGTCACCCCTAATATTAATTCATGGCACAATGACAGTCCAGCGGTAAGTCCATGACATATTTTACCCACATGTGATGCCACTCATGGCAGGTCTTCCAGGAGTCCTTTTTCAACAAGACAATGCTCGGCCACACACAGCAAGGATATCACAAGACTGCCTCTACCACATTACCACCCTTCCCTGGCCTGCTCGATCCCCAGATTTGTCACCAATCGAGCATATCTAGGATCAATTGGGACGTAAAGTTGGATACCCTACGAGTTTGGTCTAACTTGAGGCGCGTTTACAGCAACTGTGGAACGAGATGTCTTGGGACATCATACGGAACTTGTATGCCTCAATGCCCGCTCGTATCGCATCGTGCATTCGCGCTAGAGGGGGTCCAACAGAGTACTAAAACTTCCGTTATTTGTACTTTTTTCTGCAATAAAAATGATCCTTTTTCTTTGATTTTCTAATTTCACTTATTTGTATCAAAGTAGTACTTACATGTGTAAAATTTCGTTTCATTTTGACGACTTTTTCTTGGTGCGCAAATTTTTATGGCCATGAGTGTATGTTAGGTGTTGAAGTGGAGTGAAGGTTAGAAGCTTGTTGTAAAGGTATGTGGTTTCGAATTTATAGCTTTAATGTATTTGTTGGCTACAATCGACAATCAATTCTGGTATTGGCACACTTTCAATCATATTTGTTATTAAAATTAAGTCGACTTCTGGGAAAAACCCATTTTTCGTGACCGGCAGCGAATATGTTAATCTTTGCTGTACGACAGAAACAATGCGATTTCTTCATCAAAATCGGAATTTTTCCCAAACATCTTGTGTAATTCGAATTCGTATTCTTGTTTTGCAGAATAAATAGTTCTTATGTCTGTATAATTATTTAATACATATAGAACACACAGTCAGTCAGTCAATTACTGTTAGATTTCAAACATTGGTTCAATTTAAAACAGAAGTCGCTTGCTGATTCCTGGTGCAAAGGCTGCTTGCAGTTTCCTGGTTTCTTCAAGACGACTCGCTAATTTCCCTTAAGTCCTCCAGTAAAGTCCCCCGCAGCTCACGATGGGGTGAAATGCAAATGAGGCGATGTGGCAGAACCTAGAACCTACCATGACCCCCCGGGGTAACGTATCGTCTGTTCTCGCCAATTAGTGCGTGAAGTTTAACAATCCATTGAAGCTGACACTGGCAAAAATGCTCTTAAATTGAATAACTAAGCACCGGTAGTTAAGAAAATTAACTATACAGTTTTTCTCAAACCTTGTTTAATTGGTATAACCACCATAGAGCTTGTTTACCATGCAGTACGTTTACGTCGCGGGTTCGAATCCCGGTTCGTAAACTCATGGATGCTATTGCTTGTCCATTGCAGTAGTGTTGGCTGAACCAAGGGGACTCCTTCACAAATATCCACCAGTTTACCCCTTGTGGTAACGAAGGTCTTTAGTCGGTGATAGGATTAGTAATCAAAGGTATCAATGTGAGGATACACACGCTTATAATTTTGGTTGCGTGGGTTTTATCGAGCAGGTGTCATAGTTATCCTAGCAAATTGTGCCAAATAAAATTGAATTGCACTCGTATTTTCATTAATATCGCACTGGAGCAACACATCCGGCTATAGACGACGGTCACTGATCAAATCCAATGGGAAAGAACCGAGGACAAAACGTAATTTTGAACACCGGTCAGATGACGAGGTCACACCAGAGCTGGCAGCCCACTCTCCGAACTTCAACCCCACGCTAACGCGAGGACATTTCAAGTCACGACAGATTTAACGTGCACCAACCCCT
Source organism: Metellina segmentata (assembly GCA_947359465.1). NCBI lineage: Eukaryota > Metazoa > Arthropoda > Arachnida > Araneae > Tetragnathidae > Metellina > Metellina segmentata. Next base: position 72,659,549 of record OX375882.1, read on the forward strand.
TTGTTCACAACGTTCTTTGGCTGGATTCGAACTCTCAATCCTTCCTTGTACCAAAGACCTTAAGTCAGTAGATTTGGGAAAACATTAGTAATCGAAAGCATCAATTCAAAATAATTGGTAATTTTTAATTAACGTCTTGGTAGAGCAACACAACGGGCTATTGACGACGGTCCGGGATCAATCCCATAAGGAAATTGGTAATTGGTAATTTTAGTTAACGTCGTACTAGAGCAACACAACGGGCTATTGACGACGGTCCGGGATCAGTCCCTTAAGGAAAAGATCAGAGGACAACACGTAATTTTAAACCACTCTCAGATGACGATGCAACACCTGAGCTGGCACCCCACTCTCCAAACTTCCACCCCAACCCAACGTGAGGACTTTCAGCCACGACAGATATAAGGTGCATCAACCGCCTCTACATCATACGCTTTCAAACATCCATGCCCGGACCCGGATTCGAAACAGGAACCTTCTGACCTAGAGGTTAACACCTTAACCCCCAAACCGGAACAACCTTTCTAAAAACAGTTTGGTATTGATATTTTTAAATAACGTCACACTGAAGCAACAGAACGGGCGTAGAGAAACTGGTAATTGGTAATTTTTAATTAACGTCGTACGGGAGCAACAGAACGGGCTATTGACGACGGTCCGGGATCAATCTCCTAAGAGAAAGATCCGAGGACAACCCCACGTAATTTTGAACCACGGTCAGATTACGAAGCAAAACCTGAGCTGGTACCCCACTCTCTAAACTTCCACACCAATCCAACGTGAGGATTTTCGGATTAAAGATTGATTGAGTTTTATGTAGCAAGGCTTCAATGTATTTGGCTCAGCTATGTCAAACGTAGGACAGACAATGCTAACTAATGAACACACACACTTCGAAAGTTTATAGTAGCGCAGAAGAGTGAAATGCATCCAGGATAAGTATTGTCGGCATTAAATGAGGGATGGTTTCATTGTATTGGAAATACTACCAGAAAGCTATAACCACCCTGCGAAGCCAGGGCCACGGCTGCACGATAGGAAGGTCGAGAAAGATCCGAGGACAACACCCCTAATTTTAAATCACGGTCAGATGACGAGGTCACCCCTAAGTTACTAAAAACTTCCACACCACGTCAACGAGCAGACATTTAAGGCCACGACAGGCTTAAGGTGCACAAGCCGCCTTGTACACGATGGTCTACGATTGGATTCGAACTCGCAACCCTAATGTCCGGTAATGATAATTTTAATTAACGTCATACTAGAGCAACATAACAGGCTATTGACGACGTTCCCGGATTAATCCCCTAATTGAAAGATCCTAGGAGAACACCACGTCATTTTTAACCACGGTCAGATTATGAGACAACACTTGAGCTGGCACCCCACTCCCCAGACTTCCACATCACGCCAACATGAAGACTTTCGGCCACGACCGATTTAAGGTCCACCAACCGCCTCTACACCATACGCTTTCAAACATCCATGCCCGGACCCGGTTTCGAACAAGGAACCTCCCGATCTAGGTAGAAAAATGGAGTTGTATGGTTGTGGAAAAAAGCACCCCTTTCAAATCTTCTACCTTCAAAAGCCGGCTTCTTAAAATTCCCAAAAGTCCTTCACGTTGGGTTGGAGTGGAACTTTGGAGAGTGGGGTGCCAGCTCAGGTGTTGCTTCGTCATCTGACCGTGGTTCAAAATTACGAGGTGTTGTCCTCGGATCTTTCCCTTAAGGGACTGATCCCGGACCGTCGTCAATAGCCCTTTGTGTTGCTCTAGTATGACGTTAGCTAAAATTACCATTACCATTACCCAAAAGTCTGAAGTTTTCTGTTTAGCTTACGAAATTCGCGCGCGCGTTTAAAGAAAAGCTTAAAACAAAAACCAAAGGTGGATGACCCTGCTGAACACCATTCACTGCCGACCCGAAAGACCAAAAACCACCTGAACATCCACTTAACCCCACAGCCTTTCCAATTCACCCGGTCCTCACATGGAAACAGCCACTATCTCCCATCCCAAAAGCAAAAATGATAAGACAGTCATAAAACAGCACCAGAATCCTCCTACAGTTTGTTGGCAAAGGCCTCACTGCCCACACTTCTCAATACACTCAAAAACGTCTGTATCTCCGTTTCCCCGCAACCTGCAAGTGCGGGCAGATGTTCGCTATCCCATAAGACATCGAATGTCCTCCGGTAATCAGTCATATCTCCCTCCCTCCAGCACGTATGTGATCGGCAGGTTGATGTCTCCTTTATTGGAAAATTTTGGTGCTTATCAACTCGATGCAGAACAATGATTTTTAGGTGTCTGCTCGTTAGAGTGTGGGGTGGCTTTGATAACAGCTCTCTAGGACAGTGATAATGCACGGATGATAATGCTCCAAGAAGGTATAGATCATGATTCATGGTTTCCGGTTTTTGGAGGTGTCATCGTGGAGGTGAAAGGGTTCGGAATCGGCAATCGGGTCCACTGTGCTCAGTTGTATTGTTCTGGATCGGTCGGATTAAAAGTTGTTAATGTTCTTAAACGTCCCTGGCAGAGCTATGTCCCATTGTTCTGTTGGTGATTGGCTAGGAATTGGGCTTCGATTAAGATTTAATTTGATGTTATTGGCAACTCGTTGGGGGAAATGAATCGCCAGTAACACACTTTATTTGCTCATGCAATGAACTAGATAATGGTTATGGTAATTTTTAGTTAACGTCGTACCAGAGCAACACAACGGGCTATTGACGACGGTCCGGGATCAGTCCCTTAAGGGAAAGATCCGAGGACAACACCTCGTAATTTTGAACCACGGTCAGATGACGATGCAACACCTGAGCTGGCACCCCACTCTCCAAACTTCCACGCCAACCCAACGTGAGGACTTTCGGCCACGACAGATTTAAGGTGCACCAGCCGCCTCTACACCATACGCTTACAAGCATCCATGCCCGAACCCGGATTCGAACCAGGAACCTTCCGATCTAGAGGCTCTAACACCTTAACCACTATACCGTTTGGTCGGCGCAATGAACTAGAGGTTAGTATTTTGTTAACGTCGCACTGAAGCAATACTATGGGTTATTGACGATGGTCTAGGACTAAACCCGAAGGGAAAGATCCGAGTGCAAACATCACGTGATTTTGATCTGCGGTCAGATGACGAGGTCGCACACCTAAAAAAAAAACTGTTTTAGTCGTAAAGCATATGACGCACTTATTGAGTGAACTATAATCCAACATTAAAGGTCCAAAACAGAACTTAACGACTGTTAAAAAAAACTACTGTGATCGGCGTAGTTCGGGAAAGCTGTTATTTGTTTTTAATTGCTTTCATTAAGCCCAATTTGGTGCAATTGTAGGAAATGTGGAGCTTTTAATTGAAATAGTTTGGGCACTTATCCTTCCTGGGAGTTCTGTGTTGTTGTTTTTTTGTCTTAAATTATCTTCCGGATTCCTTTTCTAGGTTTCGGATTCCTTTTTCTTGACGAGTATTCTTACACCTAAGTATTGAAGCCATTTGCCATTTGATTGTTTCGCTATTTAATATTCATTGGTAATTTTTTAATTAACGTCCTACTAGAGCAACACAACGGGCGAATCTTCAACTCTTTCATGTCGCAACCTTTCTGCCACTGAATTATTTCAACATTTAATATTCGGGAAATTTTCACTTTCCTCTCCTAAAAATTTGTACAGTTCATGTGTTTCTCGTGACCGTGGTTCAAAATTACGTCGTGTTGTCCTGGAATCTTTCCTTTAGGGGATTGATCCCGGACCGTCATCAATAGCCCGTTGTGTTGCCCTAGTACGATGTTAATTAAAAATTACCATTACCTGAAAATTTGTGAAAACTTGGTGGAGAGAAAACAACTCTTCCAGATTGCTATCTTTTGTGAGTTCAATTGCAATTTGTGGCCGTGGTCGCCGGGTTAGAAGAGTAACGGATTAGGAATCGGAAGGTTGCGAGTTCGGAACTAGTAGGTCTTACCTAAGACCGTCTAGAGAAAGAGGGGCTGGTTCGCGTGACATCTGTCGTGGCATTAAATGTCCTCACACTGGCGTGGTGTAGAAGTTTGGAGTGTGGGAATTGACCACGTCATCTGACCGTGGTTCAAAATTCCGTATTATTGTCGTCCGATCTTTTACTTGGGGATTGATCCCGGACCGTCTCCAATAGCCCGTTGTGTTTCTCTAGTTTCGAAGTCAATTGATTACCAATTGCCACATTCATTGGCATTTCATTTTCCTCTTCCCAAACTTTCTATTCCGGGGGTGTCAATGTGCAGTGTCGGAGATGACAGATGAGACATCAACTCTTCCACCTCGAGATCTTTTGCATCAATCGTCGTCTCGCATCATCACAGTGCAAGGCCCCTCCAGAAAAACAATGAATGGCAGCCGCCTCACAAAAATAATTCTGTCGAAGATATGACGCCCGTGCGCGAGGCACAGGAAAACACACATCCGAACTTTATCGCTAACCCCGGACAAGTGACATTGGAACAGTGCCTAGATTTCTGGCGAGCGTAAACAAGTCAATGCCAAGTGCTCCATGTCACACACCCCAGGTGGTGGAGTGGGGATAACAGCACGCCCTTTCGCGTTTTTTGTTTCCACATGCTGATTCCCCTTCCGCCGTTCCATTTCAAGTAAACACCGATGCCGACGCTGTTTTTGAGCTTTTATCGGCACTACCCTTTAAACGTGCCGTGTTTTTCCCCAACACTAGAATCGCATCGGCGGTGATGCATTCAAGGTTGCCCACCGAAATATACTTCGGAAAACACACCGAGGTACCGGCGTGTGTTTTCGGAAGCTTCGTGGTACGAGCCTTTTGTTTGAGCAGAGGTAATCGAAGATTGGTAAGGTAAGGTAAGGTAATTTTAGTTAACGTCGTACTAGAGCAACACAACGGGCTATTGACGACGGTCCGGGATCAGTCCCTGAAGGGAAAGATCCGAGGACAACACCTCGTAATTTTGAACCACGGTCAGATGACGAAGCAACACCTGAGCTGGCACCCCACTCTCCAAACTTCCACGCCAACCCAACGTGAGGACTTTCGGCCACGACAGATTTAAGGTGCACCAGCCGCCTCTACACCATTCGTTTACAAACATCCATGCCCGAACCCGGATTCGAACCAGGAACCTTCCGATCTAGAGGCTAACACCTTAACCACTATACCGGTTGGTCGGCAATCGAAAATTGAGGGGTGGCTCAGAACACGTAGCCCCGTTAGCCGGGTTGGATCACTCCTAAATCGGGAATTTCCCGAGAGGTTGGTTGGCCGACCAACCGGTATAGTGGTTAAGGTGTTAGCCTCTAGATCGGAAGGTTCCTGGTTCGAATCCGGGTTCGGGCATGGATGTTTGTAAACGTATGGTGTAGAGGCGGCTGGTGCACCTTAAATCTGTCGTGGTTTTGAAGTTAAATATTGTGTCATTGACAGAAGATGTATTATTTACAAAATGTTTGTGGGCGGTGTAGGGAAGTTGTTCTGTAGCTAGAAAAGAAAAAAAAATAGGTGTTGCAAAGTGCGCTATTTGCACTGCAGAACATCGTAACGTATTATTTAAAAAAAAAACGGTCAAAATTTTGATAAAATTAAGGAAATATTTTTTTTTTTTTTAGTTTTAAGCACTTTTTGCTCCCGGGATTCCAGGTACCATTAAAACATTAATTACAAACAATTAATTACATCTAGGTACCATGGTACCAGAGACCACTCCACTATGAGAAGGGAGGGAGTGTGTATTGGATCCATGGGTCATAGGGGCAGGTTTCCGGTTAACCTATGCGTGGCAAAAAGGAAAAAAATAACCAAAAACATGTTGGGATTTATCCAGGACCGTCGTCAAAGCCGTTGTGTTGCCCCAGTACGACGCGTTAATTAAAATACCTACCAGCCAAACCAAACACAATATTTTTCTTAAGGTGGAAGACTGACCTCTTCGACAGTTAAACAGACGAACTGGCATCAAACCTCGCTCAAATATACCTGATTGCAGGAAATGCCAGACTGTCCCTTCTAGATCTTGAGCGGGCACATGCGATCTCCATCTTTCGTTCAGGGCCATAAGGCATTTTCAACTTGCCTAAAGCTGCCTAACACTGAGTAAGCTACCCTGAATCACCTTCTGGCCTGCGTTTGGTCTGCGTTGGACTTTTTGAACATGTTCAGACTCATAGATTTGGTCTATCTGTTCAACTAGACCTTAATCCTCCTGGTGTGACGGTGATCTTAAATCCTCCTAGTGTCTATGGTTTGAACGTGTTGATTCATACAGACCTGGTCTATCTGTTCAACTAGACCCTAATCCTCCTGGTGTGACGGTGATCTTAAATCCTCCTAGTGTCTATGGCTTGAACGTGTTGATTCATACAGACCTGGTCTATCTGTTCAACTAGAACTTAATCCTCTTGGTGGTTACCTTGACGAGGTACCTTGCGATAAGCAAAATCATTATCAGATCTTCCTAGACGAGATATATCGCCATCGGAAGAAAACTAAACGAAACATCTGAAGAATCTAAACGAAACATCTGAAGAAACTAAACGAAACATCTGAAGAAACTAAACGAAACATCTGAAGAAACTAAATGAAACATCTGAAGAAACTAAACGAAACATCTGAAGAAACTAAACGAAACTTCTGAAGAAACTAAACGAAAAATCTGAAGAAACTAAACGAAACATGTGAAGAAACTAACCGAAACATCTGAAGAATCTGAAGAAACTAACCGAAACATCTGAAGAAACTAACCGAAACATCTGAAGAAACGAAACATCTGAAGAAACGAAACGAAACATCTGAAGAAACGAAACGAAACATCTGAAAAAACGAAACATCTGAAGAAACTAAACGAAACATATGAAGAAACTAACCGAAACATCTGAAGAAACTAACCGAAATATCTGAAGAAACTAAACGAAACATCTGAAGAAACTAAACGAAACATCTGAAGAAACTAACTGAAACATCTGAAGAAACTAAACGAAACATATGAAGAAACTAACCGAAACATCTGAAGAAACTAAACGAAACATCTGAAGAAACTAAACAAAACATCTGAAGAAACTAAACGAAACATCTGAAGAAACTAACCGAAACATCTGAAGAAACGAAACGAAACATCTGAAGAAACTAACCGAAACATCTGAAGAAACTAACCGAAACACCTGAAGAAACTAAACGAAACATCTGAAGAAACTAACTGAAACATCTGAAGAAACTAAACGAAACATCTGAAGAAACTAAACGAAACATCTGAAGAAACTAAACGAAACATCTGAAGAAACTAAACGAAACATCTGAAGAAACTAACCGAAACATCTGAAGAAACTAACCGAAACATCTGAAGAAACTAAACGAAACATCTGAAGAAACTAACTGAAACATCTGAAGAAACTAAACGAAACATCTGAAGAAACTAACTGAAACATCTGAAGAAACTAAACGAAACATCTGAAGAAACTAAACGAAACATCTGAAGAAACTAAACGAAACATCTGAAGAAACTAACCGAAACATCTGAAGAAACGAAACGAAACATCTGAAGAAACTAACCGAAACATCTGAAGAAACTAACCGAAACATCTGAAGAAACTAAACGAAACATCTGAAGAAACTAACTGAAACATCTGAAGAAACTAAACGAAACATCTGAAGAAACTAACTGAAACATCTGAAGAAACTAAACGAAACATCTGAAGAAACTAAACGAAACATCTGAAGAAACTAACCGAAACATCTGAAGAAACTAACCGAAACATCTGAAGAATCTGAAGAAACTAACCGAAACATCTGAAGAAACTAAGCGAAACATCTGAAAAAACTAACCGAAACATCTGAAGAAACTAAAAGAAGCAAGTTTCGATCACCAAACAATCGACAAGATCTTGATGGCGAGATATCTCGTCAGAAAACTTGATCAGATCTTGAGAAACGAGATATCTCATAGAAACCACGGGCCGTGGAAGCCCTATCGGAAGAACATCCGGAGGGTTGAATTCGAAACTCGGTAAGGCCAAAGACCGTCGTGTACATAGGGGGTTGGGGCACGTTAAATTTGTCGTGGTCTCAAATGTTCTCTCTTTCTTGTTCTCGCCATATGACCGTCGTTCAAAATTACTACCTTCTTTCCCATCGGAATTGATCCCGGGCCGTCGCCAATAGCAAACCTATCTACCTCGTTGAAACCAACAATTGGAGGGGAAGGGAATAAATATGTGCTCAGATGGCAAAATGTTATAAGTCACTTTTTTTTTAATTTTTTGTGACAGCAATTTTATGATTCAAGATTCAACATGAGGTTCTGTGGTTTTTGACTTATTACAATTTCCCACCTTTGTTTTCTCATAAACTGAAAGAAAAAGACTTACGACCTTTTGCCACCTTCTAAACATTAACAAACGAGACTCCAGGATGGGACTTACTCAATTTTTTTGAGAAAAGTGACTTAACATTTTACCATCTAAGCACAGAAATAACAATAAGTTGTGCACTCTCTGTTCACGTCCTTTTAATTCATACCTTTGTACTTTAACCCACCGTAATTGATTCCAAGCACTTCCTCTACATAGGCGTTCCTCCATTTGAGGGTTCAGCACACAATTTCACTTCTGTAAATTGCATCTGCACTCACGTTAGTAGCGACGATGCCTCAATGCAACAGAATCATGTTTACTTGTGATAAATAAAAAGGGCTTTATTTATAGATGCGCACAAATTTGTTTTGAAAGCGTTGCGTGCATCAAGTGCTATAAACTTGTTTTCGAAGTTCAATACGGTTCGAAAAAGAAAATAAAGACCGCGGGATAAAAAAAAAAGCGATGGGTTTTCTTACTTCATAAACGCTTCAACGAAGTTGCTTTATGGTCCTCATTGTTCTCAGAACCAGCCTCGATGAAAGAGGCTCGCTTGTTTCCTGTTTTCGGCGCTGAAATGTGAAATTAACTCTTTAAAATGGATATAAATGGAAACAATCGACACTTAAATGTGTTCTAAATGTCATTCGTATGACGAACTGCAAAATGAGTGTTAGATTGATGCATTATTTCCAACAACAGTGCCCACTTAAAAGCTAAACGCGTACATTAGTTTGTTATTCAAACCTTGCAATGAAAGCAATTAATGTTATATGAGAGGCATTTTCTATCAAGCTAAATGTAGGTGGCGCTTGTGGTTTCTACGGCGATACATGTTTCCCGAACATTTCAGCATTTTGCCAGCCGACCAACCGGTATAGTGGTTAAGGTGTTAGCCTGTGGATCGGAAGGTTCCTGGTTCGAATCCGGGTCCGGATGTTTGTAAACGTATGGTGTAGAGGCGGCTGGTGCACCTTAAATCTGTCGTGGCCGAAAGTCCTCACGTTGGGTTGGCGTGGAAGTTTGGAGAGTGGGGTGCCAGCTCAGGTGTTGCTTCGTCATCTGACCGTGGTTCAAAATTACGAGGTGTTGTCCTCGAATCTTTCCCTTAAGGGACTGATTCCGGACCGTCGTCAATAGCCCGTTGTGTTGCTCTAGTACGACGTTAACTAAAATTACCATTACCATCAGCATTTTGCCAATCAAAATTCTCACGTTAGGTTGGTGTGGAAGTTTGGAGAGTGGGGTGCCAGTTCAGATGTTGCTTCGTCATCTTACCGGGGTTCAAAATTACGAGGTGTTGTCCTCGGATCTTTCCCTTAAGGGACTGATTCCGGACCGTCGTCAATAGCCCGTTGTGTTGCTCTAGTACGACGTTAACTAAAATTACCATTACCATCAGCATTTTGCCAATCAAAATTCTCACGTTAGGTTGGTGTGGAAGTTTGGAGAGTGGGGTGCCAGTTCAGATGTTGCTTCGTCATCTTACCGGGGTTCAAAATTACGAGGTGTTGTCCTCGGATCTTTCCCTTAAGGGACTGATTCCGGACCGTCGTCAATAGCCCGTTGTGTTGCTCTAGTACGACGTTAACTAAAATTACCATTAACATTAACATTACCAATCAAAATTCCAAATAATAAAAATAAGCTATAGCGTTACTACCTCGCTAATGGCACCAATCTGCGAAATTGACGTTTCTACAACAACGTGTTCAAAGTTTTGATGCTACGGGAACAATCGAGTTGCTATTCTAAGGTTGTTTTCTCATGAAAATCGGCATTTCCGCTACGAATCAAGACGATTCCTTGCTTTGTCATAGCATAAAACATGAAATGGCGACTCAAAAAATGCATTTAGGTGAAAATCGCCAAAATGCAGATTGCTGCCTTTGGCGTGGTGGTAGCGATGTGATAGTTGGGTCAACTCCAAATAGTTTAAACACCTAATGGTCACCAAAACGGCTATTCAGCAACATCTTAGTCCCGGTACACACATCCAATTTTTAACGTGCGACATCGCAAGATGACATTAGATCAAATAGAGTAGTGCACACATACCTCCGGCTCCTCTGCGGCAACGCACGTCCTACTTGCGTGCAATTCCTACCGCAGTTCCCCACGGTTCCGTATCTCGCCTCAAGGTCGCCGTTCACGCTTCTACGGTCTCAAGTACCTTGTTTTCAATTGAGCGGAGCAGATATTCGTTATTTTGACGTAGAATACCGTCAAAATATATTTTTTGTGCACCAAGTTTGGCGAAATAAACACGTTTTCTTCGATAGACACCCATCGCAATTGGCGCGAAATGACTACTTGCGTCATTTTACGGTTATGTGTGCATAGTTGGGATTCCGTACCGCAGCGGCGCCGCACTTTGAAAAATAGGATGTGTGGCACGGGGCCTTAAGATGCTCCCGATATGTATCATGCTACAGCATTTGAGTAGAAGTAAAAAATCTTTCTTGGACCGCGATATCCCAGTACGAAGACCAACGTATTAGCAACCGAAGGTTTGGGAGTTCGAAACTCGGTCCAGCCTAAGACCGGTACATGGATATTGGTTCACTTTAATCTGTCATGGTCTCAAATATCCTCACGTTGGCGTGGTGTGGAAGTTTGTGAAGGTGTTGTGCCACCGCATGTAATTGACCTCATCATCTGAATGTAGTTCAAAATTATGAGGTGTCATAGGTAGGTAGGTATTTAATTGACGTCGCACTGGAGCAACACAACGCGTTATTGGCAACCGTCCGGGTTTAAACTCAGTGGGGAAGAATACGATGATAACACCACGTAATTTCGAACCACGTTCAGAAGAAAAGGTGTCCTCGGCTGTTTTTCATCGGGATGGATACCGGACTGTTCCTAATAGTACGTTGTGTTGCTAAATTGTGACGGTAGTTTTCCACCTACTATCCTGAAATTAACTGGCAATAATTTCCAACTGTTGTGCCGCAAGAATGACACTGATATGTCGTTCGGACTGATATGTACCGCACAACGGTTGGAATTAGTAATTGGTAATTATTAGTTAACGTCGTACTAGAGCAACACAACGGGCTATTGAAGACGGTCCGGGAATAATCCCTTAAGGGAAAGATTCGAGGACACCTAGTAATTCATAGCGGTTGGAAATCATTATACTAGAGTGTTAAAGATTTAGTAGTTACTTTTCCAAACTGTAACCCTATTAAAATACCACAACGAATCTCAACATAAATTTCTGTCAATTCTATTATCGGAAAAAACAAAGCGAATTTCAAAAAATTAAACGAGTTATAACAATTTCAACGTCGTTTTCAATGAAAATCAAGAAAAAATAACCAAAAGAAATTATAGAGTAAAATTTGGCACATTTGTTGAGTTTTAACACCCATTTGTGGGAGATGAAAAGCACATTAACTCCTTCTGTTCGATTCATTTGTTCTCTCGGTGAACGCCGGGCGTTCGCTCCTCCTTTAACCCCTCTGAATCATTCGGATTTCAAACACGGTGTCATTTGGAGCAGAAAAACTGGATAACAAGTACAGAGGTACGATGCGGGGAACTACCCGAGTCCGGTTCTCGACAAAAGAAGAAAAAAGAACGCTTCTTTATTCCAAAAAGAGTAAAAGAAACCGAAGGCCGCAGATGGAATTTTTTTTTTTTCGGAACTTCATCTCCCGCAATCTGTTACACGAGCTTTATCTGTCTACCGAAACCTGTCACTCTGCGAAAACGTAATAAAACAAAGAGAGTAAATAAAAGGAGGACAAAAAAAAATGTCCTTTATTCTCCAGGAACGAAGCGCGGTGTTGCTATGGGCAGTGCTTCCTCCATTTCCGAAAATCCATCCATCGCCATTGCAAAACTGGCCACATTTTGGACGAGATATCTCGTCATTAGAAAAAAAACTGACCCAATCTAGATCTCCTCATCATCGAATAACGGCAATATGCACTACTTGGAGCACCCCCAATCGAAATCCTCCATAGCCATCGAGCTCCAGAACTTGGAGATCTTGTCACCAAGGCTTTTGGAGGACTCTAAACTTTTGCACTAGTACTGTATGCATAGACACGACAACAACAACAACAATAGACCAGACTGCAAGAGGTGATGGATAAGGGAGAGAGTACATGTTTTAATAGGGGGATGGACCCCCACGTGCTGCAATTATACTAGCAACCCTTCTGGGCATACTTTCAACAAGGTTTGATACACAGCTGTGGGTATTTGTGTCCATTCCTGCTGTAAGAATGTAGACCTGCTTAAATATAAGGGTTGCAAAAAAATGCCAGACTGCCATTTCTACATATGACAGGGCACATCAGACCTCAATTCTTCGTTCAGGACCATAAAGGATTACCAATTTGCCTAAAATATAACACTCAGCGTATATGGAGTATTGAATAAAGAAATATCACCAGATCTTGACATCGCCTATGCATCGGCAATGTCTTGTTGACGATGTAGCCTCTGTCAAGCAGTGGTATCGAGATATGGATGTAAAACGTCTTCCCTGGTCTGCTCAGAGTCCCGACCTAAGCCCCGTAGAACATTTGCAATGTCTTAATGACAATATACACTACCCTACAATAATGTAGTGGACGCCAGGGGATTTGCATAAAATCCGACTACTTGTTTTAGGTTGTTTTTCGTGGTTATCTTTGCATGTTGCTGATTTTAAATTGAACGCCGACGCCTACATGAGCATTTTAGACAGTCAGGTTCTTCCTACGCTCTGGCAATTTTATGGAATGGACGAATGTTACTTCCAGGAGGACAACGCTCCATGTCACTGAGCATATAAGGAGCATTGAATAAAGAAATGTCACCAGATCTTGACATCGCCTATGCATCGGCAATGTCTTGTTGACAATATACACTACCCTACAATAATGTAGTGGACGCCAGGGGATTTGCATAAAATCCGACTACTTGTATGGGATTGTTTTTCGTGGTAACCTTTGCATGTTGCTGATGTTAAATTGAACGCCGACGCCTACATGAGCATTTTAGACAGTCAGGTTCTTCCTACGCTCTGGCAATTTTATGGAATGGACGAATGTTACTTCCAGAAGGACAACGCTCCATGTCACTGATCATATATGGAGCATAGAATAAAGAAATATCACCAGATCTTGACATCGCCTATGCATCGGCAATGTCTTGTTGACGATGTAGCCTCTGTCAAGCAGTGGTATCGAGGTGTGGATGTAAAACGTCTTCCCTGGTCTGCTCAGAGTCCCGACCTAAGCCCCGTAGAACATTTGTGGGACAAATTAGAGCGACGCTTGCGGACCAGGGAACCACGTCCGAAATCTACAGCTGAGCTGGCGACATTCTTGCAGCAGGAGTGGACACAAATACCCATAGCTGTGTATCAAAACCTTGTTGAAAGTATGTCCAGAAGGGTTGCTAGTCTAATTGCAGCAAGTGGGGAACCATCCCCCTATTAAAGTATGTATTATTTCCCTTATACCATCAGATCTTGCTGTAGGTCAATTATTGTAGTGTATTGTCAGTTTTAAGATGCATGTACGTATTATAACGCAACCAAATACAAAATAACAAAACGTGGGTCTGAATTACGTGGTCTTGTCCTCGGATATTTTTTTCAGAATTAATCCCAGACCTTTGCCAATAGCCCGTTGTGGTGCTCCAGTGCGACTACCTTCCAACTATCAACCAACCTCAGAGCAAAACATTTATTTTAGCCAATAAAAATATAAAAAAGGAATAAAGAGCTCTGAGTTTTTGAAAATTACGGTGGGATCATGTACTTATACATTCGATGGATTCATGCAGCAGAGATAAATCACATTCGGCAAAAACCGGTTGGAAAATAATCTTATCCTGTCAATTCACCCTGCTCCGCACTGTAAGTTTTATGGCTTCTGACTTCTTTCTTTTTTTCTTCTCTTCTTTCGTTTTAACTCTTAGCAGCAATCAAATCTCAATTTAGATCCATTGTTTGGCAACGATTATAATGAATGTCTTCTTTGCAAGCGAACGGAGCATAGGGCAGGGAAGCTGCCAAAGAATAATAAAAACGAACGTTTTTATTCCACTCTGAATTGCGGTTCGTTAATGGAACAAATTGTTTAATCCATGTTCGAATTTATTCATTTTGTCCCTGTGTCCACGACAGAACAGGTGCGTAGCTTAATTACGTATAAGAAGGTATCATTAAAGTGTAATCAACCGAGTATATGAAAAACAACGTCTTCTAATCTATTACATCACGATGGCAATGGAGAACAAACACATTTTTCGTGGTTGTATTTAGTGACACTTCAAAATAAATTAACTGCATTCATTTCCCATTTGGTATTTCTCGGCTTGCAGTGGAATATTCTTTTGATAAAATTCATGAATACCCAGAATTGAAATTTTTTGTTCATGTTACACAAGACAAACGATTTGTGATGGACTAGTTTACAGTCGTGGCTTTTGGAATCGCCAAATACAAAAGGATAAGATTAATGTATCGGGCCATTAGCGCTGGTTCAAAAGCAAGTTTTGCTTATTCTTCTTAACACCTGGCGTTGTTTGTTATTTTCTGGTTTCAATGAATACAAGTCAACCTATAATTGGAGCGGAATTTAATGCTGCATGAATTTCTGTACGAAATAAAGAACCAAATGTGTGCTTTTTGAAAACCCTCAAGAGGAAAGAACCAGTGAAGAAATCAACTAAATTTTACCTGAGTGAAAAGGAATTTTTCGCTTACTCTACTTTCGAAGATTTCGAATGCAATCGTTTTCCTCGTGTTCTTATTACGAAATCTATTTTCGATGTCTTACTATATAAAATGCAAACTTACTCCAGCGTTGGATTGGATCTTGGGGTTTTACGGCTCAAGTTCCAAACACGAACAAGCTGCGCCATACTCCAACGTAGATTACTTTTGTCCTCTGCCATGGTTAAAAAATAAAATATTTAAATACTTTCACAAGAAATTGCTCCTGCATTGTAAATAAATATTAAAGCATGACATAAATTTTAAGAAACGAACAATACAAATGTTATATTTATGTTAAAATAATAGAAAGAGCAAGCGATATTATTTTAGCAGAAACTTAATGAAAGCGCATGCGATAGTATAATTAAATTATTTATTATTAAATTTTCTAGATTTGGCAACGCCAGTAATTTGTTTAATTTTTTACTTCCATTTAGAATTGAAACTGAGATATAATTTCGAGCTGTGAATTTAATTTAGTTAAATTATTACTGAGTTTTGTGAGATTGTTACTGAGATGCAGTTTTGAATTATGAGACTTATTAATCGAGTTAAATAGTCTGAGTATATTTAGTTTCGATTATTCATAAACTATGCAAATCATGAGAAATTTCGATGTGCCCTTATTATTTACAATTAATATGCAAAAGATAATAAGTACTTTTGAATAACAATAAGTGACTTCTAGAGCCCTTTGTATCCTTATCTCAACGGACTTTACAGGTGAATCAAAGCAGATTTCAAAATGTCTGAAAATATAAACTATCTTCAAAAAGCGATAAGAAGCAAATATAATTAATTTTTACATTTACGTTTTTAAAGGGTATAAAAGGTTAATATCCTAAGAAATATTCGAGAATATCGACATTTGATAACCACCAAACTTAGATGAAATCTTCCAATTACTGTTATTTAACTTACCTTGAATTACCTTAATTATTAGAGATTTCTTAATAACATGCCAAATTCTGTTAAATACTAATCTTCTGATCTTAGTTCCATATACAATAATCCCACCTGACAGAAAAGTTGTGATACCGTTCGAAAGGTAGTGAGAAAATATTTAATGCATTGGAAGCTTCGGGTCAAATAGAATTTATGCACTGATACATATCGCACCCCGGCAAGAAAAATGACACAAGTCAAAAAATAAAACTTTTGATGTTATATCATTGAAAAATATGTATGAGGTGCCCCAGCGTGTTATATTGCTATTCTATATAATGTAATAGAAGTTACCAACATAAATACTTACCTAAAATTTAAAAGAAGCTTATACTATTTCAATATAGGTTTTATAGTATCCTTTAAGTTGATGTTTCCGAAATTCTGCTATCTTGAGTTGTGTCACTTTTCTTGCTGGGGTACGATATAGAGTTCTGACAGGAAAGGCTTGTGAATGTTCCTTTTATTTTCTTCCTTATTAAAATGTATATAAATTCTTGCGGAAATTTACATTCATGGATATATGTGTGAAAAAATGATACAAAGTATACTTTTTGGTCTGCATTTATTAACAACTTTGGATGACATTTTGAAGAACAAAGGAAAAACTATCATTCTAATCTGTCAGACACAAAGATATTTGATTTCTTTATCATACGTTATCGTTCAACGGTTAATCCAAACCTTTTTTTACCTTTCAGACATCAGAGGTATATCAGCAACAATGGCGAATAAGCCACTGAAAAAATATGTTCGAATTGACAGCATTCATTGGCAGACACGTCTTACAAATGCTCATTCTCTTGTTCGTACTCCAGACAGATAATTCAATATTTTAAAAATTTGTTTGGCAGCAAGCCCGTTTTTGAAATTCCCATCTTTGATAGAATTTCCTTCCAAATTTTATTTTATTGGACACTAAAACGACGCAATTTTTGTCAGAACAGAAAAGATGTTAACAAATCAAAATTACACCCGATCAAAGTGATTTCAAATAGATTCTCAACTCGAATAAGCAGTAAAGCGAATCTATGAAATACAAAGGAATAAATAATCGTTTGCCCCCCTCCCCATTTATAGAATTATTACATAATGCTAGTTCTTAGCGACTGTTCGCTGCCCGAGGCTTCGAAATCGTGGAACACAACAGAATGGAGTTCAAAATGCATGCGTGATTTGCTTACGCAAAATGAAAATCACGCCAAAGCCATCCAAAGCACTTTTTTTGCTCTTTCCTTGTAAAAACCGGTGAAATTATACGCCTGGTTGTGGCAGCAATAAGCTTTCGTTTGGTTTTTGTTTCAGAGAGCTTTACTACTTCTTCGCTTGTTCTTACGGTCACGGTTAAAAGGTTATTCGGGATAACAACCTCCCGACTGCTAACGATCGAGAACTCGCAAAAAATGAAGTATTGAATCACGCTAATATTGTGAAAACCTGGGGGGAAAGGGAAGGGGAAGGAAACATAATTAAATTCAGCTGTTGAAATCAAAATACAAACGCACGCAGAAGGGAGCCAATTGGATAGGAAATATGGTTATTAACGATCTTTTTTAAGCTATTTTGTTTTAACCGTCTGGATATATCGAAATAAGTAGCTGGTGAAATGAATAGCTAGTTCTGGAATAAATTGTTTTGAACTAAAGTCATTGAAATGAAGTAGCCATTGTGCGAATGTGTTTTTAACGACTGGAGGAAATTTGACCGATCACTCATGTCTGGGTATTATTCATGATCAAGGTTCATTCTCTATTTATTATTACTATTATTGTAACTTTTTAACGCTGCTTTAACTAGCTGGCAATGGTCAGTAATGAAGTGGTTTGGATGATCGTCCAGAGAAATATAACCATATACCGGCTTCAAGTGGAATAACTTTGAAACGGAAATGTAAAACATGCAATTTAAAACAATTGGACATCTTATACATGAGGAAAGGATTTTTTTCCCCCATTTGTTTATTAAAATATTGATTCAATATTAGAAAACGATGGTACAAAATCGACCCAACATAGATTTTAAGATGAAACAAAATTATAAAATTAAACTTCCCTTACGAAAAGTTTTAATTGAATTTCATAGAATTCTAAAGATTTTTCTCTGTAGAAAAGAAATTTCGTTTCTATCAACAAAAATTCATAGAATTCTATAGAGATTTCTGTACAGACAAAACGAGCTATGTTTCTATAGAAATATATTTCTGAAGAGAAGTTGAGAAAAAAAAGAGAAGTCGTGAAACAAAAAAAAGACCTATATAATTTTATAGCAGTTTCTACCGACATTCTTTTGAGATATCTCTAGACTTTCTATAGAGATTACTTCTATGAGCTTATAGGAAAAACGAGTATATTTATACCATATCTATATAAATAAGAATGGAGTGTTTGTTTGTACATTCAATATTTTCGACCCATTTCAAGTTTTCTATCCGTTTTGGACCCTTCTGATGCCGAATCCGTCTTTTTCTCGTTTGGTGTCTGTCTGTCTGTCTGTCTGTCTGTCTGTCTGTATGTTGTGCCCTATACACGTCCACGCGGTTTGAGATATTTTCATGAAAATTTGCATACAGTGAGTACTTATCTTCATTTAGTGAGTGGAATTGGTTGCGAAAGTCTGTCTGTCCGTCTTTCTGTTCTATGCTCGATTTTGTGTTTGTGTGTTTGTGTAGGCATCACATGAATTGTATTCCAGATATTGGATTGCAGTGTATTTTATTTTATACATTATCTATTAGTTTAGTGAACGCAATATTAAACATTTCTTTATTGTTATATTTAGTTGAGTTTCATGCTAAAACACCTGAGTAAGTATACTTAAATCAACCATAATTTGGTAGTTTGGGAAAAATTGGAATGTTTATTGAATATTACGATTACTTCGATTGCTTTACCAGTACTGCTGAAAAAGTAATTCTTTTTCAAATTTTTTTTTTTTTTTATGGTATTTCATCTTTGATACTTCATTTATTTCGAGTCTTATTTTTATTCTTTGCGCAATGAAAACGATTTAAGAATATTTGGGACAGACGATATTTTTCAATGAAACGAGAATGAACAAGATCGCGCGAGCAGTGATATTTTTTCTGGTTCTTTCGCTCTGAATTAATTTCACATTTCTAAATTTTGTATACTTTTAGTTGTAAGTTGTGGCAACTGTGCGAGATCAAGAGATAAAATTGAATCACAAATTAATATCTTTAGAACAATTTTTTGCGACATCTTTGATTTTGTTTTACTTCGCTGTTTCACCACAAAGTATTAGACTTGAAAATGTTAGGTAAGTCAGTATAAATTTTCAGTAAATTTTAAGTGTAATACCATTATTGAAAGAATAATGCCGTTATTTAAAGAATAATGCCGTTATTGAAAGAATAATGCCGTTATTTATAGAATAATGCCGTTATTTAAAGAATAATGCCGTTATTTAAAGAATAATGCCTTTATTGAAAGAATAATAATGTTTATTAATCCAAACTGGAACTTTTTCAAACATTAAAAAATTCGTTGTAATAATGACATTAGAAGATTGCAAAATTTCACAATGTCGCATACCGGAGACAAGAGTGCCACAAGTAAAAAAATATTGTTTTGTTGACTATGAGTGCGAGAGCACTCGCCGTAAATCGTAATTTTAATTAATTGAGTTGAACATGAAAAGAACTTAAGAAAGGGAATTCCAAATCTTCCTATAAATCGTCTTTTATAGTAGTAACCTTAGTATCACCTTTCGTCATTTTGTAGCTTTGTCATACAGCAATTGTGCGATGTATGTGAAATGTATTACATGAATGGATATGCATGTGTAGGATTTGTGTCCAAAGTAAGTTGTAGAAAATATAAAGATGGCGAAAGATGTTAAAATAAATTTTTATTCTACGAAAAACGTAAGTCATTATATAGTTTGATTATCTCTTCAATCTAGAGTAAACCAATTCAAACCGAGTAAGGTCGGGTATTTTGCTAGTTTATTATAAAATAATGGGGTGTTCTGTTGATTTGATCCTAGACCGCCATCAATCGTCGTTGTGTTGCTCCAGTGCGACGTAATTCAACTACTTCCTTAATAGTGAATAAATTTTAATTAACGTCGTACAAGGGCAACACAACGGGCTATTGACGACGGTTCGGAATCAATCCCCTAAGGCAGTGGTCCCCAACCCCCGGGACGCGGACCGGTACCGGTCCGTGGATCAAATGGTACCGGGCCGTCCAAGAAATATTAAATTATTTCCATTTTATTTACTTGGTGTATTTATCTCGGGTTTGTGCGGTTCTTATATATGAAATGTCCACTCAAATTAGGATGCGGTAAATCAGAACTTGAAATTTGTTCTGTTACTAGAGCTTCAATTCTGAATTCTGTATGTCTGTATTTTCTAATTTTGACAAATGTGACAACTGTTTTCAAGTTGGCAGACAAAGTAGCTGCATTTAAATCCTAACTGAAGTTGTGGGGACGGCGCGTGAACTGAGGCATTTTGGACATGTTTCAGACATTAGCGGGGATTTTAAGCGGGACTGAGCCTAAACATTCATTCTCCTAGTTGGTGCAAGATCACCTGTCTGATTTTAAAAGAGTTCGAGCGCTTCGTGGGTTTTTTGTGGTTGGGAAACAATTTTATTGATTTAGCGTTCTAGTGAGTTAAAATGTTAAATCACATTATATTCATTTTTTGGTGCAACTGTATTTTATTTTGAAGGAATATATAAATCCAATTAAATTAAAATTATCAAATCAAAACAATCTAAAATATAAACAATCAACGTATCTCCCCCCATCCCCCCAGCGGGCCGCGTTAAAATTATTAAACATTGATCCGGTCCACGGCGATAAAAAGGTTGGGGAGCACTGCCCTAAGGGAAAGATCCGGTGAACGTATTTTGAACTACGGTCAGATGACGAGGCAACATCTGAGCTGGCACTACTATCTCCAAACGTCGACACCAACCCAACTTGAGGACTTTCGGCCACGACAGATTTAATGTGCACCAGCCGCCTCTACACCATACGCTTACAAATAACCATGCACTGACCCGGATTCGAATCAGGAACCTTCCGATCTACTCGTTACATTCGCTGCCGGTCACGTAAAAATGGGTTTTTACCAGAAGCCGACTTACTTTTTAAAAGTGTGTGCGCCAATACCACCCCAATATCAGAATAGATTGGCGAAAGCTCCACCAACAAATAAATTTAAGCTATAAATTCGAAACCGCATACATCTTTACAACTTGCTTCTAACCTTTACTCCAAGCCAATACCACGCCAACACCTAACATACAGGGTGGTCCCGAATTCATGGTACAAACTTTAATGGTAGGTACAGGACATTGTAACAATGATTTATTGTATAGGAATGTATAGTCGCAAGTGACGCGGTGAGGCGTAAACAGGGGAAATAAAAGGAAAGAGAAATGGAGTGATCGGTTGGTATCATTGCCGGTAGAGGGCAGTAGATGTCTAGCCGCTGTTGAACATGATGCATCGCAGTAGGGAAAAGCGCCATTCACAATTGTGCTGCCGTAGACGATGGGTGACTTTACGTATGCAGAAAAAGCAGACATGCATTACATGTACGGCCGTGCAAATGGTAACGGCAGAGCTGCGTTACGAATGTATCGCGCGGAGTATCCTGATCGACGAATGCCGGATCATAGAATTTTTCAACGGTTACATCGTCAACTTTGTGAAACAGGTGCGTTCGACGTCAACAGACATGGCGCTGGTCGAGTAAGAGCTGTACGCACTCCAAGGCTGGAAGAAAGCATCTTGAACATTGTGGCTGATAGACCCGAGTCAAGCACAAGAACTGTTGCGCGTGACGTAGGTGTGAGTCATCAGACTGTATGCAGAGTGTTAAACGAAAATCGCTTACACCCCTTCCATTTTCAGAAAGTACAAGCATTGAATCCGGCAGATTATCCTCGCCGCGTGAACTTCTGCCTGTGGGTGATGCAGCAATGTGCGTTGCAGCCGGATTTCGTAGATTATGTGCTATTTACAGATGAAGCGACATTTTCACGCGAGGGTGTCTTTAATGCGCACAATTCCCATGTGTGGGCAACCGATAATCCACATGCAACGCGTCGACATGCGTTTCAACAACGTTTCAGTATTAATGTGTGGGCTGGTATTGTGAACGACTTTTTGATTGGCCCATACTTACTACCCACGCGGCTCACTGGCGGAAGCTATCTTATTTTTCTGAAAGAAGTGTTACCACAACTGCTGCATGATGTTCCGATCGCCATTCGTAACCGCATGTGGTTTCAGCACGATGGGGCGCCAGCACACTTCAGCATTGATGTACGGAATTACCTGAATGCCACGTTTGGTACTCGATGGATTGGGCGTGGTGGACCAGTTCCTTGGCCACCCCGATCTCCCGATTTATCGAGCCTCGATTACTTTTTATGGGGACATCTAAAGCATCTTGTTTATGAGACTCCAGTTGACTCAGATGAGGATCTCGTCGCTCGCTTATCTGTAGCTGCTGCAGGTGTGCGTGAAATACCAGGCATCTTTGAACGTGTACGCCAATCGCTCCACCGACGCTGTCAAGCATGTATCGATACTGGTGGACGCAATTTTGAACAATTACTGTAAACATGACACTTGTCAACAACGCTTTCAATAAAATCTTTGTTTTTCCTTTCGGCCGTTATTTCCCCTGTTTTCGCCTCACCGCGTCACTTGCGACTATACATTCCTATACAATAAATCATTGTTACAATGTCCTGTACCTACCATTAAAGTTTGTACCATGAATTCGGGACCACCCTGTATAATGGCAATTGAAGCGGAGAATAAATGTTGAGACGCAGCTCTTCCCGCGCGAACGAGTGACTGGCTACTGAAACATCATTCCATACCACGCGATGACGCGAGATTGGCAGCGAATGTGTTATTATGTAGCTTATTGCCATTGACGTTTAATCCAAAGAGCGTTAACCAATCATCTATCAAATATCAATTCGGTATTCATTCATTGGAACTTTTATTGGCAGGGTTCTGAAATCGTATTTGGATAACAAGACAGCTGACACGTTCGGAATACGTTACGTTCGGAATATGTCACGTTCGGAATACGTCGCGTTTCGAACACGTCACGTTCGGAACGCGGGACGTTCGGAATGCGTCACGTTCGGAACGCGTCACGTTCGGAAAGCGTCGCGTTCGGAATACGTCGTGTTCGAAATGCGTCACGTTCGGAATGCGTCACTTTCGGAATACGTCACGTTCGGAATGCGTCGCGTTCGGAATACGTTGTGTTGGAAATGCGTGACGTTCGGAATACGTCACGTTCGGAATACGTTACGTTCGGAATACGTCAAGTTCGGAATACGTTGTGTTCGGAATGCGTCACGTTCGGAATACGTCGGGTTCGGAACGCGTCACGTTCGGAATACGTCACGTTCGGAATACGTCACGTTCGGAATACGTCGCGTTCGGAATACGTCACGTTCGGAATGCGTCACTTTCGGAATACGTCACGTTCGGAATACGTCACGTTCGGAATGCGTCACTTCGGAATACGTACATGAAACACGTTCCACCGCAGTAAACACTATCGGCACCTTCATTTAACAGGACCTTTCTAGCCCTGTTGGAAGAGTGACGAAATAGCAGCCGGAGGGTTGCGAGTTCGAAACTCGGTCCAGCCAAAGACCATCGTGTACACGGGGCTGGTGCTCTTTAAATCTATCGTAGCCTCAAATGTCTTCACGTTGGTGTGTTGTAGTAAGTGGAGTACCAGCCCAGGTGTTATTCTCATCATCTTACCGTTATTCAAAATTACGAGGAGTTGTCCTTATATCGTACTCTTCGGGATTGATCCTAATCTAATATCCAGTTGTATTGCTCAAGTGTAACGTTAATTAGTTAAATACATACATTCATTTAGGAGGGAAAAAAAATCCTCTCATATGTAATTTATATTATTCTTTTGAACGGTTCAGTTCTTTCGGCTATGAGGCTTTTTACATAATAATACTGCGAGATATATGAGAGTTTGTATTTCTGAGAGGTGTACGGGGTCAGTTTTGAAAATATTTTTAATACTGTAGACTTCCATATTTGCAAACAACCATCCGTCAATGTGAGCTTCAAATTCAAATATTTTCAACAAAGCACTTTGAAACAAAAACCAAAATTATTTCTAAATATTCTGTGGAATCATGCTTGCGATGTTCTGCTACTTTATCCCGATTTGTAAATTTCATGGATTTCTGAAAAAAAAGACTTTTAAACTGGCTTTTTGATGTAATGGTAATGGTAATTTTAGTTAACGTCGTACTAGAGCAACACAACGGGCGATTGACGACGGTCCGGAATCAGTCCCTTAAGGGAAAGATTCGAGGACAACACCTCGTAATTTTGAACCACGGTCAGATGACGAAGCAACACCTGAGCTGGCACCCCACTCTCCAGACTTCCACGCCAACCCAACGTGAGGACTTTCGGCCACGACAGATTTAAGGTGCACCAGCCGCCTCTACACCATACGTTTACAAACATCCATGCCCGGACCCGGATTCGAACCAGGAACCTTCCGATCCAGAGGCTAACACCTTAACCACTATACCGGTTGGTCGGCACTGGCTTTTTGAAATAATCCATTCATTAACAGTAATTTTAGTTAACGTCGTACAAGAGTAACACAACGGGCTATTGACGACGGTCCGGGATCAGTCCCTTAAGGGAAAGATCCGAGGACAACACCTCGTAATTTTGAACCACGGCCAGATGACGAAACAACACCTGAGCTGGCACCCCACTCTCCAAACTTCCACACAAACCCAACGTGAGGACTTTCGGCCACGACAGATTTAAGGTGCACCAGCCGCCTCTACACCATGCGCTTACAAACATCCATGCCGGACCCGGATTCGAACCAGGAACCTTCCGATCTAGAGGCTAACGCCTTAACAACCATACCGGTTGGTTGGCCCATTCAATAACAGAGAAAATACTGCTGCAGCAAAAACTGTTTGAAATAATTTAACTAGCGATGTGTATATTCTAAACTATAAAATTTTCAAAGTTCAAAAATAAAAGTGTTAGTCAATGAATAAACAAATTCGGTTCCAGACAAAACACCATTACATGAAAAGTGATCGTTAAACATTTTTTCACGGGAAACTAAACAAATTAAAATCTTTAGTCCATTTAACGTATCCTTATCTTTAATTTAAAAAGTAATTGCAAACGAAAGATTTCACTTAATTTAAAACACAATACATCAACGTTTTCTTTAAAAGTTCTCTGAAACCCTCATTTCAATCTCAGACACGAATATAAGTCCTTAATCCCCTTTAACTGAAGGTATTTTTAATGATGGTGTTTGAAAGGGGCAGATTACAAAGATTAAAAATAGTTTATACTCCAACGTCTTACTAACCTCAAGATGCATTATTTTATTTTCAATCTAGTCTGGAAAAGTTTATTTTAATTTTCGTAAAAGGCAATTACTGTTAATGATCAATAAGACAGATTATATTAACACATACCATTTCACTGTGCACATAAATAAATATCAGATTACTTCTGTTTCTTTGATGTAGACAGAAAACTGTGTCATGGGAATATAACCATATTGTCATTCATCAAACTAAAAACTAAACCGGAAAATAATGCTCGTTCTTTCATCAAAAAGCTCGTTTAACTTGAATGTGAATACAGGGTTTTATGAAAAGGTTGTAAGGTAGTCTAATATCTTCTAAAGAAAAACATATTTGAGATAGAGTGTGGTTAAGTTCAGTCAATCAACGATTTAGACTGTCGTGTCACAATATTCGGTCGATATTTTCTGTGGTATTTTACAGAAGACAAGAAAGAAATTAGAAGTTGTATTTGCGATTAAAATATGTTGAAATAGAATAAAGTCTCCTCTCTTTTCTCTTCTAAACGTTATACATGCTACCAATTCTTCCGTATTTCCCCGGAAGACATTTGGCTTTTTGAAAAAGCATTTGGCTTTCCAGTCTTCTGGAAGGAAAAGTATTTTATTATTTTTTTTTTCTTTAGTGAGAGAAAATTTGTAAGTGACGCGCGCGCGCGCAAAAATCTTGAAGGGTGGTTTTGGTGGCAAGACGTGAAAAGAAAAACATCGGGATCCGGTAATTGATCGATATTGTACCATACCTTTTATATTGATCGATATTGTACCATACGAACCTTTGGCACTCCTTTTCAAGAAAAGCCTACACATTCCTCTAATACACTAACACTTTCGCTGCCGATCTCGCGCCAGCGCGTGATGTGGCATCAACTTTAAAGAGCAAATCAAGCGTCAGTGAATTGTTTGTAGTGATGTCTCAATAGTCAGTCACGCACGGCTTTGCCCGTGACAATTATAAAAAGATAAAAAACATGGGTTCAAGTGAGAAAAAAAACTAGAATTTGTAGCCTATTGAAAACAGCCATAACGGAGTTGCCCGTATTGTTGATTTGCTTCGCAAACCAAATATAAATTCGTAGCCGATTCGATTACAGTCATCATGGCGTTGCCCGGCAAACCAACACCACAGGCAACGCTCATAGTCAAATGCGATCAATTTCGAATTAAGAAGAGATCCAATCGGTGTGACGTCACAATCTCTTCCGAAAATATAAATATTTAATTGACAAATTATGTATTAAAAGAAAATCTAATGTATAAGGTAACTGTCTGGTGTAAAAATTACAGCTAATTTCAGAACTGTTGAAATTTTTAATCTGTCTTTAATGATTCCGATTTTATAAAAAAAGAACTAAACAATGCCACTCAAAATATTTTTATTTGTTATGCTTTCCTTCGCTGAAATCTTAAGAGTGCAGGAAATGTAATCTGTTTAATTTTGGAACGTGAAGGTTGACGTGACGTCACAATCTCTTGTGTAAAATATCGAAGATATTTTCATTTTAAAATTATTTATTTAAAGAAAATCATATTTTTAGGTATCGATCTAATGTTAAATTTGCCGCATATTTCAAATCCTTTGAAATTGTAACTCTCTCTTTAACGGTCTAGGAATAGAAAAAAACTAAATAACTCCAGTTAAAAGTTTATTTGTTTTTTATCGTCTACTGGAAAATTATTCCTCCGCGCAAAATGAAAACGGAAACAAAAAAATAATAAATTTAGACTCTGTGATCTTCTATATGCTGTTGCATTCCATAATAATTAAATTTCATTAAATTCATTTTAAAATGTTCTAGATGGAATTTTAAAATTCGCCGCAACCCAAAAATTGGAAAAAAATTGTACTACTTGTGTGCCAAATCCCATTACTGTAAGTGCCATAGATTCGTCAGGACTTAGCGTGCAGAAGGAAAACAGACAAACACTTCCTTTTATAATAGTAGAGATTTAAAAAAAATCTTGTAATATGAGTGGAAGAGACAATAGTTTTGCATGGCCTTCACACCCCAAAAAAATAAAAATGTAATCTAATAAGCCTCTAACAGATGACGAAATTGCATATTTGTTGGCTAAGCTTTCGCCAATCTATTCTGGTATTGGCGCGTTTCTGGTTTTGGCTACTGAGAAAAACCCAATTCTACGGCAGGGAAATAACTATCAACACATTCTCACGTGATCTGTAGCGAAAGTGTTAAGATAAAATTTATTTGCTCATTTTGGATAATTTCTAATTATTGCCATTTGTTTTCAACATTTCACGTTGGGTTGGCGTGGAAGTTTGGAGAGTGGGGTGCCAGCTCAGGTGTTGCTTCGTCATCTGACCATGGTTCAAAATTACGAGGTGTTGTCCTCGAATCTTTCCCTTAAGGGACTGATTCCGGACCGTCGTCAATAGCCCGTTGTGTTGCTCTAGTACGACGTTAACTAAAATTACCATTACCATTACCATTGTTTTCAACATCCTCCGATACAGAAATATTCGAGTGAAATAATTGGCATCACGGAAATAAGTGACATCATTGACATCACACCTTTGCAACACGTATTTACCATGCCTTCAGAAAAACCAAAAAAAAAAACTGAGCAAACAAAACCCATTTGTGATCTGTTCTATTGTTGGTTCTATTCGTGAGGTTTCAGTAACTCCTCGGTGAAAAGGAAGTACGTACTCCGCAAAACACTACCGCCCTCTGTATTTAGCTGCAGAAACCTATACACACGAGAGGAATGTTATCAATCTGTGTACGATAACGAAAGGGGGAAATGTATCCATGAGCTATATACAGGGTGTCCCAAAAAGATCAGTACAACTTCAAAAATGTATATAAAAAAAGGCCTACAGCAAAACTAGTTACAACCAATAGATAGAATAACTCAAAAAGTTTTTTTCTACACTGTGTTTCTGTTTATAGATAGCGCTGCACAACACGCAAACGATTATTAAAGAATTCAGTTATTCAAAATGGCGGATCCCGTGAAGAAAGCTCAATGCATCAAGAGGTTTATCGAAACAAAATCCAATACTCAAACGCAAAGAAATTATGTTTTAAGATATGTAAAATTTTTATGTAAAAGATGCTGTGTACCGAACAAAAGTTAACAGTGTCGTGGGAATTGAAACAAAAAAAAAAGATCCAAACAGCTGTAGCTACTGTTGATGTTAGCATGCTGGAACGTTCGGGATTGAATTGGAATATCGTCTTGATATTCTTCGAGCTACGAAATTTACTAAGGCAGTAGAAAAAAAAATTTTGAGTTGTTCTATCTACTGTTGTAACTCTAGTTTTGTTGTAAGCCAATTTTTTTTTTTTTTAAATAAAATTTTGAAGTTGTACTGATTTTTTGGGACACCCTGTGTAATACTTTTTTAAGCCGATCAATTTAAGGTCACTCTGCCAATAGAAATTAATATGTTGTATAATTTTGGCCCCAAAAGCGCAATTACGCCCTATCTGGTTGCTCCGAAAATACCTACAATGTATAACCAGGATTTATAAAACTAGAGACCATGTTGAAAATAACTTTTTCACATGTCAAATTAAAATGTAAAAATCCCTAAATTGTAGCATCATTCTTCATGGCAAAACCAAGAAAGATATAAAATAATTTATTCATGTTTGTTTTTCAAGGAGGACACTTATACTTTTTGTATTAAGTATTATTAAAGTTTTAATTCTATTTTAATCAGTTGCTTTGTTTTTTTATTTCAATTCTAGAATTGTGCATATGTAAATAACATTTCAAATTTCCGGATATTAAAACTGTATGTTACTAGAAACTATATTTATTAACCAAATGTTTATTTTTGTTTATTCAACACTTTTTCACCTAAATATCTTGTTTGTTATACGGTATATCGTATTATGTCACTCTTATAAACCTATATGGGATATGGTTTAGGATTAAACTATGGAAAATGCTTCAAAAAATATTCAAAATGTCTCTGTTCCAATATATAAACAGTGTAATGATATGGTTGAGGTAGGATAGGGGCCCGTCATTTCAGCTGGCGACGGGGCCCACAGATTGATGTGGAGGAGCATATGTATAATTACGGTTTTAGTTAGACAAAACGTTCTCCAAATTGACCCCACTGATTCCTACCCTACAATAAAGTCTATGGTTCGAGTCCTAGCAAACAATTTCAAGGCTTCCAAATATGCAAAATATGTAATATCTTCTCGTAGAATCAAATGCCAACCTAAAATAGTGGCATAATTCTAGGTTAATCTCCAGCATCACCAGAAAACAGTAAACACATCGAAGGCCACATGAAATAGAGGTAGTGAATTAAAAAAAAAAGTGAATAAATTTTCTTGCGAATGGGTATTTTTGATTTTCTTCCAAAAGGCACTTGTACTGACAGCCGAATGTGTTCGTGTCCTTGACTTGTTTCCCCAGAACATCTTTCTTCCCAAAGATAGCGGGATCACATGTTGTTACCTGAATTCGTAGCCATCAGCATAAAAATGAAGAATAACAAGTGCGGGAACGTACGCATAGGAAATACCCTTTCAGTTATACCAAGCGAAAGCGCAAACGGCGGAAGCATTTACTACGTCACATGTAAATCACACCTTTTATGTATTGCTTGGCATGACTTCATAATTGGTGAGGTGTTTTATGCAGTGGAAATGTTGATGAAATGAACAGATACGATGTCGATGTATGCTGCCGATATTTCATCAGTCACACCGAACAGTTGTCAAAATATATGTCGCGGAAATAGAATATGGAACTATTATATTCCTTCATGGTCACCGTCCTTGACTTGCATCACCCAAAGCATCTTTTTTTTCTTAAAGATAGCGAAATCACATGTTTTTGTCATCTGAATCTTCAGCAATCAGCTTATAGTCGAGAATAACAAACGTGTCACATAGGAAATACCCTTTCAGATAGTTATCAATCGAAAGAGCAAATGGCGGAAGCATTTACGTCACCTGTAAATCATACCATCTGTGTATTGCTAGGCAGTGACTTCATAATTGATGTAGCGTTTTTGCGGTGGAAATAAGGTTGAAACGTAATTGATTCGGTGTCGATGTCTGTGGCCGATATTTCGTCAGTCACACTGAACAGCTGTTAAAAGATGTGTCGCGAAAAATATAACATGGAATTATTTCTTCATAGAGCGGGCTCTGTTTCGAATCTTGCGTTAATTCTGGTGACAATCGCTGAGTCAGCGATCGAACGTTGTGTAAAAACACGATGCAAAATGAGTCAAGAACACAAGTGATTCCTGAATCACGAAATACAAAGGCTCCTATCATTGAGTATTCACCATGACGATATTTCTTTAAAAGCCCAGATTTGTTGTAAATTTTCATTTGAACTTAATTTTTAGGGGGAATGGTATATTATGTAATTGCAAACAGTTTAGTCTAATAAATAATTACATGCTATTACCAAAAGCAATTTTATCGAATGGTTTTGAATGTCGAATATATATCTACAAAATTATTTTTTGAATTGAGTGTAAAGGTTATTGGGAATATAGAATTATTTTTTCACCGAATATTTCTGAATGTACCATTCCATTAAAAATGGAGTTCAAGTGAATAATTATTACAATTTTTGGCTTTTAAGAAAATATCTTCATGGTGTTATTACCAATTTTTTAACTCTCCTGGTGTTTGCTTCGACTAGGCGTCCCGTCATTAGCAAAACTGACCATATCTTGATCTCGTCATCATAAAAAAATGGCGATATATTGATGCCGAAGTATCTCACCATTTGCAAAATTGGACAGATCTCGATGTGCCAAATATTTCATCGAAACCGCTTGGGGGTAAAAAGTTTAGCTCCAGAGGGTTACAGTTATGGACTGTTTCGGATGTTCGGTCCAGGAAAATGTCACCCACTTGCCTTGAGAGGGGAAACTGAATGGGAAAGAGTAAAATATGCAATTTAAATCAATTTGACGTCTTTCAAGGCAGACGGTGATTTTTGCAATATTAATTCGAGGAACTATCACCTCTTCGATTGGCATCTTGTGCAAGGGTTTATCGTTCATTTTTGTCAAGTATATTGATTGAATATTGCCAAAAAACACTGCAAAATCGATCCAAGATAGATTTTTAAACTAGGGGACTTATTAAATGAGTTACTTCTAAGAAGCTGCCACGATGTGTATACTTTGAACTGAAAGAGTTGCATATCTTCTCCATCATTAAATCAATACATGGTAGGGATTTCTCACATAATTGCCATCTTTCTCTGTACCAAGCTCCCACCCCCTATTTTTTTAAATTTTATTTCTCTTAAATAATTGACTTTTTAAATGGGTACCAAAAAATTTGTAGCACCTCGAAATTCACAAATTATTTTATTAAAAATGCGGATATCTCCGTCTAATACTCTCCTCGCCTTGTGACTGTGGTTCAAAATTGCATGGTGTTGTCCTCAAATATTTCCCAGACCGTCTGCAATTGCCCGTTGTGTTGCTCCAGTGCGAGGTAAATTAAAGTGTCTACCTACTCTGATGCTTAAAACAGAATATGGATGCATTCGTCTAACACAAAGCATTTTCACAAACTCCATCGGACTTTGATTTGTCGAGGTATTACAGTGTTTTATATTGCCTACAATTTCCCTACATCAGACTAAAAACTTGGTAGGATGTGTGGAGGATATAAACCATAATTTGACGTGAGTACTCGGGCCTGATGTTGGATTGTGGAATGAATGAAGCAGGCCCAGGAAGTTTGAACGATTGTTTATTGTGAATATTCAACAATGAATGTCTGTTTGAACGCTTAAAGTCCAGTTAAACTTTTTATCTTATTGCTGTCCGATCTGAATTGTACTGTTGTTGGAAAATTTTCGAATTACACCACTTGTGCAGTTCACGCCACCGTAATTCTAAAGTTACACTGGCCCAAACCTCGCCCAGCACCGTAGAATTTCGACATATTGCGGACCCCCTACACGCTCTTAAGGCGATTATACATTTGCGAGCCTCTAGTTATCATGATTGGGACGAGGTTTGGGGTGCCAAACGAACGGTTCGTGTACCGCTCGTGGCGATCCGCTTCCTGTCGGTTTTTCGACGAACCGAAAAGAATTCTCGGTTCAAATTGGGACGGCGTCGTGAGAAGTTCGTTGCTTTTCTTTATGCTCGCGAGCCTTCAGGTTACAGCGTCATCACCGCTGGCTGACAAATGACTGCCTG
Organism: Metellina segmentata; assembly: GCA_947359465.1. Lineage (NCBI taxonomy): Eukaryota > Metazoa > Arthropoda > Arachnida > Araneae > Tetragnathidae > Metellina > Metellina segmentata. The sequence goes on from OX375882.1 coordinate 72,692,160, forward strand.
ATGGTTCGCAGTGGATTCCTTCCTTGCCCATGGATGGCTGGAAGTTCGTTGTAAATATATTTTCAACGAACGGTTTACGAGCGACTCACGAACGGTTCGGCTCGCAAATGTATACGCACCCGATCCGAAGGTCATATCAGGAACGGACATTCTTTGCCAACACGGAGCTACATTTATCTTCTGGATGTTTCTTCCAGTTCTGAAATCACAAGACAAAACAGTTGTAAAGCTTTTTGTAAGACGCTAAACTTTTCATGCATGCCCTCACCAGTTCTGTTCCGATTTTAAAGACGTATTTCACGTCAGAAATTACTGTGCAGGAACTCCAAATGCTCTGTTCGAAAACACCATTACGAGTGAAAAAAGAATTTTGCCATCGTTTTCAAAATCTAAATGGCGTTTTGGCTCAGTTGTAAGTTTCATTTGTTTCAGAAAACATCATGTCTCCAGTCTTGGTTTTTATATGCGAAACATTTTACGAAAGCGTGTTTGTGAAATGCATAACATTGTAGGCGACCTATTTATCTGCTAAAATAACTTCAGAAACTGAATGCTTCGGGGTACTCATCTGAAGTTTTTTAAATCCAACAAATCTTTTCCGTGGAACGCAGTCAAAAATTTTCTCCTCGGCTATCTTCCATTCCAACAATTTTATTTTTTCGGCTTTTATCAAGATAGGGACTTCACAGAACTATTTGTGCACTTCAGCAAATTTCGGAAGTGGTTATCGAGTTCTGCCTTAATCCATTTCCGTTGGTGACGCAATGTGGAAAATGTACCATCTGCAGAACGCCGAATGTTTTTACAGGAGATTAAAAACCAGCGGGAACTGGATCCGAATCCGAGATCTCAATTCATTTGAAGAACAGAAGAATAAAATGGGGAAGAAAGACATTCGAGCCAATTTTCCGGACAGGAAAAGAGTTATAAATTTCGTTTCGTTCTGTTTTCGTTCTCACTAGTGAAACTGTATGCTTTGTGGCGGAAAAGATACTCTGTTTTCTAACCTTTCTGTGGCGTAGCCGGATTTATATTTCTCGGTAGTCTAAAGTAAAAAATGGAATTTTTGAAATGCAAAATAAAGATATCGTAATTTAGAAAAGGTATTTTTCAAGTTATTTTTAGTACGAGACAGAACTTATGAAAAGTGAAACAAAATTTGACCAAAATACCCGAAAGGCTGGACAGTGGTTGTTGAGAAATGTGTGTTTAAAAATAATTTCAGGTCGCTACTCCTTGAAAAATACGAGTTTCAAAATTTCTCTTGAATTTCAACACCGGGTCCAATTGGATGTACTTTCATAACAAAATGTGAGAAGATAATCACAGTAATACCCATTTCGAATCAACCCGTATGACCCTGGGAGTTTTTCTTTTAAATCTTGCCCATTTTTGATCGTCAACTCCCCCTTATTTACCCTGGGTTGACCTCTTACGACTCCTTCAACAACCACTTTAGAAAATAATATATATCTATATACCGCGAAAACTACCTCTTCTAAAATATGAGTTTCAACATTGACACATGATTTCAACACCTTTTCTAATTGGACGTGCTTCCATCACAAAAGGTGAAGGGATAATCACCGTAAAACCCATTTCTAATGATCCTGAGAGTATTTATTTTGCATCTTGCCTATTCTTGCACCGCAACGCCCTCCTACTTCCCATGGGTCCAGCATTGACACCCAAGACTCCTTCAACGACTACTTTGGATTGGTTGCTTGTTTGGGGGTTGTATGGGAGCAAGGGTCACTTTGGCCGAGCTGCGTCAAACACAAAACAAGAGAGGGGAAAAGAGCAAAAAGTAGAAGGAATGTAGAAGACCTTTTTTGGAAATTGTAATCTTTATACCACGGAAACTACTTCTTGTAAAATATGAGTTACAACATTCCCATATGGTTTCAACACCTTTTCTAATTGGACATGCTTCCATAACAAAAGGTGAATAGATAATCACAGCAACACCCATTTCAAATCACCTCGTATGACCCTGAGAGTATTTCTTTTACATCTTAAGATAAACACCAATTGTGACTATTATGCAATTTTTTGTTCTCCGCACAAACAAGAAGTACAAAAATCTCGTTTTCCAACACCACTTTGTTTCTCGTCCACCTTTTTCTTCCATTTCCACACCCTCCCCCGTTCCTTTTGTTCCTTTCGCAACTTCCAGCCCCAAGAATCCACATCGATTTAACCTACTCCTTTACACCGACGGGACATTACGAAATAATTACACGATGAGAGAATGAGAAAAACAAATCAAGGTTAATCATACACAAGAGCCCGATTCCGATCCAAACCTACGCGTTGTTTTTGTAAGCCGGGAACACACTGCGAAGTGATCTGGGAAACGCCTTGAGTTGATTTATTTCCTGAAAATGTATCCAATATGTATCATTGTAAGAGACTGGGAATTAAATAGCAGAATGTAATCTGGAGGGATATGAGAATAGGTATGATCCGCCCTGAAGCAAATATTGAATCCCATTGTTGTGTTTTTCTTTCACCAACGGCTGCTGAAGTCGTGCTATTTTTTTTGTGTGGAAACTCGCTGGATCATCAAAGTCATCAGGTCGGCAACCTACGTACAGCGCATATCCAATTCCTGTGTCTTTTTTTTTATAAAGAAAGCACATTTAAGCTGTTTTATCTTTGTTTTCAGCGTACAAAAATACACGAATTGCATATGAGTGCATCTTTGATGGCATGAAACAGTGATTTTCAACCGGCCTTTCAGACAGATAAATCTTGTATGATTTGTTTCATTTCAGCGGTGGTTTAGTTTTTGAACTTTCGACAAGTGTGTTCGCAAATAATTTCAAGTGATACCCGTATTTTCAAGAACGATTATTTTCAAATGTATTACAACTTTTTTTAGCAAATCAATTGAAATTATACCTATATTTTATCAGATTGGCAAAAAAAATTCATTTGGGTTTATCGTCGTTCGGGCGAAGTTTTATCTGACTTCGACAAATTAACGATCATTTGTCGATTCAGAATTCATTATTTGGAATCTCTGTTGCGTAAAATCGCGTTTGGTAAACAAGCCACTTTCGGATTACGTACAGGAAATACGTTTCGCACCAGAAACACTAACGCCACCTATATTTATCTTAACAGAAAATACCTGAAATATGAAAAAATTTCGCACCCCTAGAATACTTTGATACGCATAGTCAAACAGAGTGAGATGGTTTTTAGAAAAAGTTCTATTCAGACACATAATCGAATCAAGTTCAGCATTTATATTCCTTACTTTACGTGTTTTAATTGAAGGAATTTTTCCCAATTATTTCATGTCCTCACGTTGGGTTGGCGTGGAAGTTTGGAGAGTGGGGTGCCAGCTCAGGTGTTGCTTCGTCATCTGACCGTGGTTCAAAATTACGAGGTGTTGTCCACGGATTCCCTTAAGGGACTGATCCCGGACAGTCGTCAATAGCCCGTTGTGTTGCTCTAGTACGACGTTAACTAAAATTACCTTACCTTACCTTACCTTACCCAATTATTTCATCGAAATTAATAACATTGTCTGCATGTGGTTGACAAAATTTTACATTTATCTCTCACATTGTAAGTCAAAAATTGACGAAATCACATTTACAATTGTTATATGTGACTTTTAACTGATTTTTTTTAGTGTCCCTACACCTACGTGTGAATTACGAGTACTAAGGTGGATTGTAAACTCTAATTATTGAATAGAATTTGTTTGTCTTCTTATTTTTAGCAGTTTTGCTAATGCGTGTGACCAAAAATTATAGAATGGAATTTGTTTGTCCTTACAATAGTTTGTTTATGTTAAATGTAGTTTTATGACGTTAAATTCTTAGTTTAAATTAAAAATCATTTCACACCAATGAAACATTTTTTAGCTTTAATCCTTTTCCGAAGTTCGAAACTTTAGTTGCCAGAACCTCACATTGAATACTATAGCCGTAATTTTTCAAATAATATGTTATGGTAATTAACGTCGTTTTGGTAATTTCTTTTTTTAATTAACGTCACACTAAAGCAACACAACGGGCTATTGACGACGGTCCGGGATCAGTCCCTGAAGGGAAAGATCCGAGGACAACGCCTCGTAATTTTGAACCACGGTCAGATGACGAGGCAACACCTGAGCAAGCACCCCACTCTCCAAACTTTCACACCAACCCAAAGTGAGGACTTTCGGCCACGACAGATTTAAGGTGCACCAGTCGCCTCTACACCATACGCATACAAACATCCATGCACTGACCCGGATTCGAACCAGGAACCTTCCTATCTAGAGGCTAAACCTTAACTACTATACCGGTTGGTCGGCCAATTTGTGATATGAAGCAACCGGTTTAATTACAAACGTCTCCAATGTGCAATTTTTTGTACCTCAATTGCTTTGTGTCTAGGATCGTGGTAGCTCATCTGAAAGAGTAACGGATTAACAACCGGTCTGTTGCGAGTTCGTATCGAACCAAAGACCGTCGCGTACAAAGGGGGCTGATGCACGTTAAATCTGTCGTGGGCTCAGATGTCCTCACATTGGCGTGGTTTGGAAGTTTGGAGAGGGATGCCAGCTCAGGCGTGACCTCGTTACATGACCGAGGTTCAAAAGTACGGGGTGATGTTCTCCGATCTCTCCCATCGTGATAGATCCCGGACCGTCGCCAATAGCCCGTTATGTTGATCCAGTGCGACGTAACCTATCCACCTATCTTTGTGCCTAAACTCTTTTTTTGAGTAGCCTTGTAAGATTCAAGAATTTGCAACCGAAGGGTTGCGAGATCGAAACTGGATCGAACCAAAGACCATTGTGTGCGTTGGGCTGGTGCACGTTAAATCTGTCGTGGCATCAAATCACCTCACGGTGCCACGGTGTGGATGTTTGGAGAGTGGAGTGTCGAATGAGGTGTTGATCATCTCCTGATTCTCTCACCGTGATTCAACATCATGAAGTGTCGCCCTCTAATCTTTCCCTTCGGGATTGATACCGGACCACCGCCAATAGCTCGTCTTGTTGTTCCAGTACAACGTAAATTCAACTAACAACCTAAATTTCTTTCATCTACAAGTAAATTAGTAAATTTAGTTCACGTCGTACTAGAGCAACACAACGGGCTATTGACGACGGTTCGGGATCAGTCCCTTAAGGGAAAGATCCGAGGACTACACCTCGTACTTTTGAACCACGGTCATATGACGAAGCAACACCTGAGCTGGCACCCCACTCTCCAAACTTCCACACCAACCCAACGTGAGGACTTTCGGCCACGACAGATCTAAGGTGCACCAGCCGCCTCTACACCATACGCTTACAAACATCCATGCCCGGACCCGAATTCGAACCAGGAACCTTCCGATCTAGAGTACAACACCTTAACCAATATACCGGTTGGTTGGCTCTTGCATCTACAAATCACGACACTTAAATTTATTATTTTGCCTCTATAACACTCTGTGAAATTTTTTTAAGAGCAGCACTTGAGGGGGGGGGGGCATTTTTGAACTTTAAATTTTGGCTTTCAAATGAAAACTATTTTCCTCCTCCACACACACATCAAGTCATCTGACAATGTTGTGGGAACTTCAAAGCAACCCCTTTATGGGATCGGTATCTCATAATAGAGTTGAGTTTAAAAGTGCAAATTCCTGTGCTTAATTAATAGAGCTATTTTAAATGTATTTTGGCGTAATTACCACACCACTCGTCCCACGACCTTACAGAACGCCAGTGGGGAAAAAAACGTAAGCAACCATTGTCCAATACAGATGATAAATAGGATGGCATAACTCAAACCTCACAATGAAAAAAAAAATCTGAATTTCGAGCCATTTGACACACCATCACACCTCGTGTTACAAACTATTAGGCCGATCAGAAGTAACAAAAGCCCAAAAGAAAAGAAAGAGCCCCGATCTTTGTTACCAGGAAACACGGCTCGGAATGATTAGTTTGCATGTCTTCCAGTCCTTAAACAAAATGCACGGCATGAAATAATGAATCGGGGTAAGAGTACCACTGCATCAGTCTTTTTTCCAACTTCCAACCTCCGTGATCTTCGTGCGCAATGAGAATCACCAACTGATATTGTTCCTGCTGCCAACGCAAAAAATAATAAATGAAAAAAAAATGATTGCAGCCCGGGCAATGATTCAGGGCGAGCGTGACAGAGAATCGAGCCCCTCCTATTTTTTTCCTCGACCTTTGCACCCGGGACGAATTTAACAAACTTGTTATTTAGTTGGAGAGAGAGCCTCGAAAGGGCCAGCCATCGTACGATTCTTAATTCTCTTCTGCTCTTTTCTTTTCCTGCCAGAAATTGTGTACCCTCGTGTGGCAACAATCTGTTTTCGTCGTGGACCCGGGTCACAGATAGGCCTATTTCGACCTCCCGACCGTGGAGCACAAAAGGAGCAGGGGAATTCCGTTTGACATGAAATTGCGCTGTGGGTAATAAAAAAGAAGATTCCACATATGATGCGATGCTGAAATATATCACGAACAAAATTCAGAAGACAGGAGTGCGACTGCCACAATATCACTCCCTCCCAGCGATAAATTTCCATTTGTGATGTAATAAATGTTTACCAAGTCGGAGCTTTTAATACGTTAAAGGAGGATCATTCATAAATCGCTTGTTTTATTGATGATCCGGTGTATTTAGCACGTTTAATTCTCCGCGGGGTGCAAACAATGCCTAGAGTGGAAAATAAGAAATGCCAATTGGAATCTATATCCAAAGAGGTGTTGAAATACACCACGAACAAAAATCAGAAGACAGGAGTGTGACGGAAGTTTTAATAGGTTAAAGGAGGATCATTCATAAATCGCTTGTTTTATCGATGGTCCGGTGTCCCTTAGCACATTTAATCTTTCACGGGATGTAAACAATGCCCTTGAGTGGAAAATAAGAAACACCTATCGGAACCCATATCCAAAGAAGGGGCATTGAAATATTCTACATCATGGACAAAGGTCAGAAAGGAGCGACGATGTGAGTCGTAACTGCCCCAATATCACTCCCTCCCAGCGATAAATTTACATTTGTGTTGTAATAAATGTTTACCAAGTCGGAGCTTTTAATAGATTAAAGAAGGATCATTCAGAAATCGCTTGTTTTATTGATGGTCCAGTGTCCTTTAGCACATTTAATTCTCCTCGGGTCGCAAACAATGCCTAGAGTGGAAAATAAGAAACGCCAATTGGAATCCATATCCAAAGAAGAGGTGTTGAAATACATTACGAACAAAAATCAGTGCGACTGCCCCAATGTCATTCCCTCCCAGCGATAAATTTCCATTTGTGATGTAATAAATGTTTACTAAGTCGGAAGTTTTAATAGGTTAAAGGAGGATCATTCATAAATCTCTTGTTTTATCGATGGTCCAGTGTCCCTTAGCACATTTAATCTTTCACGGGATGTAAACAATGCCCTTGAGTGGAAAATAAGAAACACCTATTGGAACCCATATCCAAAGAAGGGGCATTGAAATATTCTACATCATGGACAAAGGTCAGGAGGGAGCGACGATGTGAGTCGTAACTGCCCCAATATCACTCCCTCCCAGTGATAAATTTACATTCGGGATGCAATAAATGTTTACCAAGTTGGGGCTTTTAATAGGTTCAAGGAGGATTACACATAAATCGCTTTTGTTGATGATCCAGTGTTCTTTTGCACATTTAACTTTTCAAGGGACGCAAACAATGCCCAGTTGTGGAAAGGAGAAACACCAATTGGAATCCATATCTTGTTTGTAGAAAACTGTTATTTGAAAACAATCAAATCACATGTTGTTGTCCACAGCGTCGTAGAAGCTTTCACTCCGCCATTAGATTATTGAGAAAACTGGTTTAATATTGAGGAAAGGAATCGTGAAGGCTTGAAAAACACAGCTCACCCCCCATTGGGGAAGAAAAAAAACTTTAAGTTCCTACAAGATAGGTTTACTGTGAATTTAATAAAGTTATATTTTTGAATACTAACCCTCCAAGTAGTTTCGACGAGATATCTCGTTCATTTAAATCTGGTTAGTTTTAATAATGACGAGATATCTCTTCGAGAAACACTTCCCAACTATACTCCAAAGGTAATAAAGACCCAAGAAGAAACAACTAACTTCCCCTTACCCAAAACTGGTGACACAGAACAGACTTTTGCCACTAAAAGGTAGTTTTCGATATGTAATTAAACCACCAAGAGAGGGTTAAAGTTGTGTGGGATAAAACAGAAAAGTGGTTCGAATTGGGAGTTGAAACCAGTGATGCTGCCAACTCAGCTACACAGCACTTGTATTGAGTATTTACGATAACACTATCGACGGTTTTCGGTTGACACTTCTAATCGTTACTAGCCACTGCATGGACAGCACGGCGTTGCCCGTGACAGTTCTTTTCGTGGGGCCAGGTGTGACCACTGCTCGCCAATCCCCGGTGATTGCTGCGTATTCCCATTTGGTTTGCTTCTCAAACGAACTCCACAGGCAACGTCGTGATGACCTCGAAGTAACTATCATCGACAACGTAAATCAAAACACGCCAGAATCGGAACTCTTGGCATGGTTGCAAAGGCATTAACGCAAAAAACGCTTGTGTCGTCAGCGGTCGAAAATCGCAAAATCTGCTCCTTCTTCATTCGAGGTAGTATGACGTCACATTCGGCAAAGAAGGACGAAAGGTGAAAAAATAATATAAATTTATAAAAAAATGTTCTAGATTAAATTTCAAAATTCGGGGGCTATACGAAAATCGCAAAAAATTAGAACTATCTGTGTGCCGAATATCATTATTGTAAGTGCCATAGATTCGTCAGGACACTGAGTACAAAGACAGAGACAGAGAAACACTTCCTTTTATACTAGTAGAGAAAACGCGAATGTCAGACTATTCCTAGAAACTACTGTTGCTAACAGTTTAGTTTCGTTAGCAACTAAATTTGACGGCTATTTATTAACATTATCAGTTGATTAAAAAGCTATTAATGCTCAAACTTACCATTGCATTTATAACCAGCAATATTTTTACCAATAATTTTTAAAAGTCAATAGTTTTGTCTCCGGTCATGAGATTGTCCTCACTTGTTGGTCCTTCGAGATCTGTTTTTAGAAGCCATGGTAAGGGGTTCTTTTCCCTAGCCTCTCTCAAGGGTCCCACTTTACACTATGTTACCCTGTAGCGGTGCTAAGAAAAATCTATTTTTAAAAGTAGTGCATGAAATGTGCTCCATCCCTTAGCCTCGCTACAGGGTCCCGTTTTAACTGATGCCTTGCTTTTACTGTAATAAAATCACTTGCTCGTCCACACTCAACGTGGCAGGATCCCTGTATATTTGCTCGTCCACACTAAACGTGTCAGGACGTTTGTCATCTTGTTCAGTGTTGTATTAAATATGTTATTGTTAGCAAAACTTATTTGTCTGTCTGATTCTCAGGACTACAGTCGTCCTATTCAAGTTTCGACCCTTTATTTTTCATCAAACATTTTCATAAATTTCAATATTTTAATCAAAAGTGTAATGTAATATCTGAATTGTTCCATTGCAATGTTAATAAGATTCACCGGTAACAGTCAATGTTGTAATAACAATTCAAAATCCTTCTCATAACTACGACAAGGAAAAGAAAATGTTAAACTTGGAATACAAAAACATCTCCCAGGCCCTTCACATGCCATGGGGCTACGAGGTATCCACCAAACATTAATGTACTTTATTCATGATAACCTATATAAAGATAAACACAGATCACTGATCTCAGGCGTTAGTGGGAACGAATTAATGTCATTCACCCAACTAACGCGTACCGGTTATTCCGTGAATAGCCAGCTTCTTCGTTCTTGATCTGCTATATCTCTTCATTTGGGAAAATATATTGTCCACGGATGCTTTATTCATGAGACTCTGATAATGATACAGATACAGTAAATATAAAATATTCTGACTGTGGATAATATAATGAAACCCACTAACTCGATATGCGATCAACATTGTTTGCTGCGGTGTTGTATGTGTATATTAGTTTTCGATCAATCCGATCATACTATACTCAACTGTGATGGTATAAAGAGCGGTATCGTAAAGGATGGCTGGGGGAGATCAAAGTAGGAAGACGAACAAAGGGTTTAGCGACTAAATTATTCAACAATTGTCTAACAAATGTTTGATTTGTCTTGTGAAACAACCTATCTGTGTCTTGTACATACATTCATGGTTTGTTTAAAATACACGTTTGTTCAAATTTGACAGGAAATGTCGTCAATAGACCGTAAGGCGTACTTCTGTATTGTCTAATGGCTTAAAGTTCATGCTATATACATATCGACTGTATAACCGTCGTATACACTATATGGACAAAAGTATTTCGTCACTGCATGTTTTTCAGATTATTATTTTACTAGCCACTGCGTGGCTAGCTCGGCGTTGCCCGTGCCCGTTATGTTTGATTATTAACTGGTATAAAAATCCGTTGAAATTTTTAATCTATCATTAACGAATCCGCCTTTACGAAAAAGAACTAAACAATGCCTGCCAAAATGTTTTTTATTTTGTGCTCTCCTCTGAAATCGAAAAGGGTAGGAAATGTAATCTGTTTTTTTTTTTTTTTTTTAACTTGAAAGGCACGAATTGCAATCTGTTTATTTTTGGAAAGGGAAAGTTACCGTGACGTCACAATCTTTAGAATAATCGAATTGCATTGTAATCACCCACAGATAATTTGCCATACTGGATAGAAATATTCCTCAGAATGTATGCAGTTAAATTAAAACAAAATTAATTTTTTAATGTAAAGTAAAAAGTGTTATTAAGTTTTTAAATGGTAAAGTGATATTATGGACAATGTAAGTGCTTTGACACTTCATTGAATCTTTACCTTTCTTGGTAATAATAGTAACTTGTAATATTTATTCTTCGTTGTAACAAAGTAAATTTTCATTTGAAAATTCATTGATAATAATTTTAATATTTATGCTCATTGATAACGCGTGATGTTAAATTTTCATACACAAAAAGGCATTCGTAATACTAAAATTGGAGGTGGGTGTTGTGCCAAGGAAATCGAGCCGTAAGTGTTGGCCCAGGTGCAGTATTATACTCATGTTCTTCAACACAACTCCAAGCAATTGCAATTGTCTGCAGACATTTTGTCCGAATTTTGAAAACTGCAGTAAAATCAAAAACAGATGTAAAACACAATTATCGGCTAAATATGCATTACATCTTTATAATAAAACATAAAAATTAGTTAACTTACTTTATTTAAAACCAAGGCATACTTTCAGAATTTGCAATTCTGTCGATCACTTTTGAAGTTAAATATTTTGTCATTGACATGGGACATGTGTTATTTATAAAGTGTTTGTGGTTATTTGTAGGTTATTCCGTAGCTAGAGAAGTAAAAAAGGGGTGGCAATGAGCGTGCTTTACACTACAGAAAATAGTAACTTATAATTTAAAAAAAAAAAAAAAAGGCCAAAATTTTGTACAGACTAGTATTACATATTTACAATAAAACAGAAGAAAATTTTTTTTTTATTTATTTAAACCCAAGGCATACTTTACATAATTTGCAATTCTGTCTATAACTTTTGAAATTAAATATTTTGTCATTGACATAGAAGATGTCTCATTTATAAAGTGTTTATGGTAATTTGGACGGTGTAGGGATATTGTTCCGTTGTTATAAAAGAAAAAAAGGTGTAACAAGGAGCGCGCATTGCACTGCAGACCATCATAATTTCTAATAGCAAAAAAAAAGCTACAATTTTGATAAAATTAAGGAAAAATTGTTTTGTAAAGACTTTGTTCTACGACATACGTTGCAGTTCTGCTTCCGGGCCTCTATGTTCGTCGAATGACTCAACAAATCGAGAGGAGAAACAAAAAGGTTTCGAGGTACCGAATTAATTTCCTTTCCGATTCCATTTCTTCAATTAATTTATTTCCGACTTTCACGTTTTCCGGTTATTTGTTTTATCGCTGTTATACTAATCTACTGCATGTGGTTCGTCGCATTTAAATAGCTGATCCGGTCGATTTTGTTAGTCCGTTTTTTTATCCGGGCACCCAAACATTCCCAGAACTTTGCCTTACGCAATTAAAATTCCATTAAGGAAAGAGAGGATTCGATTTGTTAACGAACAATGGCTTCCCCCAGTGGTTTGGGCGGAAGAGTTTCCAGGTAATTAGTTGTTTGAAATGTGGCAGGAAATGTCGTCAAAGGACGATACATCGAGCTCATGGGCAGAATTACTGGACCTTAATACCAGGGAATAGATTCGTGAGAAGTCAATTCATTTATAATGTATGTATTTAAACTCATTTATAACGAATGCATTTCAATTCATAAAATGAATGTATTATAATCCATTTATTAAAAAAATATGATTGTATTTCAATCCATTTATTACGAATGTATTTTAATTCATAAATATGAATGTAGTATTTCAATCCATTTATAATAAATGTATATTTGAATCCATTTATTACGAATGTACATTTGAATCCATTTATTACGAATGTATATTTGAATCCATTTATTACGAATGTTTATTTGAATCCATTTATTACGAATGTATTTAAACCCATTTATAATCTGTATAGATAATTCTCTTACGTGGCACGCAAACAAGACGTTATTTGTTATCGCGTTTTGGCAACACTGTACGATTATTTGTTTACCACAAAGCCTCGCGCCTCAGTTGAATTTGTAGCGTTACGGATAAAATTTTAATTAAGAAAAATGAATATTAGTCGAGTTGTTGCAGCTTACAAACGACATGCTGGGAATTCGATTTCCAAAGCAGCGCTCACATTTCGAGTCAAAATTTGCTTAAAGTTTTCATTTAAATTCTAAATTGTTCGAGTTATGATTCCAGAGGTACTGTATAATTTTTCTGTAGTACAACACATTTATGTTTGAAAAATATTTTTTTTGAAACATATTTTGTAAATAATGTCTTTGTTAATAATTGATGCTAGCGAATCGAGCAAGGTTAGCGCAGCGAACCAATGAGGATTGCTAAGCAATCCTCCGGGGGTTGGAGAGCGTTAGCGAGCAGGGGGCGTGCCCCCTAGTGAATGTATATTTGAATCCATTTATTACAAATGCACTATTTTAATCCATTTAATGTATATTTCAATACATTTATAACGAATGTATTTGAATCCATAAAATAGGTGTATTTCAATCCATAAAATGAATGTATTTTAATCCATAAATGAATGTGTTTTAATCCATAAAATGGATGTATTTTAATCTGTAAAAACCAATGTATTTTAATTCAAAAACCAATGTATTTTAATCCATAAAAACCAATGTATTTTATCCACAAAAACTAATGTATTTTAATCCGTAAAAACCAATGTATTTTAATCCGTAGAAACCAATGTATTTAATCCGTAAAAACTAATGTATTTTAATCCGTAAAAACCAATTCTTTCAACCAAATCCGTAAGAATCAATGTATTTCAATCCATAAAAACCAATGCATTTCAATCCATAAAATGGATGTATTTCAATCCATTTACAATGAATGTATTTTAGTCCATTTGTAACTAATCCAACCATATTCACATAAATGGATTTCATCCCCTAAATGAAATAGAACTATTCCAAACTATATTGCGGGTCGCGGTAGTCTAGTTGGAAAAGTAGACCGAAGGATTGCGAGATCGGAACTCAATCTACCCACAGAGCGTTGTGAACACGGGAGCTGGTGCATGTTAAACTTTTCGGGGCCTCAAATGTCCTCGCTTTGCCGTAGTATGGAAGTTTTTAAGAGAGGGGTGGCAGCTCGGGTGTACCTCCGTCATCTGACCTCAGTTCAAAATTACTGGCGTTGTCCTCTGATCTTTCCCTTAGGGAGTTGATCCCGGACTCTTTTAACCAGCAGTCCGTTATTAAAATTTGATTCACTAAATACATTGAAAGTCATTAGTACGTACTCAGTAAATGAGACTACTTTGAAATTTGAACATATATGTACGTCTACAGCGTAAATTCATGTAAAAATATGTACTATACTGTACTTAAGGAGGTCCGGGACACATTAAAAAAAAATTTTATTAATTAATTTTGAATTTTTTTGTACTGATTACTCATCTAACTAATAAGAAAAATCACAAAACAAAATTTTTCCAAAAGCTTTTTAAAAATTTTAAATTAAAATTTTTTGAAAAAAAGATGGGTCTTTTTAAATTGTTAAAACTCAAAATATTCTTGATCAATTTTCAAAATTCTTGTAGTAAATTATTCACAATTTTATAAACTTTAATTTCGATTCAGCAATTTAAAAAATATTTATTTAATAAAAAATAAAAAATATTTGAATGAAAATGTTTGAAAATTTTAAAGTACTTTTTTTTTTAAAGTCATATTTTTAAAAGTACATATTTGTTTCAAATTTGCTGAATCAAAATTAAAGTATAATGTTTGAAATATATATATTCCAAATTTCAACCCTTAAACTTTATCGGTTTTAGACTTATAGCAATTTGAATACAGGAAATCTTGAAAAAATGTATCATGGAGAAAAACGCATTTAAAGTTTTAAAGACAGATGTTGTTGCCATGACCACAACTGTCAAAAGAGTTAGATTTTCAAAACAACGCACCACAAAATATTATATCTCTAGTTCTAATTAAGATAGAAACATGATTTAGATATCATTTTAAGCAGAAAAACACAGAGAATTTCTTAAAATAATAAAAAAAAATTCGAAAATTTGACGATTTTTGTGTCCCGGACCCCCTTTTAAGGCAAATTGTATATTGTTTGTTTCTGTAAAATAAAATACATGTAGTGTATTTCCAGTTGGCAAACGTGTATTTCTTTATCATTCGTACAATTGCAATGAATAGGAATGGGTTGTTGTTTAAGGTTTTTCTGTTATCGTTTATTCCATCAACATCCATGGTCGGTAATTGGTAATTTTTTAGTTAACGTCGTACTAGAGCAACACAACGGGCTATTGACGATGGTCCGGGATCAGTCCCTCAAGGAAAAGATCCGAGGACAGCACCTCGTAATTTTGAACCACGGTCAGATGACGAAGCAACACCTGAGCTGGCACCCCACTCTCCAAACTTCCACGCCAACCCAACGTGAGGACTTTCGGCCACGACAGATTCAAGGTGCACCAGCCGCCTCTACACCATACGTTTACAAACATCCATGATCCATGCCCGAACCCGGATTCAAACCAGGAACCTTCCGATCTAGAGGCTAACACCTTAACCACTATACCGGTTGGTCGGCAGGTAATAGAAAGAACCACTATAACTGATAGTTAAAGGTATTGCATGGTAACTCGTTTATGCCATAGCCATTTTCATAACACTCGACCTCGTCAAAGGAAGCATCTGATGGAACAAGTTGGTTATTATGTCCCGAAAAAAAGGTTTAAGTATTGCCTTCGTATTCTCTCGATGATTCTGTAAATGGTCTTACAGCTGTGTATGTAAATCGACAAACACGTTCAGAAAATTGAAAAAGAAAGTCCCCAGGAATTGAGTATTCCCATAGGCCATCTGCATAATCGTGAAAGTGACCTTCAATTCATTTTTTTTCTATCTCGTAACGACTTCCAATTTATCTTTTTGGCAAGTCCACCAAACGATGCTATTTTATGCAGTGTGGGGTCACCGTAGCAAGTAGATGGCTTAAATTTGTGACCCGTAGCAAATGAATTTCGGAAACAAAAATAATTCAAACTTGTGCTTGTCGTTCTTACTGAATGGTAGACAGTGGGGACGAATTATGTTACTTTTGTTTTCAAAACAGTACAGCTGACATATTTTAGTAATCATTTTGAATTCTTTTAATTCTTTTTAATTTCTAATTCCACAGGGTATTTGGTCTGGTGGTTAAGGTGTTAGCCTCTAGATCAGAAGGTTCCTGGTTCCAATCCGGGTCAGGGCATGAATATTTGAAAGCGTATGACGTAGAGGCGGCTGGTGCACCTTAAATCTGTCGTGGCCGAAAGTCCTCACGTTAGGTTGGTGTGGAAGTTTGGAGAGTGGGGTGCCAGCTCATATGTTGCCTAGTCATGTGACCGTGGTTCAAAATTACGAGGTGTTGTCCTCGGATCTTTCCCTTAAGGGACTGATCCCGGACCGTCGTCAATAGCCCGTTGTGTTGCTCTAGTACGACGTTAACTAAAATTACCATTAACAGAATGTGATGTCTGGTGGTTGAGGTGTTAGCCTCTCGATCGGAAGGTTCCTGGTTCGAATCAGGGTCAGTGCAAAGATGTTTGTAAGCGTATGGCATAGAGGCGGCTGGCGCACCTTAAATCTGTCGTGGCCAAAAGTCCTCACGTTGGGTTGATGTGGAAGTTTGGAGAGTGGGGTGTCAGCTCAGATGTTGCCTCGTCA
Organism: Metellina segmentata; assembly: GCA_947359465.1. NCBI lineage: Eukaryota > Metazoa > Arthropoda > Arachnida > Araneae > Tetragnathidae > Metellina > Metellina segmentata. The sequence continues at coordinate 72,708,522 of OX375882.1, forward strand.
TCTAACCGTGGTTCAAAATGACGTGGTGTTGTCCTCTGATCTTTCCCTTTTGGTATTGATCCCGGACCGTCGTCAATAGCCTGTTGTGTTGCTCTAGTAAGACGTTAATTAAAAATTACCAATTTCCACAGGGTATTTAGGTATATTAATTAATGTACTGGATTAGCACAACGGGTTATTGACGACGATCCGGGTAATTGGTAATTTTTAATTAACGTCGTACTAGAGCAACACAACGGGCTATTGACGACAGTCCGGGATTAATCTCTTAATTGAAAGATTCGAGGACAACACCTCAGAATTTCGTACCACGGTCAGATGAGTGATTCCACAGGAGTACTGTTGTATAAGATATCTTATCAATGCTGGACAGAGTTCTTGCTTCAAAACTCTCAAGTCGAAACTGTTGTCACGGAAAGAACGTATTTTAAACATACTTATTGCATATTCAACTAATGTTATTGTCAATAGCCCGTATGATGCTCCAGTGGGACGTTAATTAACTGCGTACCTACCTAATGACTTGCAGTAAAAGATTGAATTTCTTGTACGAGGAAGAAAAAATCTCCGCATTAATTATCAGGAACAACATGGAAAGGTTCCAGGCCATACCACGAAAGACACCCTCCAAACAAGTGGTCGGATTTTATGCAAATCCGCTGGCGTCAGGTCCATTATTGTAGGGTTAGAGCATAATATGTAAATTAGTATAGTAATAACTTTAATTATTATATATAATAATTAATTTCTTAAATAATATGCTGCAATAACTTAACATTCGATGTTAACCACATTTAGAATTTCTATCATATTCATTTTGTTTCCGCCGTAAGACCCAACCAACCAAATTCTGAAGTCGCATATTCGATTCTTTCCTGGGTGTGTATTTCTGTTTTCTATATCATAAAAGCTGCCGACCAACCGGTCTAGTGGTCAAAGTCTTGGCCTCTGGATCGGAAGGTTCCTGGTTCGAATACGAGGTCAGTGCATGGATGTAAATTGTGCTGTCCTTTGTACGGGCAAAGGTGGTCCACTCATTGGGTGCTCCTTCACAAGTGACCATCACTTCCGGCCTTGTAGTGGCCAAAGAAAAGTCCAGTGCCCGCCATAGGGAAAAAAATATCAAAAGCTTTCCTTTCATGTATCTCCACTTAGCTCTGTTTGGTGCAGCTTGGCCAAATATGGCCCTTAGGCCATAAAACCAAACCCAGGTCTAAAGAGTTGAAAAGAGCACCATGCCCATTCCTGTAACCTTTCCTAGGTGTATTTCTATCCTCTGTATCAGCCCACCAAACCGATCTGGTGGTTAAGGTGTTAGCCTCTAGATAGGAAGGTTCGAATCAGGATCAGTGCATGGATGTTTGTAAGCGTACGGTGTAGAGGCGGCTGGTGCTCCTTAAATATGTCGTGGCCGAAAGTCCGAAAGTTGGGTTGAAGTGGAAGTTTGGAGAGTAGGGTGCCAGCTCAGGTGTTGCCCTGACCGTGGTTTAAAATTACGTGTCGTCGTCTTCGGGTCCTTCCCTTAGGGGATTGATCCCGGACTGTCACCAATAGCCCGTTGTGTTGCTCTAGTATGACGTTAAATAGAAATTACCAATTACTCTTCTGTATGAGTAAAACTTTCCTTATGTGTTTGTGCCGACCAACCGGTATAGTGGTTAAGGTGTTAGCCTCTAGATCGGAAGGTTCCTGGTTCGAATCCGGGTTCGGGCATGGATGTTTGTAAGCGTATGGTGTAGAGGCGGCTGGTGCACCTTAAATCTGTCGTGGCCGAAAGTCCTCACGTTGGGTTGGCGTGGAAGTTTGGAGAGTGGGGTGCCAGCTCAGGTGTTGCTTCGTCATCTGACCGTGGTTCAAAATGACGAGGTGTTGTCCTCGAATCTTTCCCTTAAGGGACTGATCCCTTACCGTCGTCAATAGCCAGTTGTGTTGCTCTAGTACGACGTTAACTAAAATTACCATTAACAGAATGTGATGTCTGGTGGTTGAGGTGTTAGCCTCTCGATCGGAAGGTTGTGTGTAATCAATGTGTAACGTCAGGTGAAGAGGGTTTATTTCAAGTCCCCAGAACTTTATGACCGATGTAATGTCAAATGGAGTGCTGTAATAGTACTTCTAGGGTTAGTTATGGACAGTTGATCACTTGAAAGGAGTTTTATGATCTACAATTAGGGAATTCGAATGTGTGCTTTGTGTCGGCATGATCAGAGAAGCCACGTTCAGAGCGTTACAACACCGAGATGGAGCAACACAACGAGCTATTGGCGGTGATCCGGACGAGGGAAAAAACCCAGGACACCTCCTCACATATACCTTACGCCATAAAACAACCATGCAAGGACACCTTTAGTTATGAACACATAAAAACCTAAAAGTTCCCAGGCCACCTGCATCTGACTCATTCCTATCCGTGGAACATTTTCAAGAGCGCAGCTTCCGATCTCCAGCAATGGACCGGCCATAAAATAAAACCATCTTTACAACTAAGTTTAAGATCCATGAATAATTCCCTTTATCGTCTCCTTATCTGGCTTTAAATATCTTTATCAGAGAGCTCGCAGCCATCCATCATCCGCAACACAATGGCACAAAGTCACTTAAGAACTGGATGTTAAGGCCGTATAATTCTGCAGGGGAAAAAAGAAAGAACGCATCCAGAGCTGATATGTTTGCGCTGGTTGACAAGAGATGGCATGCTAATTTGTCCTCCTTCTTAGAAGCGAGCATTCAGAAAATAATTTCGGATGTCGGTTTTCCTTTCCAATCGAAAGACCGTAATTATGGGCGTCGTTTCAGTGTTTGCTTGGGGATGGTAATTTTTACTCATCCTACGTAATACGTACCCCCGGGAGCAGAAAGTACTTTGAAATGCGACGTACGTCGCAGAACAAAGTCTTTGCAGAACAATTTTTCCCGAATTTTATCAAAATTTTGGTCTATTTTTTTCCCCAGCTCATTACGTGTATAATTAGTAGCGCATTGAGACTTTGCAAAATTCGATGATTATTATCGTTATTGGGAACTGCTCACAAAGTGAAAACAGAAACTTCTGCCAACAGATCCTGAGATTCAGTCAGAATGGATTTTGACTTTGTCATCATCTTAATGGATTCCATACCAAGGCGCCTGCAACAGGTCATTGACTACGACGGCCACTACACGTCTTTATTAATATTGTGATTGAATTGAATTCTTGGACAATTAATATTCATAAAAATTATAAATAGAAACCTGGGCAAGTTTTGACACTATGTGATTCAAGTGTTACTGAAACATCGGAATTCCAAATTCCAGCTCATTACGTGTATAATTAGTAGAGCATTGAGACTGTTTGCAAAATTCGATAATTATTATCGTTATTGGGAACTGTTCACAAAGTGAAAACAGAAACTTCTGCCAACAGATCCTGAGATTCAGTCAGAATGGATTTTGACTTTGTCATCATCTTAATGGATTCCATACCAAGGCGCCTGCAACAGGTCATTGACTGCGACGGCCACTACACGTCTTTATTAATATTGTGATTGAATTGAATTCATGGACAATGAATATTCATAAAAATTATAAATAGAAACCTGGGCAAGTTTTGACACCATGTGATTCAAATGTTACTGAAACATCGGAATTCCAAATTCCAGCTCATTACGTGTATAATTAGTAGCGCATTGAGACTGTTTGCAAAATTCGATAATTATTATCGTTATTGGGAACTGTTCACAAAGTGAAAACAGAAACTTCTCCCAACAGATCCTGAGATTCAGTCAGAATGGATTTTGACTTTGTCATCATCTTAATGGATTCCATACCAAGGCGCCTGCAACAGGTCATTGACTGCGACGGCCACTACACGTCTTTATTAATATTGTGATTGAATTGAATTCATGGACAATGAATATTCATAAAAATTATAAATAGAAACCTGGGCAAGTTTTGACACCATGTGATTCAAATGTTACTGAAACATCGGAATTCCAAATTCCAGCTCATTACGTGTATAATTAGTAGCGCATTGAGACTGTTTGCAAAATTCGATAATTATTATCGTTATTGGGAACTGTTCACAAAGTGAAAACAGAAACTTCTCCCAACAGATCCTGAGATTCAGTCAGAATGGATTTTGACTTTGTCATCATCTTAATGGATTCCATACCAAGGCGCCTGCAACAGGTCATTGACTGCGACGGCCACTACACGTCTTTATTAATATTGTGATTGAATTGAATTCTTGGACACAATTAATATTCATAAAAATTATAAATAGAAACCTGGGCAAGTTTTGACACTATGTGATTCAAGTGTTACTGAAACATCGGAATTCCAAATTCCAGCTCATTACGTGTATAATTAGTAGAGCATTGAGACTGTTTGCAAAATTCGATAATTATTATCGTTATTGGGAACTGTTCACAAAGTGAAAACAGAAACTTCTGCCAACAGATCCTGAGATTCAGTCAGAATGGATTTTGACTTTGTCATCATCTTAATGGATTCCATACCAAGGCGCCTGCAACAGGTCATTGACTGCGACGGCCACTACACGTCTTTATTAATATTGTTATTGAATTGAATTCATGGACAATGAATATTCATAAAAATTATAAATAGAAACCTGGGCAAGTTTTGACACCATGTGATTCAAATGTTACTGAAACATCGGAATTCCAAATTCCAGCTCATTACGTGTATAATTAGTAGCGCATTGAGACTGTTTGCAAAATTCGATGATTATTATCGTTATTGGGAACTGTTCACAAAGTGAAAACAGAAACTTCTGCCAACAGATCCTGAGATTCAGTCAGAATGGATTTTGACTTTGTCATCATCTTAATGGATTCCATACCAAGGCGCCTGCAACAGGTCATTGACTACGACGGCCACTACACGTCTTTATTAATATTGTGATTAAATTGAATTCTTGGACAATTAATATTCATAAAAATTATAAATAGAAACCTGGGCAAGTTTTGACACTACGTGATTCAAGTGTTACTGAAACATCGGAATTCCAAATTCCAGCTCATTACGTGCATAATTAGTAGCGCAATGAGACTGAGATTGTGTGAAAACAGAATGAGATTGAATTACGACCATTTATACGCTCCCTCAATGGTTTTTAGGAATTTTCTCGGTCAATTTTACGCCGTTTTACATAATTTTTTCATCAAATCCGCCTGAAATTTTGTTTAGAATCCAAATTTGTGATAAAAGATGGGGTTCTTGTGAAAATTTCGGAGCCAGCACCCAATTTAATACGAAGACGGCACCTTAGACAAATTTTAAGTATTGTTATTTGTAGAAAACAGTCACCCCTATCGATTTCTACCTTCCCGTTTTATTCTGTGATGTAAATTCTGCAATTATGATCGGGTGAATCGGGTTTTTTTTTACGGTTGTTCATTCACCTTCTGTTAACGTACATAAGATCAAAGGAACAAGATAATTTTATAATACTAACACTATAATTTTACTATTTAATTCTTATGTAACTTTGGGCTTTAAAGTTGCTTTACGGAATTCGAAATTCTCTGAATACACTCGAAAGCATAACGCAGAAAAGTTAATAGTTCAAAATGAAAGTACTAAACGGAGCAATGTGACTTTGAATGGAAAACACCGTATCACAATCTTTTTGTCCCACATTTACTTGAAATTTAAAATAACTGACACACTAAATTCACATTCATAACCGAGAAACGAAATTATACCAAGAATCTTAACCATTTGAAAGTATTTTTCCTGTACAGATGGAAGGACCGAATAAAAATGAGAACACGGGTTCATAGAAAATAATTGCAAACGCCTTATGACTTGGGATGCGAACATCGATGTTCAAAATTAAAATATCGTTGTTGCTAATACATCCCCCAAAAACCCTCGATGTTTTTAAACATCAGTGTATTTAAACTTTTTTCGCCCCATTTCTTAAAACTGGTTAGTAAACTCAAACATTAATGTTCGTCCGAACAGGGGGAGATTTAATTTGCCATTTGCTCTGCGTAATAATTTATTACTAAAATTTATTTTAACTGTCAAAACAAAATCAAAAAACATTAATACGAACAATTAACAAATCTTTTATTACCAAATTGAATAGTAAAAAAGAAAATAATATTTACAACAATTTGACATAGGTGCTACTAACTATAAGTATAATTAGGTAGGTGCATAACAATAACTATTGTTAGTTATTATCATTTAATTATCGGGGGGGGGTGTAACAATCTTATTTTTTAATTACTGTAAATAAAAAATATTGGGGCCTTAAATTATTCTCAATATTTAATTCAATTAAATTATTCTTATATTATTCTCAAATTGTCCCAATATTTGAGTGTTATTTACAGTTTGTAAAAAAGGAAGTTTGTTAACTTTCTCCACCCTAAGCCGACTTCTTTTTTTCACTAACCATCTACCAGTTAGGGAAAAACTCTTTCTGATGGGACTTATGTCGCCATCACTGACAAATACTTGCACGGTAATTTTCCTAAATTTTTACTATGGTACTTATTTTTTATTCAAAAATAAAACATCGACAGTGTAAAAACATCGATGTTAAACAAACATCGGCTGCAATAAATTGATGATAAATACATCGATGATACATCACTACAAGTGACGGGAAAATTAGTTCTAATTTCCATCACGCCTTTTGGAACGTCCGAAAACATGCTATCTGGATTATTATTTGTTCCGAGAAATGTTTTGAGGTCTCCCCAACAGTTCAAGAGGAGAATTTCTGGAAAAGTCCTTGAAGGTGTTGTTATATCTCGGAACTTAAGTTCGCTGTCGCCCTTGCAGTCGGTTTTTTGACCAGTAACCTTGTTCTACAACGGAGGTCCTACACCCCATGGGCAGGAATTCAGAACTGGGTCGAGGAATCTCTTATCTCATTTATTTTCAGTCCAAGTTCCAATACCAACTTCTAGGGAATATCGGAGGGATTTCAGCGCTATCAAACAAACCAGGACGGAAAGCAGACTTCAGTACCACTCCTTGAAACAGGGATGAACAAACCGCGGCCCGCGGGCCTGATAAAGCCCTCCGTTGATTTTGCTGCCTGCTCGGCTCTCTGTTATTTTTCTCCGTTTGTTATATTTTAACTTTTGTTAAAGATAACCGGTTTATTAGAATCCATCTTCGCATGTTTGCACCTCCTTGTATGGTTATGATTATGTAAACAAAACGAAAAACTGGAACCGCTTGACTAATGAAAATGTCGAATCAGTTTTGCACTTGCCGACTTCAAGATATTTGGGGGTTTTATGACGCAAAGGCTATATTTGGCCAAGCCGACTTCAAGAATCGAACCAATTATTAAAACAATTGTTAAATCAATGCAATGCCGCCCAATCAAATTAAATTCTTTATTTACTTCGAATCTTTCAATTGGTAGGATTGATCCCGGACCGTCGACAATAGCCCGTCGTCTTGCTCCAGTACGACTTTAATTAAAATACCTACTTACTCTAATTTACTTTTTACTGTCTTTCTTTTTTTTGTAATACAAATACCATCAACAGTAAATATAAATAATGTATATATTCTTAATAATGAAAATAAATAATATAAATAATAACTACACCAAATAATAAATATATATATATATATATATAAAATAAATATAAATATAAATAAATATAAATATAAAATAAATATAAATAAATATAAATATAAATAAAATATCAATAAAAAATAAATACAAATACAGGTATAAATAATAAATATAAATACAAATATTAATAATAAATGTAAATAATAAATATAAATACATATATAAATAATAAATATAAATACAGATATAAATAATAAATATAAATACAAATATAAATATTAATAATAAATGTAAATAATAAATATAAATACTGATATAAATAATAAATATAAATACAAATATTAATAATAAATGTAAATATTAAATATAAATACAGATATAAATAATAAATATAAATACAGATATAAATAATAAATATAAATACAAATACTAATAATAAATGTAAATAATAAATATAAATAGTAATATAAAACAAATATAATAGTGGTCTTCTAAAACTTCCATGGTTTTGGGGGCCACACTCCCATCAGTCACAGTGAATCTATGTGGCCCTTGGTCGTAAGAAGTCTGCATCTCTCTGTCCTAAATGCTCTCTCAGGACTCATAATGGGGTTACTTTAAGATGCCGTTTATCACCGTTTCGGCGACGTTCGGTTTTAATGTTATGTTGGCAATAACCAATCATTTGCATCAATGATTATATCATCTAAGTGATCTATTGTATATCAATTCGGTTGGTTGATTATTTGGGGGTTGTATGGCGAAAGGGGCCATATTTTGCCAAGCTGAGCCAAACACAAGGCTGGCAACTTCACGTAAAAAGTGTAGAAAGGGGGGAAAGGAATTAGGGAATAGAATAGTGGGATGAAAGCAGATAAAGAAGATTGAGGGGTCGCTTTGATGGATTAGCAACCAGATCATTTCGTATCCGAATCCAACTAAAGACCATCGTGTACATGGGGGTTTATGCACGCCAAATCTGTCCAGGCTTCAAATGTCCCCACGTTGCGTGGTGTGGAAATTTGGAGAGTGGGGTGCCAGCTCAAGTGACGACCTCGTCCTCTGGCCGTGATTCAAAATTACATGATGTTGTTCTCGGTTCTTTTCCCTCAGGATTTCTTCAATCATATTTGTTACTAGCCACAGCGTGGCTAGCCCATCGTTGCCCGTGCCCTTGGTGTAAGGTATTAAGCAGGTGAAAAATTTTCCGCAGATTTCAAATCCGTTGAAGATATATTCAATTAAAAAATTATTTATTTTAAGAAAATCATATTTCTAGGTAACAATCTAAACTGAAACTTTCCGCAGATTTCAAATCCGTTGAAATTTGTACTCTATCTTTAACGGTCTAGGAGATAGAAAAAAGAACTGGGACTCCATTTAAGATTTATCGTCTGGCTAGAAAATCGTTCCTCACGCAAAATCAAAGCGGAAACGAAAAACATAATTTTCTACGCGTTCTGCGGATGAAAAAAACTTGGCATGATTCCAAACCCTGACTGCAAGGTCGCATGAGTAGGAAAAGTTCTCCGCGTTTGAAAAACCGAGGGAGAATAAAACTATGAAATTCATTTAAAAATCTTCTCGATTGAATTTTAAAATTCACCGCGACCCAAAAATTGCAAATAATTCGGACTACCTGTGTGCCAAATCTCATTGCTGTAAGTGACATAGAATCGTCAAGATTTTGTGGACCCAAACAGACAAACAAACAAACACTTTCTTTTATAATAGTAGAGATAGAATAACAATATAAGAGGCTGGTGCACCTCATACATATTTTTCAATGACATAACATCAAAACTTTTATTTTGTGACCTGTGTCACTTTTCTTGCAGGGGTGCGATGTGATGAGTGAGATAATAAAAATCAAGTAAAATAAAAGTAATTAGATGGAAGTTTCAAGTAAAGTGTGTGGTATTGTGGGTCAGAGTTTCATCTGGGAACCAGACAACACAATGGGAGAAGCAAAAATGTTAAAAAATGCTCCAATGCCGAAAATCCACCAAACACCATTGCGAGCACGAAAAATTAACACTCAGAACTAAGAAAAGCGAGTCAAAAAGACTAGAACAGAAATAGAGTTAAAATTAGAATAAAAACCAAACAAAACGGATCTGATGATCACGATAACATATGACTAATGACAGACTCTCCAACACACTCGCTCTTCCCTTCAAATTTTATTCCAATTTCTTTTATTTTACTTGAATTATTATTATAATCTCCTTCACACACTATGTTATGTCTTTCGCGGCTTTAATGCACATACATGGAGAGTTCCGTTCGTTTAATAATGTATCCCCGTTTTTCCCGATTTCTTATGTATGTACTGCAGACATTATGCACTTCAGAGCTCGGTGATTTTTCAGCAGTCGCATGAGTAGAAAAAATTCTTTGCGTTTGAAAAACCGATGGAGAATAAAACTATGAAATTCATTTAAAAATCTTTTAGATTGAATTTTAACATTCGCCGCGACCTAAAGATTGCAAAAAATTCGGACCACCTGTGTGCCAAATCTCATTGCTGTAAGTGCCATAGATCGTCAGGATTTTGCGGCCGCGAAACAGGCAAACAAACACTTTCTTTTATAATAGTAGAGATAAAAAGTAAATCGTCTTCTGGGGAAAAGTGACCAGCAGCGATCGTGTTAAGAGACCAGGGATCCCTTTCTTCAAAACGCGTCCTCATCTCGTGCTAACCGATTACAACATACAAGGAGCGTAACACATCGAGCGATTGGTCTCCAAAACCTCTATTACACATTAGAAGCTCGGAAACCCGACGAAAACCTCCCTTTCCCGACCTTGGTTCTCCAAGAAATGACAGGGTTCCCGAATCCGTCAAAGTGCAAGAAACTGCATCAGGTAAAAATCAAGTCCTTAGCTCCGATCTAAACTGCCTGTTGGCACGTGTAGAGGAAGGTAGGAGCAGGTCGGCTTTCCTCTATGACTCGACGTGTCGGTGAACTTTAATTCTTAGCTTGCAGTGTCAGACCTGGTCTAGCCAAACTCGATAATCAAGGGGGACACGATTGTGTTCCGACGTATGTTCGAATGTTCTAAATGATTCGATTACAGATCGTTCGAGTATAATTGAGAGTGTTCCAGAAACTGCTATCTGGCAGGTCGTGTAAGTGGTTCGAATGGCCGGTGGGGTGCTGAGGTGCAGTGAAATGTTTATCGAATTTTGTTAAATTTATCGAATTTTGTTAACTTTAACAAATTTTGTTAAATTTATCAAATGTTGTTAAAATTATCAAATGTTGTTAAAATTATCAAATTTTGTTAACTTTATCAAATTTTGTTAAATTTATCGAATTTTGTTAAATTGATCAAACTTTGTTAATTTTATTAAATTTTGCTAAATTTATCAAATTTTGTTAAATTTATCAAATTTTGTTAAATTTATCAAATTTTGTTAAATTTATCAAATTTTGTAAAATTTGTTAAATTTATCGAATGTTAAATTACTGTTACAAACACAATTTCGTCAAATTACGGTGTAGATGGACTATTGTAGGTGTAATTCGTCATCGGCAGAGTGTCTTAGAAGTAGTACGATTACCATAGTGGATGACAGCAGAGCACAGGCGGTGATGCCGTTGCCATGGCAAGGGTAGATTGGGTCAGGGGAGCCCGACAAAAGATGCGATTGAAAGAAAAAGTCATAAAACTGACGACCATGTTGAAAATAACTTTCACATGTCAGATTAAAATGCTGCATTTTAGGGATTTTTACATTCTCCATGATAAAAGCAAAATGGTAATGGTAATTTTAGTTAACGTCGTACTAGAGCAACACAACGGGCTATTGACGGCGGCCCGGGATCAGTCTCTTAAGGCAAAGATCCGAAGACAACACCTCGTAATTTTGAACCACGGTCAGATGACGAAGCAACACCTGCGCTGGCACCCCACTCCCCAAACTTCCACACCAACCCAACGTGAGGACGATAAAAGCAAGAAAAATATAAAATGATTTGTTCCTGTTTGTTTTTCAAGATGGACGCTTATACTTTTTCTTTTTAGTACATTTTAGGCCACGACAGATTTAACGTGCACCAGACTCCACGTGCACGACGGTCTTTGGCTGGATCGAATTTAGAACTCCCTACCTTCCAGTTGCGAATCCTACTTTGGTACTCACCAGATTACCGTTGCCCATTTTATAAACGGGTAAGGGTAATTTTAGTTAACGGCATACTAGAGCAACACAACGGGCTATTGACAACGGTCCGGGATCAGTCCCTTAAGGGAAAGATCCGAAGACAACACTTCGAAATTTGGAACCACGGTCAGATGACGAAGCAACACCTGAGCTGGCACCACATTCTCCAAACTTCTACACCAACCCAACGTGAGAACTTTTGGCCACGACAGATTTAATGTGCACCAGCCGCCTCTACACCATACGCTTACAAACATCCATGCCCGGACCCGTATTCGAACCAGGAACCTTCCGATCTAGAGGCTAACTCTTTAACCACTATACCGGTTGGTCGGCTCATTTTATAAAGGACAAATGCTTTTGGTAATGGTAATGGTAATTTTAGTTAACGTCGTACTAGAGCAACACAACGGGCTATTGACGACGGTCCGGGATCAGTCCCTTAAGGGAAAGATCCGAGGACAACACCTCGTAATTTTGAACCACGGTCAGGTGACGAAGCAACACCTGAGCTGGCACCCCACTCTCCAAACTTCCACGCCAACCCAACGTGAGGACTTTCGGCCACGACAGATTTAAGGTGCACCAGCCGCCTCTACACCATACGTTTACAAACATCCATGCCCGGACCCGGATTCGAACCGGGAACCTTCCGATCTAGAGGCTAACACCTTAACCACTATACCGGTTGGTCGGCTCATTTTATAAAGGAGAAATGCTTTTGAGCGAATGGTCTGTGTTTGTAAATGCATCCTGCACCAAAGATCTATTGTTCGTTATTAATTCATTAACTAGTTTTTAATTTTGACTTTTCCTCGGTTTGCTTTACTTTTTAATCCGTGTTCTCTCTCCTTGTACTGGGATTTATTCCGGACCGTCGCCAATAGACCGTTGTGTTGCTCCTGTTCGAAGTTAATTTAAATATCTACCTACGTTTTACATAATTTTAATATTCCATTTGTCACAGCTGAAAGTGAAATTGGGCCAATGCCAGCCCCCCATCTGCAATTTGTAAAAAACGGAATATTACTGGAAGGTCACAACGTAGGTGAACACATCGACCACCTATTTTGGGGGCATGATCGGTGGACCGTGCGAGTGCTAACTACGTGCAAGTGCTAACTACGTGCAAGTGCTATTTACTACCAGCTACGTGCGAATGAATGTATTTTAATTAACGTTGTATTGGAGCAACAGGCTATTGACGAAGGTTCGGGATCAATTCCTTATGGGAAAGCACCACGTAATTTTGAACAACGGTCAGATGACAAGACAACACCTGAGCTGGCACCCCACTCCAAATATCCACACCACACCAACGTGAGGACATTTGATGCAACGACAGATTTAACTTCCACCAGTCACTTTGTACATGCAAGTGCAAACTACGTGTAAATGCCAAACTACGCCCAGCTACATGCGAGGGTAAACAAGGTACAAGTGCCAATTACCCCCAGCTACGTGCTTGTGCTAACTACGTCAAGTTACGTTCAAGTGCCAACTACGCCCAGCTAAGTGCAAGTGCCAAATTCCGCCCAACTTCATGCGAGGGTAAACTAGGTACAAGTGCCAATTACGCATAACTACGAGCTTGTGCTAACTACGCCAAGCTACGTTCAAGTGCCAATACTCCGAGCTATGTGCGAGTGCAAATTACGTGCAAGTGCCAAATTCTGCCCAGCAACATGCTAGGGTAAACTAGGTACAAGTGCCAATTACTTCCAGCTACGCGCTTGTGCTAACTACTATTAGCTACGTTCAAGTGCCAATACTCCGAACTATGTGCGTGTGCCCAGCAACATGCTAGGGTAAACTAGTTACAAGTGCCAATTACTCCCAGCTACGTGCTTGTGCTAACTACTATTAGTTACGTTCAAGTGCCAACACTTCGAGCTATGTGCGAGTGCAAATTACGTACAAGTGCCAAACTCCGCCCAGCTACATACGAAGGTAAACTAGGTACAAGTACCAATTAAACCCAGCTACGTACTTGTGCTAACTACGCCAAGCTACGTTCAAGTGCCAACAACCCTCCAAATTACGTTCAAGTGCCAGCTACGTTCTTGTGCTAATTACGGCAAGTGCTAAATACACCCAGCTACGTGCGAGCGTTCATTTCATGCAAATGCAGCTACTTGCTAACTGCGCCTAGAGTAGCATTCATGAACGGCCCTATACGACGTCCTCAAACTCTTTCTCATTTGAATGTCTCGTCAGGACGGTTTAATCCGCTTTTTCTAAACGGCTTCGGAAACCCATATCATTCCACTGCCACTTGAAAAAGATAAAAATTGAAATCGTGCCTTCTGGGTGATGATAAGGCAAAAAAGCAGACATCATGATAATAATGCCTATCAGAGTTCGTTTACCTTACGAATGTTTTCCCCACCGAGTTTTGACGGATTGTCTTTTGTCTAACGTGGATAAGAGTGATTAGTCGTGAGGTTCCGGGCTCAACCAGATTTCAGAACATCGCGCCATCCACTGCAGGATGACAGATACTGATCTTTAAATTTTAGACACTTTTTTTTTAATAAATTACGAGACGAGTTGTGTTGAGAAGTGTGTCTGCTTGCAAATGGACTCAAGATGGATTTCAAATTGATTGGCCTTGGATCATAGCCGATAGGATCATAGTAGGGGTCATCTGCAAAATTAATTGCTCTGGTCTGCTTTTTTTATGTTATCCAATGAACTAATTTGAAAGTTTTGTGAGGGTCACGGAAACCCAATTGGAAGACAAATGATTAGCAACAGGTATTAGGTAGGTATTTAATTAAGGTCGGCAATGGAGGAACACAGCGGGCTATTGGCGACGGTTCGGGATCAATCCAGAAGTGAAATATCCGAGGACAATACTGAGTACTGCCGACCAACCGGTATAGTGGTTAAGCCACTGGATCGGAAGGTTCCTGGTTCGAATCCGGGTACGGGCATGGATGTTTGTAAGCGTATGGTGAAGAGGCGGCTGGTGCACCTTAAATCTGTCGTAGCCGAAAGTCCTCACGTTGGGTTGGTGTGGAAGTTTGGAGAGTGGGGTGCCAGCTCAGGTGTTGCTTCGTCATCTGACCGTGGTTCAAAATTACGAGGTGTTGTCCTCGGATCTTTCCCTTAAGGGATTGATCCCGGACCGTCGTCAATAGTGTTGCTCTGGTACGACGTTAACTAAAAAATTACCAAATTACCAATACTGAGTACTTTGCAACCTCGGTCAGATGACGAGGTCACACACCTGAGCTGGCGCCCCACTCCAAACGATTAGCAACCAGAGGATTTCAGTTTCGAAACTAGGTAATTGGTAATATTTCATTAACGTCGTACTAGAACAAGACAACAGGCTATGGACGACAGTTCGGGATCAATCAACTAAAGATCCGAGGACAACATCACGTAATTTTGAACCAATATCAGAAGACGAAGCAACAATTTGAGCTACACGTTGAAATACCGGTAATGGTAGGTAATTTTAGTTGGCGTCGTACTAGAGCAACACAACGGGCTATTGACGATGGTCCGGGATCAGTCCCTTGAGGGAAAGATCCGAGGACAACACCTCATAATTTTGAACCACGGTCAGATGACGAAGCAACACCTGAGCTGGCACCCCACTCTCCAAACTTCCACGCCAACCCAACGTGAGGACTTTCGGCCACGACAGATTTAAGGTGCACCAGCCGCCTCTACACCATACGCTTACAAACATCCATGCCCGGACCCGGATTCGAAACAAGAACCTTCCGATCTAGAGTTGAAATATCGGATGTGTTCACCGGGCCTAAGATTTAAACTCTTGAAAAAATGTGATCTCTGAAACTCGGTAATGACCGTGGGTTTGGAAATGGTCCGTTAAGGACTCGCGAACCGGTCCCACTGACTTAATGGGTTCCCTGACACGTGAGCATCCTTAATGCCTTAAAGGGAGTGTCACAATTACATGCATATCACCGGCACTTAAAGCACATTAGACTTCATTTCAGATCTTTTCCAACAAAGCCTTCCATTCCAAAATAAGATGTCACGAAGCGTATTATCACGTGAATAGACTTTCGCTACGATAATTCGAGGACCGCTGAAACCTGTTGGGTAGAGTAACGGATTAACAGCCGGAGGGATGTAAGTTTCAATTCAAACGACCGTCGTGTACAAGGAGGCCTGGTGCATGTTAAATCTGTCATGACCTAGAATGTCCTCACCTTAGGGTGGTGTGGAGAGGGGTGCCAGCTCTGGTGTGGCCTCGTCATCTGAGCGTGGCTCGAAATTACGTGGTGTTGTCCTCGGATCTTTCCTTCAGGGTGTGGGTGGATCCCGGACAGTCGCCCAGCCGACCAACCGGTATAGTGGTTAAGGTGTTAGCCTCTAGATCGGAAGGTTCCTGGTTCGAATCCGGGTCCGGGCATGGATGTTTGTAAGCGTATGGTGTAGAGGCGGCTGGTGCACCTTAAATCTGTCGTGGCCGAAAGTCCTCACGTTGGGTTGGTGCGGAGCTTTGGAGAGTGGGATACCAGCTCAGGTGTTGTTTCGTCATCTGACCGTGGTTCAAAATTACGAGGTGGTGTCCTCGGATCTTTCCCTTAAGGGACTGGTCCCTGACCGTCGTCAATAGCCAGTTGTGTTGCTCTAGTACGACGTTAACTAAAATTACCAAATTACCAATCCAAACCACGTGAACGTAAGGACATTTATGGCCATGATAAATTTAACGTGCACATGACACCTTTAAGTTCCGCCCCTTCCTAACTCCCCCAAAGGTTTAGAGCCTTAATTGGGAAGGAGACACCAGCTCCCTTGTACACAACAGTCTTTGGTTGGATTCGAACTCGAAACCCTCCGGCTGTTAATCCGTTACTCTTCCCTCCATTTTGAGCTGAGGTGTTGCTTCGTCATCTGACCGTGGTTCAAAATTACGAGGTGTTGTCCTCCCATCTTTCCCTTAAGGGACTGGTCCCGGACCGTCGTCAATTGCCAGTTGTGTTGCTCTAGTACGACGTTAACTAAAATTACCAAATTACCAATCCAAACCACGTGAACGTAAGGACATTTATGGCCATGATAAATTTAACGTGCACATGACACCTTTAAGTTCCGCCCCTTCCTAACTCCCCCAAAGGTTTAGAGCCTTAATTGGGAAGGAGACACCAGCTCCCTTGTACACGACAGTCTTTGGTTGGATTCGAACTCGAAACCCTCCGGCTGTTAATCCGTTACTCTTCCCTCCATTTTGAGCTGAGGTGTTGCTTCGTCATCTGACCGTGGTTCAAAATTACGAGGTGTTGTCCTCCCATCTTTCCCTTAAGGGACTGGTCCCGGACCGTCGTCAATTGCCAGTTGTGTTGCTCTAGTACGACGTTAACTAAAATTACCAAATTACCAATCCAAACCACGTGAACGTAAGGACATTTATGGCCATGATAAATTTAACGTGCACATGACACCTTTAAGTTCCGCCCCTTCCTAACTCCCCCAAAGGTTTAGAGCCTTAATTGGGAAGGAGACACCAGCTCCCTTGTACACGACAGTCTTTGGTTGGATTCGAACTCGAAACCCTCCGGCTGTTAATCCGTTACTCTTCCCTCCATTTTGAGCTGAGGTGTTGCTTCGTCATCTGACCGTGGTTCAAAATTACGAGGTGTTGTCCTCCCATCTTTCCCTTAAGGGACTGGTCCCGGACCGTCGTCAATTGCCAGTTGTGTTGCTCTAGTACGACGTTAACTAAAATTACCAAATTACCAATCCAAACCACGTGAACGTAAGGACATTTATGGCCATGATAAATTTAACGTGCACATGACACCTTTAAGTTCCGCCCCTTCCTAACTCCCCCAAAGGTTTAGAGCCTTAATTGGGAAGGAGACACCAGCTCCCTTGTACACGACAGTCTTTGGTTGGATTCGAACTCGAAACCCTCCGGCTGTTAATCCGTTACTCTTCCCTCCATTTTGAGCTGAGGTGTTGCTTCGTCATCTGACCGTGGTTCAAAATTACGAGGTGTTGTCCTCCCATCTTTCCCTTAAGGGACTGGTCCCGGACCGTCGTCAATTGCCAGTTGTGTTGCTCTAGTACGACGTTAACTAAAATTACCAAATTACCAATCCAAACCACGTGAACGTAAGGACATTTATGGCCATGATAAATTTAACGTGCACATGACACCTTTAAGTTCCGCCCCTTCCTAACTCCCCCAAAGGTTTAGAGCCTTAATTGGGAAGGAGACACCAGCTCCCTTGTACACGACAGTCTTTGGTTGGATTCGAACTCGAAACCCTCCGGCTGTTAATCCGTTACTCTTCCCTCCATTTTGAGCTGAGGTGTTGCTTCGTCATCTGACCGTGGTTCAAAATTACGAGGTGTTGTCCTCCCATCTTTCCCTTAAGGGACTGGTCCCGGACCGTCGTCAATTGCCAGTTGTGTTGCTCTAGTACGACGTTAACTAAAATTACCAAATTACCAATCCAAACCACGTGAACGTAAGGACATTTATGGCCATGATAAATTTAACGTGCACATGACACCTTTAAGTTCCGCCCCTTCCTAACTCCCCCAAAGGTTTAGAGCCTTAATTGGGAAGGAGACACCAGCTCCCTTGTACACGACAGTCTTTGGTTGGATTCGAACTCGAAACCCTCCGGCTGTTAATCCGTTACTCTTCCCTCCATTTTGAGCTGAGGTGTTGCTTCGTCATCTGACCGTGGTTCAAAATTACGAGGTGTTGTCCTCCCATCTTTCCCTTAAGGGACTGGTCCCGGACCGTCGTCAATTGCCAGTTGTGTTGCTCTAGTACGACGTTAACTAAAATTACCAAATTACCAATCCAAACCACGTGAACGTAAGGACATTTATGGCCATGATAAATTTAACGTGCACATGACACCTTTAAGTTCCGCCCCTTCCTAACTCCCCCAAAGGTTTAGAGCCTTAATTGGGAAGGAGACACCAGCTCCCTTGTACACGACAGTCTTTGGTTGGATTCGAACTCGAAACCCTCCGGCTGTTAATCCGTTACTCTTCCCTCCATTTTGAGCTGAGGTGTTGCTTCGTCATCTGACCGTGGTTCAAAATTACGAGGTGTTGTCCTCCCATCTTTCCCTTAAGGGACTGGTCCCGGACCGTCGTCAATTGCCAGTTGTGTTGCTCTAGTACGACGTTAACTAAAATTACCAAATTACCAATCCAAACCACGTGAACGTAAGGACATTTATGGCCATGATAAATTTAACGTGCACATGACACCTTTAAGTTCCGCCCCTTCCTAACTCCCCCAAAGGTTTAGAGCCTTAATTGGGAAGGAGACACCAGCTCCCTTGTACACGACAGTCTTTGGTTGGATTCGAACTCGAAACCCTCCGGCTGTTAATCCGTTACTCTTCCCTCCATTTTGAGCTGAGGTGTTGCTTCGTCATCTGACCGTGGTTCAAAATTACGAGGTGTTGTCCTCCCATCTTTCCCTTAAGGGACTGGTCCCGGACCGTCGTCAATTGCCAGTTGTGTTGCTCTAGTACGACGTTAACTAAAATTACCAAATTACCAATCCAAACCACGTGAACGTAAGGACATTTATGGCCATGATAAATTTAACGTGCACATGACACCTTTAAGTTCCGCCCCTTCCTAACTCCCCCAAAGGTTTAGAGCCTTAATTGGGAAGGAGACACCAGCTCCCTTGTACACGACAGTCTTTGGTTGGATTCGAACTCGAAACCCTCCGGCTGTTAATCCGTTACTCTTCCCTCCATTTTGAGCTGAGGTGTTGCTTCGTCATCTGACCGTGGTTCAAAATTACGAGGTATTGTCCTCGGATCTTTCCCTTAAGGGACTGATCCCGGACCGTTGTTAATAGCCCGTTGTGTTGCTCTAGTACGACGTTAACTAAAAATTACCATTACCCAACGGAAAGAGACGAGGGCAACAGTACGTAATTTACAACCACGGTCAGATGACGAGGCAACACCTGAGCTGGCACCCCCTCTCCAAACGTCCACACCACGTCAGCGTGAGCACATTTGAGGTCCCGACAGATTTAACGTGCACTAGCCCCCTCTGACCACGGTGGTCTTGGGTTGGAAATGAATTGAAAAACACCAAACCTAACCGGGCCCTGTTCATCCATCTTGAAGCATTCAAGCAGGTAACCAGACTTACGGCTATCCAATTCCAACCTTCTTTATTTCCCGATGTAAAAAGATTAGGTACGAATCGAGAAGTCACAATCTCCGATGACAGATTGATTCTGAGAGGTAAGAAGTAACCTTCAGAAGTTAGAAATCAATGTCCATTTGCCAATCACAATCGTAAAAGAAAAGTGATGACAAAACTTACATGAGATGTATTATCCACCGATGAGTCATTAAGCTATAAAAAAAACCACAATCCTGCCGATCAGTTAAAACACTGATAATCCTTTTGAAAGCGTGAAGTATAAAAATATTGTTTTTATAGAGACGGTAAATCAGAGTTTACTTGCTAACAAACAACTTTTGTCTCCCCTAACCACTCTAGAATATGTTTTATAACATTTATACGCTAGCTCTACGATGGTATGATCTGGACTTCCGCAGAAATTAATGGCTTGTCGGAATCATTACGGGGAAATTAGGAATTTTAATTAACGTGGCACTGTAGCAACAAAACGGGCTATTGACGGTCCGGGTTCAATTCTCCAACGGGACTTCATCCCTGAATAGTAATACAGTAGAACACAAATTATCCGAATCAATTGGGACCAGACCCCATTTGTATAATCGAATATCCGGATGGTTGGATAATTCACGTAAAAAGGTTATTTCATAGAAAAAATAAAAATTTTGTTTTGGTTTGTTCCATACTTTAATGACTATGAATAAGAAATAGCAATTTTGTTTGTACTATGGAGAGTACGCATTGAAAATCGTTCTCCTTGCCAAGAACAAACGATTCGCGTAATATCGCTCGCAGCGCAAGTTTGTAATGCGCATGCGCGGAGCATTACGAACGGAGCGCGTGAAAATATTCTTACTTCTTAAGTACAAAATACAACAGCAATTAACGAAAACAACTCATTATTTGCTAGTACTATTTTTTTTGTAATTTCTATTACATTAAGACTTATCAAAACAAGTGTTTTTACCGTAAACTCGTATATATTTCTTAAAGCCCGTTTTATCTCTGATGACAACTGAGTGATTTGTGATAATTCACTGAAAATTATACATTTTTTTGTTTAAAGAATTGAAAAAAATTATTTTATTGGATCAGTACTATTTTAAAATAAACCATCACTGTATAAACCACGCCTCCTTTTTTTTTCTACATCTATTTTTTTTCCGTAAACGAGTCTTTTTTGTAGCGATACGCATGCGACGAAATTTAGCGCTATTTTTTTAATGTGTTTCCTTCAGTGGCGTCACCACATGTTTTGCATGAGGGCCTTGATTTTTTTCCTTTAGCTTTCGCCGATTGATAGAAAAACCAGGAGTCTACACCTTAAGGTGACTTAAAATATTTGGGATAATCATCGGTATATATACACTATGATATAATGTTGCATAAATGAAGGTTTTCATGGAAACCGAAGCCAATGGTTGGCAGTCGATTATGTAGTTGGAAGGTCAAATAAAAGCAGCTGTTCGAAATTTCCTACGACTCTGAAATTTTGTCCATCTGTTCTTGAATATCTGATGCATCGTTTTATCCAATAAACAGAAAAACACTTTTTTTTTTTTTTTTTTTGAAACTTGGGGTTTAGGTCTCCCTTAACTTTTTTTTCGGTTGTTCGTCTAGTGTTTCTCTACGTCTTATGGAATAGATCAAGGATTCCCAACCGGTGGTACCCGTACCACTGGTGGCACGCGGCAACGTTTCAGGTGGTACGCAAGGATAATACGAGCGACCCAAATATTCTACGTAGTTTGAACGATTTTTTAGTATGTACAACTACGTTATGCTATTTCTTATGCCATTTGTTACTAGTTACTTGTGTGATAGTCGTTTTTCTGAACTTTTGTACATAAAAAATAAATATAAAAATAGCGTAAGTGTTGAAGAGGACTTAAGAGTGAAGTTAAGCTCCATTGCTCCTGATATTGATATTTTAATAAAAGACAAGCAACAAGTTTCGCACTAAAAATTGATTTTTGATTATGTTAATCTTTGTTTGCTTAGTTTGTACCAATTATTTAAAATTAGTTGTTTTTAGACCTGTGAGAAAAAAATAAAACTGTAATTTTCAATGATCGTTTTATTTTTTACTTCATTAAAACATCATTAATACGAAATACTAGTGCATTAATCATAAAATAGGAAGCTTTCTTAGTATTTTAATTAAAACAAAACAAGCTATTGGGCACTTTTCTGACATTATATATCTGTTTCTAAAAAAATATAGGACAGGTGGTACGCCAAAAACTTCTAAAAATTTCAAGTGGTACGCAGTTACTCAAAGGTTGGGAAACCCCTGGAATAGATTATTGTGTTATAATTCATGAAGTGCTAATTGCACACCAACGAACACCACAGTACACTATGTACCTTACATACTGTACTAAAATGTGTCAATGCTTGAACATATCTGTCAAATCCATTTGTTTCGCTGTCTTCACTCGTTTCCGTGCACCTAAGTCTCGCATGCGCTTGACGGTGAATAGATGTAGATGGTCGCACTCAGGTGCCGCTTCATGTATTTTAGCGCTGTGTCAAGGCACTCAAACGCATTACAAGTAGGGATGCAACATCGATAAAAAAACATCGATGTTTTTAAAATTCAGTGTATTTAAACTTTTTCCCCCATTTTTTAAAACTGGTTTAGCAACTTGTGATGCTACATCGACAGCAAAACATCGATGTTTTTAAGCTTTAATGTTCAAAATTAAAACATCGATGTTGATAATACATCGCCCCCAAACCATCGATGTTTTTAAAATTCAGTGTATTTAAACTTGTTTCCCCATTTCTTAAAACTGGTTTAGCAAACTAGTGATGCGACATCGGCTCCAATGAATCGATGTTTATTTCTAAAACATCATTGTCTAGAAAACATCGACATCGATGTCGCATCCCTGCTTTTCAGACCCTTCATCCTTGGTCAGTTTGGTCTAAAAGTATGTTCAATTTGCTGATTATGAAAATTATGCTACTTGGTTATTTTTTAAATTTTATAACGGTACTTTTTTCATTTAAAAACAAAACATCGACAAGTATAAACATCGATGTTACAAAAACATCGATATCGATGTCGCATCCCTACTTACAAGCTGACGGTCCAGCGTCTGGTTGAGTAGCAATGTTGTCATATTCCGGTCATCAATGAATTCTTCTCTCGTCTTTTGAATAATGAGTTCATCGTCTATGAGAATTTGGAATCCAGGGTCCGAAGAATAATACACCAGCCACTCCCCTACGTCCTCTGCACTGCACTCGAACATCCAGAAATGTTTCGCATGTCCTCAATTGACACTTCGCAATCTTCGTTTCGTCATTCACCGACAAGAAACTCTTAAAATGCGGAATTTGCTGATTTCAATTTTTTTCAATGCGATCCGTATAACTGGAGTTCGGATAATTGGACTTATAATGTGTATCTGTACCTTGGTGCAAAAAGGTTCCAAACTCGAATTCAGGAATTGTGGACATGGCCCTTTTAGCACCAAGGTACATATATACACATGTTTGAATTTTAAAATCAAAGTTGTAATTATTTTTCTTGTGTATCGATTATACCGATCGAGTTGTTTGTATGCTTGTGTTCGTAATAAACTCGAGTTTTTTTAATGTTATGGTGTTGTCCTCGGATATTTCCATAAGGGATTGATTCCATTCCGTCGTCAATGCCCGTTGTGTTGTTCGATGTTAATTAAAAATTACCATACCAAGTGCAGTCTGAGATACATTAGATCCAATGGAGTAGTGCACACATGCCTCCAGCGCCACTGGGGCGTCGCACGTCCAACTAGCGTGCAATTTGTACCTCAGTTCCCCACAGCGGCGCAGATCGCCGCACATGCTTCTCCGGTCTCAAGTACCTTGTTTTCATAAATAAATGGAATATAAATAATAATTAATAAACGTATGTATCCAGTAGCGTCTATTTTGCTTCAAAATATATTTTTGTGTACCAAGTAAGCGAAATAAACACGTTTTCTTCGATAGAATATCTATCGCAAATGGTGCGAAATGAGTCCTTGCGTCACTTCACGGTTATGTGTGCATAGTTGGGCTTCGGTGCCTCAGCGGCGCCGCACGTTGAAAAATCGGATGTATGCATCGGGCCTTAACCGCTGCAGGTTTACACGTAAGCTCGCTCCATGCATTTGAACACTTCGACCTCAATATGAAATAGATGGAGAACGTGGCCACAATTTCATGTTAATTCTTCCATTTGCTCGGTTTGAAGATGTGTCACGTGGTTGTGGGTAAAAACATGAATCCTAAACTATTGATTGGTTGAACTGACCATCCACCGTGATTGAAAACACTAGTCTGCGCTTCCATGGCCAATCGGTAGATCGGAAGGTTCCTGGTTCGAATCCGGGTCAGTGCATGGATGCTTGAAAGCGTATGGTGTAGAGGCCGCTGTTGCACCTTTCATATGTCGCTGCCGATAGTCCCCTCACGTTGGGTTGGTGTGGAAGTTTGGAGAGTGGGGTGCCAGCTCAGGTGTTGCTTCGTCATCTGACCGTGGTTCAAAATTACGAGGTGTTGTCCTCGGATCTTTCCCTTAAGGGACTGATCCCGGACCGTCGTCAATAGCCCGCTGTGTTGCTCTAGTACGACGTTAACTAAAAATTACCAAAATTACCTACGAACTTTCCCCTAAGGGACTGATCCCGGACCGTCGTCAATAGCCCGATGTGTTGCTCTAGTACGACGTTAACTAAAAATTACCAAAATTACCTACAAACTTTCCCCTAAGGGACTGATCCCGGACCGTCGTCAATAGCCCGCTGTGTTGCTCTAGTACGACGTTCACTAAAAATTACCATTAGCATGGATTTTTACAAGCGTATGGTGTAGAGGCCGGCTGGTGCACCTTAAATTTGTCCTGGTCAAAAGTCCCCAATTAGGGTTGGTGTGGAAGTTTGGAGAGTGGAGTGCCAGCTGAGGTATTGCCTCGTCATCTGACCGTGGTTCAAAATTACGAGGTGTTGTCCTCGAATCTCTCCGTCGGGGGATTAATCCCGGACGGTCGTCAACAGCCCGGATTTACCCTTCAGAAATCTTATGACAGCGACATCGCCCACACGACCCGTCCATTTCATTTCAAGGTCGACGTTTGAACATGCGAAACGTCACCGTGTTCCCTACCTGTTCCTAGGAAATCCCCTGGGAGAGCAAAAGAATCGGTGACGTTACGTGTGTTGTTTCTCAGAAAAAAAATCCCTTCCCCCTCCAAAAGTGTTGACGACTTGGAGCAACTTCGACCCCAGTCTCCTTGCGTTCGTGCGGATCGACATGTACGTTATGGCCGACTCGTACGGTAAACAAGGGTATCATCACCTTCCTACGGTGCTTCCTACTTTCGCAATTGTTGCGATACGATGACGTTGCATCACAATGGAGAAACATCGAACTTGTCTTTGTTGGTGTCTTGTTTCACAGAAGGGCCAATTATGCGCCTCCTTTTGATGGAATAGCACACGCGAAGGGGATCATTATTTCAGAACAGATAGGAATGAATGGTTTCAAAGGGGGAAAACTTGGTTATTTCTAAATTTTTTTTTGTCCAGAACCTTTTGATATCGCTATGAACCAGACGGTATTTTATTATAATAGGATTGATGCTAAAGTTCGCCCCGTTTTGGACGATATATGGCATTGTATCGCAAAACCAAACGACAAGGTATCCCAAAAAAATCAATACAATTTAAAAAAATTATTTAAAAAAAAAAGAATAGGCCTACGGCAAAACTAGTTACAACAATAGATAGAACTAGGGGGCCCGCCCCCTGCTCGCTAACGCTCGCCAACCCCCGGAGGATTGCTTCGCAATTCTCATTGGTTCGCTGCGCGAACTTATGCTCGCTTCGCTCGCATCAATGAAGACACGTGTCCTAGCAGAAGGGATTGATTACAAAATAAGATATTCCAAAAAAATATTTTTCAAATCTAAATTTGTTGTATTACATAAAAGATATATACAGTACCTCTAGAATCAGAATTTAAATGAAAACTTTGAGCAAATTTTTATTCGCAATGTGAACGCTGCTTTGGAAATTGAATACCCAGCATGTTGTTCGTGTGTACATTTCCCCAGTACTCGAGCCACTCATACACTTTTTGACTGAGTTTGTTGTCGAAAGTTGAATTGCACGCGTCTTGTTGTACTATAATTGTTAGCCTTGAAAAGGACCGTTTTTTAATAGCCCTGAAAAGATCCTCCGCTTTCTTAGATTTCTATTACAAACCGCAACACAGCTCGTCTAAAATTCATTTTTTTCAATAAAATTTCATCCGATAACGGTATAGATTCAAATGAGGCGCGAGGCTCCTAGTAAATAAACAATCGCACAATGTTGCCAAAACGCGGTAACAAATACAGTCTTTTTTGCGTGCCACGTAAGAGAAATATATATATAGATAACTCTTTTCTCAGATGACAAAATGCTATAAGTCTCTTTTCCTGAAAATTCTTTAAAGTGCAGTTAAAGTCCTTCAAAATGAAAGGAAAATTTCAATGCGGCGGCCTTATTGCTATATGTTTTAAATTATGTATTAACTGTAATGAAGCTTGGTCAGCACATGAACTAGAATTTCGAATTTTCTGTATAAAAAGCAGTATTACATCTCGGAACGAAAGTAAAAGTAAGCTAGCAATACCCCTTCAATGTCCCCTCAAAAATCCTTTTCAAATGAGGAAAATGAGGTTTCCGTACTAAACAGTGCTCCGGACTACTCTGTCAAGGACAAAGATGCTCCGGACTAAGATGTCAAAATGTTATGTCACTTTTCAAATTGACTAAGTCCCATACTGGAGTCTTTTTTTTGTTTATGTTTAGAAGGTGGCAAAATGTCAAAAGTATTTTTCTTTCAGTTTGTGAGAAAACAAAAGTGGGAAAATTGTAATAAATGAAGAACCACATGTTGAATCTTAAAATTGTTGTTACGAAAAATTAAAAAAAGTGACTTGTAACAATTTGCCATCCGAGCATAGAACTCATAAAGTTTATTTCTACTACCTTAGTAAAGTTCCACATGAGATCCTTCCGTAGCCGAAGAATATCAAGACGATATGTTAGGCTACCAATAGTATCCAATTGAATCCACGAACGTTTGAGCATGCAAACATCAAACAGTAGCTACAGCTGTTCGGATCTTTTGTTTCAATTCCACGACACTGTTAACTTTTGTTCAGAAGTCAGCATCTTTTACATAACCCCAAAAGAAAAAGTCTAGTGGAGTAATGTCAGGAGAGACCGGGGCGGCCATGCTATGGGGCCATTTTTGAAGTTGTACTGATATTTTTGGGACATTCTGTACTCCATACGTGTTTTGATGTTTGAGAGAATGAATTTCTGCGAATACTTGTGTTATGTGGCTGCATTTTTTAAATTTTAAACATTAAAAATGATAGAAAATAAGGAGCATTTTCGACTTATGCTTCTTTATTTCCAAAAAGGCAGGAATGCTTCGCAGACGCGAAAGATATGTTGTGTGCGGTAAAGGTGCTGTTGACGATCCTAAGCTTCGTCACCCCTTGATCAGTTCTCCGATTTGACAAAAAAAAAAAAAAAAAAAAAAAAAAAAAATATTGGCAATACAAAATTTCCTAAAACCCTAAAAAACATTTCGATGCTGAACAAATTAATTACACTGAATTCCAATTAATAATGGGCTATAATAAAGTGAAATTAATATTTTTCCTTGCTAGGGGGCTCCGCACCCTGCTCGCTATCGCTCATCAAGCCCCGATGATTGCTACGCAATCATATTTAGTTCGCTTTACGAACTATACTTTTCAACAATGAGGGGGAGGGGGTTACTTCACAATCCATCCCCATATGTATCGCTGCTGGTTTGATCCCGGACCTCTAGTATGCGACGTTGATTGAAGGTTCCCTTCCCTTTTCCCTTCACATTGCGATATTTATCGCATGCGCCCGAGTAATCGAAAATTGCCTACTTGTTTTGAGAGATTAGCGAATCCGTATATAAGCCGACCCCAGTACTTTAGCTTTAGAAAACGTTCCTGAAATACTCTGCTAACACACGGAAATATAGTGTAAACAAAAAAAAAATGTTTTTAAAAATGTCAAGAACAAAACCATCTGATATCCACATAAAAAAGGAAATATTTTAACATAACATATTAAAATTCAGAGGAAATCTCATCATAATTTTAAATGTTTTAGCTAATGCGTGTTGTTTGTTGAAAATAGTACTTCTTAATATTTTCATATTCGACTGTTGCTATGGAAACGGCGACCGAATTTGCCGGTTCTTCTGAAAACATTGCAAACTCTCTAGCGCGTGCTCTTAAATTTTATAAATGAATTAATTAAAAAGTATAACTGTGTTTACCGTCTGCGCGTGCTCCAAATTCATTAGCCCATTGAACCACAAAACTCGTTCTCACGTGACTCGCTTTTACCAATCACAAAACGAATAAACCTGAAAAGCTCAAAAAAAAAATTTTATAATAGAAAGAAAAATAATTAAACAATGAAATTTACTGTACTTGCATTTATTTCCCTTTAGAATAAAAATAAGTAGTGATTTTTTGTTAAAAGTATCTAGATTTCAGATACATTTCATCTATCTTATCAATAATTAAAAGAGTCCATTACATTCTTATCCACAGTTTCTGTTGCAAAGAAATTGTGCAAAATGTTCACAGCTACATTCGTACCAAAAATTGAAGGAATTGAACTTGCATCACCTTCAGCTTCAATATCTGAAGATGAATCGTAGATCAAGTCGTTCTTTTCTTTTAAGAGCAAAACTGTATATCGTCATGACTTAACATGTCAAATGTAATCACATCATCGCAACATTCGAAATGCTCAATTTCGCTTTGAGAAAAAGCATTTATTTTCGCGGCTCTGTGCTTTTCTAGCCACTTAGCAATGAGTAGGTTAGCATCCTCATCATCATTAACATTTGATGCATCCCCTTTCTTTCTCTAGACTTTTCGTAAGCCCTGAATGACAAAAACAGTTTCTAATCGTGGATTCTGTGACCAGCCCTCCAAGACTTCGCCAACAAAACAATTGCATCCAGAAGGGATATGTCACTGTCCGTGTTTTTATCGTAGCCTTCCAAAATACTCAACTGCTTCCTATAATGACATTTTGGGCTGCGGATCACACCTCGATCCATAGATTGCAGCACTCATGTTGAATTGGCTTGAGGGAAAGATCCGAGGACAACACCTCGTAATTTTGAACCACGGTCAGATGACGAAGCAACACCTGAACTGGCACCCCGCTCTCCAAACTTCCACGCCAACCCAACGTGAGGACTTTCGGCCACGAGAGATTTAAGGTGCACCAGCCGCCTTTACACCATACGCTTACAAACATCCATGCCCGGACCCGGATTCGAACCAGGAACCTTTTGATCTAGAGGCTAACACCTTAACCACTATACCGGTTGGTCGGTCTCTCTGTATAATAATGTGCATTAATCTATGTTTATAATTCTCTTACGTGGCACGCAAAAAAGACGTTTTTTGTTATCGCGTTTTGGCAACATTGTACGATTGTTTGTTTACAACGGAGTCTCGCGCCTCAATTGAATTTATAGCGTTATCGGATGAAATTTTATTGAACCAAAATTAATTTTAGTCGAACTTTTGCACTTTATAATAGAAATCAAAGGAAGCGGAGGATCTTTTCAGGGCCATTTAAAAAACGGTCCTTTCCAGGGCCAACAATTATAGTTCAACAAGACGCTTGCACTACAACTTTCGACAACAAACTTAATGAAAGAGTGTGATAGGCTCGAGTTCTGGGCAAATGTACACACAAACAACATGCTAGGTATTCAATTTCCAAAGCAGCGCTCAGATTACGAGTCAAAATTTCCTCAATGTTTTCATTTGAATTCTGATTCTAGAGGTACGGTATATATATTTTCTGTTCTACAGCAAATTTAGATTTGAAAAATATTTTTTTGGAATATCATATTTTGTAAACAATCCCTTCTGTTAGGACACATGTCTTCATTGATGCGAGCGAAGCGTGCACAGGTTCGCGCAGCGAAGCAATAGGTATTGCAAAGCAATCCTCCGGGGGTTGGCGAGCGTTAGCGAGCAGGGGGCTGGCCCCCTAGAAAAATATTATAAACTTACAATGCAAAAAATACAATAAATTTACTATATTGATTAAATGTAAAACATTTGCACCTGACGGAAAAGACGGTAGAAGACAGAACACCTGAATATTTAATATTTTAAAGTAGAATCGCTGACTGATTAAATCCAAACTCATTAAAGAGTCCGGATTTTGATGACATTTGCCTGTTCAATGCTATCTTTCCAGACATTCGTTTTAAGCTGAGGTTTGGAGAGTGGGGTACCAGCACAATTGTGACCTCGTCATCTGATCGTGATTCAAAATTACGTGGTGTCCTCAGATATTTCCCTTCGGAGATTGAACCCGGACGCGTATTTAGAAACACTGGCGCTTCCAGCACAAACGGAAATACGTCATATACATAGATGCGCAGACGCGCCCGCGCAAGCAAACCCGCGTTCCGGCATACGACGCCACGCCGTTGACGAGTCATTTACTCATTTCACCGTGAACTGGTCTCGTGTACTTTTTATTTAATTCCAACTATTAGAATCTTTTCTTGGTGAAAAATACAATCTACTTAACAATTGCAACATGTCCATGCACACATGTTAAAGAAATTACCATTTTATAGGGGTTTTGTGTTTACTTACACTGCCGTGTCAACATTATTCAGGCAGATGATTTTGACATGCTTTCATGTAACTTTCATTTAATTCTTTGTAATAAACTCCAAGTTATACAAAAGAAAGAACACAATAAAAGAAAGTTATTAAAGCCAAAAAATTTTGGAAAAAAACAAAAAATAAAAGTTCTGGGTCTCATAAGTGTGTTCACCTTCATCAATGCATTTACACTGAGTACTTGTTTCATGTACTTTTTAATTAATTCTAACTTTATAAAATGTTTTCTGGGTGAAAAAGTGAAAGCATTTATGATTTCCAACCTGTCAATCCAAAGGGAATCAAGAAATGATCACTTTTTAGAGTTTTGTGTTTGATTCTAATATGCTCTGTTACCATTGTCAAGGCAGGTGATTTTGACATTTTTCCATGAAATTTTCATTTAATTATATTAATAATCTCTTTCCAATACATAGAAAACAAAGAACATAATAAAACCAAGTTATTCATGCAAAAAATTGGGTAAGAAACAATAAATAAAAATTATGGGTGTGAAAGTGTCTGTGCATCTTTGTCGAAGCATTTCACCGTGAACTTGTTTCATGCACTTTTTTAATAATTCAAAACATTAAATGTTTTTCTTGATCAAAAACACAAACTATTCTATAATTGCAAAGTATAAATATTAAAGGAATGAGGAAAGTAGTCGTTTTTAGAGGTTTTGTGTGTATTTTAAATTGGATGTGTTAACATTATGAAGTCGCCTG
Organism: Metellina segmentata; assembly: GCA_947359465.1. Classification (NCBI taxonomy): domain Eukaryota; kingdom Metazoa; phylum Arthropoda; class Arachnida; order Araneae; family Tetragnathidae; genus Metellina; species Metellina segmentata. The sequence continues at coordinate 72,739,835 of OX375882.1, forward strand.
CTTTTGACATGTTACCTTAAAACTTTATACTAATTCTATGTAATAAACTATTTACAAAATATATAGAAAAGAAAGAACATAATAAAATCAACTTATTGATGCAAAAATATATTGGAAAAAGCAATTAATAAAAATACTAGGTCTTAATGTGTGTTCAGCTTTGTCGATGCATTTCACCGTGAACTTGTTTCATGTACTTTTTACATAATTCCAACTTTCTAACAGTTTTGTTTGTAAAAAACAGAAAGTATTTATCATTTGCAACCTATCCAAGCAAAAGAAATCAAGAAATTGGCACTTTTTGAATATTTTGTGTGTCTTTCTAACACGCTGTGTTAACATAATGAAGACAGCTCATTTTGAGATGTTTACATGAACCTTTGTGTTAATTCTAATTAATAAACTATTTCCAAGGTATATAAAACAAAGTATACAATAAAAGAGACTTACTGATGCAAAAATATTATGGATAAAAACATTTATAAAAATTTGGGGTATGAATGTGTCTGTTCAACTTTGTCGAAGCAGTTCACTGTGTAGTTTTTTCATGCAACTTTTGGTTATTTCCTACAATTAAACTTATTTCTTGGTACATAATTCAAAGTAAACACAGATACAAATTTATAACTGCTAAAAAAAACATGAATGAAGCTTTTTTTTTTTAATTGGCTCTGAAAGTACTTTGTTGATCTAGCTCACCATGAACATTTTGACACTCATCCTTTAGTGAAATTCAAGTGTTAATGTTTTTTCTTTGTAAAAAGGTGAAACTATTAATAAAAACAAACTTTTCCCATCCCAAAAGTAAAAAGAAGTAAGCATTTTTAGAGAAGTTGTGTGTGAAAATGAGTATGCAGCTTTGTGAAAGGGTTTCACCGTGAACTTTTCCCACTCCTCTTTTAGTAAATTTGAATTACTAATGGTGTTTCTTGGTGAAAAAGTGAAAGTAATAATTAATTCGAACTTCTTAATATCAAAATGAAAAAGAAGTAAGCATTTTTTTAAAAGACAACCTATCCAAGCAAGCAAGTTCAACTTTGTCGAAGCAGTTCACTGTGTAGTTTTTTCATGCAACTTTTGGTTATTTCCTACAATTAAACTTATTTCTTGGTACATAATTCAAAGTAAACACAGATACAAATTTATAACTGCTAAAAAAAACATGAATGAAGCTTTTTTTTTAAATTGGCTCTGAAAGTACTTTGTGGATCTAGCTCACCATGAACATTTTGACACTCATCCTTTAGTGAAATTCAAGTGTTAATGTTTTTTCTTTGTAAAAAAGTGAAACTATTAATAAAAACAAACTTTTCCATCCCAAAAGTAAAAAGAAGTAAGCATTTTTAGAGAAGTTGTGTGTGAAAATGAGTATGCAGCTTTGTGAAAGGGTTTCACCGTGAACTTTTCCCACTCCTCTTTTAGTAAATTTGAATTACTAATGGTTTTTCTTGGTGAAAAAGTGAAAGTAATAATTAATTCGAACTTCTTAATATCAAAATTAAAAAGAAGTAAGCATTTTTTTAAAAGATGTGTGAAAATGTGTGTGCAGCTTTTTCCAAGTATTTCACCGTGGACTTTTCATTCATCTTTTAGTAAATTAGAATTATTAATGTTTTTCTTGGTGAAAAAGTGAAAGCAATAAATAATACTAACTTTTTACTGCCAAAAGTAAAAAGAAATAAGTGATTTTAAACATTTTGGCTCTATTAGTACTTTGTCGACAGAACTCGCCCTGAACTTCTTCACACTCATCTTTAAGTTAATTCCAACTGAAAATGTTTTTTTTTTTTGTGTGTGAAAAAGAGAAACGAATAATTTATTCATACTTTTTAATGCCCAAGTAAACAAGAAGTAAGATTTATGAAAAAAGTTGTGTGTACATGTGTAACCCAACTTCTCTCTTCAAATTTCAGATACACGTGTTTGTTTATATGGAGTTATGCTACACACACAGTTGTTCACCATTATGGCTTTATTTAATACATTTTTCATTTGCTAAAAGAAATGTAAACCCAACAATTATTAATTTTTAGATAAAACGGCCATTACACATCTCTCAATATCAATACGAGCGAGGGTCGTGTTTACTGTTTAGGCTCGCTGTGTTTGCGTGCGCGGACGCGTCTGCGCATCTATGTAATGACGTATTTCCGTTTTGTGCTGCAAGCACCAGGGTTTCTAAATACGCAACCCGGACCGTCGCGTGGCTAGGTCTATAGGCGACGTTAACATCCAGTGCAAATCAGGGGGGGGGCAAGAAGAAAAAAGCGGGAACTGTTGAACACGTTTTGTGCTGGAATCGAAGATTATTTTTATTAATTATTTTTAACTAACTGCCAAAGCAAGAGTCAAGGATCGATATTTTTTATCCTACACTTTATAAGTGGATCGATGCTACGAGCTTCTAAACGGATCGATCCAAAATATCGATATTTCAAACAAAAGTGTCCGACCCTAGTAATAGACCCTCTCTCCGAATCCTTTAGTTTCACCCTCGCCTTCCTTTGACGAAAACACCCCAAGTTCAATCACCCCTAAAGACAAGGTCGTATAACTTACCCATCACCTAACTTTCCAGACCCCCGAGCCTCCCTCTTCACACCCACGCGCCACAATTTAGGGTTACCATACCTATGGAAATTATATGGATTGGATGGGGGAAAAAAGTATGGAAAAAATGGATTGGTGGAACAATTATTTTTCCTGGCATTTCAAAAAGAATTCGAACAAATAAACCTAAAAAAATGTATGTGTTTTAGTAAATAGTTAAAAAAACGGTATGATCTGCCCACATGCTTGGATCTTATTCTTCAGGGTTTGATCCCGGACCGTCGCCAGGACAATTAATTCTCACTGGGTGTATTCTTCTCCTCTGTGTCACTAAAAACTTCCATTGAGCATGTGTCTATTACAATTGATATTGAGGTGTGTCTGACGCAGCATGGAAAATATGTTACTGGAGACATAAACCCCCTGAAACAAACCAATCAGGGACTGTCGACAGTAGCTCATTGCGTTGCTCTTATGCGACGTTCATTAAATACTTACCAATCTGCTGACATGTAAATCCCAATCTCCTTCTGAATTCCAAATCGGAAGGTTCCTGGTTCGAATCCGGGTTCGGGAATGGATGTTGTAAACGTATGGTGTAGAGGCGGATGGTGCACCTTAAATCTGTCGTGGCCGAAAGTCCTCACGTTGGGTTGGCGTGGAAGTTTGGAGAGTGGGGTGCCAGCTCAGTTGTTGCTTCGTCATCTGACCGTGGTTCAAAATTACGAGGTGTTGTCCTCGGATCTTTTCCTTAAGGGACTGATCCCGGACCGTCGTCAATAGCACGTTGTGTTGCTCTAGTACGACGTTAACTAAAAAATTACCAATTACCTTTTATCAAGGGGCTGACCAACCGGTTTGGTGGTTAAGGTGTTAGCTTTTAGATTGGAAGGTTACTGGTTAGAATCCGGGTCAGTGCATGGATGTTTGTAAGCGTATGATTTTGAGATGGATGGTGCACCTTAAATCTGTCGTGGCCGAAAGTCCTTGGGTTGGTGTGGAAGTGTGGGGTGCCAGCTCAGATGTTTCCTCGTCATCTGAACGTGGTTCAAAATTACGAGGTGTTGTCCTCGAATCTTTCACTTAGGGGATTGATCCAGGATCGTCGTCAATAGCCCATTGTGCTGCTCTAGTACAGGGTAGGGATGCGACATCGACAGCAAAATATCGATGTTTCAAAATTAGAACATCGATGTTGATAATACATCCCCTCAAAACACATCGATGTTTTTAAAATTCCGTGTAAACTTTTCCCCCCATTTCTTAAAACTGGTTTGGCAACTAGTGATGCTACATCGAGCAAAACATCGAAGTTTTGAAACTTTGATGTTCAAAATTAAAACATCGATGTTGATAATACATCGCTCCAAAAACATCGATGTTTTTAAAATTCAGTGAAATTGAACTTTTTTCCCCATTTCTTAAAACTGGTTTAGCAACTATTGATGCGACATGGACAGCTAAACATCGGTGTTCAAAATTAAAACATCGATGTTGATAATACATCGCCGCAAAATCATCGATGTTTTTAAAATTCAAAGTATTTAAACTTTTTTCCTCATTTCTTAAAACTGGTTTATCAACTAGTGATGACATAGGCTCCAATACATCGATGTCTTTTCATAAAACATCGACATCGTTGTCGAATCCCTACTTTTCAGACCCTTCACCCTTGGCCACTTTGGTCTAAAAGTATGTTCAATTTGCTGATTATGAAAATTATGCTACTTGGTTATTTTTTAAATTTCTATAACGGTACTTTTTTTTATTTAAAAATAAAACATCGTCAACGTAAAAACATCGTCAAGTATAAACATCGATGTAACAAAAACATCGACTCCAATACATCGATGTTTTAAAAACATCGACATGGATGTTGCATCCCTAGTACAGGGGTGACCAACCTTTTTGGGAAGAGTGCCACTATCTGGGCTAAAAAAGTTATGCGTGCCACTTCCAACTTTTCCAACATACTAAAATATATACAAAGATGAAAATTTTTTATTTATAGGTTGACTATGGGATTTCTATGCAAATAGCAAATATTTTTTCATGTATATCTGAGTAGTGTAGATTTAAAAAATAACATAATAAATAAAACACAAGTACAAACTAAGATTTTGTTGTTAATAAACATTTTTAAAGGTTCAGTCAGTTAGGTTCTGTTTTAAATAAAAATGAATATAATTTGAAACTTTTATTTCCAAATAATGCGTGCCACTGTTAAAACACCGCCGTGCCGTGGGTAGGCCATCCCTGCTCTAGTACGACGTAAAAAAATTACCAAAATTCTTATTTCAAAACCAGCAGGTCTTGATGAGGTTTTAGAAACATTGTCATAAACATCGCACCAGAATACCCACGAGATTCAAAATATGAGGTCTTTTGAAAGGAGTGTCTATGCGTTTCAGACGCCGTTCGTGCTTTATCACTTCGAAACGTGCCTCATTTTGACTTGGAAGCTCGCACGGACGTGTACACAGCGCCGTACCAACAGCACCCGCGACGTCAGAATGCCGTAATCTTCACGGCAAGATGAAAATCGGGGAATTAAAAAGTAAGGAAAGAACTCTCGGAAATTGATTTATTCCCCGCACGCACGACACTTGACTTCGATTTTAGGCGAATGTTACGTGAGGCGAGCGTTTAATTCGGCTTCGATTTTTGATGAGATATTGCGGAGAAGTCAGGTGGAGGATCAGGAAAGACAGTAAATCAGCACACGAGCTCACGAGATGAGGATGAGGCGAAAAAATGCCTACGAAAATTGTTCAATTGGCCGAGGATTTCCTTCTTCACAATTCTCCTGTCTTAAGGTGACATTCGTCAGGCTTTCTTTTTTGGAACCAGTCGTGTTTTCTTGTGTGTGATGGACGGTAGGTCTTTCAAAGCCGGCGGAAACTGACGTGATTGCAGGAAAGCAAAACGAAAGGGAAACTTGTCATGAAATGCAATGAGGGTCGGGAGCTCAATTGGCGTCTATCTTACATGGTAATAATTTGGTAATTTTTAGTTAACGTCGTACTAGAGCAACACAACGGGCTATTGACGACGGTCCGGGATCAGTCCCTTAAGGGAAAGATCCGAGGACAACACCTCGTAATTTTGAACCACGGTCAGATGACGAAGCAACACCTGAGCTGGCACCCCACTCTCCAAACTTCCACGCCAACCCAACGTGAGGACTTTCGGCCACGACGGATTTAATGTGTACCAGCCGCCTCTACACCATACGTTTACAAACATCCATGCCCGGACCCGGATTCGAACCAGGAACCTTCAGATCTAGAGGCTAACACCTTAACCACTATACCGGTTGGTCGGCTATCTTACATGAGAACGCTGTCTTGATGGCGCTGTCGGATTAGCAACCGGACGGTTTCGAGTTCGAATCCAACGAAAGACCGTTGTGTTAAAGGTAATTGGTGGGTAATTTTAATTAACGTCGTACTAGAACAACACAACTGGCTATTGACTACGGTCCGGGTAATTGGTAATTTTAGTGAGCGTCCTACTAGAGAAACAAAACGGGCTATCGACGACGGTCCGGGATCAGTCCCATAAGGGAAAGATCCGAGGACAACACCTCGTAATTTTGAACCACGGTCAAATGACGAAGCAACATCTGAGCTGGCACCCCACTCTCCAAACTTCCACACCAACCCAACGTGAGGACTTTCGGCCACGGTAGATTTAAGGTGGATCAACAGCCTCTACACCATACGCTTACAAACATCCATGCCCGGATTCGAACCAGGAACCTTCCGATCTAGAGGCTAACACCTTAACCAATATACTGGTTGGTCGGCCCCGGCCTAAGGGAAAGATCCGAGGAAAACACAACGTAATTTTGAACTGCACTCGGATGACAAGGTAACACCTGAGCTGGCACCCCTCTCTCAAAATTTCCACAGCAACCCAACGGGAGGACTTTCGGCTACGAAAGATTAAAGGTCCACCAGCCGTCTCGACGCCATACGCTTACAAAAAATCCATGCACTAACGCGGATTCGAACCAGGAACCTTGCTATCTAGAGGGCTAACACCTTAGCCAGCAGACCAGTTGGTTGACCCCGTTGTGTTCACGGTTGGCTGGTGCACGTTAGATCTGTCGTGGCCATAAGCCTCTTCAGTTGGGTGAGGTGTGGATGGTAATGGTAATTTTAGTTAACGTCGTACTAGAGCAACACAACGGGCTATTGACGACGGTCCGGGATCAGTCCCTTAAGGGAAAGATTCGAGGACAACACCTCGTAATTTTGAACCGCGGTCAGATGACGAAGCAACACCTGAGTTTCAAAATCTTCAAATCAAAAATCTTCAATCAAATTTCAAAATCTCCCAATATATGCATAATAAACAGAAGAAAAATAATAGAAACACCAAAAGGAAGAAAGATTGAGAGATGGGGAATCCAAGAAGATCCGGACATCCGATGCTGAGTGTCAACGGGCTCGGAGGGATTCTTGAAAGTATAGAGCGTCGCACCTTCAAGATGAACAACTGCCTGATACGAGTGCGCCAAGTACCTCCACCGCTCAGATTTACGCAAATAGCATATCAGATGTGATATAAACGTTTTATAATCGAATGATGGTAATGGTAATGGTAATTTTAGTTAACGTCGTACTAGAGCAACACAACGGGCTATTGACGACGGTCCGGGATCAGTCCCATGAGGGAAAGATCCGAGGACAACACCTCGTAATTTTGAACCACGGTCAGATGACGAAGCAATACCTGAGCTGGCACCCCACTCTCCAAACTTCCACGCCAACCCAACGTGAGGACTTTTGGCCACGACAGATTTAAGGTGCACCAGCCTCTACACCATACGCTTACAAACATCCATGCCCGTACCCGGATTCGAACCAGGAACCTTCCGATTTAGAGGCTAACACCTTAACCACTATACCGGTTGAATCGAATGATGGAGTTCAACGCATAGAGGTCGGTAATGAGCCACAACCTTCAACATCAACTGCGAGTGCACCAATTGTGATATATGTGCTGAGCGATGAACATTTCATGGTGTGAAATTAAAACAGTGAAGTACTAATTTCTTTTCACTCTCGTTCACCATATTGCCTCACTGACATATTCTATGTATTAAATCCAGCGGCCGTGTCACCGTCGTCAATATCCCGTTGTGTTGCTCTAGTACGACGTTAACTAAAATTACCATTACCAGCGGCCGTGTCCCTACACAGCCCCGTCCGTTTTGTTTTCAGTCATGAATAGTAATGAATCGAAAAATAGGAACGGCTTGACTGACAAAAATTTAGAATCAAGTTAGCTCTTGACTACTACAAAAATCGATGCGAATGTTAAAACAATTGTTAAACTTCCTGGTAGTTGTCTCGGGTAAGTATCTCAGCAAAACTAACGCGAGGTCTTCACAGACCAGATATCCCGTCTACCTACATCTCGTCGTCTATCGTCAAAAAAAAGACAATTGATCACACATCTTGTGTGAATCTTGATGAGGAGTCAGGAAAGTATATTAACTATCGTCGACCTGGAGCAGTACAACGACGGTCCGGGATCAAACTCGAAGCGAAAGATCCGAGGACAGCACCCTGTAATTTTGAGCGCAACGGTTAGATGACGAGGTCACACCTGCGTTGGTCGAAACCACCGGCCAATATCTTTCTCGGGGACTTCCCTGCTGATCTGTAGTGCATACTCCTCTCCAAACTTCCACCATGCCAAAGTGAGGGCATTTTAGGACATGATAGATTTAACGTGCACCAGCCCCCTTTGTACACGACGGACCTTGGTTCGATTCGAACTCGTAACCTTCCGGTTGATCTTCCGACCGGGGTACCGGGGTGACGAGAGCTTCATTGACGAGATATCTCGTCGAAACTACTTAGGGGATTAAATGTATGCAATGTCGCTTGAATTCTTTTTTCACTATCTTTCTTTCCGAGAATTTACATTATAAAGTATATCGAATAATGATAGATAACTTTCGCATGTGTCTTGGCTGCCCTCCCGTAGGTCAGTGAATCTATCTGCCCCTTGATCTAACAAGTCTGTTAATGTATTGTTTGGTTTTAGCATGTCTGTTAATTAATACAATGCGTGGTCTTAGCAAGTCTGCTCATCAATGCAATGCTTGTTCTTAGCAAGTCTGCTAATCAATACTGGGTTAAATCAATGAAATGCCGCGCATCAAATTATTATTTTTTTACTTTCTATTACCTTTTTTTGCAACAATATGTATGAAGAAATAATGTGGTGATAAAGAGTTTTCATGGTTGGGGGCGGCCCTCCCGTAAGTCACAGTTTATCTATGTAGCCCACGGTATTAAGAAATCCGTCAATCAATGCAATGTTTGGTCTTAAGAACTCCGTTAGTCAATGCAATGCTTGGTCTTAACAAGTCTGTTTATAAGTCGAATGCTTGTTCTTAGCATTTGTTAATTAATACAATGCTTGTTCATATCAAGTCTGTTAATCAATGCAATGCCTGTTCTTAGTAAGTATGTTAATCAATACAATGCCTGTTCATAGCAAGTATGTTAATCAATACAATGCCTGTTCATAGCAAGTATGTTAATCAATACAATACCTGTTCTTAGCATGTTTGTTAATCAATGCAATGCTTGTTCACAGCAGGTCTGTTAATCAATACAATGCTTGTTTTTAGCAAATATGTTCGTCAATGCTGAGTTAAATCTTAAATCAATGCAACGTCACGCATCAAATTAATTTTTTTCTGCTTTACATTGCCTTTCTTTGATTACGATATTTATGAAAATATATAAGAAATAATGTGGTGACAAAGATCTTTTACGTTTTGAGGGCGGCCCTCCCGTAAGTCACGGTTAATCCATGTGGTCCATGGTATTAAGAAGTATGTTAATCAATGCAATGATTGGACTTAACAAGTCCATTAATAAATGTGGTTTGAATCAATGCAATGTGTCGCGCATCAAATAAAATTTTTTTCTTCTTTTCATTACCTTTCTTTGCACCAATATATATGAAAATATATAAGAAATAATGTGGTGATAAAGATTTTTCACGTTTTGGGGTCGGCCCTCCCGTAAATCACGGTTAATCCATGTGGTCCATGGTATTAAGAAGTCTGTTAATCAATGCAATGCTTGGACTTCACAAGTCTGTTAATCAATGCAATGTCGCGCATCAAATTAAATTCTTTGCAACAAGTATATGAAAAAATATGAAACGTGTTGTTTACTACTTCGCATGCTTTTTAGCGACCCTTCCACAAATCAGTCTATGTGCAAAGCCCATAGTAACAGTACCGAAAGGAAACAGACGGGGAAGTGCCCCTATTCCAGGGGCCCCACTCTGGCCATAGCGTACGTGTCTTTCCGCACGTACACAGCACGGGAAACTCACCGCCAGTAGAAAAGGAGAGAGGACGACAAAGCTCCAACCGGGTAGCAACAGCGAGCGGCCGGCCCCAACAGACCACATTGTTTTTTTTACATCCCTTTTTATGGATGGAGGGGCTCTCCTTACTTCTATTTTTTGCTTCCTTTCATCATTTTCTTCCTTCACGCTATATGTGGAACTGGGAGGGGGATTCGATTGTTGCACTTCGGTGGGGGAAAATAGCCGGACTTGATTTATTTTAAAGAGGCATTACGTAATCGTTTGTAACTTTTTATTTGTTCCCTGTCACCGGTTACAATCGACTTGTAACAGTAACAGGGATCGGAGGGTTTATTACACGGGATGAGGGCAGCCCCGTTGCTAGGGTCTCTCTCTGGGATGGACAGTTGCTCGGATTCGTGCCCGGTTTTATGCGATTTTTTATTTCAATCTGGGAAATGGATCGGTCTATTTTCCAACATTGTATGAATGGGGGAATGTGGTGATGGACGTCCCTTCTCTGAAAAATGTGGTGTTGGAGTCGTTTTGTATTTTTGCCAGTCGGGTAAAAGATCCCTGGACTGTCGCCAGAACCTCGGGGACCCCTCCCCCAGTATTATTTATCGTTTGTTTGAAGCTCGTCTCCGAATATAAAGGAATAAATACTATAAAAGTATCCATAATATTGATTGTGACTCATGTAAACAAAGTAAATTCTTCCCAAACCAGTCATATAACGTTGGTTTAGACCAGCAACTGATTAACCTTTCATGGGTTTTCGACGAGATGTCTATCAAGATCTGGTCTATTTTGCAAATACGAGGTATCTCGTGCATCAAGATGAGGTCAGTTTTGCTAATGACGAGACTCCTTTTCGAGACAACCGCCATTAGGGTTAACTAGCAAAACCTTTTTTAATGTTCAACTGTTTGACCTTCCTTATGATCGTCTCGACTAAATATATCATCATCAAGATGTTGCCGATCTTTTTTAATGATGACGAGATCTAAGTCTCTTGATGACAAGATATTTCATGCATCAAGATCAGGTCCTTTTTGTTAATGCCAAGGTTCCTCGTCGAGACGATCATCAGGAGGTCCAAACAGTTGTACATTAAAATAGGGTTTGTTACTTAACCCTCCTCGTGGTTTTCTCGAAAAGGAGTCTCGTCATTAGCGAAACTGACATTATCTTGATCGACGAAATACCTCGTATTTGCAAAATTGGCCAGATCTTGATGGACGAGATATCTCGTATTTCCAAAATTGGCCAGATCTTGATGGACAAGATATCGCGTCTAAACCTCGAGGAAGGTTAATCATTTGCTGGTCTAAACCAACGTTATATGACTGGTTTTGGAAGAATTTATTTTGTTTACATGAGTCACAATCAATATTATGGATACGTTTATAATATTTATTCCTTTATGTTCAGAGACGAGCTCCAAACATATAATCAACTATATTAGGGGTAAGGGATTCTTAGAGGGTTTAAAATATTATATAATTAAATATTAGTTTTTATAGGTCAGAATAAGTAGTATGCAGGCTAACCTAGGTAGAACAATGGAAAGGGGCGTGTCACCTGTCAATCATCCAACGGGGTTGCTTATCGCGGGAGGGGGGGGGGAATGGGGGATGTCCACGGTGGTGTGAACCGGGGTAGTACAATGGAAGGGGAGTGTCACCTGTAGTGGGGGGTTGTTTATTGTTTGCGGGGATGCCGGCGATGCTGTTTGTGACATCAGAGTGGCAAGAAAATGCATCGTGGTGTCCTCTAGTGAGAATATATATTTATACTATATTTATTTATTTTTAAATGGGGTTTGGTTGGATTCGAACGCAGTAAAAAGTAATCATGGCCGAGCGTTTTACGAAGGACTATAACCATTCGACCATGATCACCTATTGCTTTTCATGCTTTTTTCTCTAGTGTCTATTGAAACAGCGGAGATTAGATAGAATTAATCTTAATCGAAACAATAACACCATTGATTCACATTTATTATAATAGTGTTACATGACACAAAAAAAAATATTCAATTAGGATTATGTCTTTGAGGGATGCACTTATATGTGTTCAGCTTTTCTTGATCATTCTTGGTATTATTTTTTTATTATTTTATATTGTTACAGATAAATCCCAATACCCAGTGGATTTCATACTATACACTAACGATACCACAAATGATACCCTTTTCACATAAGCATTTTGGATATTTTTCTTTCTTTGCGGGGACAACGACGGATAAGTTTAAAAATCAAGTTTTGATGTTGAATTAATCATTCGCCATGGAGCTCTCAACGCTATCACATCCCTCTGGTATTCTTATAGCCGGTCCCAGTTCTTCGGGTAAAACAGTTTGGGTAAAGAAACTCATTGATAATAAAGCAATTCATCCATATCCTAGAAGAATTATATGGTGCTATGGCATATATCAAGATCTCTTTAATACCATGCCTAATGTAGAGTTTCACGAAGGTCTTCCTTCGGACATCAATAGCATTACGAACAGCTTAATTATTATTGACGATTTAATGTCAGAACTCAGTGGAAATATTACATTATCTAACTTATTTACGAAAGGAAGCCACCACAAGAAACTAAGTATCATTTTTATTGTACAAAACGTGTTTCACAAGGGCAAAAGCATGCGAGATATTTCTCTGAACTGTCAGTATATAGTATTGTTTAAAAATCCAAGGGACAGGTCGCAAGTCATGCACTTGGGGCGACAGCTCTATCCAACAAAAGCCAAATTTTTTCAAGAAGCCTATCATGATGCAACATCAAAACCTTTCAGCTATTTGCTGATAGACTTAAAACCAGACACGCCCGAAGGACTACGGCTACGCAGCGGTCTTTTCCTAGGCGATAAAATTTGTGTTTATCAACCCCGATAACCTGAGGTTGTAATTAGTCATTGTATGTAATCCCTCACTAAGACTTGGTGGTAACTTTCTCTTCAAATAGACAACGGTATTCTGAAACTCATTTCCAATGCTGAGGTAGAAAACTGATATTGATAGAACTTTTTAGGTATTTTGAGGAAAAAATAATTTAGGGGAATAAAACATTTCACCTTTACTAATCTTTTGTTTCATTAGATTTTGTTATAAAAGGAGAATCCTTAGTTCCTCTTTGTCATTTTAGCTAAAGATGCCTACAAAGAAACAACTAGTGAATTTGAAATTTCTTTCCAAACAAAAAAACAAATCTGCCATATTAAAAAAGTGCTCAAATAGCACAATTAAAACTTTATGCGAATGTACACTTAATACTTTAAAAGGAAATATCCACTTAAGTAACTATCGTAAACGAAAACTTTTACCCTATAAACGCAGTCTAAGGTTGTTAATACAAAAGAAGGTCCCTCTGTATAAAAAGCGCCGCATTTTCACTTCTCAGACAGGAACGGGCATATTGAGTATCTTATTACCTGCTGCTATCTCTGCACTTGGTTCGCTTATACATGGAGCACAGTAAGAAATTAGTTTTAGTACCCGAAGATAGACTTCAAACGTTTAGACACGAAAATCTATCTGAAATGGATCGAAAAATGCATGACATTTTAAAAAGAAAAGACATGTGCGAAGACGAAAAGACCCAACTGTACTTGCAAATCTTGCAAAAGTATGTCAAGTTTCCCAACTCCGATTCCATAGGAAAAGAAGAAGAAAAAGATAACTTCATGGAGGTTCTTTTATCTACGGTACCAGTGAGAAAGAAGGAAACTGCTCAAAAGGTGTATGAGTTTTTAAAGAATCAGCAAAATTCCTTGACTTGGAATTCAACGGGCGAAATTGTTTTTAAAGGACAGTTGATTCCCCATTCTAACATTGTAATTCTCATAGAACACTTGTTGAGGAACAAAACAAAAAATCCTCCCATTGGAGAAAGTTCATTTTTTTCGGCTGTAAGGGAAATGAATTTACCTAAACATTATGTAACTAATAAGAAAGTGTATAATTCACTTGTCCCTAAAAGAAGTCTAACAAGAAACAATATTACAACACCAAAACGAATGTTTGCCAGAAGACCATGGCTTAACTTGTAAAGTGATTTATTTTAAGCAATAATAAACAGATTTTTTTAATATTTGTGAAAACATGTGTCTGTCGTTTATTACCTGTGTGTAAAATTTTTCTCTTTTATTAAAATATATATATATATATATATATATATATATATTATTTAAAAAAAAAAATTATTTGAACAAAAAAAAAAAAAAAAAATTATGAAAAAAAAAATTATGAAAAAAAAATGTGGTGAAAGTGTAGAAGAAAGAAAGCACACCATTAAAAATTACACAAGAAGTTTATTTATATTTAACGAAATACTTTTTACACCATATCGATTCTTTACAAACAGGTACATTAAAAAATCGTTCTTCTTCCTTTGACACAATTCTTGCAAAATACATTCTATAGAAAATCCTTGACATCTTTTTACAATATAATAAATGGAATACTGACCACAGACTTTTGTATATAGTCCTTGAAAAGTAAATGTGTTAAAATATTGATTCGGGAACTTGGATACAAAACTCCAAATGCCTCCCCCAAAAGTTTGAGGAGAACGTCCATAAGAGTCGAAAAATTCAACAGTTTTACTGTCTCGAACAAATAAAACTGTCCAGTGGGATCCAGGTAAATGCGAAGGATCGAGATTCACAATCATAGCACAAGTATTAGAAACTGGTGGTATTTTGTCGGAGGGATATACACCGATAAAAAAGGAAGCGGTCGTGGGGTCTCTTGAGAGGATTCGGGTAATTTGCCGGGAATTCATACTAACCACTATAATCAAACAATACGTCTCTTGTTTTGTTAATTTCAATTACGTTTTCAAATTCGGCATAGAGGATTACATTAATTGTTTGCTTCAGAGCCTCTACAAACTTCAACTCTAATCGCATATTACTATGTCTAATTAAATTGAAATGCTCCGCATTACACAAATCGGGAGACAAATCAAATGCATACAGAGTGTATCCTTTGGAAAACTCATCACGACTAATAAAATTTCCTTGGTTTTCACTACCACCTATAAATAAACTTTGATAAGCTCTAACGAAATTATTTTGTGCATAATTGGGCTGGAGTGCTTCGTAAGGTACAGGCAGGCCACCGATATAGAGTGCAATAAAATTTAAGTCATAATGTTTGAAGTTAAAAGGTGACTTTGAATAAGAACCCAGAAAAGCATCATTGTCCAAACAACCCACTACGACTCTTTTCGGAATCTGTCCCACAAAAACATTATCTTGCGTTATGGACATACTTCCCATCGGAATAGTAAAACTTTTCATCAACACTCTATCGATAGGGTATTTTGCCGTTCCTTTCTCCAGAGCTTTAGCATGTCCTATAGTTACACCCGGACTTACTTTTACCTTACGCACGAACAGTGAAACGTGTTGTAGTAAAACTTGACATTCTGTGGAACCCATCAAACAAAACTTTGATTTTGAACGCGATAGTTTAATTTTCAAATCTACAAGGTTTAACAGTAACCTGTCTTGATTGAATATATCACCATGCAAATTTCCAATCATATCCACTGTGGAACTTAGTTTACAAAAACTAGACCTCTTTTTAAAACCCTCATTTGTGTCATCCGTCTGATGATTGACTGTGTCTTTGTAAAACATTTCTGATGTAAGTTGAGAAACTTTTCTTTCGTAACCATGATTCAATAGTGTTTCAATGTAAGCTCGATACGGGTATGTGTTGTCTGAGCTAGATATTAAGCGATCGTTTAAGCTAACATCCACTTGAGAGAATAAAGAATGTAAAAATAAATTCACTGGAGCAATGTTTGAATCTCTGTCGAGTAAACTTCCATCCGCTTTTACTATCTTGGCTTTAACATATAGTTGGGTTTGTGATAAATCTACATATTCGTCTCCAGAAGAACCCACGTGAAATTGAACGGGACCATTATCGGCTACATTAGAAAAAGGGTGAAACTGTATCCATTGTCCGTTTTGTATAACTGTTTGTGTTGGAGGTAATTGAAATAATTCCAGCTCTGATTTAGCACATTCGGGAGAATTTTTAATGACAAACATTATTTCTTTTCAAACGTCGAAAATATCACGTCCACGCGTCTTTCTGACTTTACGAGAAATGAAGGACTTGGAAGACTTGTGCTTTCTTTTATACTTGCCTGACCCCCACATAGATTTCGCTTTTTTAATAGCTCTATGAGCTAAACTTTTCCCCGCTTCCTTGGTTCTTTTTTCTGCTGCCTCTTTAAAATTCTGACCTTCCAAGACGTCATTTGCTATTTGAGTACCTGTGTTTAATGCGACTTCTCCAACCGATTGAGCTCCTTTCCACAGAAAAGGCAAAGCTTTGCGGAATAACCTGCGAAACAAACCTCCTATTCCGTAACCTTTTTGGTTATTTATACCGCTATAGTAACTCAAACCCGATCCCGATTGAGAAGCATAATGCGCTTCAAACTTTTTAGTACAGCAAACATAAGGAACCGCCATACTGTCTCTCTAACAAGGTTTTAAATACAAATGAACAGTTTCTTTTAACACTGCACTATTTATAGCAATTGCCTGATTCTAAAGTGTAACACTACTATTAACTTTCCCCTTTCAAAAGGTACAAAACCTCCTGAGTTCAGTCGTACTTCTATTTCAATCGTATGAAAATTCTTTCTTACAACCGGTACGTAGTGGGGTCTGTCATAGATAGAATTTATCGTTTCTCCGTCCTTTCCGGACACTTTCACTATTCTCAGCAGGGGAGCTCGTAAATGACCTACCATTTGAAGCTCTACAATGTCGCTATAAACATACAAAATAGGGAAGTCTGCTTGTGGCTCAGCTACAAATTGACTCTCTTTACTTCCTTCGATAATTTGAGGGTTAAACCCCAAGAGTTGACACAAGCCTGGATGAAATATTACTCTACCACCGTTATCTGTTTTCACTTTTACGCGTTTGGTAACGCTATTGAATTGGAAATTGATTTTGTGTTGGTGTGAAGGTATTGCCATGCAGTTCAATATATCGGGTACCGTTTCATAAAAACCAACGGGTAATTTTCTAGTCGTAAGTTTTCCGTCTCCTAAATCAAAGCCAAATATATTATTTCCTTCTATAACATTATACCACGTGTGAGGATAAATGATTTCGGCGAGTCCTACTTCCCATTCTCCACTGAGAGATATGGCGTTTGGCAACCGTGTAATAAAGTGAGAAATTTTGTTTTCGGGAAACACATTCATGGAACTGTCCGAGGGCAGTGTTATGTAAAAGGACATGATTCACACTGAACACATGCACCTTGTGTCTATCCTCTTTATACATTCTTCACGTCCGATACCCAAGCATTAAATTTGTCTGGATAGCCTAAAAATTTAACAAAGTATTCCATCTTACCAGATATTTTTCTTTTCTTTATCACCTTTTCTACGGCATAGTATCCAGAATCAATTACTTTTTGAATTTCCAGTTCATAAAACGTCCCATCTAACACCTCTCCGCTTAAATCCTTTAATTTGTAAACGACAGGGGCTCTAGAAATAATTTTATCAATTTTGAACAGTTCACGGGTCCAATTCATCTCATAGCCTTTTGTAAATGTTCTTTTACTTTTACTAATACGAACAGTATCTCCCACTTTAAAGTTGGCACTATGCGTTTCCACCAAATTTCCATACAAGTTTTTCCATACTAAAGCCTGATTGTCAATGTTAACAGACGAGGGTGCCATCTTAATGCTTCGATGCCATGTATAATTATAGCTCTTGACAAGTTTATGAATAATCTTTATGTATTTACGTGTATTAAACTCTGTGAAATATCTCCACATCCTAGTTTTTAGAGTCCTGTTTAGACGTTCTACAATACTTGCCTTTGTTTCGTTATGTGTAGTAAAGAAATTGACTTTCATTTTTTTGAGGTAAGTTTGTACAAGTTTATTTTTGAATTCACTTCCAAGATCCGTTTGTAAAGATTCAGGTTTACGTTCTTTGAATATTTTAGAAAAAGCAAACACAATACTGCTTCCTGTTTTATTTTTGAGGGGAATGGCCCAAGCGTATTTAGAAAACACATCAATACATGTTAATAAATATTTAAAACCAGTGTTTTGTTTGGATAAGGATTGTAAATCTACCAAATCTGCTTGAAATTGTTCATCTATACCTCCTACAATAACTCTGTTCTTAGTAAATTTACGTTTAGCAGGTTTATGTAAAGTATACGTATCTTGAGTGCTCAACCATTCTTTTACCTCCCGTTTTGAAATGTTTGTTTTACCTTTCAATTCTCTATAAAATGCATCAACTCCACCAAAACTTCCTGGTAATGCAGGATTAGAATAGGTTTCCTTCAGTAAATTTATCATGATAAATACTGAACAACTATTGCAACAAATCTAAAACTAAAACTTACTCTACTAAATTAAATTCTAATACTAAAATTTAAAAAAGTAAAAATGTAAAGAAGGAAAAGCTTACAACCTATAGAATCAAAAGTAAACACAGAAATGACAAAAATGTAAGGAGACATCGATCTTTATTTTCTACACTAAGTCTTGCGACACATACATTTTCTTAATATTATCCATCATAAAATGTACATCAATTTCATTATAAAAATTTTCAGATAATATTAAATTTAAATTAGTAAAACAACATTCATTCACTAAATGCTCAGCAATAACATTCCATTTGATGCTGTAAAAGGCATCCGAGGAATATACATTGTGTAGGGCCTCGTGCGTCATAGTTATGCATTCATGCCCTAATTGGTTTGCATAGTGCATTTTGCAGCCATAACAATTCGCATAAGATAATATAGTCATATTTTTCTCAAATTCAGTCACAATAAAGTCAAATACCTTACTGCGAAGTTCCGTCACTGTTTTAGATCCACCGTTGGATAGAGAATCTCCCCGGCATACTCTCTGTACACAATAGGGAAGGGTGTATTTTAGAAGCGCGGTCTGTAGTTCATTGGCAACATCACTCAGAGCTTCTATCAATTTTTCCAACTGTAGTTTACGTAGCACCACAAAATCTTTGCAAAAGGTAAAACTCTGGTCCTTGTTGCGAAACAGTCTTTGTAAAAATAGGCACAGATCTCCATCATCTCCTTCGCAAAAACTGATCATAATATCGTGGCATATCACTTCAGTGAAGGCCACATCGACATTTGCATGATACACTTCCAATTTTTTGGACAATTGGTTCCACACACTGGCATGGAGACTAATACCTTCCTTCGTATAGGCATCATCCATAAATTTTCGAATGTGAACTCGAGAATTTCCACAGAAAGTATTCACATACATTTTCAGGTTCTCTCCTAACTCGTGTTTGGGAAACAAGTCAGGGGCAAGGTTGATTGAATTGTCAGCGGAATTACGCATCTTTTTAGCAGCAGGCTCCATTGCAAAAGTCAGAGGAAAAGCAGATACACAAGGATAGCAAGTCAACTTTGTCAAATGAATACTTGTATATGTCTAATGCTATATGTACCCTCTGTTATCTTTTTAGAGAATGACGCCAGTAGTCTGCCCTTTTGTGAGACTTCACAATACTCCTCAGAACAGCCAATGGCATGTAAAATGATTATCTCTAGTAAGAATGCTTCAGGTAAAGCCGCATTCTTTCGACACCGTGACATTCTGTAATTCTTGGGGTAGGTTTTTTCTTTTTACAAAGAGAATTAATACCCGTACGGTAATGTACGGAAACTTTCACCTTGAATGACGCGTTTCTCATAAACAATGCCGTATGATTTAAATTCCTCCCTGTTAAAAATTTTTCTCTTTTTTGAGTCACGTGTAATTTTGCACGGATTGTGTAGAGTTATTTTACGTTCCATGTCTAGATTTTTAACTAAATCACTTACAGATTCAAAATTTAGCAATAAATTATTTTTAAAATTCATAGAAAATCCCCTGACTTTGCAAACAGTCTTACCGCTATCTGTTCTGTAAGCGTAATTTTTAGGTCCTCCTGTAATACAAAAAAAAGGACGTTTGAGTACTTTTTTTTTGCTATAAATAAAAAACTTATGTTTTTTTTTTTTTTTTTTTTTAAAGATGGTATTGGTGATTTTTTTTTCTATAGAATCAAAAATTATTTACCTGATACAAATGTCGTTATGGTTTCTCCATCGAGTTCATCCGTAAAATCTCCGAGATAATTTCCTAATGAAGGGTCGTTGATACCATCTGACTTATAAATGATACTGTCTGTATCAAAATACAAGACTGCCTCTTCAAGTTTTTCTAACTCTGAATATAGTTTTAGGCGAGCATGACTTGTTGTAAAAGCAGCAATAAAAATGTTAGTAGAAGAGTCTTGCATGATGAAGTCCTCATGAGCACTCCATTGTAATGCTGCTACTTCAGATGAAGGTACATAGATGTCTTTTACCTATCAATAAAAAATAATAAATAATCCGTGGAAAGATTTTTTTTCGATGCAAAAGTAATAAAGGCATATTTACAATTTTAGTCTCATCTATCAAGAGTTTGTTAAAAGCAGCGAGACTCGTCACATATGTCAATTGAGTTTTTGTCAAATTCATCCCCCACCTAAAAAATATATATATATTTTTTAATAATGATTTGCGTCTTTAGTCTCAATTACTTTTTTGTATATGCACTTTTAATATATATATATATGTATATCGTACCTTCCCCAAAAACTATTAAGGGTTAACTTTGCAACACTGCGTCTACCAGGATTGATTTCAATTGATGCTTCATCTAACTGCACTCCTTCCCTTTCCCTGTAACAATTTATGTAACTCTGCCTTTCTTCAAGAGATGAGCAATTGCTGGGCCATCCAGAAGCTTCTTGTTTTATTTTCAAAAACAAATCAATATACGATTTAAATAAGCTGTCTGAAGATGACGGAAAATGATAGACTTCGTAAATCTAAAATTAATAAAAACACTCTTTTTAGTTGCAGAAAAATAATGAAAAGAATTATCTCTCTCTCTCTTTCAGTTGAGAGCAGTGACAAAATACTTACTTTTAAAATTTGATACCCCTTTTCCTTGGCTTTCTTAACTTCTTCCGTCACCCATGTACCTATCAGAGCCCGCTCGTGTTCCGAATGCTGGCAACTACTTTTGTTCAGTGTGTCTGTACACACTCTGCAAAGAGGAAACATCAATTTGTTATGACTTTTGTAAGGTAGTACTGGATGATAAAGTCCTCTAGGGGGTAGGACTTTACATTTGATAATTCCAAAGTACTCTTCCAGTGGGCCAAAGCCCTCTGTAATAATCTGTGGATGACCAACAGGGTAACTGAAAAAAAAAGAATTAAATAATAAGAACATACATACCTTTTTCAATTTCCCCACTTCATAACACTGTTGCATTAACTAAACTTACCTGCAATATTTGTTGACCCATGGATAAAGACTTGTAAAATCTATATATTTTGCAATTCCCTCATAGTACAACTGCACTGCATTTGTCCTACCTCCAAAGAAGGCATCTCGAGGATTAAGTCGTTCGACCCAATCACTGGAAGCAATCATCTGTTTTAAATCTAAATCTTCAGTTTTTAAACGTTTAAATTCATGCTCCCACATCTCCACTAAATTATATCCTCCAGCCTCAATAACTGCGTTTCGTTCCAGGGTTTTCCGATACAATGAGGCCATGGACACTCCACATATCGGATTTTTCGTGTCTGAGTTGAAACAAATGGGGCATCCATGAAAAAAGCAACCCTGCGTAATAATAAATATTTTAAGAAAAAATATGTATATGCAAACAAAAAAAAACGTTTACATGACAATAGACATTTGTTTACCTGATATTGATAAACAGTATTTGTTTCTGTACAATATCCATCCACAGAGTGTCCCAAAACCTTGACTTCACCTTCGCCATTTTTTGCATGCTTAATAAATATATCCTCAGTGTGAGCGACGAAATCCAACCAGTGTAGACTGTCTTCACTATATGCTGTTCGATTGATGTAGCCACGAACAGGAATCATTCCAATTGTGTCCTGCTGAATATGTCCAGATCTGTAGACTGCCATACATGCAGAAGCAATCGTTACATAGCTGGGAAAAAAAAAAGAGCTTAATATTTATAATTTTAAAAAAAAATGTATACCAAAAAAATAGGAGTTATACTTACCAAAACGGATCAACCTTTGAAATTTCTAGGAACTGCTTTCTGAATTCTAGGCAGCATCTTCTAAGAATATCCACATCAGATCTTATAAAAAAAAATATATATATTTAATAATGAATATTTATTATAACTTTCTTAATTAGTACCCTTATTTGTTCAAGATGTGTAACATCAAATGAAATATTTTAGCTGCAAAACTTACCGACAGTATGTCAACATTTCCTTTTGAAAATCAAACAAAGCATTCTTTTTCTCTTCGTACCACGCTAGAAATTTACCACGTTCCTCAGATCGCATGGTGTCTGGACTGTAATAATGTAATGCAGGTATTTCCCCCACATAGTTCTGATGCTCTCTAAAAGAAAAAAAAGGTATTAAAACACATTCTTTTTTTTCCCACAGTTATTATTTATCTTCAGAAAATTTATTCTTACGGCCGATTAAACAAGTGTGGAAAATAACCCTTCTGTAATTCTTCCATGCCAAAGGTTTTAGGTAATTTACATAGCGCCATAGGTAAGAAGTTAAAGGAATCCAAAAGAGTAATTTGAAGGGTATTTTGCTGAACTGACATTAACTTAGCGCCGTTTGGAATAACGTTTGGGCTCATTCCTTGTTCAAGCATCCACCGCAATACGAATTGTCCATCAAAACCTTTCATATTGTGAGCCATGGCAGTAAATCCTTTATGCTGTGGACTAAATAAGAATTTGCAAAATTTATCCAGGGCATCATATCCGCTAAAAATGTTTTCTCTTCCATCGGTATACTGTGCCACGGCAAAGTTGACAGTATGATCTCCTGTGGATTGATCCGTTTCGAAATCAAAGAAGAGAAGCTTCTCATTAGGAGTCTTGGCATTCATTTTTCTTAAGAAACAATTGTGCTCAGACATTACGACAAACTGTTTGCAACTCTTGCATTTTATTTCTCCACAACGGTGTTGATCTTGTGCACATTCACGCCGTTGCAACACTTGACCGCATTGCATGCATTGGTAGACCTGTAAAATTGAATACATATAAAAAAACACACAATATAAAAAACGTAATAAATAAAACGTCATAAAAACACACTCTGTAAAAAGTACAGATGAAAAAAAAATGTATACAAATAAATATTCACATTATGACACATTCTCAATTTATGAGTCTCGAAGCATTGTATTGAGCGACACAAACGATTGCAATCATCACAGCGAATATTTTCTTCTTTTGCACATCCAACCTGGCGACAAATTTGGCACAAGGATTCACATCGATGGTCATACACATTTTGGAAGGGCTTATTACAGTATTCGCAGTAATAACTGGCCCCGTAAAAAGCCTTAGGTGAAGATATAACATCAAAATGGTTATTATGAAGGTACAGATACACTTTGTTAGCCTTTTCATTTCCCTTATAAGCTACCTAGAAAAAAATAAGATATTTAAAAAAATAGATATTTCATTTAAAAAATAGTTAGTTTGTTTCAAGGAAAAACTTTAAACGTTACTTGATTCAAAACCTCTTTGCTAATCACTATAGCCTGAACATCCAAATGTCTTTCGAAGACCGCAAGTTCCTCGAATCCACAAGGTCCTTCTGGCACTCCTGCGATCAAATGTAAATGTTTAGCTCTCCTTTCTAGTACATTACAGTCTTTTCGTCTTAGAACAGAATATTCGGGATCCTTCAGAAGTTTTGCCTTAGCCAGTAACATAGCTTTGGAACAACAAAGCCCAATGTCGTCCGCGGGAACAGAAATTATGCAGTTTTTTCTCGAGCAATCAATTTCAGGAATAATGAGTTTTCTAAAATTTTTTCCTCCCGCACCGAAACTTCTCTTCACTGTTATAACATGCAAGGAGAATCCTTCATCTAAAAAAATAATGTCTTTCGACTGCAGGACTTTTACTATACAGGATAATAATTTCTCTACTGTCATTTCTGAAGATTTTGTGAGAGATGTAGAAATTGGCTTATCTAGTAAATCTGATAATAAACAAATCCGCACAAGATCCGAGCCTTGTAGACTATTTGTGACTCGTTCTATTAAATGTTGAAAGAGAGAACGCACCAATTCCATGATACTACTCAACGGAACTCCAACAGTAGTGCTAGGTACTCGATCAGGATCTACTACAACATCATAGTCAATTTCCTCGGCATCGAATTTTTTGTTGCTTTTTCGACTTCTTTCAATCAGCACAAATGCCGAATCCAGCTGTAAAATAAACATAATATAGAAAACATCGTTCCATGTGTGTATGTGTGTTTAAGACATACACTTAAAAATTAAAACATAATATTTACTAACATCATTTCGATTGCCTGTAGGTAAATCAGTCCAAAAGTCCGAAATACCCTCATTACAGTTCACCTGAAGGAAAAAAAATCTGAATATTTTATAGTTCATATTTCACACTACAATTTCTTTTTCTCAATAGAATACACACCTGACCCAAACCAGATTGTTGTGAAAAATTAGCTTCAAAAAAGTTGTCTGGAATTAAATCATCATCATCTAACTAAAAAAAGAATATATGAACTGTATTTCTAATATCAGTATAGTTTGCCCCAAAACATTTATCAACTAAAAAAAAAATGTGATAAAACAACGTTATTTATAAAATTAGATTAATTCCCACCTGATCAGATTGCTGGGAAAAATCTACATCGAAAAA
This sequence comes from Metellina segmentata, assembly GCA_947359465.1. Classification (NCBI taxonomy): domain Eukaryota; kingdom Metazoa; phylum Arthropoda; class Arachnida; order Araneae; family Tetragnathidae; genus Metellina; species Metellina segmentata. The sequence continues at coordinate 72,764,544 of OX375882.1, forward strand.
GTTTTCTGGCACTTCTAAATCATCATCATCATTAATAAACTAAAAAAATAAAAATAAATTAAAGACCCATTCAGAAAAAAAAAACTGTGGACATCTCCCTTAAAAGACGTAATAGCTTACCATGTTAAATGAACGCTTCGCCATTGCTATATGCAAAATATATTCCACTAAAAAACCTTAAAGAAAATTTGCTGGTGCATCTTCGCAAGAAAGAAAATCAGTATACAAAATTCACCAGTGTCGACCGTATGTTATATAAGGTGAACCGAAAACCATATCTGTTGTATTTTATCTGTGTCGGTATCATGTAAAGTTTTCACAACACGTAAGTTTCACAATACTAACAGGTACATTCGAGTGGACCGTCTCCAGTGATAAGCATACTATTATTGTTCACCTAGACACCATTCAAGTGACAGCCTCCAGTAATAAGCATGCGCTCAACAAGACAATACAGTAACTGGCTCCAGAAAGTGCCGTACTGGTTAGGTAGACACATTCCAGTGACTGTCTCCAGCGATAAGCATTTTGTTCAGATAAAAGCCAAATTCTCCTCCCGATATAATCTAAAAGTAAACTACCTGTCCCTATATTGTTAAAAACAAAATTGTATCAATATAGCAACAATAAAATAATAATAAATCCTTTTCAAATTACCAGCTACCGTCACAAACAACATCGCGGGCATCCCCACACACAATAAACAACCCCCCCACTACAGGTGACACTCCCCTTCCATTGTACTACCCCGGTTCACACCACCGTGGACATCCCCCATTCCCCCCCCCTCCCGCGATAAGCAACCCCGTTGGATGATTGACAGGTGACACGCCCCTTTCCATTGTTCTACCTAGGTTAGCCTGCATACTACTAGAATATAAAAATCGTAGGCATTTTAAGTCTTCTATATCTATAAAACAGATTACAATTGGACAAACTCCTCGAGGCTTTCAAGACAATCCCCGTACATCCAATTCCTTCTCTTCATGTAGGGATACCTTTAATGAAATGTCGGACAGACTTCCGAGATCAGATTGTAACTTAAATTTTGCCAGGACTCAATTAGCTTTGAAGAAAGAGACTCCTTGTACAAAAGAGAAACGATGGTATGGCTTAAAACCACAACACCAGAAGTATCGAGGACAAACACCTATGTTAATAGACGACTTCAAGTTATGTGGAGAACAGACGCCATTTTCGAGATTTTGAACTGGTCACGCCAAATTGTTGAATTAAAGAATCAGGAAAAAAGATTTACCTTGACATTCACAACCGTCAGAGTAACTGCATGGGTACTGATCATGTTCGTTTGGTTTGGTGATTTTTAATGGCGCAAGGGCCAGATCTGGCCAAACTGCGCCAAACGTCTGATCATGTTCTCCAGTGTTCGAGGTGTCAACGTTCATGATGATCCGAGACATTATCTGGACATTTTTCGCAAGGACAGCCATGGAATATTGATTTAGCTTTGATCTGGGATTCGAAAAATACGAGTTGCGATCTTATTTTAAGGGGATCCGGGACTCAAAATTCTAAAATATTCAATTTTTAAAGTTTTTGTTCTGAAATTATTTCTTGTTGGTATATATTGTATTTTGCAATTATGATAACTATTTATATTTTCAAAACTTTAAATTTTTTAAATTAAAATTTTAAAATATCACAGTTCTGACGTTGGAAAAAATTGATATATTTTAAAATATTTTATAATAAATCACTTTATTTTTGCATTAATTAACTTCTAAGACTTCATACTAGAAACTGTCTTCGTGATTTTTGGTTAAAACAACTAGAAAAAATTTAAGAAATATTTTCATCAAAAACTGTATAAAACACATAGCATACGAAGTTCAAAAAATTATTTTTAAAAAAATGTATATATTTTCACTATTGCATATTAAAATTTAAAAAAATATTTGTAAATTTTTTGTACATAAAAATTTTAAAAATATTTTCTTCAAAAACGGCATAAAACACATAGTATACAAAGTTCGAAAAATTATAGAAAAATAAATTATATCTTTTCACTATTGTGTGTGTTGAAGACAAAATAAAGAAATATAATTGAAAAGTATATGTAGACAATTTCATTCATTTCGGACAGGTAGTTTTTAAGTTGTATCCATTTTTCACTATTAAAATCCCATTTAACACAAAAGGAGAATAAGAGCGTTTAAAATTATGAAGGCTCGTTTGATTTTCAGCAGGTCATCTTAATAAAAGGTTGAATATTTCAGGTTCAACTGATGGTAGAAACAAAATTTCGGTGTCATTTTATTTAGAAATATCTATATCATTTTTTTTAGATTAAAAAAAAAATTGGACTTTTTTATTTCATGTTTTGGGTCTCAGACCTCCTTAAGACTTGGTATTGTAAAAGGAATTACAAATGATGATTTGCAAATAATTAATGAAATGGCTGACGTGAGCCATCAATACTTAAACTTCTGAAAGATTCTTGGAAAAAAGAATAAATGACAAATGAACGGAATTTGAACAACAATAAACTAAAAAGCTATTTAAAAAAGGTGTATTAGAATTAACCGGAATAAAACTACAGATGACTATTGAAATGGAAAGGTTTTACAAAACTCAGCAATAAAAACGACGGTAGTCAACAAGTTTAGTAACAGTCTCAATAAATTTCGTTGCAATGTAAAATATCTCACAACTGATTGAAAACCATTGTTCGATTCTTATTCTTTAAGTGGCTTCACTAACTTAAAGCTTGCAGATTTAAACAAAAATCTAGCAATTATGATCAATATTTAAATGTTGCATAACTCATTAAAACATTAATGGAATACTTTCGAAAAACACTATTCTTATTAATCAAGAACAGGATTTTTAGTAATAGAAAGAACAAATAAACTGAAACATCTGCAATCACACCACAATTCTCGCTGAATGATTCAAAAGTTGCAATTATTATTAATGAGAACAAAAAGGAAAATAATGAGTAAGAGTTTGTTTTGAAGTTCGGCTGCAGAGATTACTTTTGGCGAGTGTTTTAATTTTGTCTTTTCACCCTTTGTCTAAATTCTATCGTTTTTTCATCATGTAGAACAGCAGGCGATCATAATCTTTCGAACAGTTCACCCGAAAAAACAATTACCAGCTCCTTTATTCTTTTTTGTACTTGTGTGGCAATCCACTCCGAGTTGCGTTGTATTTTTAATAAATGCGCTATATATGGAAATAAGCTTCCCGATGACAATTATTCTGCAGTTGCACATATTTCCTATTTGGATGAATGCCCACTGTTTTTCACAACGGTGCTCGATCAACTTAATTATATCTGTAGCACAGGTAGGACTTGAATCAGAATTTATTTGCGATTATTCTGGAAAAGAAATCTGTTACGGTTTTAAGAATCCGGTTGAGATTTTATGGAGCTGGCAATTTATGTTTTGTTAGATACGGACCTTTGGGGTTTGCGCAATTTGTAAGAGGTATTTCAGTTGCAGCTGATGCGATTTAGCATTGAAATACGCTGAAATGTACCGTATTTTCAATTGTTTTGGAAGTTCTTTGTTCGCGTATGAATTCAAACTATTTAAGGTAAACGAAATCCGGAATACCATATTCTACATCTTGCTTTGTTGTTTAGATCTCCTTTTTCCCATATATTCATAAGATTCCAATATATCTTGATGAAAATAGTGGCGTTTAAAACATAAAACTCAAAATATTGAACTTTTATAATTGAATTAATGAATAATTACGATAGCAATATTTTATGAACTTTTTGATTAATAGGTTTAATTCAAAATCATCTGACAATTAAGGGTTACGGTAACCCAGTTGGAAAAGCAAAGGGTTGCGAGTTCGAAACTCGTCCAGTCAAAGACCGTCCGGTACACGGAGGCTTGTACACGTTAAATCTGCCGTTGCCTCAAATCTACTCACTTTGGCGTGGTGTGGAAGTTTGAAGAGTGAGGAGCTCAGGTGTTGTTCTCGTAATCTGACCGTGGTTCAAAATTTCGAGGCCTTGTCCTTAGATCTTTCCCTTATGGATTGCTCTCGAACCGTTGCCAATCGCCCGTTATGTTGTCATAATGACATTTAATAACTACTTACCTACCTCTGGCAATTAGAGGGATTTTCAGTGAAAACAAACCACTGTAAGATGGTAACTTAATTTTCGGAGACATAATGCGGAATATGTACAGAAAGCATATCTACTACAAAAATACAGCACCATCTCCTGTACACGGGGGCTGGTGCACGTTAAACATATCGTAGCCTGAAATGTCTCTCCGTTGGCGTGGTGTGGAAGTTTTGAAAGTGGGATGCCAGCTCAAGTGTTGATTTCGTCACCTGACCGTGATTCAAAATTACATGGTTAAAAGTCCTCGGATCTTTTTCTTCAGGATTGTTCCCAGACCGTCACTAATTGCCGCTTGTGTTGTTCCAGTACGACTTTAATTGCGACCAGTTTATAATTCAATAAAAAATCCTATATATAACGAATTGTATATCTTTCCTTATTATCTATTTTCTTAGTATTATGAAATTGTTATCATGATTCAAAAATTGTAAGTTTGTTTGAACGTATTTGGCATGTTTCTTGTGCAAACGAAAAAACCAAGTTTGAAAGAAGATCTTTATATTTTGAACTAATGAAATCTATTTATTTTACAAGAGTTAATTCCTTCGGAACACTCCAAATTCATGAAATAAAAATAAACTATTTTAATAACTGCATAAAAAATCTTGTTCCTAAATTAAATAAAATGCCACAACCCCACCTATGTTCGTTTCCATATTCATTCTTATTTGAGATAAAACTACACCAAAACAACTCATTGCTCAAATGCAACACAAGGGACTGAACTATTAGCATTAAAGGTAGGGTAAAAATCCCCTCACTAAAATACCCAATTAACGATAAACGACCGTACATAAGTCTGCGTAAGCAAATTCGTTTCTTTGCGATTTATTAACTACATTTATCGACCAGTTCTTTTTTTTCGTCCACCCATAGACGACAATTAAGAGACGTGCTTGCAAAACAGGTATGTGTCCTTGTACTTAACAAGCATTAATGAAGACTTGCAACTGTGTTGTTCAATTCAAAGCTACTTGGTGTTGCATCAGAGTATGTTTAATCAATCAGCGAAAGGAGTTCCTTTGTTTCTAAGCGAGACACCCGTCAGATAGGCAGACGCGAATTAGGCGGCGCTTTGGATGTATATTACCGGAAAGCGAATTTGTTTAAAATGAGTGAATTTATCGCTTTATTGTTGAATCGTAGCTTTTCTTGACAGCTGTTAGCTCATTTGCCCGACTAGGTAAGTGAATTAACGTAGCACTGGTAATGGTAATTTGGTAATTTTAGTTAACGTCGTACTAGAGCAACACAACGGGCTATTGACGACGGTCCGGAATCAGTCCCTTAAGGGAAAGATTCGAGGACAACACCTCGTAATTTTGAACCACGGTCAGATGACGAAGCAACACCTGAGCGGGCACCCCACTCTCAACGTAGCACTGGAGCAACACAACGGGTTACTGTCGACGGTCCGGGATCAATCCCGAATACAAAGACTCGAGGATGACGGTAGGTAGGTATTTAATTAACGTCACACTGGAGTAACACAACGGGTTATTGTCGTCGGTCCGGGATCTATCCCGAATACAAAGACCCGAGGATGACGATAGGTAGGTATATAATTAACGTCGCACTGGAGGAACACAGCGGACTATTGTTGACGGTCCGAGATCAGTCCCAAAGACAAAGACCCGAGGATGACGGTAGGTAGGTATTTAATTAACGTCGCACTGGAGTAACACAACGGGTTATTGTCGTCGGTTCGGGATCTATCCCGAATACAAAGACCCGAGGATAACGGTAGGTAGGTATATAATTAGCGTCGCACTGGAGGAACACGACGGACTATTGTCGACGGTCCGAGATCAATCCCGAAGACAAAGACCCGAGGATGACAGTAGGTAGGTATTTAATTAACGTCGCACTGGAGTAACACAACGGGTTATTGACGTCGGTCCGGGATCTATCCCGAATACAAAGACCCGAGGATGACGGTAGGTAGGTATATAATTAACGTCGCACTGGAGGAACACAGCGGACTATTGTTGACGGTCCGAGATCAGTTCCAAAGACAAAGACTCGAGGATGACGTAGGTAGGTAGGTAGTTAATTAACGTCGCAACTGGCGACGGTCAACCTCCGAAAGGAAAGGTCCGAGGACAACAACACGTAATTTTGAATCACGGTCAAATGACGATGTCCAACACCTGAGCTGACATCCCACTCTCCAAACTTCCACACCACTCCGATGTAAGGATATTTGAAACCACGACAGGTTTAGCGTGCACCAGGCTCTGTGTTCACGACGGTCTTTGGTTGGACCTAGTTTCGAACTCGCAACTTTTCGATTGCTAATCCGTCGCGCTTTCCAAGAGGACATCGCGCCGGCAACTGAAGAGAAATCTTTAAATTTGTTGCAGCCTGACTATCTGCTCTTAATTTCCCACCCTGGCCAGTCAAGGGGCTATTTTGGTCCCCTAGTTTGCATCCTAAATAAAGGGTTTCTCTTTCCTAGAATGGTCCAGGCATCAGGATACAATCCGACAAAGACGCATTGGTTTCACAAACCGATTCAACTTTACAGACCAACAAGCTTAACTGTCTCATTGATTATTTAAATTTTCTTACACAAACAAGTGGTAGTCAAAATAATGAGAACACCTGCGCAATGACACAAAATACTAGGAGTCTGGTCTACCTTGGCCTGTGAATTACAGCTTGTATCCAACATGGGAATACAAGTCACGACGATGTGCAAGAGAATGAGCATTCATTCCTCGGGGAAAGGGGTCTCTAGTTCTGAAAATGTGTCTGAAGGTGGTAAACTGGCTCTCCACTTTGGCCTCCAAAATACCCATAAAGGTTCAGTTATGTCACCATTATTTCAGACCACTGGATGTATTTATGCCTGGAGAACGTCCGCAGAAGTCTTTCGGGTAGACTCTACCCCCCCCCCTTCGACTCTGAACTCTCGATGTCCTTCGACGCTATAACTCGTCAACGATGTGGTCATTAACGTCATACTAGAGCAACACAACGGGCTATTGACGACGGTCCGGGATCAGTCCCTTAAGGGAAAGATCCGATGACAACACCTCGTAATGTTGAACCACGGTCAGATGACGAAGCAACACCTAAGGTGGCGGCACCCCACTCACCAAACTTCCACACCAACCCAACGTGAGGACTTTCGGCCACAACAGATTTAAGGTGCACCAGCTGCCTCTACACCATACGCTTACAAACATCCATGCCCGGCCCGGATTCGAACCAGGAACCTTCCGATCTAGAGACCAACACCTTGACCAGTAGACCGCTTGGTCGGCAATCGCCATAGAAATAACATTGAGTATAAAACGATTTCTATACTCAGCTTAGATTGCTTTACCAGTGTTGATCGAAAAACAATTTTTTTTAAACAAATTAAACTATAATATTCATGTTTGAACTGACTTTTTACTTCTTCCCATGATGAAAATAATATTTATAAATATTTGATTGATGAAGAAAGCATATTTAGAGCATTTAATTCTACATAACTTACATTTTGTAATGGAACACGAAAGCCTAAAAGAAAAACTCACTGATCATAAAAGCGTAATTTTGCTTTTCGGTATCTGGCAATGTCAGAATGTTGAATTTTTTAATTTGATTTAGAATTTTTTTGAGGGCATTTGAGTTGACAGCGAGATGTTGCGGTCATATTTGAGGATTCCCAAGTCTTATAAATCATTTTTTTTTTGTCAATATTGTTCGTCTTTTGTCAAATTGTTCTATTTCAGAATATATTCAGGAAGTCGAAATTTAACATGTTAGAACATAATTTTTTTCTCAGAATTGTGCATTTTTTCAAGAATTGGAATTTTGTTTCTGTTTGCTTATGTGTTCCGGCATATTACCCATTGCAGAAATATTATTCAGGAGTTAGATTTTAATTATTTATTTATTTCCTGCAAAAAATATCACTAGACATGGGTAATTCTTTGGTGGTATATGTATGTTTCGACCAACTTTAATCTCTGGTTTAATACGGTATAGTGTGTAGATTGATGTATCATAAAATAAATAAAATATACATATCAAATATTTTTAAAGCGTGTAATTTCTTATTTTAAAATAAGTAAATTTTTTTAAACCTTTAAAATAAGACGGTTTACGTTAAATTAAAACGGATAGTCGTACGTTGTAGTTAAAATATATTTCAAAATTTTGATATAGCTTTTCATTGAAAGACGATTAAAATCAATTACGTTTCATTTGTTTTCCATGCTTAATTGTATGTTATTGAAAGCAATACTTTATAGTCAAGAAACTACATCTATCATTCTAAATATACGTGCTTTCCATTTAGAAACCGAATTTCTGAGAATTTAAAAAAGTACCATACGGGTTCAATTTAAAACTGTAAAAAAGGGAATTTAATACAAGACTTTGTTGAGATTGAATTATTTCATAGTTAGTAATTTTGAAATATTGAAATTTTTTGTCCTTAAGGGGGTCCGAGACACAAAAATCGTCAAAGTTTCGAAATTTTTTTTATTATTTTAAGAAATTCTCTATGTTTTTCTGCTTAAAATGACGTCTATATCATCTTTCTATCTTAATTAGAACTAGAGATATAGTAATTTTTGTGGTGCGTTGTTTTGAAAATCTAACACTATTGACAGTTGTTGTCATGGCAACAACATCTGTCTTTAAAACTTTCAATGCGTTTTTCTCCATGATACATTTTTTCAATATTTCCTGTATTCAAATTGCTATAAGTCGAAAACCGATAAAGTTTAATTGTTGAAATTTGGAATATATCGTTTTCAAACATTATACTTTAATTTAGATTCAGCAAATATAAAACAAATATTTACTTTTAAAAATATGACTTTTTTTTTTTTTAAAGTACCTTAAAATTTTCAAAATTTTTCATTCAAATATTTTTTATTTTTTATTAAATTAATATTTTTTAAATTGCTGAATCTAAATTAAAGTTTATAAATTTGTGAATAATTTACTGCAAGAATTTTGAAAATAGATCAAAAATATTTTGAGTTTTAGTAATTTAAAAAGACCTCTTTTTTACAAAAAATTTCAATTAAAAATTGTTTTTAAACTTTTGGAAAATTTTTGTGTTGTGATTTTGTTTATTAGTTAGATGAGTAATCAGTACAAAAAAATTCAAAATTCTAAATTAATTAATAATAAATTTTTTTCAATGTGTCCCGGACCCCCTTAAGAAAAAGTCGAAGTTGCTTGCTCTACTTATCGAAGCTGTTCTTACCCAACTTGGATACAAGTGAATAATTCGTTGAATGCAGAGCTTTTCTTTTTGTAAAAGCGCTGTAAAATCAATTTTCTGTTCATTAAAAAATTGTTAAATCAATTGTTATCAATTGATTTTAATTTGTCTACACCGATGACATTTATTTCTATCACAAGCACCGTTATTCCACATGCCGCTTAATGGAATTTTCAGGAATAAGTGCGTTTGCTTCGAACTAAATAAGTCACGAATGCCGTAAACTTTTAGTCCCCTTGGACAAATAGAACGCGGGTTAATATGTAGCCTATCATACCCACAGGGTTCTAAAATATACGTGTACCAAATGTGGTGTAGATTGGTCAAAAGATGGATTTGTATAGATATAGAGAACAAGCAAACGACAACTCTGGCTTGTGTATCTAACAGAAGTTCCGTTATTCCACCTGCCGCAGAATGGAATTTTCAAGAAAAATTGCGCCTGCTTAAACTGAATTAGCCACGAATGCCCGTAACAATTCATTAATTTTCATACTCTCATGTTGATGATGAAATTCGAAAATATCGCATACTAGGTGCAAGAATGGCACAAGTAAAACATATTCATAGGAAAATTAAGTACAAGACTATCCGCCAAAAATTCGCTATTTCTACAGAAAATGAATGCACGGAAATATTCGTAGTCACTCGAAAACTCAAAACTTCTGTAGTTAGTCACACTAGAACAAAAACTTTCAGCAAAAGTGCGACGAATATGAAATGGATTAAATGGATGGATATAACATGTATGTATATTTGCCTCCGCAGTAAACTGTAGAAGCAATGGAGAAGTTAAAATGGATATTAAAATTTTTTCCGTACACTTAAATGAAGTTGACATTCTTTTATGAAATACTAGCCACTGCGTGGCTAGCACGGCGTTGCCCGTGCTGTACTTAGTGGGGTTAGGTGTGTTAATTATGAACGTTTGCCAACCACCGGTGTTTGCTACGCATACCCATTTGGTTTGCTTCGCAAACCAACACGACGGACAACGCCGTGATGCCCTAGTCATTGTGAAATGCGACGAAATTGGAATTGCAAAAAGATCCAATCGGTGTGACGTCACAATCTATTAGAGGGTGGGGTGCCATCTAAGGTGTTGTTATTATTTGACCGTGGTTGAAAATTACACGATATTGTAAACGTATATTTTACTTATTGGATTTAACTCCGACCCTAGTTATTAGGTAGTTGTGTTGCTTGAGAACGTTAATTAAAAATTACCCGATTTTCTCGGATACTTTCCTTGGGGGATTGATCCTGAACTGTAGTAAATAGCCCGTTGAGTTGCTATAGTACGACGTTAAAAATTACCTTGGATATTTTGGTTAGGGAATTGATTTGGGACCGTTGTGAATAGCACGTTGAGTTGCTACAGTACGATAATTAAAAATGACCTATGATCTCTCAATTAGGGAATTTATCCCAGACCCTCGTCAATAGCCCATTGTGTAATGTTAATTAAAATTACAATTTTCCTCAGATTTAAAATTCGTTGAAATTTTTAATAAAAACTTGTAGAATTTCTGTTGATTGCTGCATTATTTTTATAATCCATTTTATACACATGCATATTTTACACATTTTACTGCAATGCCAAACAATTGTATTTTCTAAGAATTAAAAGTTTTAAGTTTTTGAAAAAGGCAGTTGAGAAAATTGAATAATGAAAGGAGTGAGACAAAATGCTTATTTTACTAAAAACAGAAAAAAAAAATGAGTGTTATTTTTTAAATGTTACAATTTAAATGGTATTTTTTTTAACACAACAATGAAATGTGTTGGTTTGGCCAACGCTGTATCTTTTAACCCCAAATTATTGTGATAATAGGGAGACAGAAAAATTATAAATATTTTTGTAAGTTGAGGTAATTTTGAATTTTAAATAAAATAGATTAATACACCAAAAAGGTATTTTTTATAATTTTGTTGAGCACAAAGTAAATTATTTTACTGCTTATGTGAATTTTTTATTTTACCAATGTTTGTAGAAGTGAAATGTAACTTTAGAAACAATTAAATTGAATGAAATAAATCTGTCCCATGTGTGAGAGGAAAAGAAAAAAAAAATTAGCATTTTATACTTGATTATTTTTTCCCGAGAGAGTATACCTCTACACTTATTACAATAACCACATCCAGCAAGAAATTTAAGTGATATCTGTTTATAAAAAGTAAAAAGGTATCCAATCGAACACTTGACCATGGGAGAAATGCGGTTTAATGAGACCGAGTCCTATGACTTTGAGTGATTGTGCCTTCTTGATGCTAACAGTGAAACTGAAACGAACTGGGAACTGAAGTTTTTTTTAATTGGAAAGTGATATGAGAAGTGATGATTGGTATTATAGGAATGAATATGTTTTAACTTGTGGCATATCTAGTCACGATGGTGGCTTCAATAATGTTTGGCATGAGTTTGTTGACAGTGTCGTACCATTGCAGAGTGAAGGTGGATTGAGATTTGTGAGAAGCATAATCGGTGCTCCAATATGTGCAAGAGTACTCCAGATGGTTACAATGTGTGAAAAACTGTGTCGTGTGTTTTAAGGCCTAATGTGTGTGACGTTTAATGTATATAGATTTGTAAATTTGAAAACTACGGGGCAATTCTCGCAAGAGTTGCTTTTTGACGACATTGACATCTTTATTTATTTGGAAAAGAATTGCCCTTTGGCACAGCCATGCATGATAAGTGCTTTGCTACAACAGCAATATATAGATGAACTGCAGGGGTCGTAACCTTTGGGGAGCGGGCCACAGGACTCTGGACAACTGTTTGGCTGGTTTAGAATTGTTTGTATTATTATGAAATCACGGAACGAACGGCAATGAAAAGAGCAACATGAGTGATTCATTGCCCTTCTTGAAGGCATCCCACAGAACGGCAGCGCTCACTATTTGCTATTCATTTTGTGGAAGTGACAGAAACATGTCCGTATTGAAAAGTAATCTTACGAAAGTTCTAAACTAACCCTTCACAATGCTGGCTTCTTATACGACTGCCTTTTTTTATATTTGTCGACACGAAACCATGATTGACTGTTACATAACACATTTGCATATTTCCATCTAACTCTGCAGCAAATTGCAGCCCCTAAAATTTAGATTAGCTTCCAGAAATTAACATTTTCCACAATATCCTTAACTTTTGGCAGCGAGTGTAGACTATTACCTGTTAAATAAATTTATTGTCGAAATGTATTCCAAAATGGAATCGGAAAGGGTGTTGTACATAAGACTGAATAAAAGTGGAACAGTATGCACATTTGTGAGATGCATTGATGAACGGTGGAAATGCTGCGATACAAAAACTGAAAAGATACTTCCAAAAAGATAAAAAAACCAAAAGTTAAAAGTTTATGCATTTGTAAATTTATACATTGCATAAATTATCAAAATTAAGTATTGCTATGCTTTCCAAAAGACACCCAAACACAGAAACAAACAAAAAATAGCATAAAAGATAAACAAAATAACAGCATTTTAATCGCTAAATTTCCAAAAAGATACACAGAAACAAACAAAAAAATAGCATAAAAGATCAACAAAATAAAATTTCGTAATAACAATATTATTTTAATTTACAGCCCCAATATAAAAAAAAAGGCAGTCATATAAGAAGCCAGCATTGTGAAGGGTCGGAGCATTGGTGTGATTAACAAAATAATGTTAAAATGCAAGACTGCATTTTTAGCATATTTCTCAAAACAAAACCGTGATTGGCAGTTACCTAACGCATTTGAATACTTTGTTCTTTCTGTGCAGCACACATTGCAGCCTCTCAAATTGAGATTGGTTTGTGGAAATTAACATTTTACTCTCTGTGCTTAACTTCGGGTGTATCGTAGCGCGTAAAAGTAGCCTCACGATGGGATTTAGAGTTGTGACGTGGGCTTTGTATAAAGTCGGTGTTGGTCTAACTACACTAAAGCGACAACACAGTAAAATGACGACAATATTATGCAAACATTAGTGATATTGTCGTGAGGCAAAATGTAGCAGTGTAATGTAAAGGGAGAAGCTGATACTAAACAAAAGCATAAAAACAGCATTGTTTTAGTTGTATAACAAAACATTGTGGAGCGTACATGAAAAGAGGCCGTTATAGCAAAAGGCCATAATTTTGTTAATATTTAATGCAATTTTGTGTTTGTTTCTGTGTTTCAGTGTCTTTTGGAAAGAATAGCAATATTTAATTTTGATAATTTATGCAATATAAAAATGTACAAAAGCATGACCTGTTACTTTTGGTTTTGATATCTTTTTGGAAGTTTAGCGATTTCTGTGTACTTTAGTTATCGTACAGCAACATTTCCATCGTTCATTAACGCATCTGAATGAGATGCGTTAATTACACTGCTACATTTTGCCTCACGAAAATATCAGTAATGTTTGCATAACATTGTCGTCATTTTACTGCGTTGTCGCTTTAGTGTAGTTAGACCAACACCACAACTTTACCGATTACTGGATATCCTTTAAAAAACTTATTGCCTTTTTAAAAGAATGTTAACTTTTAGTTAGCGTTGATTTTTAATATTTTATCTAAGTATCTTTTTAGTGTGCTTACTTCATTTTTGGAACTGGATAACGGTTGTGCAATACGTTTGTTATTGTTTGTTTTTTAGACTACGATACTTTGGATTTTGATTTTTAAACCATATTAACTTTTTGTTTGGATATTTTTTTCAAGGTTTAGCGATATTTAATTTTGATCTTTTGTGCAATTTGTGGTTTGTTTGATTTATGCAATGTTTTGTTTGTTTCTGTATAGTACTTCGGTTTTCGTATAGTTAATTATTATTATTTTTGTTTCGATGTCTTATGGAAAGAAAAGCGATATTTATTTCCAATTTTAAATTTAACGTATAACATTATAAAATGAATTTATTATTATATTTTTGTTTTCTTTGGTTTCCTAAAAATGTCCACATAATTTAAAAGGTCTTTACTGCACTCAGGCCAATCTTGGATTTTAATCATTTATGCAAACTAAGAACATTTATTCTATGTAGTTCTACGCTCACAGGATGATGATGTGCTCTTAGAATTTCAACGTTTTACTGAGAAGCAAAGACATGTAATGTAAAGGGAGAAGCTGATACTAAACAAAAGCATAAAAACAGCCTTTGTTTTAGTTGTATAACAAAACATTGTGGGGCGTACATGAAAATAGGCCGTTATAGCGAAAGGCCATAATTTTGTTATTATTTAATACAATTTTGTGTTTGTTTCTGTGTTTCAGTGTCTTTTGGAAATAATAGCAATATTTAATTTTGAAAATTTATGCAATATAAAAATTTACAAAAGCATCACCTCTTACTTTTGGTTTTGATATCTTTTTGGAAGTTTAGCTTTTTCTGTGTATTTGAGTTATCGTACAGCAACATTTCCATCGTTCATTAACGCATCTGAATCAAATGCGTCAAATGTGCATACTGTTCCACTGTTGAGTCATGTGATTTAGTCGTATGTACAACACCTTCTCCGATTAAATCTCGGAATACATAGCTACAATAAATTGATGGAACATGTCTTTGCTTCTCAGTAAAACGTTGAAATTCTAAGAGCACATCATCATCCTGTGAGCGTAGAACTACATAGAATAAATGTTCTTAGTTTGCATAAATGATTAAAATTCAAGATTGGACTGAGTGCAGTAAAGACCTTTTAAATTATGTGGACATTTTTAGGAAACCAAAGAAAAAAATAATAATATCGCTCTTCTTTCTATAAGACATCAAAACAAAAATGATAAAAATTTACTATACAAAAACCGAAGTACTATACAGAAACAAACAAAAGATAGCATAAATGAAACAAACCAGAAATTGCACACAAGATTAAAAAAAATATCGCTAGACTTTGAAAAAAAATATCCAAATAATCCAAACTAAAAGTGAATATGCTTAAAAAATCAAAATCCAAATTATCGTATTCTAAAAAACAAACAATAACAAACGTATTGCACAACCGTTATCCAGTTCGAAAAATTAAGTAAGCACAATAAAAACATACAAATATAAAAGATTCTTAACTATAACTAAAAGTTAATATACTTTTAAAAATGCAATAAATTTCATAACGTATATTCAGTAATACTAAAAGTGAATATACTTAAAAAATCAAATTCCAAACTACGATAGTCTACAAAAGAAACAATAACAAACGTATTGCACAACCGTTATCCAGTAGCAAAAATGAAGTAAGCACAGTAAAAAAAATTGAAACATAAAAGTTGACACTAACTAAAAATTAATGCTTTTAAAAAAGCAATAAATTTCAAAAAGGATATCCAGTAATAGGGCGGCTACACACGCGCAGAAAATACGGATTCATTCAATACCGATCATGACTGTTGCCATTCGGAGGAAAGGGAATAATAATTAAACATCGCATCAAATTAATTTTAAAATTTTCAAGATTAAATTTTAAAAATCGGACTGGTCTATAAAATTGCAAAAAATTTGTACTACATGTGTGCCAAATTTCATTAGTGTGAATGCCATAAATTCGTCAGGGCACCCCGTATAAACCCGACACACATAAACACAGAAACTTCATTTTATAATAGTAGAGATAATTGATGACTTTCAATCAAAGTATTAGTAATTCTACCCGAGCAAAGCCGGTATTTCTGTTAGTAATGAAATAAGTACGTCTGTTGTAGGATATGTCTTGCGGCCTTGCACATTGTGGAGAAATGAACAAGTCTGTGCTGAGATGGCAAAATGTTATAAGTCACTTTTTCAATTTTTCCTGACAGCAATTTTAAGATTCAACATGTGACTCTGTGGTTTTTGACTTATTACAATTTTCCACCTTTGTTTTCTCATAAACTGAAAGAGAAGGACTTACGACATTTTGCCACCTTCTAAACATTAACAAACCAGACTCCAGAATAGGACCTACTCAGTTTTTTGGGAAAGTGAACATTTTGCCATTTGAGCACAGAAATAATATGCATGAAAAAAGTAACAGAGAATGCGATTGAAATTAAATTATTACAAAAACTGTAATTGCCAGAAAGGGACAAATCTTAAAAACACGCTTCTGTTAGGCAGTTTTTAGATTCCTATCCAATTATTCCCATTGACCACACAGATATATGGGTCAAAGAAAACTAAAAGTTTAATATCAGTGATATATCATAACTACCTCCATTTCAAAGTAATGTAACAAACT
This sequence comes from Metellina segmentata, assembly GCA_947359465.1. NCBI lineage: Eukaryota > Metazoa > Arthropoda > Arachnida > Araneae > Tetragnathidae > Metellina > Metellina segmentata. The sequence continues at coordinate 72,781,079 of OX375882.1, forward strand.
GGTTCAATTGCATCGTTTCCGTACCTGCAATGCTGAGATGAAAAAAGAAATACTTAATGGGATATCAAGCTCATTAGTGCACTCTTTGGTTAGTCGTTGTTTTGTCATTTCCCTCAAGCCATTTATCCTCAAAACATAGCTAAATCCGCAATAAGTGGTATTCAGATGTCGTGACCTAAAAATTTCTTTAAAAAAATGCTTTAAAGTTCAGATAAAGTCCTTCAAAATGAAAGGAAAATTTCAATGCGGCGGCCTTATTACTGTATTTTTTTAAATTATGCATTAACTGTAATGAATCTTGGACAGCTCATGAACCAGAATTTCGACTTTTTTGTATAAAAAGCAGAGTATTACATCTCGGAGCGAATGAAAAGGCAAGCCAGCAATACCCGTTGCCTATCCCCTCAAAAACCATTTTCAAAAGTGGAAATGAGGTTTCCGTACTAAACAGTGCTTTGGACAGCCTACAACGAGTTTCTGGGCTTTTCGCTTCAGTCATTTCAGAATTCGAATATTGCAAACTCAAAACAATACCAAAGAACGTTGAATTTTTTGTTAGAAGGCGGCGTAACGAGTAAAACTGATCTAAAGTAGAAAAATTAATGCAACGGGAATACTTTGAACTATCATCAAAATCTCCCCTATAAACTGCAACAAAATTCTCAACAGATGATCAAATACTGCAAATGGAACAGCTACACTCTACGTTTATGAGCAATGGCAACGGCCAGGGCGATTTTTTGGCTAACTTCTAAAGTCGCCAAGGAAAGAATGTTTCCTAACTCTTTTTCGATCACTAATTTTTTTCTTTTTACAACATACTTTTTGAGCACATTTCAGAACGTTTTAAAAAGTATATTTTTAAAAAATTTCACAAAAAGTAGTAAGCTTAAGCACATATCAAAACACATTTGTGAACCAGCAGAGAAACTAATCTACGAATGTTGGGTGAGAACTGAGAATACCCTGAAACTTATCAATTACACTAAATACAGTGAGCATGTTAAAAAAGAAAAAATAATACAACCTGATAACGTCAGAATTCTTTCGTAAAAAAATAATGAAAACGAAAATGGTCAAAAAAACAAAACTCTTAATCCTATATTGTGAAAAAAAAAAAAAAAAACTATTAGAATAAAATAAAAATTCCACAACTATCAAAATACAAATAAATAGACCAATGGTATCACAGAAAACGATTTAAAAGAACCAATGCAATCAAAGGATATTTTAAAAACAAAACCAATGGGAGGAAAGAAAAAATTTCAAACGAATCAATGAAATCAAACGACTTTAACGGATTTTGGAAGAACTTTCTAGAATATTCAAAATGAAAATTGAAAGTTTCCGTTTGCCGAGGTTACCATGAAAACCACAACAGCAATAACGAAAGATGGGCTGACTTAATTTATCGTAACTTGCTACTAGAAGTGCACCAAAAAAAATCGCCAAGCCGTTGCCATCAGTCATAAACGTAGAGTGTAGCTGTACCCTGCAAATACTGAATCCCCACTGATAGAACAGAGCCACCAAGAAGTACAAAAATTACTAAACAGTACCGTACTAAACAGTGCTTAGGACAGCCTACGAGTATCTGGGCTTTTCGCTTCAGTCATTCCAGATTTCGATCATTGCAAACTCAAAATAAGCTCAATGAAAGTTGAATTGTTTGTTAGAAAGCGGTGTACCGGGTAAAACTGATCTAAAGTAGAAAAATTAATGCAACGGGAATACTTTGAAAAAATCTCAAAATCTCCCCTATAAACTGCAACAAAATTCAACAGGTCAAATACTGCAAATGCTGAATCCCCACTGAGAGAGCAGAGCCACTAGAAGCGCAAAAATTTGACGGAAGTTTGGAGAGTGGGGTGTCAGATCAAGTGTTACCTCCGTGGTTAGAAACACCAAATAATTTTGAACCATGTCAGATGTCGAATCAACACCTGAACTGGCACCCCACTGTCCTAACTTCCACACCACGCTAACGTGAGGATGTTTGAAGCCACGTCGGATTTAACATGCACCAGCCCCTTTATCTTCTGTTGGATTCGAACTCGCAGCCCTCTGGTTTCTAATCCGATGTTTTCCCAAACAGGATACCGCGACCCCAAAAGTGAAGGAGGGGAATATTATTTGTTTTGCCACAAGTTTAATTTAAACAGTTGCCCGTTGTGTTGCTCCAGTGTTACCTTAATTAAAAATACCAAATACTACTTTAAACAGAAATATAAATATTTAGTAATGCCGCTAAAGTCTTCAGGAAACAAAAAAATATACTGGTCTTTATCACACCACGAGTTGATTTTAAATAGAAGTCTAAATAATTAAGAATTCCGGTAAGTCTTCCAGATTTAACATTTTAATTAACGTCATACTAGAGTAGCAAATACAACGGGCTATGCAAGTCTTCCAGAAAATATAAAAAAATAATATGGGTTTAGACACGGCTTTATTTTAAACCGAAATTTAAATATGTAGGAATGGCAGTTAGTCCTTCATAAAATACTATTAATTTTGATCCGAATTTATTTTAAACAGAAGAAAGTTTTTTTTATATTTCCAATGGTAAGGCTGGGTACAGATTGCAAAGACAAATACAATACATGATACAATACAGAAATACAATACAGTACAGAATTGACCGAAGTCATTGTAGCCTTATACAAGGCCAGAAGTGATGGTCACTTGTGAAGGGGCACCCAATGGGTGGACCATCATTGTCCCTAACAAAGGACAGCACAATTTACATCCATGCCCTGACCCGGATTCGAACCAGGAACCTTCCGATCCAGAGGTCTAACACTAGACCGGTTGGTCGGCACAGAAGAAAGATACAGGTAAGTATTTTCGAAAATATAAAACCACTGGGATTTGATACGAGTTTATTTAAATTAAAAAAAAAAATTAAAAAAAAAAAAAGAAATTTAAAAAATTAGGAAGGCGTGTAGGTCTTTCAAATAGAAAGAAATACTGTGGGTTTTAACGAGAAAAGTTTAGATTTTTTACTGAAATTTAAATATTTTGATTACAGACTGTAAACAAGACAAGTAAATAATGAAGTCAAGGAACTTGTTATCTGATTGTGATTGGATTTAAAAAACCCAGTCAAGCGGTATCTTGGCCTCGTTTCCGAAATGTAAAAAAGACAGTAGTAGTGACAGCGACCAGTCAATCAATGGTGGTTAAAAATTGTTGAAATTTACCTCTAATCTTTGAATCTCATCTTATGCTAAAAAGGAGAAACAGATCATATATCAACGACAGAAGCATGAAACCTATTTATATAATTATACAACCCGAACTGGTGTTATTTACTTTTGAAAAAATACTCTGCATAATTCAAGTATTTTGTAAGGCGTCGTGTTGTTTAATAGGGCATGACTTACTTTTGCATTTTTTGCCCTTAAGTTCATATAAAACCAATTATTACTGTCCGCGTATTTTTTTAAGTTTTCATATTTTTTCCACACGTACCACTACTCTTTCCTGATATCTTACAGAAGAGCATCAGATTAGCAACCGGAGGGTTGTGAGTTCGAATCCAGCCAAAGACCGTCGTGTACAAAGGGGCAGGTACACGTTAAATCCACCGTGGTCTAAAATATCCTCACGTTGACGTGTTGTGGAAGTTTGGAGAGTGGGGTGCCAGTTCAGAAGTTGCATCGTAATCTGACCGTGGTTCAAAATTACGTGGTGCTATTTACTGTCCTCGGATTATTGTCTCTTTTATAATTATTGTCCTGGAATCTTTCCCGGTGGGATTGATCCCGGATGTCGTCAATAGACCGTCGTGTTGCTCAAGTAAGACGTTAATTAAAATGCCTACCTACCTACCTAATACAAGTGCCGATCAATCGGTCCGGTGGTTAAGGTGTTAGCCTCTAGATCTGAAGGTTCCTGGTTCGAATCTCGATCAGTGCATGGATGTTTGTAAGCGTATGATGTAGAGGCAGCTGGTGCACCTTAAATCTGTTGTGGCAGAAAGTCCTCATTTTGGGTTGGTGTGGAAGTTTGGAGAGTGGGGTGCCAGTTCAGATGTTGCCTCGTCATATGACCGTGGTTCCAAATTACGTGGGACCGACCAACGGGTATAGTGGTTAAGGTGTTAGCCTCTAGATCGGAAGCTTCCTGGTTCGAATCCGGATTCGGGCATGGATGTTTGTAGCGTATGGTGTAGAGGCGGCTTGTGCACCTTAAATCAATCGTGGCTGAAAGTCCTCACGTTGGGTTGGTGTGGAAGTTTGGAGAGTGGGGTGCCAGCTCAGGTGTTGCTTCGTCATCTGACCGTGGTTCAAAATTACGAGGTGTTGTCCTCGGATCTTTCCCTTAAGGGACTGATCCCGGACCGTCGTCAATAGCCCGTTGTGTTGCTCTAGTACGACGTTAACTAAAATGACATGAAATGACATAAATCTGTCGTGGCCGAAAGTCCTCATGTTGGGTTGGTGTGGAAGTTTGGAGAGTGGGGTGCCAGCTCAGGTGTTGCTTCGTCATCTGACCGTGGTTCAAAATTACGAGGTGTTGTCCTTGGATCTTTCCCTTAAGGGTTTGATCCCGGACCGTCGTTAATAGCCCGTTGTGTTGCTCAAGTACGACGTTAACAAAAAAAATTACCAAATTATTAATTACCAAATTACGTGGTGCTATTTACTGTCCTCGGATTGTTGTCTCCTTTATTATTATTGTCCTAGGATCTTTCCCGATCGAATTGATCCCGTACCGTTATCAATAGCCCGTAGTGTTACTCCCGTACGACGTTAATTAAAATACCTACCAACCTAATATCTCACAAGTGCTGAACAATCGGTCTGGTGGTTAACGTGTAAGTGCATGGATGTTTGTAAGCGTATGATGTAGAGGCGGCTGGTGCACCTTAAAACTGTCGTTGCCGAAAGTCCTCAGTTTATGTTGGTGTGGAAGTTTGGAGAGCGGTGGGCCAGCTCAAGTGTGGCTTCGTCATCTGACCGTGGTTCTAATTACGTGGTGTTGTCCTCGGATCTTTCCCATGAGGATTGCTGTCACTAATAGCCCATTGTGTAGCTCCAGTGTTGGCTAATTAAAAATTCTACCACACTATTTCAATTGCGAGTTTGTTTTTGTATTGATTCCCCTGAAGTCAGATTGCATTTAAACTAAGACGAAATTGAGTAACAAATGCTATCTCAATGCATTCAAAATGAGGCTCCGTTTGAGGACATCGGCTTAAGGATAACCCGGGAATGGGTAATTGGGGACAGTCCCCCTACAAAACTTCCACGTCACCAGCAGACATTCAAGTGACAAATAGTTAGATAAACCCCAATCGGGCTGTGGTTTATCTAACTCGTGCTATCATATCTCCCGTCAGGCTATTTTCACTTTCAGCAACGCACTCTGTCACGTTTCTACACAGGAGATGCATACACGGTTGTAACTAGTGCACGGATTAAATGCGTGGGAAACATGCAGCAGGTGTTTTTTTTTTTCCACCCGTCGGATCTGTTTAGTTTATAGTTAATCCCTTACGCTTTCTGATGGGTTTTTTTTAGCTATCGTTACCGTTATTTCTGATAGTCGAGTTTTTTAATCACGCCAGGGTCAGATCTAGCTACGAGCAATGTTTTATCCGTTGAATGGGTCTGTGACTCAAAATATGAAAAATAGTCCAATTTTTTTTTATCTCTCTCTATACTAAAAAAAAAGTTGCCGACGCCGCAGGATTGAAAACTGTGTTGTTTAGCTCGATTCTTAGACGATTTCCCGAGAAAGTACTGATCGGAAAAAAACGAAATTAACATGGTTTGTTCTTCATTGTATTCCCTGGACAATTATTGAGATTTTTTTCCTATGCGGCTATTAGTTTAGGGTTTATTAAGTGTCAAAATTAAAGAAGCGAACTTTCTTCCGCGAGTGAGCAAAACCCATACAAATTTTCAGTCTTCAGCCGTGAGTTTTTTTTAAGAGTACCTCTCAACGTAAATTTGTGCAGCTCGTCGAGTTTTTTTTTGAAATTTCAATTTGGTACCTGGTAATAATTTTTTGAAATTCGGGAAAAATCGAGACATTTTTGTTATTTTTTTAAACTGCCGTATCTATATCTTGTTACTATTAGTTTTTAGTTTTTAAAATATCGCAGTATACCTCAGAATGTGCTCTTTCTTACGGTACTATTATTTTTGAAATCGGTTAATAATTAAATTGGATGCGATCAAAAGTTGGTCATACAAAATTCGGAATCTTTGGATATTTTCGCTCGGGGGTTGGCGAGTGTAAGCGAGCAGGGGGCGGAGCCCCCTAGTTATCTTAAAAAATAATATAGATAGATATAGTAGAGTCCCGATTATCCGAGTCAATGTGAACCAAGACTAACTCGGATAGCCAAAAAACTCGGTTAAAGGGAAAATTGTAAATAAAATAAATCATGTAGGTTTAAATGTATATTTTAACAAATACAAAAGTTATACAGATACACCACATGCAATTCATATTGTTACGATAATTAAAAAGTTCTTACTTAAAAAAGTCCTTAATTGTTTTTTTTAAATAAGAACTCTAAACTATCGTAACAATTCTGGTCGCTTTTTCTTGTTGTTCTATATATTCAATAGAACTTTCGATAGCTTTTAGTTCATCTGTATGGTAGATTTTCATAGGTTCGATTTTCATCGGCACTGTCTCTCTCTTTTTATCATCACTAGATTCATTTTCCTTTCTGACGATCTATTTATCTGTAATCTCTTGTTCGTCAGCGTTTATCCTCTTCGTTGATTGGCTCAGACAATGGCAGTTTCATGACCAAATCCAAAAGCTCATCGCTACCTTCATTGGACTTTCCGTGGTGTTCTGTATTCTGTGTATCGATAATTTTCCTCCACAACTTTATTATGGTGACTGATTTTACTTCATCTCAAGCCTCAGCAATCCAGTAGACAGCATTCTTTAGATTAAAACTTTTAAGTGTCTCGAGGACACTTTTATTTTCCTCAATTCCATCAATAAGAGCTTTTCGTAATTTTTGTTCGATAATTTCTCTTTATGTTCTCCAAAACACCTTCATCTAAAGGCTGAATTAGTGATGTGACATTGGGAGGCAAAAAAAGAACTTTAATGTTGCCACTCACCAATTCATCATCATTCGGATGACAGTGAGCATTGAAAAGTAAAGGGGGCAGTGTTGTTGGATTTTGTTTTCCTGAGTGTTCGTGAGATCAAGTTCAGAATTTTGTGCGGTAGTTTTAAAAATGTAAAATGCAGAACCCCAAAAAATATCTTAGAAATATTTGATAGCATGGCTAAAGATTTTCCGTGGGCCAATAAGATGAAGGCGAGGTTCCACCCAACAGAAGAAAACAGTCTAAGGGTCACGTTACTACTAGTTGTGGTCACGTGATCGAGGGCACTTAAAAAGGCTGCCTTTGCTCATTCTACTTTGGTTTTTCCTCTATGGCTAGCGCATGCGTAAACACACTGAGCCGCACAGCAGTCGTAACACCCCCGGGAGCAAAAAGTGTTTAAAACTGCAACGTACGTCGCAGAACAATTTTCCCATAATTTTATAAAAAGTTTGGCCGATTAGATGTTCTGCCGTGCAAAGCGTGATCCATGCCACACCTTTTTTTTTCTTTTCTAGCTACGAAACAATCTCCCTACACCGCCTAAATTACTTCAAACACTTTATAAATAACGCATCTTCTTTGTCAATGACAAAACATTTAACTTCAAAAGTAATCGACAGAATTGCAAATTTTGAAATGCCCTGGTTTTAAATAAATAAAGTAAGAATTAATTTTGATGTTTTATTATAGATATGTAATACATATTTAGCCGATAATTTTTTTTTACGTCTGTTTTTGATTTTACTGCAATTTTCAAAATTCGGACAAAATATCTGCAGACAATTGCAATTGCTTGGAGTTGTGTTGCAGAACATGAGTATAATTCTGCACCTGGGCCAACACTTACGGCTCGATTTCCTTGGCACAACACCCACCTCCAATTTTAGTATTACGACTGTCTTTTTGTGTATGAAAATTTACTATCACGCGTTATCAATGAGCATAAATATTAAAATTATTATCAATGAATTTTTAAATGAAAATTTACTTTGTAACAACGAAGAATAAATATACAAGTAACTATTATTACCAAGAAAGGTAAATATTCAATGAAATGTCAAAGCAATTACATTGTCCATAATATCACTTTACCATTTAAAAATTTAATAACACTTTTTACTTTACATTAAAAAATTAATTTTGTTTTCATTTAACTGCATACATTCTGAGGAATATTTCTATCCAGTATGGCAAATTATCTGTGGGTGATTACAATACAATTCGATTATTCTAGAGAAAATACAATTATTTTGACATGTTACTCGGTCAAGTATTTCTCCATAGTAGATTAACAGCGTCGCATTTTCATTCCTGTAATAAAGGAACTTAAAAAAAAAAGTCAATTTTATATTAACAGTGCTCATGGACCACATTGGTATTACCAATGAATCTTGAATAAACATGACATAAATTTTAATATTATTTCTAATGAAAGATAATTATTAAAATTGACAAAACTTACTAATGAAAGCTACTTTAATTTAATAACGTTATGAATGGAGGGTAAAAATTAAAACGAAGCATGCTATCAACAATAGGTACGGTAAATAATAAAATTTACTTATAAAAAGTAAAAATTGAAATTTACTAATGTTACCAATAAAGGTATATGTTACAGCTTTTAAAAATTAATAACGAATTTTGACAACGAAAATGAACTAATTTCCATTTATTGCAAATAGATTTAGATAACGAAATTTTACTTAACATTTTAACCAATGAAAGTTTAAGGGGGGGGGGTCTATATCGGACAGTCGTCAAAAGCCCATTGTGTTTTTCCAGTTACACATTTAATTAAATATCTACCAACCAATGAAGGGTAAATAATAAAATTTACATATGAAAGGGTGAAAAAATTGGAATTTATTATATTACCAATAAAAAGGTAAAATTTAAAACTTTTAAATTCGACTAACAAATTTTGATGAATGAAAAAATTCTTGACGCTTAGAGTAACAAAATAATTTTTTAATTATGATGGGGTAATTGGTAATTTTAGTTAACGTCTTACTAGAGCAACACAACGGGCTATTGACGACGGTCCGGGATCAGTCCCTTAAGGGAAAGATCCGAGGACAACACTTCGTAATTTTGAACCACGGTCAGATGACGAAGCAACACCTGAGCTGGCACCCCACTCTCCAAACTTCCACGCCAACCCAACGTGAGGACTTTCGGCCACGACAGATTTAAGGTGCACCAGCCGCCTCTACACCATACGTTTACAAACATCCATGCCCGGACCCGGATTCGAACCAGGAACCTTCCGATCTAGAGGCTAACACCTTAACCACTATACCGGTTGGTCTAATTATGATGGGGAAACAAACACATTTATTAATATTACCAACAATAAATAGTAAATATTAAAATTTACAAATATTGCTAATGAATTTTTTTTAAATATGCTTGAACAAATTTTAAAACCCTTGACAAAATTTGAAATAAATTTTGATAGTGGTAATATAATTTTTTGAAAATTTACTGATAACCTTTCCAATGAATAACTAAATTGAACAAACCCACACACGTTTACATGTTTGGATCTTAGCATTTCTTATAAATCTTGAATTACGAGGTGTTGTCCTCGGAACCTTCCCTTAAGGGATTGATCCCGGACCATCGAAACTAGACCGTTGTGTTGCTCTAGTGCGACGTTAATTACAAATTACCAACTTCCAATTTACCTATATATCCTGCATGCTACCTAAGTTGTAGAAGTTTGTAGAGTGGGGTGCCAGGTGTGACCTCGTCATCTGACCGTGGTTCAAAATTACCCGGTGTTGTCATCGGATCTTCGGGTTTGATCCCGGACCATCGCCAATAGCCCGCTGTGTTGCTGTCGTGCGACGTTAATTAAAAATACCTACCATACCGAGGACAACAGCACGTAACTTTCACCCAAGGTCAGATGACGAGGCAACACCTGAGCTCTTGTTGCCCATTAGCAAGAATTAAATCATAACTTTCGGTAACGTATGTAGATATATTAACGAATCCATTCGTTTTGTTTCATCACTTTGGTACTAAATGTCTCTCGAATAATTTCGGCATCACAGAAAAGTTGATTCCCTTCACTTGTGATTCACCTTTTTGTTCTTTCGACATAGTCAGAGAAAAACAAAATAATGACCGTATATAAAAAGGATGTTAGTGTCACTCTTAACCTTTTGACTACGGCTATAGATATAACAAGCGCGATTCTTTTTTGGCGAGATTATTATAACTTTCAAGGTACACCTGATGTATTGGCCGTTGTCTAAATTCTTTCTTGGCGCGATCATAGTACAACAGCTGAACCGGCCCGTTGTCTAAAGGTTAACTGGCAGTCTGAAAGCTCAGCGGTTGTGTAATTCCGCTTTTGAATATCTTTCTCTTCGCAAATCTCAGTTATACTGAAAGAGGTTTTATAGTTTCTGTTTCTAAATCGCTGTTCATTCGCGTAGTGTTCACAAAATTTTAGCCGACCAACCGGTATAGTGGTTAAGGTGTTAGCCTCTAGATCGGAAGGTTCCTGGTTCGAATCCGGGTCCGGGCATGGATGTTTGTAAACGTATGGTGTAGAGGCGGCTGGTGCACCTTAAATCTGTCGTGGCCGAAAGTCCTCACGTTGGGTTGGTGTGGAAGTTTGGAGAGTGGGGTGCCAGCTCAGGTGTTGCTTCGTCATCTGACCGTGGTTCAAAATTACGAGGTGTTGTCCTCGGATCTTTCCCTTAAGGAACTGATCTCGGACCGTCGTCAATAGCCCGTTGTGTTGCTCTAGTACGACGTTAACTAAAAAATTACCAATTACCAATTACCACAAAATTTTAAAATTTTATTAGGTGTCTAAATATTTACTAAAGGTTTGAATGGCACTTTCGGATCTGAATTGCAAACAGTTCCATAAAGGAATAGGAAAACGGGTCTTCAAATCAGAAATTTTCTACTGTTTCGAATTTCGTAAAAAAATCGAACATAATAATTTATCCACAGCTTAACACCAATCAGGGAAAAATTCAATTTTCAAACGTTAAGTTTTAAAATTTCTAAAATGAATTGTCGTCAAATAAAATGTCAAAGGTTGGAGGTAAGCTATTTATTGTGTTCTGACAAATTAGGCTTTTTGTGACTGCCAAATTGGGGACGAAAGAATATATTCAATCTGGATCTCAAAGAGGACCAGAACTTCGCGAAAACCCAGGTAGGTAGGTAGGTATTTCAATTAACGTCACACTGGAGCAACACAACGGGCTATTGGTTATCAATCCCGAAAGGAAACGAGGCAACACCTGAGCTGGCACCCCACTCTCCAAACTTCCATACCACGCCAACGTGAGGACATTTGAGGCACGACAGGTGTAAAGTGCACCAGCCCCCGTGCATGCGACGATCTTTGTCCTGGAGCTTGTTTCGAACTCGTAACCCTCCGTTTGCTAATTTGCTACTTTTCCAACTGAGTTTCTGCAGCCGGCTGTTAAGAGGTAGGTAATTAATTAGCATCTTACTGGAGCAACACAACGGGCTATTGGCGATGCATCAATCTCAGGAGGGAAAGTAATTTTAAATTGCGGTCAGATGACGAGGTCACACCTGAACTGGCACCCCACTCTCCATACTTCCACACCATGCAAGCTCTCAAGAGGACAAAAATTTAGAAGAAATCTTCACACACACAAAAACTCATGTCTCTAAGACAGAAATAAATAGCCCTTAGAAATCTATTTTATTCGGAAACATTTTTAAGAACCCCAAACAAACATTTCCGGAAGGAGAGCTCCAGCCCAAAAGACCTCCCCTCGGATTACATCACTGTCACACTTCCCCAATCTTTCCTCACACCCCCTACACTTTAGTTAATATGGAAAATTATGTTTCGAATAACTGATACTTTAAAGCGAAACGCAGACGTAACAGGATGAGTCCACGAAATAAAAAGGGGAGTAAACATTATTAAAATCCATTAAGCCGTCTGGAAGTTCGACGAACCCTTTCTGGTCCTGGAGGATAGCGATCGCCGAATAAACACAGCATATGGAAGATTGGACAGTTAATTTAAATGAATTGGAAAAACGGGCCGAAACGATAGCGTTTGGAAGAAAAAAAACTCCTTTCAGCAGCTGCGTCTGACGATAAAGATAAACAAGCTGTTGAAAAAAAAAAGATGTTTTTTCGAAATGGGGGATGACAGAGTGGATGGAGAATGTAATTATCGCTCAAGCTACGTTAACCCTTTCTTGATTGGTAGACGTGGACGTTTCATTGTCTTTCAGTAGCGGTGCGTCAATTTTGTAGATCGGCATCCCCTAATAAAAGTGGGCCAAGGCAGCCCAGTTGGAAGAGCAACGGGTTGCGAGTTCGACACTGGGTTCAACCGAAGACCGTCGTGCATACGGGGACTGGTGTATGTTTAATCTGTCGTGGATACGATTTTGTTATGAATGCGAGATCAAGATCTGATCAGTTTTCTTCCTAGCCAGTTGTATTAGAGGAAATCGAATTCCGTAACTGGTAAAATATACTTCTGAATTCGTCAATAAGAATAAGGTAAAATATTCTTCTGAATTCGTCAATAAGAATTACGTAAAATGTACTTCTGAATTTGTCAATAAGAATGAAGTAAAGAATACTTCTGAATTCGTCAATAAGAATATGGTAAAAAATACTTCTGAATTCGTCAATAAGAATAAGGTAAAATGTTCTTCTAAATTCGTCAATAAGAATAAGGTGAAATATACTTCTGAATTCGTTAATAAGATTGAGGTAAAATATACTTCTGAATTCGTCAATACGAATAAGGTAAATATTCTTCTAAATTCGTCAATAAGAATAAAGTAAAATATACTTCTGAATTCGTCAATAAGAATAAGGTGAAATATACTTCTGAATTCGTTAATAAGATTGAGGTAAAATATACTTGTGAATTCGTCAAAACGAATAAGGTAAAATATTCTTCTAAATTCGTCAATAACAATAACGTAAAATATACTTCTGAAATCGTCAATAAGAATAAGGTAAAATATACTTCTGAATTCGTTAATAAGATTGAGGTAAAATATACTTCTGAATTCGTGAATAAGAATAAGTTAAAATATACTTCTGAATTCGTCGCCGCCGTAGCCCGGTTGGAAAAGTAACGAACTAGAAATCAGATGTGTGTGTAGTTGCGACTATGAATACAACCAAGAACCGTCATGTACGAAGGGGGTTGGTGCACATTAAATCTGTCCTGGTCTCAAATGCCCTCACATTGGCGTTGTGCAGATGTTTGGAGAGTGGGGTTCCAGCTCAGTGGCTCAAAATGATGAGATGTTGTCCTCGGATCATTCCTTTCGGGATTGGTCCCGGGACGTCGCCATTAGCCCGAAGTGTTGTACCGGTATGACGTTAATTAAAATACCTACCAACCTACTCATGCTACACTGATTATAATTCTCATTAAAAAAATAACCCGTTGTGTTCTTCCACTGTAACGTTAACTAAGATTTACCAAATATCCATTAAAAACATAATTTTGCATTTTATTCGTGGAAGAAATAATTAATACAGACTAAAAGTGTGATTATTTTCGTTTAAAAGAGAAGATTTTATTAACTGCAGAGTAAAATATAATCTCAGTCGACAAGCTGTTCTTGCCTCCTTCATTTCGGCACCGGCTTCGAAGCAGCATCACTGACTCCAGTTTATATATCTCTGAGCAGACCAACCGGAATGGTGGTTAAAGTGTTAGCCTCTAGATCGGAAAATTCCTGGTTCGAATCCGGGTCAGGGCATGGATGTTTGTAAGCGCATGGTGTAGAGTCGGACGATCACCTTAAATCCGTCGTGGCCGAAAGTCCTCACGTTGGGTTGGTGTGGAAGTTCGGAGAGTGGGGTGCCAGCTCAGATGTTGCCTCGTCATCTGAAAGTGGTTCAAAATTACGTGGTAATACACCGAATGGCTTACGCTGGGACGGTGGTAACGAGTTGAATATATCCCTCAGAGGCCGAGGTTGAAAGTGAGGAAGTGGGTGTCCCAAAAGTCGACGCAGCGTTCGCTTGTTTCGCACAGGCGATACTTTCCATCGGAAATTGTGTTGCTCTAGTACGACGTTAACTAAAAACTACCAATTATTACCATAGGAAATTTAGAAACTTCTCTCGCACCCACAGGGGTGCACGTGACCTAGGGTTAACAACGATTATCTATTTTATTAGAAGGTCGATGTTTGATTGGAAGTCATTCCAAACTGGAATCCTTGGGAGAATGGGCCTTCAGATAAATGTCGAGGCAGGTGAGAAGAGATTAGAGTTTACATAATAACATCAGAATATCAACATGATGATTAAATGGACGGAATTGAATCGATTATGTATGTTTAACAATCCAGCGATAGTGAGACTCCTTTGCTTGGTTTTCCACGCGATATCTAAAGGGAAGAGGATCGGGGAATTTGCATCCTAACCGATAGCAGAAGCTCATCATCGGAGTATTTAGAGTATTATCGACAAAACTTGATAGGTAGGTAGTTAATTAACGTCGCACTGGAGCGAGACAGAAGGTTATTGGAGACTGTCTGCGATCAAACCCTAATGCAAAAATCCAAGGACAACACCAAGTAATTTTGAATAGTGGTCAGATGGTAATGGTAATTTTAATTAACGTCGTACTAGTGCAACACAACGGACTATTGACGACGGTCCGGGATCAGTCCCTTAAGGGAAAGATTCGAGGACACCACCTCGTAATTTTGAACCACAGTCAGATGACGAAGCAACACCTGAGCTGGCACCCCACTCTCCAAACTTCCACAACACTCCAATGTGTGGACGTTTACTGCCACTACGATTTGACGCTCACCAGCCCTCTTGGTACACGACGGTCCTTGATTGGAACTTCGTACTGGAGGAAATACAATTGGCGACGTACCGGGATCAATCCCAAAGTGAAAGATTCGAGGACAACTCGTAATTTTAAATCTTGTTCAGATGACGATGTGAAGACGTGGCACCACACTCTACATACCAGACTAGTGACCAATTCCACGAGAGATTTAACGTGCATCAGCCCCCGTGTACACGAAGGTACTACCGCGGCCATGTCAAATACTCAGATGAAGTTCGTGATGAGTTGGTGCTCGCAAGATTTGATAATCGGAACGATTTATTTTACATGCAGTATGTAGTGTAATATAGTAGGTAATTAAATAATTTTTCAGTTACGTCGTACTAGAGCAACACAATGGACTAGTAACGACGGTCCGGGATCAATCTCCTAAGGGAAAGATCCGAGGACAACACACCGTAATTTTGAACCACGGTCAGATGACGAGGAAACACCTTAGGCATCCCACTCTCCAAATTTCCACACCAACCCAGAGTGAGGACTTTAGGCCACGAGAGATTTAAGGTGCACCATCCGCCTCAACACCATACGCTTACAAACATCCATGCACTGACCCGGATTCGAACCACGAACCTTCCGATCTAGAAGCTAACAAGCTAACACCTTAACCACCAGATCGGTTGATCGGCAAGCAATATAGTGGGATGTATAGATTATAAGTACTGTATAGATGAACAATGTACAGATGTAATTACTGTATAAATGTAACTATGTACAGATGTAATTACTGTATAAATGTAACTATGTACAGATGTAATTACTGTATAAATGTAACTATGTACAGATGTAATTACTGTATAAATGTAACTATGTACAGATGTAATATATTAATATATAGATGTAGTCTTACTATTTTAATACTTAATCTTACATAGATGTAATCTATTTGTTATATCTACAGGGTGGTCCCGAATTCATGGTACAAACTTTAATGGAAGGTACAGGACATTGTAACAATGATTTATTGTATAGGAATGTATAGTCGCAAGTGACGCGGTGAGGCGTAAACAGGGGAAATAAAAGGAAAGAGAAATGGAGTGATCGGTTGGTATCATTGCCGGTAGAGGGCAGTAGATGTCTAGCCGCTGTTGAACATGATGCATCGCAGTAGGGAAAAGCGCCATTCACAATTGTGCTGCCGTAGACGATGGGTGACTTTACGTATGCAGAAAAAGCAGACATGCATTACATGTACGGCCGTGCAAATGGTAACGGCAGAGCTGCGTTACGAATGTATCGCGCGGAGTATCCTGATCGACGAATGCCGGATCATAGAATTTTTCAACGGTTACATCGTCAACTTTGTGAAACAGGTGCGTTCGACGTCAACAGACATGGCGCTGGTCGAGTAAGAGCTGTACGCACTCCAAGGCTGGAAGAAAGCATCTTGAACATTGTGGCTGATAGACCCGAGTCAAGCACAAGAACTGTTGCGCGTGACGTAGGTGTGAGTCATCAGACTGTATGCAGAGTGTTAAACGAAAATCGCTTACACCCCTTCCATTTTCAGAAAGTACAAGCATTGAATCCGGCAGATTATCCTCGCCGCGTGAACTTCTGCCTGTGGGTGATGCAGCAATGTGCGTTGCAGCCGGATTTCGTAGATTATGTGCTATTTACAGATGAAGCGACATTTTCACGCGAGGGTGTCTTTAATGCGCACAATTCCCATGTGTGGGCAACCGATAATCCACATGCAACGCGTCGACATGCGTTTCAACAACGTTTCAGTATTAATGTGTGGGCTGGTATTGTGAACGACTTTTTGATTGGCCCATACTTACTACCCACGCGGCTCACTGGCGGAAGCTATCTTATTTTTCTGAAAGAAGTGTTACCACAACTGCTGCATGATGTTCCGATCGCCATTCGTAACCGCATGTGGTTTCAGCACGATGGGGCGCCAGCACACTTCAGCATTGATGTACGGAATTACCTGAATGCCACGTTTGGTACTCGATGGATTGGGCGTGGTGGACCAGTCCCTTGGCCACCCCGATCTCCCGATTTATCGAGCCTCGATTACTTTTTATGGGGACATCTAAAGCATCTTGTTTGAGACTCCAGTTGACTCAGATGAGGATCTCGTCGCTCGCTTATCTGTAGCTGCTGCAGGTGTGCGTGAAATACCAGGCATCTTTGAACGTGTACGCCAATCGCTCCACCGACGCTGTCAAGCATGTATCGATACTGGTGGACGCAATTTTGAACAATTACTGTAAACATGACACTTGTCAACAACGCTTTCAATAAAATCTTTGTTTTTCCTTTCGGCCGTTATTTCCCCTGTTTTCGCCTCACCGCGTCACTTGCGACTATACATTCCTATACAATAAATCATTGTTACAATGTCCTGTACCTACCATTAAAGTTTGTACCATGAATTCGGGACCACCCTGTATATCCGTAGTCAAAGGGTTAATAACTTACCTTCCATCCAAAAGAGGTTCTGATCATTCATCGAAGGACATCTTGTGCTTTTTTGAATTGGACAGTTACACTCTTTATTTCACTCACTTAAGAATATGATTGTGTACCACGATAATACTTTTAATGTTAGCATTGATGTTTTTTCATACAAAATTATAACCATTGAACCCGATTATCTAAAATGAAAATCACGGAACCGTAATGTACTCTGAAAAGTAAAGAATATGCAAGCAAAAAAATATACATTTAAAAGTTTTCATTGTATGCGTTGAAATAGGATATCGAAAAAAGATGAACGCAAATACAATCTATCAATTCATTCAGAATAGAAAACTAAGAATTAGGTTCGTGATTAATATTAATTATACAACTTGTAAGAAACATCGATGGTAATGAAAGGGGTTAATAATTGCATACAATTTTAATTTCAAATTATGCCACTTACACTGGATATCTTGAAATCTTAAAGATTTTTGTAAAATATTTTAGAGTTGCGTCGCTTTTCTAGGTAGGTAGTAGAATTAGCTTCGTACTGGAGCAACACAATCCGCTATTAGAGGCGCTCCGGGATCCATCCCGAAGGGAAAGATCTGAGGATAACACCAGGTAATTTTGAACCATGACCATATGACGAGATGAACAACTGAGCTGGCGTCCCACTCTCCAAACTGTCATACCACGTCACAGTGAAGACGTTTGAAGCCATGATAGATTTAACGTGCACCAGATCCCACATCCACATGATTGGATCGAGTTTCGAACTTAGTCCTCCGATTGCTAATTCGCTAATCTTCCAACAGCGCGCCTTCACTTCTGGAACAGCGATTTAAGTAGATTGAAAGCTCAAGTATTCTAAGTTGGTTGTCTTGAGGTTTAATGGGGCAAGGGTATTCGAGTATTTAAGTATGTATGATTAATTATTTTCATTTTGACAGCATGATATTCTATGATCATTGAGGTACTTGCTGTTCCTTTCTTGACAATGGCTTCAGCGGATGTAAACACGTTAGAGTCCTTTAAAAGAGAACGTTGCGGAATACCTTTCAAGTCAAGGATACTCAAAAGTACCCACCGAAAGGATTAATAGGTCAGATCTAAGGAATCGGGGACCTCTGTTCTCAAATCAATAACACAAACAATTTGTATTATAATGCATTTGTGGGAAACACATCTTGTTTACCTCGCCGTAACACATGAGATTAACCTACAATTTTTATTTACGTTTAGTTCCAAAAGGGTTTTATTGCAATTTTATGGTGAGCAATAAAAGTTCGTTCGAAAATGCGAGTTTTGTTCTTCGACAGGACATGAATTATATCTTTTGAAATTACCCTTACGAAAGTTGTTTTCTTCTCATCATCATACACTCGTATTTTTTTTGCGCCATAGTCCGATAGCAATTTTTTTTTATTCGAATGTTTAAAATTTTTGTCGCGAAATTTATTTTTTAGTGTTGTTTCTTGTAGGCCTGTGACTTACGTGACGTTGTGCTACTATCTTTCCGACCAACGAGTCTGGTGGTTAGGTGTTAGCCTCTACATCGGAAGGATCCTGGTTCGAATACGGGACAATGCATGGATTTTTTTTATGCGTATGGGTGTAGAGGCGGCTGGTGCACATTAAATCTGTCGTGGCTGAAATTCCTCACGTTGGGTTGGTGTGGAAGTTTGGAGAGTGGGGTGCCATCTCAGGTGTTGCCTCGTCATCGGACCGTGGTTCAAAATTACGAGGTGTTGTCCTCGAATCTTGCACTACTTAAGGGACTGATCCCGGACCGTCGTCAATATCCCGTTGTGTTACTCTAGTACGACGTTAACTAAAATGATCTCATATTCCCCATTATGTTTAATCCCGGACCGTCGTCAATAGCCCATTGTGTTGCTCTAGTACGACGTTAACAAAAATGACCTTATCTTACCTATTAGGATTAATCCCGGAAACGTCGCCAATAGCCCATTGTGTTGCTCTAGTACTACGTTAACAAAAATGACCTTATCTTACCCATTGGGATTACTCCCGGACCGTCGCCAATAGCCCATTGTGTTGCTCTAGTACGACGTTAACAAAAATGACCTTATCTTACCCATTGGGATTAATCCCGGAAACGTCGTCAATAGCCCGTTGTGTTGATCTAGTACGACGTTGACAAAAATGACCTTATCTTACCTATTAGGATTAATCCCGGAAACGTCGTCAATAGCCCGTTGTGTTGCTCTAGTACGACGTTAACAAAAATGACCTTATCTTACCTATTGGGATTAATCCCGGAAACGTCGTCAATAGCCCGTTGTGTTGCTCTAGTACGACGTTAACTAAAATGACCTTATCTTACCTATTGGGATTAATCCCGGAAACGTCGCCAATAGCCCATTGTGTTGCTCTAGTACTACGTTAACAAAAATGACCTTATCTTACCCATTGGGATTGCTCCCGGACCGTCGTCAATAGCCCATTGTGTTGCTCTAGTACGAAGTTAACTAAAATGATCTTATCTTACCCATTATGATTAATCCCGGACCGTCGTCAATATCCCGTTGTGTTACTCTAGTACGACGTTAACAAAAATGACCTATCTTACCCATTGGGATTACTCCCGGACCGTCGTCAATAGCCCATTGTGTTGCTCTAGTACGACGTTAACAAAAATGACCTTATCTTACCCATTGGGATTAATCCCGGAAACGTCGTCAATAACCCGTTGTGTTGTTCTAGTACGACGTTAACTAAAATGACCTTATCTTTCCTATTGGGATTAATCCCGGAAACGTCGTCAATAGCCCGTTGTGTTGCTCTAGTACGACGTTAACAAAAATGACCTTATCTTACCTGTTGGGATTAATCCCGGAAACGTCGCCAATAGCCCATTGTGTTCCTCTAGTACGACGTTAACAAAAATGACCTTATCTTACCTATTAGGATTAATCCCGGATACGTCGTCAATAGCCCGTTGTGTTGCTCTAGTACGACGGTAACAAAAATGACCTATCTTACCCATTGGGATTACTCCCGGACTGTCGTCAATAGCCCATTGTGTTGCTCTAGTACGACGTTAACAAACCCGGGTTCCCTGTCAGTCAACTACTGACCTAAAGCAGGTGACGGACGGGAAATACATTTCTATCGCGCTTCTACATGGGGTAGCACTGCTCTCCAAATCACGCACGACAGTCGACAATCTGTGACTAAATACTCGCGCTGCTTCAACAGCAGCATAAGAAACAACATGTTGACAGATGGGGTGATTTTCTAAGTTACAAATGGTCGATTGTCGCCCGCGATTAACCAAGCAGCGTTCCTTCATAATTGTATTTTCCCTTCTGTCACCTTCTTTTGGCCTGTGACAGACGGTCTGCCTAGGCAACGCGACACGAGCTCCCTTTTTACTCGTTTGGTGTCGCTCGAGGCGACCTGGGCGACATGACTTGGGTCAAAATAACTTCTATTCGTTGCGACTTCGAGACCGCAGATGGACGACCGTCTCGCGCGATTTGATGAGCAAGGATCCCCGCGCGACGGGAGCAGTAGAGACGCAATTAGCCTTCTGTCGCACACCTTTGGCAGGTGACAGACGGGACGACCTGGGTGACACGACTTGCGTCACGCTACTTTACTTCGCTGTGACTTGACTCGCGATCCAAGCGGATGACGGCACTATGTGGTACGAAACAGAAAGGAAGCTCTTGTCCAAGGCCCGATGCACACATCCGATTTTTCAAGGTGCGGCACCGATGCCCAACTATGCACACATAACCGTGGAATGACGCAAGTTCTCATTTCGCGCCATTTGCATCATCTGTACTCACAGAAACCTCACATGATGATCCGTCTGCAGCAGATGAAGAATCAAATCCTCTCATTCCAAAGTATTCACCTGTTCAGACAAAGCCCTGCGGTAGTTCAAAGCCCAGGACGAAAGCGACTCGATTCAATTCAACATTTTAAAGAAATTCAGAGGATTTAGCGGCATTTAAAGGCATGGACCTTTAAAACAATGAAAACGTAACGAATACAATTTTATTTTTGTAGAACTAGGTGGATCCCCCGGGGATTGCGTAGCAATCCCATTTGGTTTGCTTCGCAAACCTACATTCCTTTCGCATAGTGAAACTATCTGAATAATTCGTATTATCCTGATTTCATTATCCGGTCCATGACGCCCTCGCTGTGACGTCGTTGTAATGAATTTTTCGTATTTGACGATTTTTCGTATTTTGTAATAACGTATTTGTAATAAATGTTTCACATAAAAATCTTATTTTATAAATAAATAGCACAAAATGTAATATTCAACCTATGTTTTTACCACTGAAAGCTAAATGGGCCTGGTGTGGCAATGATCACAGTAACCCCACCACCATGTGTCCACACTAGCCAATTGGAGGCAATGGTAATTTTAGTTAACGTCGTACTGGAGTTACACAACGGGCTATTGACGACGGTCCGGGATCAGTCACTTGAGGTAAAGATCCGAGGACAACACCTCGTCATTTTGAACCACGGTCAGATGACGAAGCAACACCTGAGCTGGCACCCCACTCTCCAAACTTCCACGCCAACCCAACGTGAGGACTTTCGGCCACGACAGATTTAGGGTGCACCAGCCGCCTCTACACCATACGCTTACAAACATCCATGCCCGGATTCGAACCAGGAACCTTCCGATCTAGAAGCTAACACCTTAACCACTATACCGGTTGGTCGGCAGCCCCATGGAGGCATTTGTTTATTTAGGCTTACTTCTGGTTAATTTAAACCATGTAGAGCAAAAGTGAATATCAAAATAGCTAATGAATATATTCATGTAATAACATAATGTGGCCTTTTTTTTAAGTATTGAATTAAAATAGTATAATCTTGTAATTGAAAGACAAATCAATAACTTACTTTTCCACCATGAAAACCTAGTTTCATAAATTGCTACTAAACTATCAAGTGTGTTGACATGCAACTACACATGGAAGTTTATATCAGTGTTGGTATTCTACAAAAACGTGTAGAGAGATTTTGACTGACAAATATCAGAATTGATCAAAATATCCACACTAGCCCCATATCCACAGTAGCCCCCTTCTCCCCTATAATGCGAGTAGTTAATATTAGTTTGCGAGTAGCGATAATAGTTTTGCGATTAAAACACCCTCCTCTTTAAATTTCTGAGTTTTGAAAAACGCAGTAGACCTTGAACTTACACCTTCGTACCGCATGTGATGAACTGGAATGTAAACATATTTGCAAATCCTGCTATGTCACAGGAACTGTAATCATCTCCCGCAAAAACCCCGACACCTGTTTGTCACTCTTTTATCAAAATAATCGAATTTGAATCCCATGTCCATTTAGAAGTGTTGTCGCAACAACGCCACTAAAATAACCGAAAACTTCGCGACAACCCAACTAAAAATAACCGAACCACACCAGATAAAGCAATTTTGCCTTGTTATCCCCGCGCTCGGCTCCGCTCCCTATCGGAAAATTAAAAATCAGAATGAAAAATATTTTTGTAAATACCCCTATCGACCAAACAATGTTTCCCCTTGTCTTGAACCTGTTAAGGATGCCACGCTGTATCGACTGTTTTCGTTCGGATTCCTATTGAATGAATGACGAGCTGTCGTTGAGAAAACATGATAAGTTCCCTTATCTTGTTTGTGTGGAGATTAGGGTTCTCTTCTGTGCGCCTCTCCCCCTTCTTCTAACCCCTTTTTTTTCTAAGACGTGAATCATTATTATCAGCGCTTTGTTTGCTCTGCTGTTTGCAGGCCCTGTTTACTCTGCAGTGCTGTCCTACTTGTCCTACTATTATTGTTCCGATGGCAGGGAATCGTGTTGTGAGGCAAACAACTCGAGTGCTTTGAAGAGTGCCGAACGTTGTTGCCTTTAAAGGAGAAGGACGCTGTGATAAGTTTAATTATCTCTTCCGCACCTCTTCATTATCAAGAATCTCAGAGTGGAGTCCAGAAAGTTCTGTATGTTACAGTTAAGGCGGTTCTCACGAATCAAGTTTAATTGATCGATTATAGTTGATTGATAAAAGTTGAATATGACTTGAATCAGTTTTTGTTCTCACATTTCAATAGAAACTGATCAACAGTTAAGTGAAAATATAAAAGTCACAGTTGAAAAATTATTTATTCATAGAAAATCACATTTAAGGTATCGGCATAGAGCAAAATTTTCCGCAGATTTCAAATCTCATTGAAATCTTTACTCTATTTTTAACGATCGCAAAGATACAAACTTGACCTAGAGAATAAAAAAGCACTTTTGTTTTTGTGTCTCGAATAAAATAAACCACGGCGGATCGTTTGCGTGGAAATAAAGTCGAAGGCAGATGGCGGATGACTCATCATTTGAATTATAAAGTTAGAATGGGTCAAAATTTTCTTGATCCACTAAAAAATTGAAAAACTTTAATGAAACAAAGGTTCTCACTATAGTTTTCATTCAACTTTTGTTGTTGTTGGGTTGGCGTGGAAGTTTGGAGATTGGGGGTGCCAGCTAGGGTGTTGCTTCGTCATCTGACCATGGTTCAAAATTACGAGGTGTTGTCCTCGGATCTTTCCCTTAAGGCAGTGCTCCCCAACCTTTTTATCGCTGCGGACCGGATCAGCGTTTGATAATTTTAACGCGGCCCACTGAGGGAGGGGACGTTGATTGTTTATATTTTAGATTGTTTTGATTTAACAATTTTAATTTAATTGTATTTAAACATGCCTTCAAAATAAAATTTAGTTACACCAAAAATTGAATATAAAGTTATTTAACATTTTAACTCACTAGACCGCTAAATCAACGAGAACTCTGAGCTTGTTTCTTTGCAACGAGACGGTTTCATCTGGGGGTGATATTTTTGATCCAATTTTGACAAATGTGACAGCTGTTTTCAACTTGGCAGACAAAGTAGCTGCATTTAAAGCCAAACTGAAGTTGTCGGGACGGCACGTGAACAGAGGCATTTTGGACATGTTTCAGACATAGCGGGGATTTTAGGCGAGACTGAGCCTAAACATTCATTCTCCCAGTAGGTGCACGATCACCTGTCTTTGCTTTTAAAGAGTTCGAGCGCTACTTCTCATATACAAGACATCCACGAACTAGTAAAGAATGGATCCGCGACCCATTTGTCAACAAATCAGGCGAATCTAGCATGTATGTACAAGAAGAAGATCAACTGCTGGAGATTGCAAATAAAGGCGGCCTTAAAACTACGTTCGAGTCAAAAACTCTGCCGATGTTCTGAATTAAAGTCATCACAGCACTTTAATCCCTATTGCCATTTCCGACAAACTATATGTATGAAGCGGGGTTTTCTGCAGTGTCAGCAACCAAAACAACGGAATAAACTGGACATAATTTAATGTTCCTTGGGCGGCCCGGTACCATTTGATCCACGGACCGGTACCGGTCCGCGGCCCGGGGGTTGGGGACCACTGCCTTAAGGGACAAAACCCGGATCGTCGTCGATAGCACGTTGTGTTGCTTTAGTATGACTTTAACTAAAAATTACCATTATTATACCATTCAACTTTTGTTGATCAACTATGACCGGTCAATTAAACTTGATTCGTGAGAACGCGCCTTTAGATGGAAGATCGACTTGTCCAAATATGGTTGGCCGACCAATTGGTCTGATGGTTAAGATGTTAGCCTGTGGGGCGGAAGATTTCTGGTTCGAATCCCGGTCATGGATGTTTGTAAGCGCATGTTGGAGAGGCGGTTGATGCACCTTAAGTCTGTCGTGGCCGAAAAGCCTCACGTTGGGTTGGTGTGGAAGTTTAGAGAGTGGTGCGCCAGCTCAGGTGTTGCCTCGTCATCTGACCGTGGTTCAAAATTACGTGAAGTTGTCCCAGGGATCATTGCCCTCGAGGATTGATCCCGGACCGTTGTCAATAGAACGTTGTGTTGCTCTAGTACGACGTTAATTAGAAATTACAATTACAATGGATCGTTGCACACCAAGCTAACGTGAGGATATTTAAGGACCATGGCAGATTTAACGTGCGCCATTACCGAAAACGACGGTCTTGTTTGGTGGAGTTTCGAACTTGAAATTCTCCGGTTGCCAGTCGCCAACCAACCTCTATAGTGGTTAAGGTGTTAGCCTCTAAATAGGAAGGTTCCTGGTTCGAATCCGGGTCCGGGCATGGATGTTTGTAAGCGTATGGGGTGTAGAGGCGGCTGGTGCACCTTAAATCTGTCGTGGCCGAAAGTCCTCACGTTGGGTTGGTGTGGAAGTTTAAAGAGTGGGGTGACAGCTCAGGTGTTGCTTCGTCACCTGATCGTGGTTCAAAAATACGGGGTGTTGTCCTAGGATCTTTCCTTTAAGGGATTGATCGTGGACCGTCGTCAATAGCCCGTTGTGTTGTATGTAAAAAATTACCAATTACCGGTTGCCAGTCAGTGACTCTTCCGACGAGGCTGCCGTGGCCACAGTTCCTTAAAATTCCATACAGACTCTGCCATATCATTAGATTAAACCGTTATGCTTCACGCCATAGGTCGGTCTAATCCACCCTTGTGTAGACAAGTGACCGCAAAGCGACAAACCAACCAAACTATTAAGTTACCCACCGGCAAATCAAACTGAAGGTCAACTTGAGCGAAGGCTGGGATATCAAACGTGTTAAATGACTCTTAAATCGTTAACTCGTCTGTAAAAAATGTATACGTCTTCTGCTTTAGATTACTCTAGAACTGTCATCTTTGCTTGACAAACGAACGAAACGCGATCTTCAAACTGTCGCAGAGGAGAGTAACGGAACAGTTTGATTTTTGTTCCGCCTCCGAATAGCTGCAATTAAGTTATTCTAACCCCCCAATGAGGTGAATGTCTGAATGGCAACGCATAAAACCGGCATGAAGGATTAGGTTGCATGGAAAGAAACCAAGAGAACACACACAGTACCTACTATTTTTGTTCCCCCTCCACTTTGAGTGGAGTAACAATACAACTTCATTGGTGCTCTGGATTATAGATGAGCTGTTGAGTCTGAAATAAACTTGGTTTGATGATGATAGTTCCGAGATTAGAAACTGAACTGGTTTTAAATATAAATCCACTTTCATTTTGCGAAACTTAAAACGAATCGAGAATTGCTTTTTTGTTTTTATGTATAGGTAAGGGTAATGGTAATTTTAGTTAACGTCGTACTAGAGCAACACAACGGGCTATTGACAACGGTCCGGGTAATTGGTAATTTTTAGTTAACGTCGTACGAGAGCAACACAACGGGCTATTGACGACGGTCCGGGATCAGTCCCTTAAGGGAAAGATCCGAGGGCAACACTTCGTAATTTTGAACCACGGTCAGATGACGAGGCAACACCTGAGCTGGCACCCCACTCTCCAAACTTTCACACCAACCCAACGTGAGGACTATCGGCCACGACAGATTTAAGGTGCACCAGCCGCCTATACACCATACGCTTATAAACATCCATGCCCGGACCCGAATTCGAAGCAGGAACCTGCCGATCTAGAGGCAACACCTTAACCACTATACCAGTTGGTCGGCGAATTCAAATGAAAGTTCGACGGATTTTAACAGACCCTTTCTAGAATTTTCAAAATAAAAATTTTTACTTACCGCTTGCAGAAGTTGCTATAAAAACGGCAATACAGATGGGTTGCCTTAACCTGACATAAATCGAAACTAGAAGTACGCCATAAAAAAAAAAGCGCCAATGTTGTTGCCACCGCTATAAACGTTGACTGAAGCTGCAACAAATTTTTTATGTCAATAGTATTTGATTTAGTCGGAATGGAACCAGGACCAGGCTTTGGTGTCTGCCCACTGCGCTGGCAACCTGAGAGTTGTAAGCGGAGCTGGTTCCATTCCTCCCTGGTATTAGTAATTTTTAATTAACGTCGCCAATAGCCCGCTGTGTTGCACCAGTGCGACGTTAATTAAAATACCTACCTTAACAAGGACCAGGACTTTCGGCTGGGGTGCCTTGTCGAAGCCGCCACTTGTTCGTTCATTTTCCTATGATGTTTAGAAAGAGGAAATGTGTGAAGTTACTCCTCTTCAAGCATCATCGTGACTGTTGTCCAGTGCTTCCATGTCCCGTAATTATTCATTATACTTGTGAGCCGTGCTCCGATGCGTTTTGATTCACCTCGTTTCCGTCATTAAATAAATGAGCGATTCTCATTTCCTCTTTCGGCACTCGATTCAAAGTGCCTATGAAGGGGGGAGGGGGAGGGTTCTCCGAGCTCCATTGGTGGGAGATGGGGATTGACTTAAACACTAAAATGTGCGACATTTCAGTGATTTTACCGTTGTGCGATTTTTCATAGAGTGAGTAGGAAAGGTTCCATGTTTTGACTGAAGGTTAGACAGTGAATTCTGATTCTGAAATGAATGACAAAAAAATTTCGAACTGTGAATGCTGAATATCTAGGCAAATTACCACACAATATTCTAAAAATACCATTCTGAATTTTTTGTGAATTGTTTAAAAAGTTTTGAGCTTATATTTAATTGAGTTTTAAATTCAATATTTAAGTCTTTTTAATTGAGTTTTTTATTCGATATTTAAGTCTTTTAAATTGAGTTTTCAATTAAATATTTGAGTGTTAATGTAATCAAGTTTCCAATTCAATATATTTCAGTTTTAAAAATTCTGTTTTTTAGGGTTTATTTAAATGAGTTTGAGATGTTTTGACTGATGGTTAGACTGTGAATTCTGATTCTGAAATGAATGACAAAAAAAATTCTGAACTGTGAATGCTGAATTTCTAGGCAAATTACCACGTTTCCAATACTTTATCTGTCTAATCTAATAAATATCTTTTTAATTAATACAAGTTTCTAATTCTCAATATATATCAATATAATTTATACAGGGTGTTTCAGTGAACCGTTTCAGAACTTCTAAGAGGGGTAGGGTACATCCTGACAACTTGAAATCATATAGCAATGTGGGGTCGGAAATGCTTTCCTGAAGCGGTGTTGTACACAGAAGCACCGTAAAGAAAAGTGACCGTAAATGAGAAATCGTTTTAATAATACATGAAAAGAAGCAAAAGGTACATGAATTAAAGTAAGTGTTCGAAGTTTCTTCCACGGGCTACAATGCACGCCTCATATCTCCGACGCATGGACATACGAACATTCTGGAATACTCCAGGCATATCTCGAATTTCTCCGGCAGCTACTGCAATTCTTGCAACTAGCTCCTCAACATTGTCAACAGGGGTGTCATAAACTAGCGATTTCAGATGACCCCAGAAATAAAAATCAAGACATGATAGGTCGGGTGACCGAGCAGGCCAACGCACGGGACCACCACGTCCGATCCACTGCTGACCAAATGTGACATCCAGGTAGTTACGAACATCTCCGCTATAATGGGCAGGGGCTCCATCGTGTTGGAACCACATTGTCTGTTGCGTCGATGCAAAAATCTGTTCATCTCTCTAAAGTTGTGGCAATACTTGCTGCAGAAAGAGCAAGTAGTTAGGTCCGGTTAGACGAGACGGTAACAGGTAAGGTCCGATGAGGTGATCTCCCATAATACCGGCCCATACATTGACCGAAAATCGAATCTGTGCTGCACGACGTCGTATTGCATGCGGGTTCTCGACCGCCCAGATATGGTCGTTATGCGTGTTGAAAATTCCTTCTCTTGTGAAGGATGCCTCATCGGAAAACAACACTTCAGCAGGAAAAAGGGGATTTGTAGCACATTTTCCAAGGTACCACTGTGCGAAAGCAATACGAGGTGCATAATCCTCCGGTTGCTGTGTCTGGACACGCTGCATGTGAGACGGATGCATGTCTTCTTCTCGGAGAATCCTCCAGACGCTGCAATGGGAAACCCCGACTGCGTTTGCTACACTTCGTGTACTCGTTCTTGGATTCCCCTGTACATGCTGCAGCACATTCTGTTCGACCTCTGCAGTCCGTGCTGTTCTTACCCTGTCCCTGTCAGCTCTTTCTAATGA
This sequence comes from Metellina segmentata, assembly GCA_947359465.1. Lineage (NCBI taxonomy): Eukaryota > Metazoa > Arthropoda > Arachnida > Araneae > Tetragnathidae > Metellina > Metellina segmentata. The sequence goes on from OX375882.1 coordinate 72,810,417, forward strand.
ACCTGTCTCAGCTAACCTCTGGTGCAGTCTTGCAAAGAAATTATGACTGGGGATACGCCTCGTCGGATATCGTTCCGCGTACAAACGCTGTGCGGCTGGCCCACTACAATTTGCAGCCCCGTACGCCAAATGCATATCGGCTAACTCTGCGATCGTGTAATCATCCATCCTACTAACTTGGCGTTCTTATGCGAAATGAAGATTCCCTACACGAAAGCTCGGGATTTTCGCACAACGCCATCTACCGCGTCAGGAAAGCATTTCTGACTGCCCATTGGTATATGATTTTGGTTCGTCAGGATGTACCCTACCCCTCTTAGAAGTTCTGAAACGGTTCACTGAAACACCCTGTATATTTCAGCTCTAAAAATTCTGTTTTTTAGGGTTTATTTAAATGAGTTTTAAAATTTCTTTTTTTGAATTTATTTAAATGAGTTTTAAAAATTCTTGTTTAAGTGAGTTTTAAAAATTCTGTTTAGAGTTTATTTAAATGAGTTTAAAGTTTCATGTTGAGTCAATTTCATTGAGCTTTACATTCAATATTTGAGTTCATTTAATCGAGTTTAAATTCACTGTTTGAATCAATTGTATATTTTCAATAGTTGAGTTTATTTAATTGAGATTTATCAATTCGATATTTGAAGTTTTTTAATTACATTCTAAATCATACAAAATTCAATTAGAATTTTAAATTCAACATTGGCGTTTATTTAGTAGTTTTGAAATATTAGTATCTGCAGTTATAATTGAGTTTTAAATTCGGTATTTGAATATAGTTTAATGAGTTTTAAAATCAGTATTTGAATTTTAAGTTCAAGTATTTCATTTTATATGTATAAAACTTAAATTTTTATATTGAATTTTTAAATTTTTATTAGTTTTATTTTTATTTTAAAATGTTTTAACAGGAGTAGAAATAAAAATGAATTATCATTTGTGAGAGCGTAGAATCGGAAATCCAAACCTCAAAAAATCGATGATCGGTATTTCTGCGAAATTTGAGAGATCCAACTGCCCAAAGACGTTTCATAAAAAATTTGCAACTATCCCGACACAACAGTTCCTTTGTTGTTCCGAAACATTCAACAGGTCGCATGGATGACTCGCGAAACTATTCGGGGCAGAGGTAAAGAGGTTCGAAGGAAGGTCCAGTTTGTCGAAGGTGTGTTGTCTAGGTATGGATGGGATCGATCAGGGTTGAAATCACGAAAAATCTGCCACGCATCTGCCCCTGGGGTGCGGTTGTTTAGTCTGCGAGGGGATAGTCGAAAGGGTTAGAGGAGCGCCATTCCACCTGTTTGGTTGTCAGGTCGATGTCGAGGGCAGATTAGGACGCTCGAGTGTCGTTGGACTTGTGCAGCAATTGCAACTGTCACGCTGAATGGATGTCGGGTGTCTCATGCATATTGCGTTTTCGTGTTAATGGTAAGAGGATTGTGGTGTTTGAGAGGTGAGGAAACGAATAGAGGAGAGTTCAAGATGAAAAAAGTCATGTTGCGAATTAAGTGCTCCACATCAAGAGAAAATATAGCATTTGGGAAACGCAATGTGTGAGCGAAACAAGGGATTTCATTATTCAACAGCGCAACATTTACAAATATTGACATTAATTGAAATGAGTGTGACATTAATTAAAAATAACAATACCATATCGCAATAATTACAACTGGAAACGCCGCGATTCAATTTGCTGTAATATGAATGGTGTGATATTATAATCCAATCAAAGACCGTCGCGTATGTGGTAGGAATGCGACATCGATGTCGATGTTTTAGAAAAAACATCGATGTATTGGAGTCGATGATTTTGTAAAATCGATGTTTATACTTGTCGATGTTTTTACGCTATCGATGTTTTATTGTGAAAAAAGTACCGTTGTAAAAATTTTAAATAACCAAGTAGCATAATTTTCATAATCAGCAAATTGAACATGCTTTTTGACCAAAATAGCCAAGGGTGAAGGATCTGAAAAGTAGGGATGCGACATCGATGTCGATGTTTTCAAACTTAATTTTAAAATTGAAATATTGAATTATTGGAGCCGATGTCGCATCACTAGTTGCTAAACCAGTTTTAAGAAATGGGGGAAAAAGTTTAAATCCACTGAATTTTAAAAACATCGGTGTTTTTGAGGCGATGTATTATCAACATCGATGTTTTAATTTTAAACATCGATGTTTTGCTGTCGATGTCGCATCACTAGTATGTGGTAGGGATGTGACATAGACAGCAAAACATTGATGTATTGACACATCGATGTTCAAAATTAAAACATCGATAATACATCGCAACTAAACCATCGATGTTTTTAAACATCAGTGTATTTAAACTCCCCCCCCCCCATTTCCTAAAACTGGTTTAGCTCCCTCAAACATTAATGTTCGCCGGGAAAGGGGGAGATTTAATTTGCATTTGCCATGTTTATTAATTTATAACCAAGACTTTTTTTTTTTACTGTCAAAACAAAGTGAAGAAAAAAAATTTAAGAACAATTAGCAAATCTTTTATTTTTAAATTGAACAATTTTAAAGAAAATAATATTTACAACCATTTATCACAAGTACTAGGGTTGCGACATCGACAGCAAAACATCGATGTTTGGAAATATCGATGTTCAAAATTAAAACATCGATGTTGATAATACATCGCCCCCAAAACATCGATGTTTTTAAAATTCAGTGTATTTAAACTTTTTCCTCCATTTCTTAAAACTAGTTTATCAATTAGTGATGCTACATCGACAGCAAAACATCGATGTTTTGAAACTTTGGTGTTTAAAATTAAAACATTGATGTTGATAATACATCGCCCCCAAACCATCGATGTTTTTAAAATTCAGTGTATTTAAATTTTTTTCCCCGTTTCTTTAAACTGGTTTAGCAACTAGTGATGCGACATCGGATCCAATACATCGATGTTTTTTTTATGAAATATCAATGTTTTGAAAACATCGATATCGATGTCGCATCCCTACTTTTCAGACCCTTCATCCATGGTCACTTTGGTCTAAAAGTATGTTCAATTTGCTAATTATGAAAATTATGCTACTTGGTTATTTTAAAAATTTTTATAACGGTTCTTTTTTCATTTAAAAATAAAAAATCGACAACGTAAAAACGTCGACAAGTATAAAATCGACCCCAATACATCGATGTTAAAAACATCGATGTTTTGAAAACATCGACATCGATGTCGCATCCCTAGTTCCAAAAATCGCCACTGTGCTTAATATCGCATATCGTGTTTGCAAGCTACTATGCGCGACATCTATGAGTTTAAGTACAATAGTTACCTTTTGGCTGTCTAGGGTTTTGCCCCATGTAGCATCACCCGCAAGTTTCCTATCTGTTATATCAACAACACTATTGCATCTGAAGTATTTGAGGCTGTGATCAACGTATTTTCTGTCTCCAATCCATTCAGGGAATATCGAGGTAACTGTTTCCAAATCATAATTTGGCCGACCAACCGGTATAGTTGTTAAGTGTTAGCCTCAAGATCGGAAGGTTTATGGTTCGAATCTGGGAACGAGCATGGATGTTTGTAAGCGTGTGGTGTAGAGGCGGCTGGTGCACCTTTAATCTGTTTTGGCCGAAAGTCCTCGCGTTTGGTTGGTGTGGAAGTTTGGAGAGTTGGGTGCCAGCTCAGGTGTTGCTTCGTCATCTGACCGTGGTTCAAAATTACGAGGTGTTGTCCTCGGATCTTTCCCTTAAGGGATTGATCCTGGACCGTCGTCAATAGCCCGTTATGTAGCTCTAGTACGACATAAATTACGAATTACCAACTTATCATTTCGCCTGGTGGGTTGTAAAACGAACGAAATACGAAATTCTCTAGTTTTACTAGTTAACTTAAACTGACATAAGTAAAGAAGGTATATGATCTCTGGAAACCAAAGGAGAATAGTTCCTAGTGGTATTCATTTAGTTTCCAGCTCTCTCTTAATTTCCCAACTCAGGAGGCTTGGACACAGAGAAATAGTTAGAATAGGTGATATTTGGAACACCAACCCAACACACCACGCCAACATAAGAACACTTGAAGCCACGATAGATTTAACATACACTAGCCTCCCCGTGCAGGACGATCTTTGGTTGCATCGAGTCTTGAACTATCAATTCCCCGGTTGCTCATCCGCTGGGCGATCGCGGCCCCCTTAAATATTTCTAGTGACATAAAAAGAGCCATGGTACATTTCCAGTATTTTTTGTAGAATACATTTGCAGAAGTCAAGGTCTTCATATAGCAAAAGTAATTGCATTTTTGACTTCGACCTCCAAAATGAAATCCCGACAAATACCCCACCTCTGACGAGACGATTTTAGAAGCCACCTGTTGCGAATCGAGAGGAAGGTGGGCGCTCAAACACCTCACTTATCTTCCAGGTCCAAGACAAAAGAACCTCGCAACAAGAGCGCATATCCACCGGCATAGCAACACCGCTTGTATCCGCTGACAGCACGACATTGAACTTCCCAGAGGTTAAAGTTGCTCAGGCCCCACTTTTTTTTTCTCTCTCTCTTTCCACATCCACTCCCGTCTTCTTTTTGTGCTACCACTCCTCCCTACCTGGACCGAACCTGCCCTCGTTTCGGATCCGCTCTCTCGATAGCCATTGGGAATGAGAGACGGGCTGTTATATTTCGATAACTGTTTTGGTAACAGCGTCACTCCAAAATAGCAGCTGTTTTTAACTATGTTATTGGGATAGCAGTTAAGACTAGATCGACCGGCATAGCAACGCCGTTGCAAATGCTGTGTACTCGGAGGTCATGTTGTTAATTAACGTCGTACTGGAGCAATGCAACGGGCTATTGAAGACGGTCCGGAATCGATCAATCCCCAAGGGAAAGAGTCGAGGTAATTGTAATTTTCTAATTAACGTGGTACTGGAGCAATGCAGCAAGCTATTCGAGACGATTTGGTAGGTAGGTAGTTTAATTAACGTCACACTGGATAAACGCAACGGGCTATTGACGATGTTCCGGGATCAATCCAAGCAAAAGAGCTGAGGTTATTGCTATTTTCTTATTAACGTCGTACTGGAGCAATACAGCAAGCTATTCGCGACGATTTGGTAGGTAGGTATTTTAATTAACGTCATACCGGAGCTACACAACGGGCTATTGACGACGGTCTGGGATTCATCAATCCCCCAAGGCAAATTCGGAGGACAACCCATGTAATCTTTTTTGTTTCAGCTCAGGTGTTGCCACGTCAGATGACAAGGCAACGCGTGAGCTGGAACCCCACTTACCAATCTTCAACACCACGCCAACGTAAGGACATTTGAGGCCACGGCAGATTTAACGTACACCAGCCACCTTTTTACACCACGGTATTTGATTGTATTCGAACTCGAAACCCTCCGGTTGCTGGCGACAATTTGGTAATGGTAATGGCAATGGTAATTTTAGTTAACGTCGTACTAGAGCAACACAACGGGTTATTGAAAACGGTCCGGGATCAGTCCCTTAAGGGAAAGATCCGAGGACAACACCTCGTAATTTTGAAGGCGACAATTTGGATTCAATCCCGAAGGGATAGAGTATAAAACTTCGTAACATCGTCGCTACAATCTCAGGCAATTAGCCGATGACATTATCCTTCGATGTCAAAATCAAACTGCACTTTAGTAGTTCAAGTTCAAGCTTAAGGGACTGATCCCGGACCGTCGTCAATAGCCAGTTGTGTTGCTCTAGTACGACGTTAACTAAAATTACCATTACCAAGTTCAAATTAAGTGTTGAGGTAGGCATCTAATTAACGTTACACTGAAGCAACAGAACGGGCTATTGGTGACTGTCCGGGATCAACCCCCGAAGGGAAAGATTCGAGTTCAATGCCTTGTCATTTTGAACCACAGTCAGTTGACGATTTCAATGCTTGAGCTGGCACTCCACTCTCCAAACTTCCACACCACACCAACGTGAGGACATATGACGTCACGACAGATTCAATGTATCACAGCCACCCTTTTCACGACAGTCTGGCTGGACCTAGTTTCGAACTCCTAACTCTCCGATTCCTAATCCGTCGATCGGTATAGTGGTTAAGGTGTTAGCCTCTAGATCGGAAGGTTCCTGGTTCGAATCCGGGTCCGGGCATGGATGTTTGTAAACGTATGGTGTAGAGGCGGCTGGTGCACCTTAAATCTGTCGTGGCCGAAAGTCCTCACGTTGGGTTGGCGTGGAAGTTTGGAGAGTGGGGTGCCAGCTCAGGTGTTGCTTCGTCATCTGACCGTGGTTCAAAATTACGAGGTGGTGTCCTCGAATCTTTCCCTTAAGGGACTGATTCCGGACCGTCGTCAATAGCCCGTTGTGTAGCTCCAGTACGATGTTAACTAAAATTACCATTACCTAATCCGTCGGTCTACTAACTAGGCTATCACGGGTTCAAAACTTTTGCCCAGATACTATGCTCTGGTCTGCTACTATCGTTGTTGTTTCTCATGCCTACACTGGCAGACCAGAGGAGTGCCAGGCCCGTCGAAGACGGCAAGAGGCGAGGGGGTGCGCCTTCCATGTTATTGAGCCCCATTGGGAGGAAGTCCGTCTTTGCTCGACATACATGACACATCCGTTTTACAGGAAGGCCCCTTTCACACATCCATTCACTCACACATATCTTAATTTAGATCCCAATCAGAGGCCGATAACCCCCTGATCAGGTACCCCCAGAGGTATTGATTTGGTATGGGAACACGGGGGACTTTGTGACCACGAACTATTTAACGTGCCCCAGTCACCATTAGTGAACACGACGGTCTTTAGCCAGGTCGAAGCGCCGATCTCACAATCAACAGAATTGCAGGCTCCGCCGAGGACACAACCCACAGCCCTTCTGATGCGAGCCGCGGTAGCTACAGACTGAGCTACCGCGGCTCGCTACTATCGTAAAATAGCAGTTGGGATCATCCAGACCATTGACAACCATAGATGAAGCAGGGTTCGAGAGGGACGATCCCAACCTCTGTGACGTCACAAGGGACGATTAGATGGAGGAAAAGGGACGTCGAAGACACTCTGGCCTGGATACGCACTCCTTTTCTTCCTCAATTGATAACAATAACAACAACAAAAACAAACAAGTTCCACAGCCGTAACAAATCGGCAAGAGGTGCCCGTTTTATCTGTGGGCCGAAAATAGACTGTGCGCTAGACTTTTACCCTAATGATGCGCTGTCTAATGGTGGTGGAGGCTTTTCTCTTTACGGCTGTATTTTACCATACAGCCATTGTGTCCCTTTAGACACGCACGCTTACTTAGATATGGCGTATCTAGATTATACAAGGTTTGTGGCGATGTATTAAGCTCGGTCGACAATGGGTTTGAAGGGAATTGAATCGGACACTGTGTGTTGAATTCGAAAGTGGACTTTAGCTGTTGAATTTTTGCTGTGGGGAAATTTAAAAAGATTAGTAAAATCTGGATTGTTAGATTTTTATACTTAATGCTTCGCCCATTTTTTACAATTACATTTGTATTACTTTTTAACAAAATTCTAATTTACAGTCCCTTGCTTCAGATGCCGTTTTCTGATTCTATATACTCAGATCCTAATTGTTCCTCTACAGTCTCCTTTCATAATGGCTTTGGATGGTTGGTTTCGGGGTTTTATGGCGGTCATATTTGGCCACATAAAGACTGGCAAGATAAGGTAATGGTAATTTTAGTTGACGTCGTACTAGAGCAACACAACGGGCTATCGATGACGGTCCGGGATCAGTCCCTTAATGGAAAGATTCGAGGACACCACCTCGTAATTTTGAACCACGGTCAGATGACGAAGCAACACCTGAGCTGACGCCCCACTCTCCAAACTTCCACACCAACCCAACGTGAGAACTTTCGTCCACGACAGATTTAAGGTGCACCAGCCGCCTCTACACCATACGCTTACAAACATCCATGCACAGACCCGGATTCGAACCAGGAACCTTCCGATCTAGAGGCTGACACTTTAAACACTATGCCGGTTGGATGGCGGCAGGTAATAACTGGTAATTTTTAATTAACGTCGTTTACTCTTCCCACTAGAACAACCCAACGGTCTATTGACGACGGTTCGGGATCAATCCCCTTCGGGAAAGATCCGAGGACAATACCACGCAATTTGGAACCACGGTCTATTGACGACGGTTCGGGATCAATCCCCTTCGGGAAAGATCCGAGGACACCACATCGTAATTTGGAACCACGGTCAGATGACGAGGCAACATCTGAACTGGCACCCCACTCTCAAAACTTCCACACCAACCCAACGTGAGGACTTTCGGATACGAAGGATTTAAGGTCTACACCATACGCTTACAAGCATCCATGCCCAGACCAGGATTCGAAACAGGAACCTTCTGATCCAGAGGCCAATACCTTAACCAGTGTACCGGTCGGTCGGTTCTTATTTCTTAACATCGTTACTGAAAAAGTTTGTTCACGGATAAATGTGGAGTCAAAGAGACTTGAGCATTTCAATGTATTATTTCCGTAATAAATTTTTATGTGACTTGTTATAAAACAACGCTTGTTAAAATAAAGCACGGTGAGGTGGGCGGCCTTCAAATCAACTGTGCCAAAGAAGTGCCGGGGACAGCGCTTCCTGCTCTACAGTCTGCTTTACATTGAGAGTAGGGATGCAACATCGATGTCGATGTTTTATCGGAGCCGACATCGTTTTTTTTTTTTTTACATTGACGATGTTTTATTTTTGAATAAAAAAGTTACCATAATAAAAAAAAAATTAAAATAACCGTGAAACTAAGTATTTATCAGTGATGGCAACATCCGTCCCATCAGAAAGAGTCCCCCCCCCTAACTGGTGGGATAGTTAGTGAAAAAAGAAGTCGGCTTAAGTGGGAGAAAGTTAACAAACTTCTTTTTTACAAACTGTAAATAACAAATATTGGGGCAGATAATAACTGTAGGCCCCAATATTTTTTATTTACAGCAAATAAAAAATAAGCTTATTATTTTCCCCCTATAAGTTGATAAATAATTAATAACTAACTATAATTATTGTTATGTACCCACCTACTTATACTTATAGTTAGTAGTACCTATTTCTAATTGTTGTAAATATTATTTTCTTTTGTACTATTCAGTTTGAAGATAAATTTTTTTTTAATTTTTCTGGTTAATTTTTTTGACTTTGTTGTAACATTAAAAAAAATCTTAGTTATATATTAAAGTGGCTACTAAACCAGTTTTTAAAAAATTGCAAAAAAAGTTTAAATACACTGATGTAAACATCGATATTTTTAGGGCGATGTATTATCAACATCGATGTTTTGTTGTCGATGTCGCATCCCTAATTGAGAGACATTTGCTACCATGCTAGAAGTAGGTGACGGTAGTATTTTTGTGAAGGAACCTTCTTCTTGTATGCTTAACGAAAGTGACATGAGTTGGTTTGTTTTCTGAATACGATTTCATCATTTCGCCAGAGAAAATTTCGAAGGTGCCGCTACAGCACGGTTGGAAGGGAGTAACAAAATAGTTATCGGAGGGTTACGAATTCAAACTCAACCAACGATTCTTCTGAAATGAAATAGAAAAACTCGTTACTGGATCCTCAATCCAACAACCGATAAAAAATATCAACATGCCGTAAAATGCCATAATAAATACTCCACCGATATTCAACAAGCTTTCAGTAAACATTATGTACATGCACCGAACATAGTCGTGTTTAAATTTTCTCCCGTCAATTACCTTTGATGAAAGACAGGGAATAGCAGAATATTAAATTATTTGTTTGAACAAAAAAGATTGCTTCTTGTTAATTGAAAAATTGTTAATTGAAAAGGCAGCTGGGTGTGCTTTTTTTTTCTTTCTTTTTTTAGCAATTTAAACTTTTCTCTATTTTATTATAATTAGCTTTCGTTGTACTGTGAAGAAAATAACCTGTTTTAGGGAGCAATAAATTCAAATCCTATGTTTTAAAGTAATTGATCCCTCCCTTGGATTTGAAACGCAAGTGCGTAGAGGAAAACCAACGATTCACTCGCAGGCTTCGGTGATACTTCAACCAGAATTGGTAGATGAAAATAACTCGCCTCGTTTGCGGATGCAAAAATCCAGCGCAATACTTTCTGGAATGCTAAAAAGATGTAAACAATGACGTGACATTTGCAGTCATCAGCTCCGTATTAACAGTCTTGTCTTTGTGTTAAACTTCACTTTCTTTTTGGTCGTATTTGTTATTACGGTTGTCATGATTTTGCACCTTTTCTCAAGACTTAGACGCTCTTAGAAATACACTCACTGCCAAAAATTAAGCACGAAAGGTAAAATACGAAAAAAAACCCGACAAGTACAGCTTTGATTGACACGAAATGCGGCAGGAAAGTAGCAAATGGGTTTATACATGAAACAACAAAGAATTAAATACAAAGATGAAAACAATATTGAATTTTCATAAATTATAAGAGGAAGTCATATTGGAGTCATTAACAAAATGATGTTTAAATCCAAAACAAATAGACAAAACCGATATTAATAGGGAATGTGACCACCCCTCATGCTCATACAAAGTTTACAGCGAGTGACTATTCTTTCCATGATGTGATCAACCACCCCAGAGTCAAGTAATCGCCATTCCTCCTGTAGAGCAGTTTGCAACTCTGTGAGAGTAGCATACTTTTTTTACATATTTCTCGACACGAAAGCGTGATTGGCTGTAACATAACACATTTGCATATTTTCATCTACTTCTGCAGCCTCTCAAATTCAGATTGGCTTCTGGAAATTAACATTTTGCTCTCCGTGCTTAACTTTTGGCAGTTAGTGTAATAATAAATGAGTTTCATTAGAAATTGTTCTGATTTAAGGGCCTTTGTTTTTGCATATTTCGTGGTTTCAACGCAAAACGGCATTTTTAGGTCTTTTAGTCATTTAAAGGCATTTTTTACGTGAATACATCTTTAAAATCGATCAGTACTGGGTGGCTTGCATGAAAAGTCTAATGTTAAAAAAGTGTTACAACTCTTTTTATCTTTTGAATTCTGACCTGATGAAACATCCAGATAATAAATATAGAGTCGTGTAGATAAAGGATGTCCACTTTTATGTCTCCATGATATGACCTTCAAATCGAGTGCGCAGGCTTGTTGAGTACTGAGTGAGGAGGTCCGTAATATGTCGAAATTGTTGGACAACACAAAATTTTGAAGACAAAGATATGGTAATTTTGGTAATTTTAGTTAACGTCGTACTAGAGCAACACAACGGGCTATTGACGACGGTCCGGGATCAAACCCTAATGGAAAGATCCAAGGACAACACTACGTAATTTTAAATCACGGTCATATGACGAGGTCACACCTGCGTGAGCTGGCACCCCATTCTCCAAACTTCCACACCACACCGACGTGACGATAAGGGAAGAGAAACAGCCTCTCCTATAATCAGCAATCCGCGCCTGACCGTATAGCCTGACCCCCGCTCATAAGTATAGCTACGCAAAGCCCAAACCTGCCGACCAACCGGTATAGTGGTTAAAGTATTAGCCTCTAGATCGGAAGGTTCCTGGTTCAAATCCGGGTCCGGGCATGGATGTTTGTAAGCGTATGGTGTAGAGGCGGCTGGTGCACCTTAAATCTGTCGTGGCCGAAAGTCCTCACGTTGGGTTGGTGTGGAAGTTTGGAGAGTGGGGTGCCAGTTCAGGTGCTGCTTCGTCATCTGACCGTGGTTCAAAATTACGAGGTGTTGTCCTCGGATCTTTCCCATAACAGATAGATCCCAGACCTTCGTCAATAGCCCGTTGTGTTGCTCTAGTACGACGTTAACTAAAATTACCATTTACCAAAGCCCAAACCTAAAAATATTGATAAGGCTTTCAGTCCGCACTTCCGCTTAGTTATTGGCAATGCTGTACTTGCAGTCTCAGTCTCTCATCAGTCTGGTTGGTTTGTTGTGGTTGAAAATCAAGAACATTAAGGTCCGGTGCAAACAACCGATTTTTCAACGTGAGTTGCCGCTGCGTTGCCGCTGCGGCGCCGAAGCCCAACTATGCACACATAACCGTGAAATGACGCAAGTACTACTTTCGCGCCATTTGCGATAGATATCTATCGAAGAAAACGTGTTTATTTCGCTTACTTGGTGTACAAAAAATATTTTTTGAAACAAAATAGACGTTACTGCATTCATTCCTTTATTAATTAAATTTTATATTCTATTTATTTTTAAAAACAAGGTCCTTCAGACAAGAGAAGCGTGTGCGGAGAGTTGCAGCACCGTGGGGAACTGCGGTAGAAATTGCACGCAAGTTGGACGTGCGTCGCCGCAGCGGCGCCGTAGGTTGAAAAACCGGATGTGTGCATCGGGCTTAACAGAAAATGCATCAATCGATAATGAAATAAACGAGCAGTTTCATGCTATTTCTTGCAGTCGTTCGGTTTAAAGATCTTGGGTTTTAGGGGAAAGCATGAATCCCAAAGTGGGACGAATTTTTGATTGATTCAAATGATTGCCCTGCGCGATCAAACACACTAGTCTGCGTTTCGATTGCCAATCGACCCAAGTCGATTCGTATGCCTTTTGACTTACCCAGCGACTCCACTCACATGCTGTGTCAATTTCAGGGGGGCTGGGACACAAAAAAGCTTCAAAAAGTCCTTTTTTGTTTTATACTCTCAGAAAATTTGAAATTTAATTCTTTTTTGTTTGACACCAATTTTATGATGATATCTTGAGTAGAACCGAAGTTATAAAAAAAAGAACGTTTTGATAGCTGTCAAAGTTTTGAAACGAAAAATATGTCAACTTATCCGAAAAACTGCTAACAAAAGTACGGTAGAAAGGTACTATTAGCCAAAATAAACCTTAATCAAAGGTCTGAAGACATTAACGGATTTACTTACGTACTCAGAGTAAAAAATTCATCAGATACTAAAATTTCACTTTTGTAACTGATTTTCATTAATGAAACTTTAAGGTGATTTTTCTCCATGATGGATTTTTCACACTTTTCCCAGCTTTAAAATGATATAACTTCAAAATCTATTCAAGATAATTGCATGAAATTTGGTATGTATATTCTTCATACATATTTAAGTGATTTGTCTTCAGCAATTTTAAAAATTATTAATATGTTATAAAATATAAGTGCTTTTATAAATTACAAATTCAAAAAATGCTCATGTTTAATTAAAAATTTTTTAATATTTTTTTATATGCATACATTAAAAAACTGTGAAGACAAATTTTTAAATATAATACCTGCTTTTAGAAAATGTAAATATTGTGTCTTTTCATGAATAATTTCTCAAGTTATATCAAAAGTAAGCACAGTCACTTTTTTGAAAATTTTTAAATTTTAAAAATTTTTGAATTTATATCGAGTTAATTTTTTATCATTTTCTATTTGTAAATTGGGTGCTATGTCTTCATTAAAAATTCTAAAGCAATATCTTTATTAGCAAAAAAAATAGAAAACTGTATCCCGGGCCCCCCTTCATAAAGAAATAGGTGTTATCTAATGGATTTGGCCGGAAAAAAGATGATAAAAAGGTCAATGAAAAAATGACACTTGACTCAGATTCATGTTAAAAAATCGTCTTTTTTTCAAGGTTCAATCACTTTTTATTCATTTTTGTCTCCGAATTTAATTTCTTTTTGGATGTCGTGTTTCTGTTCTTACATGGTCTCCATGCCACTGTTGTTGCAAGTAAATCTCGCTTGCATACCATTCTTCGCAAATGAGCCATTCACCTAAAACTACTTCAAGCAAACCAGCTCGTTTAAATATTCCGTACTGCAAAGAAACTACATGATTGATGAAAATAGCAACAATAACTTCGGAAAACAATTTTCGTAAAAGAATGATAAATTGTATGAGGTCAATTCTTATGCAATGTATGGACGCGCCATCTGAAATTGCATCAGATTCAACTCCGATGCAGGAAGCAACAAACGCCATTAAAACGTTTATATCACTACAAATCAAGCCTGGGTACAAGTGCACTTAAGCTCACGTAATGAATATCAATGTTTTGAAGGAAGAATGAATAGTTACCCAGTAAACAGATTTATTATGCAGATTCCGATTTTTTTTGGAATTCTTTCGCTATCGTGACGTTTTCAAGTAGTAGCTCATATGAGACAGATCAATAAAATGATTTCAGCAACTGTTCCAACGGTGGCGTGATGCTGTAATTATTATTAGCACTTCCTTTTATCCGAACACATTGAAGTGATTGTTCAAGAAATGATATAAATATCAAGGAAATTTTGTCGCCAAATCTCGCCTTGAATTATTTTGCGAAATAATTCTTTTTAATTTTTATCTGGCGCATGCTTTCCTTTGTTGGGTGCGAAGCAGTTTTCAACATACCAAACTTGTTGGTTCTGATTTTGTATAAGCGCCTTGGAGGAAATTAATCCCAACACGGGTTTCGTTTTTGGAAATTTCGACACGTTTTCAAAATGATTTTTTTAATTCCATGAAAGAACCTCGATTTCTTTGGTCGCAGTTGATTCATTGTGAAGGTAGTCGCTTTGATAGGGGGAAGCCCAGTTGGTAGATTTGTGGAATAGGAACCGGATGGTTTCGAGTTCGAGAAGCGATCGAACCAGTCTGACGTACACGTGGGTGCTAGTTCGCGTTAAATCTGTCGTGGCTTCAAATCTCCTCAGGTTGGCGAGGTGTGGACGTTTGGAGAGTGCGATGCCAGCTCAGGTGTATTATAAGAATCGCGCCAAGAAGGAATTCAGGCTACGGCCAGTACAGCAGTTGTACCTCGAAAGTTATAAGCATCGCGCCAAGAAAGAATTTGGTTAACGGCTGGTACAGCAATTGTTCCTCGAAAGTTCTAAGAATCGCGCCAAGAAAGAATTTAGTTAACGGTTGGTACAGCAATTGTTCCTCGAAAGTTATAAGCATCGCGCCAAGAAAGAATTTAGTTAACGGCTGGTACAGCAATTGTTCCTCGAAAGTTATAAGCATCGCGCCAAGAAAGAATTTAGTTAACGGCTGGTACAGCAATTGTTCCTCGAAAGTTCTAAGAATCGCGCCAAGAAAGAATTTAGTTAACGGTTGGTACAGCAATTGTTCCTCGAAAGTTCTAAGAATCGCGCCAAGAAAGAATTTAGTTAACGGCTAGTACAGCAATTGTTCCTCGAAAGTTATAAGCATCGCGCCAAGAAAGAATTTAGTTAACGGCTGGTACAGCAATTGTTCCTCGAAAGTTCTAAGAATCGCGCCAAGAAAGAATTTAGTTAACGGCTGGTACAGCAATTGTTCCTCGAAAGTTATAAGCATCGCGCCAAGAAAGAATTTAGTTAACGGCTAGTACAGCAATTGTTCCTCGAAAGTTAAAGCATCGCGCCAAGAAAGAATTTAGTTAACGGCTGGTACAGCAATTGTTCCTCGAAAGTTCTAAGAATCGCGCCAAGATATATACGCGCCAAGAAAGAATCTTATATCTATAACCGTAGTCAAAAGGTTGATGAGAAACTGGCGAGACGTCGTATAGACCATACACATTTCACCCTTACGGGTATTTGCTACGTCCAGAAGCAGGTCTGACACGTCAGACGTGTGATACAATCTTATCTGTCAGACACATTTTAAATGAATGCCCTGATTTTTATACCATTTGACTTAACCGCTTTAGTGCTACTAATCCTACTGTTACCCTTCGTCTTCATGACAACCTGCTTTGATTGAAATCAGATATCGTCGGCTTAGGTCAGAAACTCATTGCATGACATTTTTTTTCGGACACTCAATGCTTATTTTCTTGATGATATACAGTTATATTGTAAACTGTTTAACGAAACCTAATGGTATCAAAATGGAAATAATTTTTACTGTTGATCTAAAGTAATTAGTCTTTGAAGAGTACAATGAGAAAATTCTTGTTCTGTTAAAAAGACAACTACAGTAAACTCTCGATTATCCGCTGTCACTTTGTGACTAAATGTTGTTGAAAAAACTTCAATCTCAAATAAAAAAGAATTGTTTTAACACAAAAACAGTTAACTGATTTTTTGTGAATAAGTAACTAAACAAACTTTTATAATTGTATGTATATGCACAGTACTGTAAATAAAAAAATTTCAAAAACATTTTCGTGTTGATTTGTGCTTTTTTTAGCCATTTTGCGAACTATCCGCGATTGCCAATTCCGCGGATAATCGAGTTTATTGTAATTGATTTAAATTTTTAATGTGGCAGCGGGAAATTTTGTTTATTGCCGAATAATTTTAAGGGATGAAAACAAAATGCTTAGCATGTTTTGCTCTTTATTTTATTATTGATAGTTTAGACGGACCTGCCCTTTGCTCCAAAAAAAAATCCTTTACGCTGAGAAATGCTGAATTTGGAAAATTATTCCTCTATTAAACGATAAAAACATTTCTAGCAATCTGGTTCAAGATTCTTTGGCATTGGCAGAACAAAATACATAAGCTCATGCCTATTGAAATTTAAGAGCAGTTTCACGCCAGCGGAATCCCGGTCAATCTTAATCGAATAAAAACTGACAAACGAAGAATCGGGAACGCTCGGATTCAAGCACTGTGAAAGGTTTTTAACGAACAAGCTATTTCGTATGAAAGAGGTTTTCCCGAATCCTCGTCAGTCAGTTTTTAGTGAATTCAAATTGATCCGGATTCTGTTGATGTGAATGGGCTTAAGAAAGCCTGTCCGTCTTAAAACCAATCACACTGCTAGAATCCGAAGCGTTTCGCTTCACTTCAACGTACCCAATCTACGTTAGTCAGTTTGTACTATACATTCAGATTGACCAGTATTTTGCTGGCGTGAAGCGCCCTAAGATGTCACAAATAGAACAACAAAAGAAGTAACTTATTCCATGATATATGCATTACTACTGATGATTTGTCATACGAATGTTACACTCGCCATATAATTCGTTTTATATTAGAAATGCAAAATATATATACAGGGTGGTCCCGAATTCATGGTACAAACTTTAATGGTAGGTACGGGACATTGTAACAATGATTTATTGTATAGGAATGTATAGTCGCAAGTGACGCGGTGAGGCGAAAACAGGGGAAATAACGGCCGGAAGGAAAAACAAAGATTTTATTGAAAGCGTTGTTGACAAGTGTCATGTTTACAGTAATTGTTCAAAATTGCGTCCACCAGTATCGATACATGCTTGACAGCGTCGGTGGAGCGATTGGCGTACACGTTCAAAGATGCCTGGTATTTCACGCACACCTGCAGCAGCTACAGATAAGCGAGCGACGAGATCCTCATCTGAGTCAACTGGAGTCTCATAAACAAGATGCTTTAGATGTCCCCATAAAAAGTAATCGAGGCTCGATAAATCGGGAGATCGGGGTGGCCAAGGGACTGGTCCACCACGCCCAATCCATCGAGTACCAAACGTGGCATTCAGGTAATTCCGTACATCAATGCTGAAGTGTGCTGGCGCCCCATCGTGCTGAAACCACATGCGGTTACGAATGGCGATCGGAACATCATGCAGCAGTTGTGGTAACACTTCTTTCAGAAAAATAAGATAGCTTCCGCCAGTGAGCCGCGTGGGTAGTAAGTATGGGCCAATCAAAAAGTCGTTCACAATACCAGCCCACACATTAATACTGAAACGTTGTTGAAACGCATGTCGACGCGTTGCATGTGGATTATCGGTTGCTCACACATGGGAATTAAGCGCATTAAAGACACCCTCGCGTGAAAATGTCGCTTCATCTGTAAATAGCACATAATCTACGAAATCCGGCTGCAACGCACATTGCTGCATCACCCACAGGCAGAAGTTCACGCGGCGAGGATAATCTGCCGGATTCAATGCTTGTACTTTCTGAAAATGGAAGGGGTGTAAGCGATTTTCGTTTAACACTCTGCATACAGTCCGATGACTCACACCTACGTCACGCGCAACAGTTCTTGTGCTTGACTCGGGTCTATCAGCCACAATGTTCAAGATGCTTTCTTCCAGCCTTGGAGTGCGTACAGCTCTTACTCGACCAGCGCCATGTCTGTTGACGTCGAACGCACCTGTTTCACAAAGTTGACGATGTAACCGTTGAAAAATTCTATGATCCGGCATTCGTCGATCAGGATACTCCGCGCGATACATTCGTAACGCAGCTCTGCCGTTACCATTTGCACGGCCGTACATGTAATGCATGTCTGCTTTTTCTGCATACGTAAAGTCACCCATCGTCTACGGCAGCACAATTGTGAATGGCGCTTTTCCCTACTGCGATGCATCATGTTCAACAGCGGCTAGACATCTACTGCCCTCTACCGGCAATGATACCAACCGATCACTCCATTTCTCTTTCCTTTTATTTCCCCTGTTTACGCCTCACCGCGTCACTTGCGACTATACATTCCTATACAATAAATCATTGTTACAATGTCCTGTACCTACCATTAAAGTTTGTACCATGAATTCGGGACCACCCTGTATACATATTAGAAATGCAAATGAGCAAATGTTATACTTATTCCAAAATAAATTTATTACTGAAAACTTGTCATACGAATGTTATACTTGCCATTTTATTTATTTTATATTAGAAATGCAAACGACATAATAGAACGTTACACTCGTCATTTTATTCGTTTCACATTAGAAATGCAAAGAAACATTAGAAATGCCAAAGAAATAATTCCATATTTATTTTACGATATAATCAGTACCTCTCAATCAGTTATTCTACCGAAAACGCACCATACGAATGTTATATTCGCCATTTTATTCGTTTCATATTAGAAATGCATATAATTTGCATTTTAGAAATGCACATAATTTGCATTTTAGAAATACAGATAATTTGCATTTTAGAAATACACATAATTTGCATTTTAGAAATGCAAAAAAAATCATATTTTAGAAATGCCAAAAGAAATAAAACCATGTTTATTCCACTGTGTATTTGCTTCCGAAAACTTGTCAAATGAATATTACATTCGCCATTTTGTTCGTTTTTAAACTTTCACACTAACAAATAAATGATTTATGCTCAGAATCACTGTCAGAGCTTTCACATAAGAAAGGAATTCGAAATGTTCTGCGACGAACGGCCATCCTTCCAAATAAGTTCATTACCATTACAAAGAGGTAATTTCCTTTTTCCACGACATTGATGGTAAAAAAGAAGCTCATACGATATTCATGAAACGTAACATATATCAAACGATTCTTGTAGGGACGTTGTGACAACTCTGAGCGATTATCAATGGCGTCGTTTATGGATGGGCTAGTTTCAAAGGAATTTTTTGTTCTTTGTGTCCAATTATAAAAATTAAATGAAAAAGTAGAGACAGAAGTGGATTGGAAAACGTGATACCACCTCATGAATCAAATGTAGCCAATGTCGTGAATTGAAAAAAAGTAACAGTTGAAATGAGCATGTGATAAAACCTATCTCAAAATGGAATCTATAAGAATAAAAAGATAAGTAGGTATTGAATTTTCTCTTCTAGATAAACTTTATTTGCATACATTTGAATATATTCCTGCATAAGTAGTTATTTGTTTTTAATCACTCTGGGAAATATATTCCATTCTGCTTAACGCTTATTTTATCGTGTGGGAACAACATATTGTCTGTTTCAGATTTCTCCTGCAATAATAGCAAGACAATAAACTGAATTGCTATTAATCATTACCTTTATAATGGCTTGAGATTTTTTTCAGTATCAGTCTCCATTGAAACTATTGATTCATATATAAAATGTCTAAAAACAGAATAATTATAAGAATTGTTTATTTAGTGGAGGGTATCCGGGAAATGTATGCTTCTATTGCCATGGAAATGGGATTTGTGTATGTCTGGTATTGGTATTTTCTCTTATTGATTGTTTGACCACATACAGGTAACCCTCGCATAGCATGGTTAATTGGTACCGTTCTATTGAGTATCCGTGCTATACGAAACTTACCACACAAGTCCCACAAATTTAAAATTGCGTACTGCGCTATATCGAATAACATGTTATAGAAAACCCGTGCTATATAGAAACCGCTTTAACCCTAACTCAGAGGTCATATATATTTGATAATGCGCACCGTGTTACATGTATACCAAAGAACTGTTATATGTGTTATATGGAAACTACAATTTTCATGAAAATATACTAAACCGTGTGGACGTGTATAGGGCAGACACATACAGGCAGACAGATTAAAAGACAAACCAGACCAGACAGACGAACAGACAATAACAGACAGACGAACAGACAATAACAGACAGACGAACAGGCAAGATCAGACAGACGAACAGACAATAACAGACAGACGAACAGGCAAGACAGACGAACAGACAAGACAGACGAACAGGCAAGACAGACGAACAGACAAGACAAGACAGACGAACAGACAAGACAGACGAACAGACCAGACATACAAAACAGAGAGACGAGCAAAAGGCGGATTTGGCATCAGTAGGGTCCACAAAACGGATATAAAACTTCAAATGGGTCGAAAATATTCAATGTACAAAAAACCACTCCATTTTTAATTATATAGTTTATCATTGTTATTGTAAACCGTGTAATATGCAGAACCTAGGCGTGTTATATCGGGGATGCCACAATTTTGGTACCGTGTTATACGACGGTTACCTGTATATCGTTTTGTTGCAAAGCAATTGTGGGGCTTAAGATTAAGGGTTCAGAAAAAGCCGATTTATTAACTTTTTGAGGGGATAAATCCATTCTGCAACTTGCAGTCTTCTCTGTGAGGCTTCTAACTAGTTTTGACCAATCAAACTAGGATTCTTTCAACCAATAGGTGATTTAGTTATTGTGTGTGTTGTAAGGTAAGTGCTATACAACACTATACTCGGAAATTTCTTGATGCTCAGAAGGTTAAGACTTAATACAACGATACAGGAATTTCGAATAATGGATCCATGACAGAGACGTCCAAACAGTTTTTTATGTAATTAATTTTAAAACTTTTTTTATGTGCTGTCAATTTAAAATTTTGAGATAACAAGCTGTTTTTGACTGAAAACGTCACTGGAATTAACGAAAGTTGTAACGGCATGGAAATCTGATCAGACCGTACAGACAGTTCGTATCACAGCTTTTATCAACAGACATGAGCTACTACTTGGGAATGAACCCTTTATGTCTCCACTATGTTTAACATTAGGGGTTAATCCACCAGTGATGAGATAAATGTTACAAACGCACAGATAATGTGGGTAGTGTCATAGGTCATAGTCATCGTAGGTCATAATGTCATGGGTAGTGTAGCCGGGTTTATGCACGTAAATGCAGTAATTATTTCCCATATGAGTGGTAAAATATACGTGCTTAAGGTATCGGAACACGTAAAAAATATCAATTTTGACCAAAAGTTCAAAAAAGTTTTGATCTTATTTGATAGTGTTCGTCTTTTTCTCTAAGTTAATGAGTTGTAAAGAAATTAAGATTTTAATCCAATCGGGAAAACCGGAAGTAGGTATGTAATACACCGGAAGTGGACGTTAAAAGACTAAAAACCTTCAACATTTAAATTTAAAACTTACTTTTTTTTGTTGCAAAGAAAGGTTCCTCAAATGTTTAAATGGCTTCTCTTTTGTAAATATTGCGAACATTTTTAAAGAGAAGTGAAGAAGAAAATTGTTTACACAAACACTAAAAGCAAGAGAGAGCAAAGGGTACACCTCAAACTATTTTTTACTCTAAATTAATTTTTTTTGCATTATTTTCTGACTTCAAACGTTATAACACAAAAGGATATCGATGGGTTCTCGTAAAACTTTGAGAACTTGCCCTTTATAATGTTGTCAAGGGAACTAGAATACTTGAATACTTGAACTATAATAATTTTGCTCAGTTGAAAAGTTTTTAAATAATGACCATTTATTTAAGAAATAGGACTGTAAAACTATCAAAAATCTTGTATTCATTTTTCGATCACTTGAAAAATTATTGTTTATTTAAATATGTAAAAATTAATACTATTCATTCCCTAGAAAAATGTCTGACCAACCGATCTGGTGGTTAAGGCCTTTAGATCGGAAGGTTCCTGGTTCCAATCCGGGTCTGTGCATGGATGTTTGTAAGTGCATGGTGTAGAGGCGGCTGGTGCACCTTAAATCTGTCGTGGCCGAAAGTCCTCACGTTGGGTTGGTGTGGAAAGTTTGGAGAGTCGGGTGCCAGCTCAGGTGTTGCTTCGTCATCTGACCATGGTTCAAAATGACATGGTGTTGTCCTAGGATCTTTCCCAAAGTGGATTGATTCAGAGCCATCGTAAATAGTCCTTGTGGTACGACGTTAATTAAAATTATCTTACCTTACCCCCAGAAAAATGCACGTATTTTATTTTGGCGGCATCATTTTTCAAATTCGTTCAATAGATTTTCATGTAGCAAATTTGAAGTTTATGGCAAATTTCTTCAAAATTTCATACATAATAATAATCACTTTTACAAAATTATTAATAGATATTATATTTTAAATATTTATAGCCCAATGCTATTGTGTGTATTAACACTAAATATAAAAATATCATTAAAATATTTCTACCACATTTAAAAAAAAGGATCTCGAACGTGTCCGAATACCTTAATATCAGAGTCTGGATTTTAATGGCGTACCTTACAAACTTTTATTTCAAGCTTTCCTGTAAAGCAAAATGGAGGCGACGGTAGTGTTTCTTCTGCAGAACGCGCTTCCTGCAAGAATTATGAACGTGATGTCACTCGACCTCATCCCCGCATATAACTCACAGGTTGTAAGCGGTGTGGGCAGACCCACTGAGACAGAAGGATCCGCAGGCTGTTTGGGGTTTTATGGCGCAATGCCTATATTTAGCCATGCTGCGCCAGACGCTAGAAATATAATACCAAGTAATAGACATTTACACTACTCTACAATAATGGACCGGACAGCAAGATGTGACGGTATAAGGGAAATAATACATGCTTTAATAGAGGGATGGTCCCCCACATTCTGCAATTACACTAGCAACCCTTCTGGCCATACTTTCAACAAGGTTTCGATACACAGCAACGGGTATTTGTGTCCATCCCTGCTGCAAGAATGTCTCCAGCTCAGCTGTAGATTTCGGACGTGGTTCCCTGGTCCGTAAGCGTCGCTCTAACTCGCCCCACACATGTTCTATGGGGCTTAGGTCGGGAGAATGCGCAGATCAGGGAAAATGTTTTTCATCCATATCTTAATACCACAGCTTGACAGAGGCTGCAACAGGACATGCAGCGTTGTCGTCTTGGAAGTAACCTTCGTCCATTCCTTAAAATTGACAGAGCGTAGGAAGAACCTGATTGTCCAAAATGTTCATGTCGGTGTTCAATTGACCAGGAACAACATGCAAAGGTCCCAGGTCATACCACGAAAAACACCCCCATACAAGTAGTTGGATTGAATGCAAAACCGCTGGTGTCTGGTGTAATATTGTTGGGTAATGAACATGCAATGCAAGTACATGCAATGCAAGAGAGAAATACACCCAGTTAGGAATGCATCTGACAGGAACAGCCTACAACTCGAAAGTTGACAGCGCAGTGGACATACCCACTCAGTCATGACGGCCCCTAGTATGCATAGGAAAGAATAGAAAATATATTTTCAATCCCCGAGTTACTTCAAAACCGCAAGACTTCCTAGAAAAAGTTTTCCAAGCGCAGAATAACAATAAAACTCATTGGCGTATCTCGGAAAAAGTACGCCCTGGAAAACCCCACTGTTGCTCCTGCGCTCAAACATATCTCGCCTATTGTTTAGACATTGCCAAAAAAGCAGCTGAAAATGCAATTTGCTTTTCATCCAAATTTGTTGCTTATGCGATCTAATTTAGTTTTCACAGATTCCCCGTTTCCTACATTCGGAAGAAACAAAACAGTTTGTGTGAGTGCGTGTGGTTTTAAGATGGAAGGTAATTTTAATTATCGTCGAAACTGGAGCAACACAACGGGGTATTGGCGGCGGTCCGGGATCAATCCCCAAAGGAAATATCCGAGGTCAACACCACGTAATTTTGAAGCACGGTCAGATGACAAGGTTCCACCTGAGCTGGCACCCCAATCTCCGAACTTCCATATCACTCCAACGTGAGATATTTGAGGCCACGACAGATTTGATGTGCAGCTTCCATTTTACACGACGGTCTTTTGTTGGAACTCTACATATGTCTTATTTCAGGGACCGTCATAACAATAGACCTGGGCGAACCTACGCACCTTGTCATGGTACCTATGCTAGAATCGGATCTTTCCCTTAAGGGACTGATCCCGGACCGTCGTCAATAGCCCGCTGTGTTGCTCTAGTACGACGTTAACAAAAATTACCATTACCATTACCTATGCTAGAAACCTTGGAGGTGGGGTAGGAAAACATTAAATTTCGGTAAAATGGCGACGCGACAAAGGAAATGTTAGACACTGCGAGAGATCCTGGGGAAGAGTTTGGATCGTTCAAAATTCCAAAATAACCCATACTCTGAAAAAAAAAGTAACTAGCAACAAAAGTAATATCACATGTCTTATAGGAGCGTACGATCATCACAACCCTAATGTACCCTACTGATCTGTCCTCCCTTCCGTTTTTCACTCCCCTTCCAGTCTAAAATATATAGCCCCAGGGGCACATAGATGACGGCGAGAAATCAACGAATCAGCGGGCTTAAAATTTTCCCATATCTTCTACTCGAGTAAAAGTAGGTTATATTGCATCCGGGTCAGTACATGGATATTTACAAGCGTATGGTGTAGAGGCGACTGGTGCACCTTAAATCTGTCGTGGCTGAAAGTCCTCAAGTTGAGTTTGGTGTGGAATCTTTCTCAAAGTTGATTGATCCCGGACCGTCGTCAATAACCAGTTGTGTTGCTCTAGCTTAATTAAAATTACCTTACTTAACATTACCCCCTTTAACGACACTTATGAGCCGCGGTAGCTCAGTCAGTAGAGCGTCGGGCTCGCATCAGAAGGGTTGTGGGTTCTGTCCTCGGCGGAGCCTGCAATTCTGATGATTGTGAGATCGGCGCTTCGACCTGGCTAAAGACCGTCGTGTTCACTAATGGTGACTGGGGCACGTTAAATAGGTCGTGGTCACAAAGTCCCCCATGTTCCCATACCAAATCAATACCTCTGGGGGTATCTGATCAGAGGGTTATCGGCCTCTGATTGGTATCTAAATTACGATATGTGTGAGTGAATGGATGTATGAAAGGGACCTTCCTGTAAAACGGATGTGTCATGTATGCCGAGCAAAGTCGGACTTCCTCCCAATGGGGCTCAATAACATGGAAGGCGCACCCCCTCGCCTCTTGCCGTCTTCGACGGGCCTGGCACTCCTCTGGTCTGCCAGTGTAGGCATTAGAAACAACAACAACAACGACACTTATTTCTGACATTGGCTTGCATTTGGCGCAGCTTGGCCAAATATGGTCCTTGATGCCCAAAACAACCTCTCGAAACATCATCCAACCAAAAATACTTAGAAAACTATCCAAGTCGTTCGATGTTACAACTCGGACAGAAATTGATAAAACAAATCAATAGGGATTTCAGGTATCCAGAACTTCTTCAAAATTACCCTCAAGGAAATCGTCTTTCAGCAAGCGACAGGACAATAGTGCCTTCACTCTTCAAGAAATTCGGATTTCTTTCTTCGATCCTTCATGCGGGAACTTGAATCATTCAGGTAAAAAAATGAGGATTTTAGACAGTATAAAAATTTTGAAAGAGCCTTCGAGAAATGTTTTTCAAACGCAGCTTTTTTAAGTTTGGTTCTCCGCTCTAGAGGATGGTAAAACTATTGTTTTACGATAATGGTGTTGAAGTTAGCTGGTGACGACAGTTATTAATGCCAATAAGAGTTTCGATATCAATTAGGAATTAAATTTACCGGTTGTTATAAATTGTTAATTATGATTAATTTTAAAAAGTTACTGTCTGTTTAAATTCTCTATTCAATTTTTTTTAATGTTTAGAAGTTTCAACTTTTTGAGTTTTAATTCATTTAAAATTGCTTCACGGCTATTCCAACAGTTATCGACAGCTGTTAGTTTTCAATAACAGTTGTTAACTGTTGTTTTACAATAACACTGCTATTTAAACAGGTATAGAACAATCTTTACTCCTCTCAGAGTAATGGAGTCACGAAAGCCTCCGATTTTTTATCAAGACTTCTCATGTCACATAAAGACAAACGTAAAAAAAAATAATTCAATAAATAATTATGTAATTAACAGTCAGTAGCAAAGATAATCGTGTAAGTAAACATGCCATCGTAAATTGTAAATAATTTTCACACTACTTGAGAAAAAATTCAGGGCAGAGGTATTTCTGTCAAGCTAATATAGGTGGCACTAGTATTTCTGCGGCGATATGTGTTTCTTTACAGGGGTATTCAGTAACTGACGTCACTTGTCTTGTTCTTGACACTTTGCCAACGATATCCCAAAGCATAACAAAGCAAACAAACGTCCTTGTATTGACAGTCAAGTCACGAGGTTTTGAGCTAATCTATTCTTTAAATTAGGGGTTACCGCAAAGCTTTCCCACAGCTGGTAAAAATGCCCACAGCTGGTTCTTTTAAATTTTAGGTAAGTATTTATGGTTGTAACTTCTATTATTTTCTATTAGCCACTGCATGGCTAGCCCGGCGTTGCCCGTTCCCGTGCTGTAAGGTATTAAGCTGGTGTAAAATTTTCCGCAGATTTCAAATCCGTTGAAGATATATTCAATTAAAAAATTATTTATTTTAAGAAAATCATATTTCTAGGTAACAATCTAAACTGAAACTTTCCGCAGATTTCAAATCCGTTGAAATTTGTACTCTATCTTTAACGGTCTAGGAGATAGAAAAAAGAACTGGGACTCCATTTAAGATTTATCGTCTGGCTAGAAAATCGTTCCTCACGCAAAATCAAAGCGGAAACGAAAAACATAATTTTCTACGCGTTCTGCGGATGAAAAAAACTTGGCACGATTCCAAACCCTGACTGCAAGGTCGCATGAGTAGAAAAAGTTCTCCGCGTTTGAAAACCCGATGGAGAATAAAACTATGAAATTCATTTTAAAATCTTCTCGATTGAATTTTAAAATTCGCCGCGACCCAAAAATTGCAAATAATTTGGACTACCTGTGTGCCAAATCTCATTGCTATAAGTGCCATATAATCGTCAGGATGTTGCGGCCCCAAACAGACAAACAAACAAACACTTTCTTTTATAATAGTAGAGATAGAATAGCAATATAACAGGCTGGTGCACCTCATACATATTTTTCAATGACATAACATCAAAACTTTTATTTTTTGACCTGTGTCACTTTTCTTGCCGGGGTGCGATGTGATGAGTGAGATAATAAAAATCAAGTAAAATAAAAGTAATTAGATGGAAGTTTCAAGTAAAGTGTGTGGTATTGTGGGTCAGAGTTTCATCTGGGAACCAGACAACACAATGGGAGAAGCAAAAATGTTAAAAAATGCTCCAATGCCGAAAATCCACCAAACACCATTGCGAGCACGAAAAATTAACACTCAGAACTAAGAAAAGCGAGTCAAAAAGACTAGAACAGAAATAGAGTTAAAATTAGAATAAAAACCAAACAAAACGGATCTGATGATCACGATAACATATGACTAATGACAGACTCACCAACACACTCGCTCTTCCCTTCAAATTTCATTCCAATTTCTTTTATTTTACTTGAATTATTATTATAATCTCCTTCACACACTATGTTATGTCTTTCGCGGCTTTAATGCACATACATGGAGAGTTCCGTTCGTTTAATAATGTATCCCCGTTTTTCCCGATTTCATATGTATGTACTGCAGACATTATGCACTTCAGAGCTCGGAGATTTTTCAGCAGTCGGATGGTAGAAATACACTACCCTACAATAATGGACTGAACGCCAACGGATTTGCATAAAATCCATTTTTTTTTTTTTTTTGGGGGGGGTGTTTTTTGTGGTATGGCCTGGCACCTTTGCATGTTCTTCCTGGTCAATTGAACGCCGACGCTTACATGAGCATTTTGGACTACCAGGTTCTCCCTACGCTCTGGCAATTTTATGGAATGGACGAATGTTACTTCCAGGATGACAACGCTCCATGTCATGTTGCAACCTCTGTCAAGCTGTGGTATTAAGATATGGATGCAAAACAATTTCCCTGGTCTGCTCATTCTCCCGACCTAAGCCCCATAGAACATGTGTGGGGCGAGTTAGAGCGACGCTTACGGACCAGGGAACCACGTCCGAAATCTACAGCTGAGCTGGCGACAGTCTTGCAGCAGGAACGGACACAAATACCCATAGCTGTGTATCAAAACCTTGTTGAAAGTATGCCCAGAAGGGTTGCTTGTGTAACTGCAGCACGTGGAGCATGTATTATTATCTATTACAGCAGGAATGTACACAAATACTCATAACTGTGTATCAAAACCTTGTTGAAAGTATGCCCAGAAGGGTTGCTTGTGTAATTGCAGCACGTGCAGCATGTATTCTGTCACTTATAACAGGCCTCGAAATATCTATATATATAATTCTCTTACGTGGCACGCAAAAAAAGACGTTTTTTGTAATCGCGTTTTGGCAACACTGTACGATTGTTTGTTTATCGCGAAGTCTCGCGCATCGATTGAATTTATAGCGTTATCGGATGAAATTTTATTGAAAAAAAAAAGGAAATTTTAATGAGCTGTTGCAGTTAGTTTATAATAGAAATCAAAGAAAGCGGAGGATCTTTTCAGGGTTATTTAAAAAACGGTCCTTTTCAGGGCCAACAATTATAGTTCAACAAGGCGCTTGCACTACAACTTTCGGCAACAAACTCAATGAAAAAGTGTGGGTCGTTTGAGTGCTGGGAAAATGTACACACAAACAACATGCTGGGTATTCAATTTCCAAAGCAACGCTCACATTTCGAGTCAAAATTTGCACAAAGTTTTCATTTGAATTCTGATTTTAGAGTTACTGTATATATTTTTTCTGGAATACAGCAAATTTAGATTTGAAAAACATTTTTTTGGTAACATATTTTGTAAACAATCGCTTCTGCTAGGACACATGTCTTCATTGAGGCGAGCGAAGCGAGCATAGATTCGCGCAATGAGGATTGCGAAGCAATCCTCCGGGGGTTGGCGAGCGTAAGCGAGCAGGGGGCAGGCCCCCTAGTATTTTTTAATACAGGTGCACAAGGTGCACCTAAGTTTTTAAATTAGGTGCACAGGTGCGCCTAGCGGGAAAAAATTAGGTGCACAATTTTATTTTCACGTGCACAGTGCACCCGGGTATTTCGAGCCCTGACTTATACCATCACATCTTGCTGTCCGGTCCATTATTGTAGGGTTGTGTATGGAAACGCTAAACGTAAAAATAGGTTTACACGTCAAAAACTACCGAAATCTTAACCCTCCTGGTGGTTAACTCGACAAGGTACCTCGTCATTGCCAAAACTGATCATATCTTGATGGACGAGGTACCTCGTCATTGGAAGAAATCTGACCAGATCTTGATCTCGTCGTCATCAACAAATCGCCATTATCTTGATGACGAGATATTTCGTCAATAGTAAAATTTGTTAGATTTGAAGGACGAGATATCTCGTTGGAGGGTTAACAAATGAATGGGATGTGGTGGGACGTTCAACAGTACACGATCATAAGCTAATTGTAGCAACATTAGTTCAGGTGTGAACTTTTTGCCATTGGGAATAAGAATCGACGTCATTAAAAGCAAACGAAATGCCATTTTTATAGTTTTGGCTTCTTTTATTTCACTTGTAAGTATGAAAGGCTTATTATTAATTTTGAATGGAGTGCAATGAGGTAGAAAATGCAATGAGTAATGACAGTGCCATCGATGGATTTAAGCAATTAATAAATTTTAGTGTAGATGCTATGATACGGGTTTGCTAGTCTTATATTTAAAAACACGGGTTTTTACCATTTGCCCAAAACATTTAATTCATTAGAGAATTTTGAAGCATTAGAATTTCTTATAAAAGATCCGTAATAAAATTTAGTATTTATTTGTTTACTTACCCCTTGCAAAGTGAACAAGAGGGAGAATTTCGCGGTTTTGGAACGTTTTAAATAGAAAGAATACCTTACTAAGAAAAGGAAAAAATAATCGCAGAGCACTATCCAGTTCTCAACATCCAATGTGAAAAGATAACAAACAACGCAATTAATCGAATTCACTTTAGTTTACTTTCTCTCTAATTTTATTTAACAATTGTGAACACGAAAAATATCAATGGGTATAAACTAATACGTTTGTCTACATTATCACCCAAACCCAATATTTTCGTGTGCAACTATCTGTCGAGTCTTTACGCTAATACAAGTCCATGATTTGTCTAAACCTGTTGAAGAGATTATACATTTAACGCATGCGTGAAAGCAGAACCTCGAAGTGTGGTCAGATCCATTTCTTTCTTTCAGTTAGCAAACGCATGATAAAAAGGGAAGACAGCTAATTCTGGTAGCTGGGGCTGCAAAGCGAATTCGTCTATTTCAACCGCTGATTGTTTAATTCAGTAATTATGGACTGCTCCTCGTGGATTCAAAACAATATTACGTTCGGAGACCCATGTCTGGTAAACGAGCATCCGCATTTGCGCAGATTTCGACAGAGCAAAACGAACAGTGAGTAGAAATTTATTTTGTTGCGTCTGATTTTTTGGATTTGAAGTTTTTTTAATCAATCAGGACCAGCTATTTTGTTGTGTCTGATTCTTTGGATTTTATTGTCTTTTATTCAATCTAGTCTAGAGTTATTTTGTTGTTCTATTCTTTGGATTTCAGTCTTTTAATCAATCACGACCAGTGATGTCACCTAGAAGACATTGCTGGAACTGTAGTTAAGTAAGATCAGTAACTTCGTTGTGTGTCTGATTCTTTTGAGTTTAAAGTCTTTTAATCAATTAAGTCCTGCTATTTTGTTGCGTCTTATTCTTTGATTTTAGTCTTCTAATCAATCGGGACCAGTGGTGTCAACTAGCATAAATTATTTGTCTGTAATTAAGTAAGATATCATTTCAAGACCAGAAGGAACTCCATAGGCTCCAATCTTAAGAATATTGAGGCAATATCGGTCCCGTAAAAACTGACTCCCGATCATGACTTTTTTTATTAAAAATGGAATTAGTCATCCCTTATCGAACAAAAGCATTTTACACTTCTCAATTTAACTGGGCTGATTCAATTTGTATTTTGCTATTTGGGGTCTTCGATGTACCATTCGTTTTATTATAAACACACACACAAAGCATACATTATTCCTTAAAATACGCACATTGAAACGGCAAAACTATAAATTACATCACAAAATTGGTAAAAAAAAACCAATTCGAAACATGCGTCGGTAAACACGGTAAGAAATTTTTAAGAAATTATGACACCAACAAAAAGAGCAACGTATATTTTTTCTCACCTTTCCTAATCTTCGGGGTAATCCATTTGTTCATGCTGTGCGTATCTCCGTGACAGTTCTTGGCTCCACTCTTTATTTGGCATAACTGTTCATGTACTTGGCAAACGCCAAGAACTTTACCAATTTCTCAGTTAGGTTAGGCCTCCACTTGCGATTTCTAGTTCCGGCGACCAAACAGTTGCTGCCGCAGAAAATCTACAAGGTACACACACTGCGATAGATAAATCGTTAAATTAGAACAGTTTTCCAATGGATGTCATTGGAACTAGTGAGATCGCTCATTTGCTTCGGGCGAGAAGTACACGGAGGAAGCATCGTTATTGGGTTCATCCAATAACAAGTCAAAGATTATTGAAAGGGCAGTTTTACAAGTTATTTGAAGATTTATGTGAGCACCCTGCAAAGTTTTTCCAGTATCACCGAACGACAGAAAGTAGTTTTGATGAATTATTGGGAATAATTAATCCATCAATAACAATCTTCAATTTCTTTACATTTTTCTTCTTTTCAATTTTTTTAATCAGCAACTCAGCGTCGATTACTGCTAATATTCGTTCATCATCACCTCCGGTAGACTTGTCAGACATTTTAGACAAGTGTTTGCAGTGATTTAAACAGAGACCAGAATAAGACTGCTTCAGAGCTGCGACTATACTATCGCAAGTGGGTGCTTGTCCATGCCTGTCTGTGTGATTCATTGGGTAGAACGACAGTCGCGTCGCTGCGAAAATAGGACCGGTTGCCACTTTTGAATCGATGAGATTATTTAGTCACAAGTTTGTACACTTATATTTGAAACAATGAGTTTTATTTTTGCGACTGATAAATTGCTAGGGCTAGACCTTAATTGCGATTTTATCCACTTGCGAGATTAATTCGATGAGCGACATTGCATGGCAGTGGCGTATATAGGAGTTTATTTCGGGGGGTGCCAAATATTATTGAAAGCAATTTAGTATACATCGTACAAATGTATTAATTTTGGGGGAAGCAAACATTCGAAAGCTATTTAGGACTTCAGGATATCAATTTGAATAAATAATAACAATTCAATATATTTCCAACAACAATTTGAAATTCTCAAATTGTTTAAAATTTATTTCTAAAAATAGGTATTTATGCATTTTAAATAATGTCAGTGTATATAATAATGACTAAAAACCTGCATGGATATTAAAAGTAATAGAAGGTTAGACACAGATTTAAAAAAAAGAACAGTTTAAATGTATTTTTAGAAATTGAGAAATATAATTTTAAATATTACTTTTATAGTGAAATATGCATTTCTTTAATTGGAAAAAGTAACTTGTTTAGTTATTTAAAATATTCTATAATTCGTTCTTATATACAGGGGGCCCACTCTTAAAGTTGATGGATAGGTAATTTACTTTTAATTACTATCTCAATAGAAATTTCTTTGTTTAATGTATGAGTATCTGGATATTAGTTTACTAATTATGACTGATAGAACTAGAACACCGAATAAAAATTTTAATTTTGTTTTCTTTTTTAATTGAGAACTTTTTTACCCAAAACGTTTCAAATACATTTTGTTCCTTTCCAAATTTTTATTATTGAAAATATGCATATATAACGAATGGTTAACGGTCGTTCCGTTCCACAACATTATAATTTCTAAGGCTGGGGTCGTAAAGTGAAATGCCCAAGTGGTTGTTTGGGAAGCTAGACAGAGGGTTTTTTTACCTCGCAAAGTCGTAAAACTGTCGGGGGTGTCCATTGGATTCTGCAGGCAGCGGAAGAAGAAAATGTTCCCTGTTAAGTAGCACTCTCACAACCACGTGGTCACATCACACCTTTCATCAACCATCATAAATTTTGGTGATTCCTGTGTTCAGCCCACTGTGTTTACTTTACTCGGGAAAGGAAATATCTTCTCTGTTTAGTTTTAAATGTGTCCAAATAATAAAATTTTTTAAGAAAATTGTTTCCAGGAATACAAATTCGATTAAAAAAAATTCAAAATAAAAAGTTACCATGATTGAGCTTAGTCAAAATTTCGGGAGGGGCCCGGGCCCCCTCGGCCCTCCCCTTATATACGCCCCTGTTGCATGGATTTAGCAATTGTTTTCATATTTGGTCCAATTTTTAAAGTAGCCAAGAGCAAAATTGGTTCTAAATTTTCAGCAGTCAAGCGATTCCTATTTTACATTGTAGACATTTATGACTAAAAAAGTTTGTTTGCATGTACACTACCCTACAATAATGGACCGGACAGCAAGATGTGATGGTTTAAGGGAAAGAATACATGCTTTAATAGGGGGATGGTCACCCACAAGCCGCAATTACACCAGCAACCCTTCTGGGCATACTTTCAACGAGGTTTTGATACATTGGTATTTGTGTCCATTCCTGCTGCAAGAAAGTCGCCAGCTCAGCTGTAGATTTCGGACGTGGTGTCCTGGTCCGTAAGTGTCACTCTAACTCGTTCCACAAATGTTCTATGGGGTTTAGGTCGGGACTCAGAGCAGGTCAGGGAAGACGTTTTACATCTATATCTTGATACCACTGCTTGACAGAGGCTGCAAGAGCGTTGTCGTGCTGAAAGTAACATTAGTCCATTCCTTAAAATTGACAGAGCGTAGGAAGAACCCGATTGTCCAAAATGTTCATATTGGCGTCGGCGTTCAATTGACCAGGAACAACAAGCAAAAGTCCCAGACCATACCACGAAAAACACCCCCAAACAAGTAGTCGGATTGAATGCAAATCCGCTGGCGTCCGGTCCATTATTGTAGGGCAGTGTATATTCTGACGCAAAGGGGCTTGCTCATTTTACTGCATTGTCTAGTCAACGAATTTTTAATCCTGTGTGTGACCTGTTAAAGTCAGAAAATCACGGCTAGGCGGGCTTTGCCGCAAGCAAATCAGCGTAGGCCCGCGGACCGGGGTTTGTGCATTCCTGCCATACACACACAAAATTTTCACTGACCCTGAAGAGAAAATTACACTAATCCAAACTGAACGTTTAAAACTCTCAGATTTCAAACTATGAAGAAGAGGAAATTCTGATCAGAAAGCCATTTACACCTTTCCCCAAACCGGTAATGCATCGGAGGACAATTAACAATACAGCGGAATGCGCCAATACATCCAAAGTTTGTAGAAGGGGGAATACATCGGGGGTTCTTACATCTCCCACTTTTCTCAAAAAGCTCAAGATAAGGGGGAAACCTCAATGACCTTGTAGACACGCCTCCTGATCTGTGGTCAGAGCAAACAGGCAACCCTGAAGTCAGAGAGAACGGGCCCGGACATGCTCTTTATCTGCACCAGCATGCTTCTGTCGTTCATCTCCTATGTTTAACTGATCCATGTTTAACCACCGGTCATAATAATCTCTTTACCTTGGCTTCACCAAATTTTCAGTGCGTTGGGTGAGTAATAAAATAAATGCAGCGCATAAAACTGCAGAAAGAATTAAAGTGCTCAAAAAGGTTTCCTGATCCAACGTTTCTATGCAAACAATGACGTCCCGAATTGTGTCTATTAAGCATAAAGAAAAAACGCAAAGACGAAAGTCACACTCGTACATTTATTCCAACGAAGACCGAATTGTAAACAATGAATAGTAAATTTCTGATGGGGATAATTAAATGGCGTTGCCATGTTATTAAACCTTTAAAAAAGAACGTAGACCATTTTGCTATAAATAGATTTTTCAAGATGTATGATTCTTTTACGGAGCTTGGTGCGTGTTTTTAATATTTCAATTCAATAGATAATCTGCTTTAATGATGTGTTTTGTTTTGTTCTCTAACTTTTACTTGTGTACGTCTTTTTGCATTCCGCTTTTGGATCATAAATTTTTATTTCTCTGTAATTGGACATTTTTCCTCTGTTCAACCGAACAAAATCTGACTCACTGCTGTTGAAGTATTATCGTTAAAATAGGTGACTGACTTTCTATAGTAAACGTATTACTTCAGGTGTCAATTTACTTTTTTTGGTGAACTGAACTGGACAATCACTTCCGGAGTGCCTACTGCAAAGCAGCTTAACTCCCCGTCATTAGGTGTGTATACATAAAAATAATCTGCATGATTTAAGTGAAAAATTTGCTTAGAAAAATGAACTTAATTAGCTGGAAAAAATGAAAGAGAATAGTCTTAAACTGTATATTAGTGGACTCCGATGGTTACAATAGTCTATTTAACAAGTCCATGTTCGTTTCTGTTCAAGAAATTTTCCTTGCAAACCGTTTTCTGCTGTACTTATTTCCTTCCTCTTGGGTCTTCTCAATAGTTGATGTATTGGGAAAGTTGAACAACTGACTTTATTGGTAATATAAGAACCTCGAAATAATTCTTTATGTGCAGTAACCGACTCTGGGTATTGACTTTATTCCTTTAGGGATAATTCTATTGTGCAAGTAGTAAATTTTACAAATTCCTCTTTGTTAATAGCATTTTACAGTTTAGGTACTCTAGGATAAGATTAATACGAAATCTCATTTGGAAAACATTTTTTCAATTGTTTCTCTGTATAAAAAAGTGAATAAATATATTTTCACCACTCTCCGAGTGTGTCCAGCCAAAACCATCGTTAAATCTGTCATGGCCTCAAATGTATTCATGTTGGCGTGGTATGGAAGTTTGGAGAGTGGGGTGCCAGCTCAGGTGTTGACCTCGTCTTCTGAGCGTGGTTTAAAATTACGAGGTGTTGTCCTTGATCATTCGCCTAGGAGTTTATCCCGTACCGTCGCCAATACCTCGTTGTGTTGTTGTTCCGGTGCGGCGTAAACTAAATATCTACCTAACCGGACCGTCGCCAAGAGTCCGTTGTGTTTCTTCCGTGCGACATCAATTAGCTGCCTACCTACCTACCTACTTCTTCCGAATTATCCGAATTGTATTGTCCGTATTGTTTCGTTTTGACGCGTGGAAGGTCAGCATCTGCAATCATTACCGATGTAGCTCTGGTGTGAATGTCCATAGTTTTCTTCGCAGAAAGACTGGTTACTTGTGATGGAAATGCAAAACAAACTTCTGTAATAATCCTGGAATAACCATGTTTCCCTGTAGATCAAAGCTTTAATTCCACTACCAGAAACGGCTCTTTACATGTTCCGCTAGAACCTGACCCTACTGCTTCTTGTTTTTTCGATGCAATCATCAAATTCCATTTCGAGGACCTGCATTTTTAATCCATAGATAAGTTTTCAATGCACTTGGGCGGGTATGAATTACAGAATCTGGAATACGGACCAATTTAGGTCAACGCCTCCAAATTGCTTTGGATAAACATATTCCGATGCCGATTGCAGTTCTCATTTTTCTTTCTATTTGTTAAAAAAATACCCTAAAAGTTACTTTAAGGGGTTTTGCCATACCGTCCGGATGTTAATGTGCACTGAAACTCTCTGAAATATGTAAAAAAAAACCGTTTTGAAACAGAGATCATTCATCAGTTTTCAATCATACGCGGAAAATGTCCAGAAGAATTCCATCATGGAAGTTAAAAAACTTCGACAGCTCAACTTCGACGATAAACGCAAATTTCCGCTAATTGATTGGTACATATTCTAGCACTTTTAAAAGCCACAATTTTAGAATACATAAAGTTTTAAGTTATATTTTGTGTGGTTATGTATTTATCTTTTCACTGCACTAAGTTATTCTTAACAATAGTTTTATATTTTAAAGAACAATAAAAACAAGGAAATCCTTATAATATGAGTCCAAAATTTTATTTGCTTTTATCTATAGTTTTCCAGAATTTATGTGATCTTTTTATGGCATTCATATTATGTAACTGGTTCCATTAGACTTCAAATTGTTTAACTTGGTCCAACTTTTACAACTATATATTTTCCTTTATGTTAATACTTACCTTGTAGTAGTAAGAATAATACGTTGTGTTTTTTTTTTGTTTGTTCTTTACGTCAATTTTTTAATTGTTTTCCGCTAAGCCTGAAACGGTTTTGTTTCAAATAAAGTTTCCTTGGCGACATAAAAAGCACGCCAAAACCGCTCCAAAAGCCTTGCCACTAAAAAGTCCTGAAATAAAGCTGTACCGAAACAATTATCAACGAGGTATTCCCTTTTCCTTTCTTTACTTTTCCGCAAGTTACACCACAAACCACAATCATTACTTCAGTGCATGATGAGTTACGAAGGCGCATCTCACCTAACTGTTATCCAAAGATAAGAAAACTCGGAAGCTAAAATAGAGAATTTGAAAGGGGATTCTGAAAAACGTTTTCACACAGCTGCCCAAGGATATGATAAGAACTCTTTGAAACCTGTGGATTTCACCCGAGAGCTTAAACAGATCACGTGATGCACTTATCGAAAAGCGGCACATTTTGGAACAATTTTTAGCATCCTTTACTTTTGTATTTGTGGAGGAATAAATAAACGCAAGGTTTTTCCCAGAAACTGAGATTTATCGAACATTTTCCCCTTTCTTAGAAAAAGCGCGAAAAAAAATTACCTTGAACAAATTTAATCAGGTCTTATCGTTAGAAAATACTAAAAATGTCAGAAGGTGGCATAAAAAGAAGACCGGTGAGAAACACTTTCTCAGTATTCTAAAAGAAATATGATAAGCAAAAACGAGTTTTTAACTAGTGAAGCGCGTGTGATCCAGTATTTCTTTTCGCCACCATCATAAGACGGTATCTTTTGAACAATTGCTGGTGTCTTTCACTTGTTTATTTCAGGAGGGCGAACTAAATCAACATAAGATTGTTCCCAGACATTCAAAAATTTTAAAAATGTCCCCTTTCTCCGTAAGAGCTTGAAAAAAGTTACCTTGGACAAATTCATGCATGTCTTATCGTTAAAAAACACTAAAAATGTCAGAAGGTGGCATAGAAAGGACAAACTTTCTCAGTATTCTAAAAGAAATAAACAAAAACTATTTTTTTTTGCAGTGGTCCCATTTCTTTCTAAGCCAGGGTTGCACAGATTTGTTAAGACTACATCAATTTGCCGGCAAGTGCCAAAAATGAAGTCCTTGATCATATAATATTTATATTTATTGTGTTATTATTTATATTTTATAGTTTTCTAAAAGAGAAACATAATAATAAAAAATCAACGAAGAATTTAATTGACAGTTATATTTATATTTTACATTATTATAAAAAGAGAGAAAGATCAAATAAAAAGTATAAACGAATTTAATTTGATGCGTGATAGTACATTGATTGAACAATTCTTTTCAAATTTGGTTCAGGTTTTGAAGTAGCCAAGCACAAAATAGATTCAAAATTTTCATCAGTCAAACGGTTCCTATTTTTCGATTTGTTGGTAATCATTATTGAAAACGTTTGTCACAGATACATGTTGACCCAGAGAGACTTATGCATTTTAATGCATTTTGTCACAACCAAGTTTTGTGTGACTTGTTAAAGTTAAAGCATAAATGAACGTTTCCCTCTGGACGAACACAACAGGACATTGGAGACAGTTCGGGATCAAAGCGTAATGGAAAGATCCAAGGACACTACATAATTTTGAATCACGGTCAGATGACGAGGTCACACCTCAGGTGGCACCCCACTCTCCAAACTTCCACAACACGATAACGTGAGGACATTTGAGGCCATGACAGCTTTAACCTGCACCAGCCCCCTTGCACACGATTGTCTTAGGTGTTAAAATAACCCATCAAATCAACGGAGACCCCTCATCCCTGGTCTAAACTCATCGAAGTACAAATCCTGTGTGTGTTCTTGAGTTTCAGAAAAAAAATTCTGGAACATTCTCACTTTCGATACGGTTGCACCACATTCCGAAATCGGTTTCTATGGTGATATTTTTCTGTACTCACCATCTGATAACTCTTTCGCGAACCAGTTCGGAAGACGAAATAATCGTGTTCTTTGTTTGGTTCATTTAGCCATATCTGTTTCTTGACCGTTACGCGGAATAAACGGTATGATTTCGACGTACAAAACGTGCCTATCTTGCAAAAGTTTGCGGTGTTGTGAGTGCACACATCAAAATGACGACAGAACTGCGTCCTTGAACCAGATTCTGACGCGTGTTTTGAACTCGCCGCTTTCGTCGACGTGTCTGAATTGTGTCTAAATATATCGCTTTTCAGATTGAAAAGAAATGAGAAAAAAAAAATTTTGATCTCGAATGTGTTTATCGTATCTTGTCAGCACGTCGAACGCGTCCATTTTGCAATTTGATTGCAATGGGGTGTAGTAGTTTTTAACTTACATAATACAGTTGTTAGCATAATAAAAATTGCACCCCCGCCCTTGTTGTGAGGCAAGATGAGTGCAAGACCATGGTGAGATAGATACTTTTGTTTATTTAATCAGTTGAGTGAGATAAACAAAATACGAATTTCTCCAAATTTGCGATAATACTTTTTCTATTCGGTAGACGTAAATTTAATTGATGGCCTCAAAACCCAAATTTTTGTTATCTTGCAATGAATTCGCTTACCTTATCAAGATCAGCTACTCAAATGTTTTTTGAATCGTCAGAATTACATTTCTTTTGGAATTGGGAATGTATTTGAGGTGGCCAGGACAGACTAAACGTGTACCAAACCCCAAGTACACGACGGTCTTTGGTTGGAACGAGTTTAGAACTCGCAAACCCTGTGGTTGCTAATCTTCGACTTGATTAACTGATGGGTCGCGGTACCTGTACAATACACGAGACAAAGAGAAATTGAGTACCTAAATTACTTCTTGGTTTTCATGAAGGACTGGAAGTGCTGGAATCCAAATGTGGGTTACCCATTAATAGTTATTCAATCACAACAAAAAACTTTACTACGTACAAAGTTGTTTCACAGAAACTCACATCCAATGTAGAAACTTTACTGAAACAATAAACAGGGCAGTTAAGATGAGTTCCTATGTTGAGTCACCAAACATCCGGGCAGGTCCGTAATTTGCATGCGTTTCTGGAATTCCTCCAGGAATTACAAATTCCCCGGATTTTTCAGAGAAATCATCCCACTCGATCCAAACGTTTTACTGCTTGAATCGCTTTGTGCATAAAAAACTGTAGGTCGAAAACAGCAGTTCGTGTGTGGAATTGTATGTGTAGAGTCACATTATTTTCCCCAACAGGTATTTTTTATTTGTGACCACTGTACCTTCTTGTTTGTCGCAGTGTTCATTTGACCGTTTCAATGAAAAAGTTGTTTTTCAATGCCAATCGAGTTTTTTGTATCTGGAATTTTTCTTGGAATGTCAGGAATTAAATCGATCTATCAGGAATTGCTATATTTAGATCTGGCAACCGAAACCCAACGGGGTATCTATTGTCTCATTTGCCACTTTCCCCTCGCCAAGCAATTGATTATAGCATTTATAATCCTCCCCTTCCAC
The DNA here is from genome assembly GCA_947359465.1 of Metellina segmentata. Taxonomy (NCBI): domain Eukaryota; kingdom Metazoa; phylum Arthropoda; class Arachnida; order Araneae; family Tetragnathidae; genus Metellina; species Metellina segmentata. The sequence goes on from OX375882.1 coordinate 72,851,118, forward strand.
AAGGAACAAGAACTCGAAAATCGACTTAAAAGAACAAGCGATACATATCGCACACCGGCAAGAAAAGTGACTCAACTCAAAATTGCAGAATTTGAGAAACATCAACTTAAAGGATACTATAAAACTTATAGTGAAACAGTATAAGCTTCTTTTAAATTTTAGTTAAGTATTTATGGTTCTATTATATTCTATAGAATAGTAATATCACACGCTGGGGCACCTCATACATGTTTTTCAATGACATAATGTCAAAATTTTTATTTTTTGACCTGTATATTTCGAACAATACCCAGAAGTAGAACTTGAACTGACAAGCCAGTAACCCCAAATTTTTATTTAACACTTAGTTTTTGTTTGTGATCCTGTAATTCTTTGTTTTTATTTTACCGTTTCAATGAAAAAGTTTATTTTTCACTACCCAATCAATCCAGTTTTTTGTGTCCCAATTTTTCCTAGGAAGTCGTGAATTAAATTGGTCATTCAGGAACTTTCAGTGTCCAACGGAATATCTATTGTCTCATTTGCCACTTTCACCTCATCAAGAAACAATTAAGATAACATTCATAATCCTACCCTTCCATAAAGAACAAGAACTCGAAAATCGACGTAAAAGAACAAGCTACTACTATACATAAATTTCGAACGAAAGCTACTGGAAGTAGAACTTGTTTGGACAAGCTAAGAACACGGAATCCAATTAAGCGACACACCTCCAGAACAATCGCACGATGCGAAACCACATGACATCGTACGATATTAGTATACCGCTACATTATCCGCTACGTCAGTCTCACGTCACGTATTCCATCCAAACAACCGTCCGAATGATGATTCAAGACGTCGATCGCTTTAAAAATGATGATGCATAAACTTAACTTTATCCTATCAGGAAACGAACAGGTTACTTGAAGAGAGAAATTTTATTTCCAGTTCTCTATTTCGCGGTGGGGAAATGTGCAATAAATTATTTTTTTATATTTTGCGGTTATTCCAGAAAATCTGTGGACAATATCGTGAGTTTGGAACGTAACTGTTTTTGCAGTTTCAGTTAGAAAAGAAAATGTGGTGATTCACCATTCGCTCCATGCCACCTGTCGAGCGTTTAAAATTTTAAACACGCGTTTGGAAATTTAATTTATAATAATTCGCACTGTTAGTCATGCCATTTTCTGTCGAACGTGGTGCGTTTTGTTTCGTCACGCAAAAGAAAAAAAAAACCTCCGCTTATATGTCAAGAAAAATTTCCCGTCTCGCTGTAGAACTAAAAAGCAAGCCTTTTAGGGTATGTTCAATTTGATTAAAAGGGTAAAATGACAATAAAAAATTCACAAAACGGGTCTATTCAGATGGGAAGCCATAGGTCCCTCTTTGAGAGTGATTGCCCCATAGAGCTCCGTAATAGGGGTTATTTTGTCATAGAGCAATGAAAAAATGGAACTGTTTTCCAATATTAGCAAGTGCATAAAAAAAGATTGGTAGGTAACTTTCAACAAAAATTGTAATTATTGTTTTTTTATGTGTTGTAAGTATGCATACAAGAAAAATTTACAGTGCTCGTGATTTATTTGTTTTAACACTTGCATAAAAAAAAAAAACTTTAAGCTAAATTTACTTTGAATTACAAGAACAGTAAATTTTGAAATGCTTTACTTGAGATGAGAAAAAATCGACAAAAAATTTTTAAAGCAAAAACATTCAAATTAAGTTAAATTTCTTTAAATTTTTTGTTGTTCTTGAAATAATTACATTTTTGTGAAGCCTTTTTTTAAATAAAAAATGACACCTGAAATCACATTAAAATCTAATTCTAACACCATTTTTCTGGCATTTTGTAGGTACTGTTTTCTAAGTTGGAAGAGGAACTGTGAAACTGTACGATGCTTAACTCTTTGCTCAACTAACAACATTTAATCATATTTGGCAACAGAAATTTTTAGTATAATAGATACTTAGTTGAGCGTTTGAACTACTTTTCACAGCAGGAGTAGCATTTCATTGCTACTTTTCACAGCTATGAAAACATTTGTTGGGTTTTAATATATGCATGTTCCAAAAAGATGGCGCACCACAGTTTGAAAATGACTGCTCGAAATCATGGCCTTTCTGATTTCTTTCGTGAAAAAAAATAAAGCAGTAACTCATCTGAATCTCACTCAAGAGATAACATGATCTGTTTTCGTATGCGCAGTAATGGATGTCATGTACTTCAGAAACACAGTTGCTTCATTATTATGAAAGATGTGAAATGGAGAAAACCATCTGTCTCCTTATTTATAAACTCATAACCGTATAATATATACCGTTCTACAGAAGAATATTTGTTTACTTTCCTTTACGGATCACCTTAAATACGCCAGATGTAAACATAAAATATTTTCGTTAACCATTGAGAGTTAGAGAAAAGATAAAAAAACCATTTTTATGCTTCATATTTAAAATACTCTTTATAAATGTAGTAACAAGTTGGAATTGACAGTTAGAGTTTTAGAAAGAGAAGTATGAAATGCCTCGTCCAGCAAAGGGAGCTATAGAACATTCAATAAAACTTTTTTAAATTCATGTTCGAAAACACTAGATTTCAGTTTACTAGTTTAAAAAACAGTGTTATAATGCAAAAGTACACCTTAACTCTTATCCTTAAATGTTTTTGTGATAACATTGAAGAAATTTGAAGATAATAAAATTTTTAATTAATACATAGAAATAGCTATTTTTAAATCACTTATAACTAGTTTAAGCTGTAAAAAATTCGTTACATTTAGTAGCTAACTCAGTGTTAATCGATAACTGATAAAAAAAAAACCTATTTAACAGCTATCAATAACTGTTATTGCAAAGTAATAATGACCGTTGACCGGGTTATAGTAAAATAACAGTTTGCCCATCTCTACAAATCAGTCCTTAATAGGACACGTAATACGTATGTTCTGTTAGTGCATACGTTTTCCAATGAAAGATACTCATGGTAAATCTGGCATATTATGTTCTTTGCATTCGAATATTCGAAAAACACTCATCTCAAGGTTATGACTGTATTCCAGGGGAGTGCCACAGAGCTCGAAATGAGTTTGGAATTTAAAAGTTTTCCAAAATCATGCAGACTCTAGTTACATCGAAGAAAACCGCATGGGTAAAACATGCTTCCCAATAGTCTGAAAACAGTCTGAATTAGGGATGCGACATCGATGTCGATGTTTTCAAAACATCGATGTTTTTAAAAAACATCGATGTATTTAACATCGATGTATTGTGGTCGATGTTTTTGTAGCATCGATGTTTATACTTGTCGATGTTTTTACGTTGTCGATATTTTATTTTTCAATGAAAAAAGTACCGTTATAAAAATTTTAAACATAACCAAGTAGCATAATTTTCATAATCAGCTAATTGAACATACTTTTAGACCAAAGTGACCAAGGATGAAGGGTCTAAAAAGTAGGGATGCGACATCGATGTCGATGTTTTCTAAACATTGATGTTTTAGAAAAAAACATCGGTGTATTGGAGCCGATGTCGCATCACTAGTTACTAAACCAGTTTTAAGAAATGGGGAAACAAGTTTAAATACACTGAATTTTAAAAACATCGATGTTTAAAAACATCGATGTTTTTGGGTCGATGTATTATCAACATCGATGTTTTAATTTTGAACATCGATGTTTCAAAACATCGATGTTTTGCTATCGATGTCGCATCCCTAGTCTGAAACATCTTAAACACAATGCTTGTTTATTATTATGGCTTTTAAGGAACAGGGCGAAAGAAGACTGGGCCATCCGATATTGTTTGATGAAGGGCGCGCGTTCTTTTAAAAAAGTCAAATGTGTTTGACAAATTGAAGCGGCTCGCTGAGATCTACACGTGGCAGCCCATAGCTCAGGAAAGGCCCAGTATTACATCTTTCCGAAAACTAAAACATTTCCCATAGATTTCAACATTATTCACTTAAACTAACTTCGCTTTTCGTTTCCTCTTTCCCTCACTCCCTGTGAACCCTCTCATTTGAACGTTGCTTTCGCTGCGCTAATTTTCCCAGGCTCTCTTCGCTTACATCATTAGCCCCGTAGACATATCGTGGAGATGCTCGTCCTTTCTGGCAGTGCCATCATCGTGTAAGAATCTCAAAGTCGAGCTGCCTGACGAAGAATGGACCCACAACTCAAATCACGACTGTAAATTAATTTCTTAAAAAATTGATCTGCTATCCATAAATTAAGAGTAAATCAATTCAGAATTTCTTCTTTGGAATATTTATTGGCGGAATTTCTGAAATCGTACTCTTAAAACATGCCGTCATCGTCAGTCTATGTACAGGAAATGTGTATCGTCGCAGAACTACCGCCTCCTATATTTAGCTCGACAGAAAATGCCTTTCAAAGGACGAGGATGCCTCTTCTATCTACTGATATAGACGTTTCACCACAAAATGAGTGAGGTGGAGCCATCCTGCATATTTGGCTACCTGTATTTTGTGCAAGTTTGTCACACAGTAGATTCACGTTGCAACGCTCTTGAGGAAAACTTTGCTCCAGTGACGTTGTATAAAATGGTGGTTGTGACAAACATTCCTCTTTACTTTATTAGGAGGGAGGAAGATTGAAACGGTGGAATCCTGATTTTTACACTTTATAAGTATTTTGCAATTTCATATAAAAAGCACTCCATCGCTTAGTGAACTATCCTCCACAGTATCAAGCAAAGCATGAACTGTAGCGTAGTACACATTTTAAAACGAATAACAAAAGTTAATTAATGAAAACTGTAAAAAAAAATTCAATTTTACTGCGATGCCCAGAAGAAATGAAACAAATCAAGCGGTTGTACGTGTTTGTGGAACAAACAAGCTTCCTACATTTTCTTAAACACTTTTGTTGTTCCTGTCTACTATCAAAAACTGTCTGGAGTCATGTCAAAAACGCCATTTTCTAAATATTTGATACCATGAATGTATTCGTCGCCATTTTTAAGTCCCACGTGATTGGTATGCAAACAGTTTAAATTTGAGCGAATCTAGGCATTTATTAATATGGTGAGATCCCGAAAAACGCCATTACTATTACTGAAACGTTGAGACTTGTGTTTTTATAAGCAGGGGACAAATCGAATTCTATAGATATTTGTTGTTTCCATGCATTTTGTAACACGAAAGTAGTTATAAAATGTTCCCTCACAGATAGGATCACTGAAAGTTGCACAGACACGTGTATATTTCAACCCGTAACCAATTCATGAATAATTTCAAAGTCCTGGATGACGTACTAACGAAACAGGGGTTGTGGAGATGGAACTAATTAAAAAATAACTAACGATGAAAAGGATTTCGAACGTCATTAGAGGTTCCGAGAAATTATTCCAATCTAGAAGAATATTTCCCACACCATGACATGCTGGTGCAAGGGTCACCGCTGCGGTGTGATTCAGAATCCAAGGTTGGCGTTTGGTAGTGTCGTAAAACTCCTTTTAACAGGTGCGAGATAATTAACGCTTCCATGAGGACTTTACATCCTCTTATCGTTTCAAAATCAGCGAAGCCGGTGTCACGTTATCAGGGGAGAGTTGGATTTGAAAGGGTCTAAACCCCTCGGTGAAGGATTTCTAGGGGAAAGTTCTAAAACGGATTTTTATGTTCCATAGGATTTCTACTTTTCTGTTACACAATCATTGACTCCATTTTTGGGACCTTGGGAATGAATGAAGTCTGATATTTTCAAGTGTTTTAAATTGGGTTAAAGAAATGAGTCCGCTATTTTAATGAAGAAAATATTAATCTGAAGAAACAGGTTGTTTTGACTGACACCGGCAACTTTCCTGCAAATCCTCTTCACGTTTTGATGACAGTTTCTTTCCTGATGGCCTGCGAAGGATTCGGCCAAAACTTTTGACACCTTCATTTGCTCACTGTGCCAAAAGAATTTGATGCAATAGGCAAATAAAGGGAACTAGCCGGGCTGCGCCGGCTAGCGCTCGGCGGTGTGTAATAGTGCTTTGTTTTAAACTTTTTTACACACCGTAATTAAACATGTTTTGATTTACATATTTCATTTATTTTTATGAAACAATTCTTCAAATCATTGAGTATTCAATCAAATATTTAAGGAAAGTTGGCAGAAATGTACATATACCGCTACAAAATTACCCATGTCTAGTAATATTTAGCAGGAAATAGACATATCATTAAAATCTAACTCCTAAATAATAATTCTGCAATAGGTAATATACCTGAACACATAATGCAAACAAAGGTACAGCTACACTCTACGTTTATGAGTGATGGCAACGGCTTGGCGATTTTTTTTTGGCGCACTTCTTGTAGCGAGTTACTATAAATTAAAGCAACTCATCTTTCATTACGGTTGTTGTGGTTTTCATGGCAACCTCGGAAAACGGAAAATTTCAATTTTCATTTTGAATATTCTAGAAAGTTCTTCCAAAATCCGTTAAAGTCGTTTGATTTCATTGATTCGTTTGAAATTTTTTCTTTACTCCCATTGGTTATTTTGTTTTTAAAATATCCTTTGATTGCATTGGTCCTTTTAAATCGTTTTCTGTGAAACTAGTGGTCCATTTATTTGTATTTTGACAGTTGTGGAATATTTATTTGTATTTTGACAGTTGTGGAATATTTATTTTATTATAATAGTTTTAACAAAATGATAAGAATTATTATTATTTTTTTTTTACCATTTTCGTTTTCATTATTTTTTACGAAAGAATTCTGACGTTATCAGGTTGTATTATTTCTTGCTTTTTTTCTTTTGTAAATCTTTTTCTTTTTTAATATGCCCACTGTATTTAGCGTAATTGATAAGTTTGAGGTATTCTTGCCCAACATTCGTAGTTTAGTTTCTCTGCTGGTTCACAAATGTGTTTTGAAATGTGCTTAAGCTTACTACTTTTTGTGAAAGTTTTAAAAATATATACTTTTCAAAACGTTCTGAACTGTGTTTAAAAAGTGTGTTGTAAAAAGAAAAAATTTGTAACAGAAAAAGAGTTAAGAAATAATTATTTCCTTGGCAACTTTAGCAGTTCGCCAAAAAATTCGCCAAGGCCGTTGCCATCGCTCATAAACGTAGAGTGTAGCTGTTCCCAAACAAAAATAAAATTCCAATCCTTGAAATAATACAAAATTCTGAGAAAAAAAAACACGTACGTATCTATTCAAACGTTTTGAATTTCGACTTCCTGAATATATTGTGAAATAGAATAATGCGACAAAAGACTTTTCAACGATATTGACAAAGACAATAATGAGTTATTAACAAAAAGAACACATATTTATAATACTTGGGAATCCTCAAATATGTCCTCAACATCTCGCAGTCAACTCAAATACCCAAACACGGAATTCTAAATTAAAAAAGTAAACATTAATTCTGACGTGTGGCCAGATACCAGGTAGCAAAATTACGTAAAATTACTTTTACACCAAAGGAAGAAATAAAAAGTCAGTTCAAACATAAATATTACAATTTAATTTCTTATTTTGCATAGAAATTGACCTCGGCTATTTGTAAACAGCAAGAATTCAAAATATCTGAGTTATTTTATTTACGTTGATTGTTGCCATTCGACGATACACAAATAACGTCGATTTCGTGTCCACATACGTTAGTGTTTTATATATATAGATTCGACTAGGAACTTTTTGACCTTGGTTTAGGAATGGAGCTAGCCTACAAGTTTTCATCGTCAAAACTAGTAGGGAAGTCTGTTCTTCCGATAGCAGCGAAATAGCAATAACGATTAATACTGTCATCGTAAAATAACAGTTTGACACATCTCTAAAAATTGTATTCGTGTAAAGAGAGCCAGTCTCCCCATATGAAAATTCGGGTTCTAATACCTGTTTGAAGATAACGTGCTAGGTTAGATGGAGGGTCCCCAGATGCAAATTTGTGTGCCTGAAACCAATGGCTGATCCCGCCTCAATCCAAAAGAAATTTAGGTGTTTACATTGAAGGTAAAGAAAATTAATTAAATAATTATGATAAAATATTCCGATTGGTACCATGTTTGTTAGTAAATTATTGTTCAAAATTCTTTTTGCACAATTCTTATTGTACAAACTATTATTTAGACGGACACAAAAACGTCTACCAATCGGCCATTTCTCAATCTAACCGTCTGAATTGGCATCTATCGAATTTTTTTCTGTCGGCTCGCTCGTAAGCATGCTAACTTCTCCACGCAGCTTGAGCACATCTTCAAATTTATTTAGTTACCCACTAGGTAGGTACTTAATTAATGAAACTTTGGAGCAACACAACGGACTGTTGGCGTCGGTTCCGGAGCAGTCCCGAACGAAAAGATCCGAGGACACATGTCACTTTCAACCACGGTCAGATGACGAGGTCAGTACTTGAGCTGGCACCCCATTCTCCAAACTAAGTATCCATTGGGACTAGTGGATCGACAAGAAATAGATGATTATCTCCAGCAACCCTTTTCCCTGTGAGCTTAACCAGCGTTGTGCAAATAAACTTCCCCAAGGTCATGAGCCTTCTCACCCGAACCGCACTCTACCTACCGTGGATCTTGTTGCATCGAAAAAAAAGTTCCATGTATTTTATTTCCCTTCCTTTACTATCCTTATTTTTGTGATTTTTAATCTTCACTTTGGGACATTGTAATTATAATGGGAACACAGGGTTCAGACCCCTAGGTTTCGGCCTCTGAATTCCGCGCATGCTCGCCTAGTTATTTTTTCATTATAATCAGAAAAAAATAAACTTGTTCAAGAACTGCATGGTGGTATTCATTGAAACACCCTGGAAAACACTTTTGTGTTTAAAAGAGTCTGTCTAGAGAGTGTCTCATGGAATGAGATTACGTAAGTAAGATAAATGGCAATAATTATACTGAGATTCTGAGTTGTAACACTTTTTTGACACTGTGTTTCCCGATGATTTTTAACTTTGAAAAGGACAAGTCGCACAATAAATCATCTTCGTATAATATATCGAATTTGAATTAACCTGGAAACATTTTTGGGGGAAGTCCAACGTTGGGACAAAATTACATTAAACACAGTTTTATGCTGAAAACTGTCAAAACTTGTATAACAATTCATAAATATGGATAAAATAAGAATAAAAGAAACAGATTAATTTTTTTCCATATTCTTTTTCGTTCTGCATGAGTGCGAGAAATAAATAAAACAAATTCTTAAATTCAGAACTTTTTGGTAGATTGCCAATAGGATAATAGCTAGTAGAATAAATAATCAGCTAAGACCTTTTAGTCAACACCGTAATTTAATTATTTTTAACTCGTTAAAAGTCATCGGTCTAGTAGCACAGTAAGTAGGATATCAGATTGTCCATCGAAATATAACTTCCAATTAATTTCATTAAAGTTTTAGGAAACACAACAAATTTAGTTTTTAACAAACATACAGACTTGCACGAGCTGGTTCAGCTTTGGACTATAATGAGCGAAAGTGTCATATTTTCTTTACTTACCATGACTTATTTCCAATATTTATCTTTTATTATTGTGCTAAGCGGAAAACCATGTACTTGCAAATTCTTTACAGCAAACTGAGTTAAACTTTTATTTTATTAATAATTAATTATAGGTTACTATGTTGTTTTCGAGTTAAAATTTCTTCTTTTATTATAGTCCCAAGGGTAACAACCCTGTATATGAGAAGGATTTTCAGAGAAAGCAAACAAATCAGACAAAACGTGAAGATTTTACTTCCTATACTCCAGGGGTTCCCAACCTTTTAGTAACTGCGTACCACTTGAAATTTTTAGAAGTTTTTGGGCGTACGACCAGTCTTATATTGTTTTAGAAACATATATCTAATGTCAGAAAAGTGCCCAATGGCTTGTTATTTTAATTAAAATACTAAGAAAACATCATATTTTATGATTAATGCACTTGTATTTCGTATTAATGATATTTTAATAAAGGAAAAAATAAAACGATTATTGAAAATTGCAGTTTTATTTTTTACTCACAGGTGTAAAAACAAATAATTTTAAATAATTAGTACAAACTAAGCAATCAAAGATTAACGTAATCAAAAATCAATTTTTAGTGCGAAACTTGTTTATCTTTAATTAAAATATCAATATCAGGAGTAATGAAGCTTAACTTCACTCTTAAGTCCCCTTCAACATTTACCCTGTTTCTATATTTATTTTTTGTGTACTAAAATTCCGAAAAACCATTCTCACACAAGTAACTAGTAACAAATGGCCTAAGAAATAGCATAACGTGGTTGTACATGTTGAGAATAGGAATGTACCACGTGGGTGTTGTTGAGAGTGGAGCTTCTTGCTGACACTCTCGGCGAGACCACGTGATCGTTCGTAAAGTAATGTGATTCAAAACAATTTCAATGACTTCCTGAATGGCACGGCTTCGGGTGTGAGCTTTCTTGATGAGCTCCCTCCTTTTTCTTGAAACTTGAATTTATGTATCTCAGCGTAATATTATTATTTGTTGTGTTGTTGTACCGTTTGTACTGTTTGTTTGATGTCCGAAAATAAATCACAAAAAGACATTCTTGGACTCGATGATTCTTGGATTCGATGAATCTTTACAGTACATACTAGAAAATCGAACAAACCGTAGAATATTTGGGTCGCTCGTATCATCCTTGCGTACCACCTGAAACGTTGCCGCGTACCACCGGTTGAGAATCCCTGCTCAACTCAAATGTTCTTACATGATGCATTTCGTGGTTACCTTAAAATGTAACTTACCGCCGTTTTGACGTTAAATGTAACTGTCGTTTTTTACAATCAATGGTCATGTATCAATTCGGAGTTCATTCACTGGAATTTATATTGGCAATAAGCTTAAATTGTGTTCGAAAAACAAACCAAATGACGTCACATTCGGAATACGTACAGGAAATACGTTTACCGCAGAAACGCAACAGCCACCTGCATTTATTTAGCTCGACAGAAAATGCCTCACATTTAGTAAAAACAAATTCCTTTCAGAATTTGTTTTGAGAACTTGGCGCTACTTCGTTTTTTTATTTTGTTTCAAGATACACTCCGCAGAGTCCAAATAGCTCGTCATTAGTTAAAGGATTTTTCGTTTCATACCGATTTCACTCACGAATGCATCGTGATCGATTGGAAACTGTCCGTTTCCCGCAATATTCTGCTTCAGACATGTTTCAGAGGAGTCTTCATTGTTACTGTTGTTACAGGTGCATCTAGAAATATACATGCAAGCATAGAGCAATGAACCGAAATGTAGGGCTTACTTATTGGGTTGATGCAGAAGTCCGTCCCGTTTTTGGCGCTAGATGGCATTGCATCGCAAAACCGAAGTGTTATTATAACGTAGAATATTTTTATGTTGTTTGAAAGAAGGAATTTCAGCGAGCACTTTAAAATTTTTTGTCTTGTTGGGTTGTGTTTTTTAAATTTTGTTAAGCATTAAAATGGTCGAAAATAAGGAGCATTTTCGACATATCCTTTTTTATTCCGAAAAGGCAAGTATGCTAGACGCCAAAGAAAATATGTGTCGTGCACGGTGAGTATGCCGTTGACGATTTCACGTGCCGTAAGTAATGCTGAAAGTTTCGTCACCAGGGGATGAGATCTTCACACAGAAACCTCAGGACTTCTATGAGCGCGGGATGATGCAGCTACCGGAGATATGGAGAAAGGTCATCGAACAGAACTGCACATACTATATGGATTAAATGTTGTTTCGGCGCTTAGATTTTTTCAATCGTCTCACAGAACTTCTATTTGACCTGCATGTCCGACCCCCCTTCCCTAATTACCTAACTTGAGCGACAGAGCCTTGATTGGCATTTACGACTGACGCTTTTATTTCATAGTATCGTGTAGCGTATCGTTTGGCGTGAGATGCTATCACCTGAGCGACCTTCTGTCTTTCCCCCAAAGCGTTCACACCTCACGGTCGACAGGGTAGGGTGCCAAACAAAAGGAGGAACCCTCTAGAACAGGGATTTCCAACCGGTGGTACGCGGCAACGTTTCTGGTGGTACGCAAGGATGATACGAACGACACAAATATTCTACGAAGTTTGTTCGATTTTTCAGTATGTACAATCACGTTATAGGAAAAATGGGATTATATTTAATCAATTTGGGATTAACGTTTTGACTACATTGTAATAAATAACGCTAACAGTAGCAAATTATTTAAAGAGAAACATTGTTGCTTGTATTCAATAGCTATCTCGGCGAAATTAAGTTGATATCTCTCCCTGTCTTATGCCTTTTGTTACTAGTTGATTGTGTGAGAGTGGTTTTTCTGAACTTTTGTATATTTAATATAAATATAGAAACAGTAAGTGTTGAAGAGAACTTAAAAGTGAAGTTGAGCTCCATTGCTCCTAATATTGATATTTTAATAAAGGACAAGCAACAAGTTTCGCACTAAAAATTGATTTTTGATTATGTTAATCTTTGTTTGCTTAGTTTGTACTGATTATTTAAAATGATTTGTTTTTAGACCTGTGAGTAAAAATTAAAACTGTAATTTTCAATAATCGTTTTTTTTTCCTTTATTAAAACATAATTAATACGAAATACAAGTACATTAATCATAAAATATGAAGTTTTCTTAGTATTTTAGTTAAAATAAAACAAGCCATTGGGCACTTTTCTGACAATAGATATATGTTCCTAAGAAATTTAAGACTGGTGGTACGCCAAAAATTTCTAAAAATTTCAAGTGGTAAGCAGTTCCTAAAAGGTTGGGAACCCCTGCTCTAGAAGGTCAGTCGTTGACAGCTTGTAAATGGTGATCGATGCCAGCGGTCATTTAAAAGGAGGATACCATCCACAGTACACAGATCTCTACCATGCGGCTGGTGTAAACGAAATTTTAGTGGTAACAACTGTCTATCTGCCGCAGCGTAAAGGTCAAGGAATAAACTTTAGCATCAACCTAATACATTTGGTTTGCCGCACTAATATTGTTTTTGCTCTACAAAGTCAATATTTGTTCAGTCGATCAAAAAATATGTGATGCGAAGGTCAAATTCGTATTAGAATAAATGTAAAAGTTACAATTTAAAAATTATTTTTTTAAAGAAAATCATATTTTTAGTTGTCGATCTAGAGAAATTTTCCGCAGTTTTGCAAATCCGTTGAAATTTGTACTCTATCTTTAACGATCTAGGAGATAGAAAAAGACCTACATAAATCCAGTTAGAACTTTATTTCTTTTTTTTCGTCGGCTAAAATTGTTCCTCCACAAAATGAAACGGTTCTGGAAAAAAATTTTTTTTAATCCGTCATCTCTTTATTATGCTGTTGCCATTCTAAGGATAACAATAATAATTAAATTAAATTAATTTCAAAATGTTCTAGATTAAATTTTAAAATTTGGGCTGGGCACAAGAATTGCAAAAATTTAGGACTTCCTGTGTGACAAATTTCATTAGAAGTGCCATAGATTCTTCAGGACACTGCGTAATGGAGGACAAACTCTTCCTTTTATAATAGTAGAGATGATTCACTTAGTATATCTAATATTATAAAAGGAAGTGTCTGCTTGTTTGTCTGTTTGTTTTCTTGGACTCCTGATGAATCTATGGCACTTACAGTAATGAGATTTGGCACACAGTAGTCCGAATTTTTTGCAATTTTAGGGTCGAGGCGAATTTTAAAATTTAATCTAAAACATTTTAAAATGAATTTATTGTTTTTTTCACCATTCTTCCGTGTTCTTACAAGAAATGAAGTAACATCAAAATTTAAAATTTTCGCCCTCACGTGTCACCTTGACGTCAGCCTATAGAATCATGCCAAGTTTTTTTTCATCTTCCGTCTCTAGAATGGGAGAGAACACATTCGAATAACCTTCGTTTGTTTCGAGATTCATTCATTTTGATTTCCTGCGAAACGGATTCCAGTGAAGCAAAAGATATTACTAAAGTTATCACTATCGTTCTTCAGTGCTTTTTTCTATCTCAGCGAACGTTGAAGGTAGAATAAAAATTTCAACGGATTTGAAATCTGCGGAAAATTTTACACCAGACAGCTACTTTATGCGTTTGATTTTCTTTTAATATTTTGTATTTTCGCAAGAGATTGTGACGTCACGTAAACTTCTACTTTCCAAAAATAAACAGATTGCATTTTCTGCCCTTCCCCCGATTTAAAATTGAAAATAAAAACAGATTACATTTCCTGCCCCATTCCATTTCAGCGAAGGAAAGCAAAAAGAAGAAGAAAAACATTTTGACTGGGCTTGTTAAGTTCCTTTATTTTCGTAAAATCCGAATCGTTAAAAATAGATTGAAAATTTTACCGGATTTGAAATCTGCGAAAATTTTTACACCAGATTAATACCTTACACCACGGGCACGGGCAACGCCGGGCTAGCCACACAGTGTTAATAATATTAATTTATACACGCTAGTTAATAAAATTAATTTATTTCCGTTTCCTCTTTCTCACACACTCCCTTTCAACCCACTCACTTTGAATATTGCTGTTTCAGTGCTAATTTTAAATTCTTTCTCAGGCCTCTTCGTTTACATACTGAGCCCCGTAGACATATCACGGATGTATATATTTCTTCTGGCCGTTATCATTATCATTTTTATCATACACTGTCTCATCATATCAATTACATTAAAATATATCCGTTATCTCATTTTATCTGCCTATTATATTCAAATGCTTAACGTCACCTTCTTTATCTTCTCTCTGTAATAGCAATCTTTAATTAATTACAAAATTAGTTATGATGTAGAGATAAAAAATGATTTCTCAGTTACGAACTCCATAATTGATGACGTTGTTCAAAATTACGCGGTATTGTCCTCAGTAATTGGTAATTATCAGTTAACGTTGTACTAGGGCAACACAACGGGCTATTGATGACGGTCCGGGATCAATCCCCTAAGGGAAAATTCCAAGGACAACACCCCGTAATTTTGAACCACGGTCAGATGACGAAGCAACACCTGAGCTGGCACCCCACTCTCCAAACTTCCACACCAACCCAACGAGAGGACTTTCGGCACGACAGTATTAAGGTGCACCAGCCGCCTCTACACCACACGATTACAAACATCCATGCCCGGATTCGAACCAAGAACCTTCCGATCTAGAGGCTAACACTTTAACCGGTATTGTCCTCGGATCTTTCCCTTCGAGTTTTGAGCCCGGACCTTTGACGCTCCAGTGCGAAGTTAGACAGATAATTGGTAATTTTCAGTTAACGTCGTACTAGAGCAACACAATGGGCTATTGACGACGGTCCGGGATCAGTCCCTTAAGGGAAAGATTCGAGGACAACACCTCGTAATTTTGAACCACGGTCAGATGACGAAGCAACACCTGAGCTGGCACCCCACTCTCCTAACTTCCACGCCAACCCAACGTGAGGACTTTCGGCCACGACAGATTTAAGGTGCACCAGCCGCCTCTACACCATACGCTTACAAACATCCATGCCCGTACCCGGATTCGAACCAGGAACCTTCCGATCTAGAGGCTAACACCTTAACCACTATACCAGTTGGTCGGCGCGATGGTCTGGGATCAAACAAGAAGGGAGAGATGAGAGGGCAACACCAAATAATTTAAAACCACTATCAGATGACGAGGTCAGGTAACTGGCACCCCACCCTGGGATTTCCACACCATGCCAACATGAGCACATTTCACATCACCACAGATTTAAAGTGCACCGGCTCCCTTTTGTACACAAAAATTACGAGGTGTTGTCCTCGAATCTTTCCCTTAAGGGACTGATTCCGGACCGTCGTCAATAGCCCGTTGTGTTGCTCTAATACGACGTTAACTAAAATTACCATTACCATTACCATTACCCTTTTGTACACAACGGTCTATGGTAAGATTCGAACTCTCAATCCACCGGTTGCTAGTCCATTACCACTATTTCAAAGTATGAAGTAGGTGTACCACAAAGTTTCACGTCTCCTGAGCTCTGGAAAACACTATGACACTTATATTCCTCCTATCGGTATTTGTAATTTTATCTCTGCTGCAAAAAGGATTAAGGAAAACTGTAATCTGCCGATGAGTCTTATCTTGTGGTCACCATCCTTGAACAATTTGCTCTACTTTTCGAGGGACTCACAGTTTATAATGGAGATTTTCAACCACCTCCTTGATTGTGGTTGGTGACTCACGCATTGTACTCAGACGGAACCAGAATTTTAACTTAATAGCAATCCATTGAGTCATTTGAGCTTGTCGCCATGCTCAGTTTCAGGACCGCGGTGGTTAGAATTTGTAGGACTATTACAAACAGGGTGGGGTCGACCAACCGGTATAGTGGTTAAGGTGTTAGAGAGAGCCTCTAGATCGCGGAAGGTTCCTGGTTCGAATCCGGGTCCGGGCATGGATGTTTGTAAACGTATGGTGTAGAGGCGGCTGGTGCACCTTAAATCTGTCGTGGCCGAAAGTCCTCACGTTAGGTTGGCGTGGAAGTTTGGAGAGTGGGGTGCCAGCTCAGGTGTTGCTTCGTCATCTGACCGTGGTTCAAAATTACGAGGTGTTGTCCTCGGATCATTCCATCATGGGACTGATTCCGGACCGTCGTCAATAGCCCGTTGTGTTGCTCTAGTACGACGTTAACTGAAATTACCATTACCATTACCAAACAGGGTTAGCTGGTTTTCTCAATATGAAGGGCGAGTTTTGAAAGTTTTATAAATTTTCGAAAATACGCATCTTTATTGGGCGTGTTTGGGCTTCTTGAACTCGAGATATACTCCTGTGATCTCTTTTCTCATGGAGTTTTTTAAGCCTCTGCATCTTCTGGTGAACATTGAGGTCACTACCCCAGAGTTATAAAGCGGTCTATCAAAAAAAGTATTCATTATTAATCATAGAGATCTCCCCCCCCCCCAACTATAGTTTAAAAAAATAAACTTTTTTGTTACTATAACGGCTCTTTGGTAATGGTAATGGTAATTTTAGTTAACGTCGTACTAGAGCAACACAACGGGCTATTGACGACGGTCCGGGATCAGTCCCTTAAGGGAAAGATCCGAGGACAACACCTCGTAATTTTGAACCACGGTCAGATGACGAAGCAACACCTGAGCTGGCACCCCACTCTCCGAACTTCCACGCCAACCCAACGTGAGGACTTTCGGCCACGACAGATTTAAGGTGCACCAGCCGCCTCTACACCATACGCTTACAAACATCCTTGCCCGTACTCGGATTCGAACCAGGAACCTTCCGATCTAGAGGCTAACACCTTAACCACTATACCGGTTGGTCGGCTAACGGCTCTTTGGAATCGGAATTCGAAGTCGGGTAATTTTGGTAATTTTTAATTAACGTCGTACTAGAGCAACACAACGGGCTATTGATGACGGTCTAGGATCAATCACCTAAGGGAAAGATCCCTGGACAACACCACGTAATTTTGAACCACGGTCAGATGACGAGGCAACACCTGAGCTAGCACCCCACTCTTCAAACTTCAACACCAACCCAACGTGAGGCCACGACAGATTTAAGGCGCACCAGCCGAGTCTACACCATACGTTTAGAAACATCCATGCACTGACCCGGATTTGATCGGGAAACCTTCCAATTATGAGGTTAACACCTCAACCACCAGACCGGTTGGTCGGCATTCGACGTCGGGACCTTTTGGGTTTCAGACAATTGCATAACCAGGTGGCTGTTTTAGGTAATTGGGTAATTTAATTGTCGATTCCACGGAAACAACACGACGGATTATTGGTTATTTATTTAACTTTTTATTTTTGTGTGCGGTTATTTATTTATTTATTTGTAATACTTGTCCTGCTATGCCATCATAGAAATATTAGTGAGCTCAAAGTACTCGGCCATCTAGGACTCGCAGGTCATGCATATATGTTCATAACATTGTTCTTGCTAAGTGAGAAATTCAGTCAAACGTAAAGTGTTGCAACAAAAACATGGACTCGTTCCGCCCAGCAGGTGGCATGGCTGTAGCCCGGTTTTAAGAGTAGCGGATTAGCAACCGGAGGGTTACGAGTTCGAGACTCGATCCAACCACAGAACGTCGTGAACGTGGAGCGCTGGTGCACGCTAAATCTGTCTTGTCTCCACGAGTATTGGCGTGGTGTGGAAGTTCGGTGCGTGAGGTGCCAACTCAGGTGTGACCCCGTTATCTGAATGTGATTCAAAATCACGAGGTGTTGTCCTCGGGATTTATCCCGGACCTTCGCCAATAGCCCGTTGTGTTTCTTCAGTGCGACATTATTCAAACGCCTACCTACCGCTCTACAAGAAAATCAAAAACTGCATGCAGGCCAACTGGACGCCTTGACCCAGGGTAGTTCGCCAGGGCCGCGCAGTTGCAATACAATATAGGACCGCGCAGTCGCAATACAATATAGGACCGCGCAGTCGCAATACAAATAGGACCGCACAGTTGCAATACAAACATGACCGCGCAGTTGCAATACAAACAGGACCGCGCAGTTGCAATACAAACAGGACCGCGCAGTTGCAATACAAATAGGACCGCGCAGTCGCAATACAATATAGGACCGCTCAGTCGCAATACAAATAGGACCGCGCAGTTGCAATACAAATAGGACCGCGCAGTTGCAATACAAATAGGACCGCGCAGTTGCAATACAAATAGTTTATGTCACTTTCTTGCCGGGGTGCGATATGTCAAGATCTAATTGGCCCTTGCGTAGCTCACTACAATCGCAGAGTGGTAAACGAAACTAAAGAACCTCGCACAATCGCAATAAGAGAAAAGACGAAGCAAGACCATACACACGAGGTTCAATTAACGTTGACACACAGATCACCCACAACACCAGCAATTTAGGAAACCACACCGCAACTAGGAAACCTTGTGGACTCAGGCGGGAGGTGAATCACCTGACAATCCGCAATAAGGAAAAACGAAAACACGCGAAATGTCCGTCTTTCATCCCTTTTCCATTCTCTGCATCCCGTTTTTGTAAATCTGTTAATGGACTTTTTTAAGCACTTTTCTCTGTCTTCTCGGGAGAGGTAAAAAAAAAGGTCAGATCTGGGGGATTTTTTCGGCACCCTGTTGCTTTCCGAAACGGAAATCGCAATGGAGTCGGAGCGTGTAAAAATAGCGAGTTACAACCTCGACCGCAGAGGCAGTTCTGCTGCGCTCGGAAGCCATTGTAAGGACGAGAACAATACATCATCCTTTTGACGTTTGCAACAATGTCAATGGACTCCAATTCACACGCATATCTCTGTTTAACTATGCAAATACTGGTGTCGGTCGGGTCACTTCTTCCATTCAAAATAGAAACCCAGGCAACAATCGAAAAAAAGCAGTTCGATAATGGGGTTGGTAGTTTCTGATTGCCAATGCCAAGAATTTCGAATAATGGAGCTGGTGATCCTACCAATCTGAGAGCCGACCAACCGGTATAGTGGTTAAGGTGTTAGCCTCTAGATCGGAAGGTTCCTGGTTCGAATCCGGGTTCGGGCATGGATGTTTGTAAGCGTATGGTGTAGAGGCGGCTGGTGCACCTTAAATCTGTCGTGGCCGAAAGTCCTCACGTTGGGTTGGCGTGGAAGTTTGGAGAGTGGGGTGCCAGCTCAGGTGTTGCTTCGTCATCTGACCGTGGTTCAAAATTACGAGGTGTTGTCCTCGGATCTTTCCCTTAAGGGACTGATCCCGGACCGTCGTCAATAGCCCGTTGTGTTGCTCTAGTACGACGTTAACTAAAATTACCATTACCTACCAATCTGAGAGCCGACCAACCGGTCTGGTGGTTAAAGAGCTAGCCTCTAGATCGGAAGGTTCCTGGTTCGAATCCGGGCCAGGGCATGGATATTTGTAAAAAAATGGTTATGGTAATTTTAGTTAACATCGTAATAGAGAAACACAACGGGCTATTGACGATTGTCCGGGATCAATCCCTTAAGGGAAAAATCCGAGGACAACACCTAGTAATTTTGAACCACGGTCAGATGACGAGGCAACACCTGAACCCCACTCTCCAAATTTCCACACCAACCCGTGAGGAATTTCGACCACGACAGATTTAAGGTGCAGCAGCCGCCTCTACACCATGCGCTCACTAACATCCATGCCCGGACCCGGATTCGAACCAGGAACTTTCCGATCTAGAGGCTAACACCTTAACCACTATACCGGTTGGTCGGCTAAAAAAGTAATTCTGCGTCGGCCGGGAGTGGATATTTGTAAGCGTATGGTGTAGAGGCGGCTTGTACACCTTAAATTTCGTGGCCGAAGTCCTGACGTTAGGTTGGTATGGAAGTTTGGAGAGTGGGGTGTCAGCTCAGGCATTGCTTCCTTATCTGACCGTGGTTTAAAATTACGTGGTGGTGTCCTCTGATCTTTCCTTTAGGGGATTGATCCCGGACCGTCGTCAATAGCCCGTTGTGTTGCTCTAGTACGATGTTAATTAAAAATTACCAATTACACACTAATCTGAGTGAAATGATCCGACCAACCGGTATAGTGGTTAAGGTGTTAGCCTCTAGATAGGAAGGTTCCTGGTTCGAATCCGGGTCCGGGAATGGATGTTTTCTAAACGTATGGTGTAGAGGCGGCTGGTGCACCTTAAATCTGTCGTGGCCGAAAGTCCTCACGTTGGGTTGGCGTGGAAGTTTGGAGAGTGGGGTTCCAGCTCAGGTGTTGCTTCGTCATCTGACCGTGGTTCAAAATTACGAGGTGTTGTCCTCGGATCTTTCCCTTAAGGGACTGATCCCGGACCGTCGTCAATAGCCCGTTGTGTTGCTCTAGTACGACGTTAACTAAAAAATTACCAATTACCTATTACTAAGTGAATGAAATTGAAATAAAAGAGAAAGATTTGAGGCATGACACATACGAACATATGAGTAGAGTGCCTATATAATAAGAGTGGCGACAGGGGACCAAATTTGGCCTAATGCGCATGCGCGGCAGCCATTTTCTACCAGAATCGTCTCAAAGAAAGTTGCTGGGCGAATTAATGTAACATTTTAAGGAGAAAAAAAAAGCATATAATTGTTATAATATGGATTCATTCGGTATAAATGAATCATATAAACACTCAATTACATGCGTAATGGATGAGATGGATTGCACAACGCGCTAACTTAGATTGCGGAAAACACCACGTTGTTCAAAAAAAGCTATTTACTTAAAAAGTCTTCAAATTTGTACTGAAAACACACTAAAATAATAATAAATAAACATTCTAGAACACGAAATGGAACATGAAAAAGCTATATTTTCTTTTTAATTTAATATGCACACGTTTTTCTCGAACACACAAAAAGTTCCTATGTTAAGTCTACGGGAGCTAGGAAAAGACAGCCTCGGGCGGTAGAAAAGGTCTCTAAGCCAATCAGAAAGTGTTTCCCGTATGTCGCCACTCTTATTATATAGCCACTCTACATATGACACAAGCTGTTAAAACACTACCTGATTGTGGTCAAAATTACGAAGCGTCCTCGGTTCTTTATCTTCGGGATTGTTTCCGGACTGTCACCAATAGTCAATACCAATAGCGTTGCTCCAGCATGGCATTAATTAACCTTACCTATCTACCTTTGAAACAAATATTTACGATGAAATGGAACACATTTTTCAAAAATGTCACCAATTCGAACACTTATTTGATTTTTTTATTTATTCGAGCATATTTAAGAGTTCTAAACTCAATCCTGCCCAAGACCGGCATGTACACGGGGGCTGTTTCCCGTCAAATCAGTCGTGGCCTCAAATGCCAATAGCCCGTTCTGTTGCTCCAAAGCGAAGTAAATTTAAATATCTAGTACCTGTGCCTACTATTTATGTTGGCGAAAAGCTTATCGCGTAGTTTGATGTAAAAAAGTATTTGTCTTTTGGTGTTCCGAAGTCAGTTCAGGCTCCTGATTTCATAAAAGAGGACGATTTCGTGACGTCTATTAGACAATATTTGTCATAACAGGATCGACTTATGTGTATGATGCAATGCAACATACTTTTTAAAAACACCGCACAGTGGATTATTACCTGGATAGGACGATAGACTTAAAAACCAGACGGCTCGGCAAAGGAGACCTACGATAATCACTGTCAATCATGTGGAATTCCCTACTATAAGGTATTGCCGGTTATGTGTTTGGAGAACATTATGGGTTTTGTGATACCCGATCCCTACTGACTTACTGAGCTTTGATGAATTGTTAAAACATAAACAAATCTAACGTTGCTTAACTCAGTTGGATGAGAAACATCTCATCATTTTGATGACGATGGTAGTGGAATTAACGTCGTAAGGGAGCAACACGACGGTTGCGGACTGTTGCCAATAGACCTTGTGTGTGTCAAGTATTGACTAATTGCCCGTACATATAAACAAAAGTACGACGTTAATTAAAACTACTACTACCACTAAATATGTAACAAAAAATAATAATGAGCAATTTCTTTGCGTTTTGCTACTTGTATACGTAGAAAACATCATATTGTGTTGTATGGGTCAGGCTCTTTCCTGATGACGCTCCGACCCACCAACACTTTCATTTCCCATAAATTCCTTTTTATTTTTATTTGAATTTCCTCTTGTGTTAGAAATTTTATATATATATAGCACACTTTCTAAGAGAAATCCTATTTTAAACCTTTTTTCATATTAATGGCACACAAACTAATAACTAAAATATGTGGCACACCAAAAAAATATGTGATCGGAAGGTTCCTGGTTCGAATACGGGTCGGGCATGGATGTTTGTAAGCTTATGGTGTAGAGGCGGCTGGTGCACCTTAAATCTGTCGTGGCCGAAAGTCTTTGCGTTGGGTTGGTGTGGAAATTTGGAGAGTGGAGTGCCAGCTCAGGTTTTGCTTCGTCATCTGCCCGTGGTTCAAAATTACGAGGTGTTGTCCTCGTATCTTTCCATTAAGGGACTGATCCCGGACCGTCGTCAATAGCCCTTTGTGTTGCTCTAGTACGACGTTAACTAAAAATTCCATTTCATTCCAAAAAAATATGTGATCGGAAGGTTCCTGGTTCGAATCCGGGCCGAGCATGGATGTTTGTAAGCTTATGGTGTAGAGGCGGCTGGTGCACCTTAAATCTGTCGTGGCCGAAAGTCCTCACGTTGGGTTGGCGTGGAAGTTTGGAGAGTGGGGTGCCAGCTCAGGTGTTGCTTCGTCACCTGACCGTGGTTCAAAATTACGAGGTGTTGTCCTCATATCTTTCCCTTAAGGGACTGATCCCGGGCCGTCGTCAATAGCCCGCTGTGTTGCTCTAGTACGACGTTAACTAAAATTACCATTACCATTACCATTACCGAAAGTCCTCACGTTGGGTTGGTGTGGAAGTTTGGAGTGGGGTGCCAGCTCATTTGTTGCTTCGTCATCTGCCCGTGGTTCAAAATTACGAGGTGTTGTCCTCATATCTTTCCCTTAAGGGACTGATCCCGGGCCGTCGTCAATAGCCCGCTGTGTTGCTCTAGTACGACGTTAATTAAAAATTACCAAATTACCAGTGACCATAAAAATATGTTTATTTTATTTTATAGATCTCACAAAATAAGGAGACACGGTGGCTCGGCTGGAACAGCATCGAATTTACAACCTGAGGGTTGCGAGTTCGAATCCAGCCAAAGACCTTGAAGAACAAATGGGGGAACATGACGGTACTTGTTTCTTAAATGCGATGTTTGATAAGGTAACGGATAACAAATGGATTGCCGTGAGCTCGAATTCCACTAAAGACCGTCACGTGTTCATTGGATGGTGAACTGTAAATCCGTCGTGGCCTCAAATGTCGTTCCAGGCACCGAGGGTTCCAGGTTCGAACCAGGAACCTTCCTATTTAGAGGCTGACACCTTAACCACCAGATCGATTGGTTGGCGAATAAGTGGAGGGCGTTCTTTTAGAAAATGAAATGTTTTCGAGAAGAGGGAACGTCTTACTGAGGTTTGCACTTGTGCATCGGGAACAGCCCTGCATATAACTATCAGTTTGTGTGCCTGATTTTAGCTTTTGTTCCCTTACGCAAACCTTTCTTTTTTGCAATGCATCTTTTGCCAAAAACATCGGCTTTAAATCCGGTTGTTTTCTGGATCTTTTGGAAAATGAAATGTTTTCGAGAAGAGGAAACGTCTCTAACTGATTTTTGTAATTGTGCATCGGGAACAGCCCTGCATATAACTATCAGTTTGTGTGCCTGATTTTAGCTTTTGTTCCCTTACGCAAACCTTTCTTTTTTGCAATGCATCTTTTGCCAAAAACATCGGCTTTAAATCCGGTTGTTTTCTGGATCTTTTGGAAAATGAAATGTTTTCGAGAAGAGGAAACGTCTCTAACTGATGTTTGTAATTGTGCATCGGGAACAGCCCTGCATATAACTATCAGTTTGTGTGCCTGATTTCAGCTTTTGTTCCCTTACGCAATCCTTTCTTTATTACAATACATCTTTTGCCAAAAAAATCGGCTTTAAATCCAGTCGTCTTTTGGATATGGAAGTGTCAAAACAGCGCAACTCGGAAACGGAATCAGCTTAGTGGGAAATAGAACTCGTTCTTCAGGAAGGATACTTCACCAGTAGCCTTGCATCACTAGTTCCTCGTCTGGCAGGAGGGGTGCAACCCCACGTGTTCCCCTTTCTTGGAGAATGACTCAGTGAAAAGGGGTATGACTATTCAGCAAGACGGACAACATGCTGAAATCCAAGACCATTGTGTGCCCGACCCTTTGGGGGAGGGGCGACCTCCAACCGGGACCTGATTTGAAGGGGCAGGGCAAGAAAATTGAAGTAGCCACCTAAATGACCCTTCCTTAACTTCTTCTGTTGACTAAATGGACAGCGTTTGACATGTGGACCGATCCCAGTAGGGGATACGTCACTGACCCTTGAAAAGATCCCCTCTGGTGTTATGCGAGAACCCTGATGCAGATTCGTATTCAGTTGGTTGGTTGGATTGGATTTTATTGCGTAAAGCATGTTTGACCTAACAGACGTCAAGTAAAAAAATTGGAAGTAAAGGAATTGAGGATAAAGAATTGGGATGAAAACAGAAAAGGTTTGCTTGGGTGAATTCCAGGAGTTTACTGACGACAGTAAACCCCATGGGAAAGGAAAGATCACTAGAGTACCTCGTGTGCACCGTAGACACTTAAAGGATACGTGACCCCGAGGGTAGCTCAGTATTCAAAAATTTATTTCGAGGATGGCTGTCTTCTCTCTGGGTACAATTAATGTACAGTACAAAGTCTCAAATCCGGAATCTTCTGGACCTCGTCCATTCCGGATTTAGAATTATTTGCATTTTTTTGTCAAAAAACCTTAATCTAACTTTCCCCCGCACGAAGTTTGCGTTTGCAATAGTAAAATATCAGATGATATCTAAATAAGGAATAAGTTTTAAAAAGGGAAAAAAAACCTTTTTAATACAATGCAACAAATTTTACTAGTAAATCTACTAAATTTTCTGTGTGGTATTTGCTCTGAACTTGTCCGTTTTTTGCGTTGTTTCATCAATTAGGTCCAGGTTTAATTCCGTGTTCTTTAAAAATTGTCGGAAAGGTGTAAAAAAGTGAGAAAAACGAAGGAAAAAAAAACGCCAGTTAGCAAAACGTCCGGATTTGGGACTTCGTACTGTACTTGCATACTGTATTAATATGATGAGCTAAAATTCGATTTACGCTGATTAAACTTGGTTTGAGCGTGTATTTTACGTTGCATTTTTTTTACCTAAGCCTCCGAGGTGGTTTCAACGAGGTTTCTCGTCCGTCACTATCTGACCACTATTGCTAATGACGAGTTAACTCGTCTTGTCATTTTTGATTAAGTCAAGGTCGAGGACTGGTCAGTTTTTTCTGAGGACGCGATATGTCGTCCGTCAGGATTTGGAGAGTTTTTTTAATGACGATATATCTCATCGAGACAACCCTCAGGAGGGTTGAGGTATGAATAGGGAAGTTCTCGAAACAAGGGGCCGTTAGTGGGTTGTTAAAAATCCACGTGCAATCACATAAACCTTTCCTCAAAAAGCATCTTATTTTTTAAAAGCATTTTATTATTCATCAAGCAGAAAATAATAGTTCCAACTTTCACGCTCTTCTCTGAACGCTCACACGTTTAATGAACATTTCGTTTAATGACTTTTCAGCTGTTTGCACTCTAAGAGATGCCAACTTGTGCGATGGAAGTTTTTAGTAGTACCAAAGGAAAAATCCGTAGTTTTAAGAATTTTTCAGCAGTCAAGTAAAAATTTAAGAACTCTGCTAACACGCATATAACATTAATTCAAATATTTAATTACACATTTTAAACATATATGCAACACATTTTATTATTTGTAAATAGTAAGGCATATTATACATGAAAACACATATATAGAACCAATAATTGCGATGAAAGAACTGTATATAATCTATAAAAACATTTAATAATCAAATTTAAGCACTCTCTCCCTTTTAACAATATATATATATATATATATATATATATATATATATATATATATATATATAATAATAATAATAATAATAATAATTATTTAAAAAAAATATTGCAATGAAAAAAAAAATACAGAATTAAGTAAACTAATTGTTGTGTTGTGAAAAATAAATAAAATTGAATTTTTCATTAGAAAAAAATCATCGATTCCGTAATCCGTATAGCACCCTATTCACTTCCGTAAACAAACTAGCTTCAGCTAGTATTTTTTAGGTAAGGGAAAGATATGTATTTCAAAACCTCTGATATAACTGGATTACATTGAAGGAAGAACAATGAGAAAAGGTAGATTACATGAAAATAGGAAATAAAATCATTGAATTAAATCCCAATTTTTTGCGTAACCTCAGATTAGATAGATAGCTTCAGTCCTGGAGCTTAAAAAGTTTCTATCAAATCTGAAACTACACATTTTACTATTGAGATTAGATTTGAATCTGCAGCTCTTAGAGCTCCAAGTTGATCTGAAGTTCTATGTACGATTAAAATAATTTCAAGTATGGGTATTTGGATATATTTTTCTTCAATTTAAACGACTGTAGTCACCATGCCATCTTGCGTTCAAAACCATAACACAGTCAAAAGTGAAATAGGGTTTCAAAATAATGACTAATCACGATTAAGAAAAAATGCAGATGAATGTCGATCGTCAATGGCTATTTCGGTGGAGCTCAAGAGTGTTAATCACAAGGCTTCTCGGATGGTGTCATTACCAGCTTTTGTCTGTTGAACGACTACACTTTTTTATTATTTCAATGTTTGGTTTTTCTAATAAAAATTTGTTATATAACACTTATATATTCGTCGCCCAGCTCTAACCATATTATATCCTTTCTTCAAACCCGTTTTAGGGTCGGTATTAGGGATGCGACATCGATGTCGATGTTTTTGTAACATCGATGTTTATACTTGTCGATGTTTTATTTTTAAATGAAAAAAGTACCGTTATAAAATTAAAAAAAAATATCCAAGTAGCATAATTTATATAATCAGCAAATTGAACATACTTTTAGACCAAAGTGGCCAAGGGTGAAGGGTCTGAAAAGTAGGGATGCGACATTGATGCCTTCAAAACATTGATGTTTTATAAAAAAACATTGATGTATTGGAGCCGATGTCACATCACTAGTTGCTAAACCAGTTTTAAGAAATGGGGGGAAAAGTTTTAATACACTGAATTTTAAAAACATCGACGTTTTTTGGGCGATGTATTATCAACATCGATGTTTTAATTTTGAACATCGATGTTATGCTGTCGATGTCACATCAATAGTTGCTAAACCAGTTTTAAGAAATAGGGCCAAAAAAGTTTAAATCCACTGAATTTTAAAAACATTGATGTTTTGCTGTCGATGTAGCATCACTAGTTGCTTAACCATTTTTAAGAAATGGGGGAAAAAGTTTAAATACACTGAATTTTAAAAACATCGATGTTTTTGGGGCGATGTATTATCAACATCGATGTTTTAATTCTGAACATCGATGTTTTGCTGTCGATGTCGCATCACAAGTCGGTATCATAATGGAAATGAGTTTCTAACATTACTCCATATCTGATTTCAATATTTGATTTAGTGCCATGATCCGTCCATCGATAAGTTTCCTCCTTTACAGCCCACCTGTTTAAAAGATGTGACACTGTTACGAACTGTTGAGCACCGTAACCATCAGCACGGAGAGATTTGCATGAAATCGCAGGCAGTGAGAGTATAATTTTCTCATACCGAATCAGGAAGGAAGCGCCTGCATATAGAGACACAACAGCCCCCTACTGCTTCATGACAATCGAATAAGTCAAAAAAGCGTTGCCTGTGACGCATTCATAACAATGACGACTTTTCGGTAAGGAGAGCGGGAATTAATTCGTTCTGGAGCCCAATTCTTGTATATAAATTATTCCTGCAGTCAATCACAATTTTCTGATTAGTTCGCTTGGTTAGAGGAAATGTCCGATCTGTTTTAAAAGTGCGTCGCACTTAGAGGAGAGTGATACGACCTAAAATTGAACTTTTATTTAATTTCCCATTCAATAAACGATTTTAATCTTGCTCAAGTCGAACAAACCATTGAAATCTATCAAGGAATAGACTACACATTTTTAATACATATAAAACACATTTTATCCGTTTCAGAAGCATTTCGCAGGCAAAAACAATAAATCTTATGCTGAGCTTTTAACAACCTTATGAGTTGACTTCTTTCTTTCCACAGACAAAACAAATTATTTTTTGTCTTTCATGTATTACATACATGTTATGAAAAAATAGAGTAATTTATGTTTTTTAAAAGTGTTATAGAGATTATATCTATACATTGGTAGGAAAAGAGTCAATGCAATTACGCAAGTTTTTAAAAACAGCTTATTTAGTAATTTTTATAAAAAATTCTTATTTTGGTTCAGCGTACAAAAAACTTTTTAATGTTTTGAAATTTTCATAAAGTATTGACAGGAGGTCCCTTTTCCACTTTTCTCATTGACTCAAACTGATTTAAAGGCAACTCAAAATCAAGAAATTTGAACATCGGCCTTTTACCTCATAGATTCAGATCTGGCAAATCTTCTCGAAAAAGTAACACCATACAAAATAAAAATGAAAAAGTTTCAACATTCGGTCCAAAAAAAAATGGAAAAAATATGCTTAAAATAATCGCTTTAATGCTTTTACAAATTTTTGAAATGTATTAAAAAATATTAAAAATGTTTCTCTAAATTTACTGTGAAATAAACTTTTTAAATTGTGTCTCATTTTTTGAGTGGTGCGTTTATTTTTTTCAAATACACAAGGGAGAAAAAGATTACCTTTTTTTGCGTTTCCAGAATATAATTTTTGGGAAATCTTTAAACGAATAAACTTTTTTTATTGATGAAAATGAATAGAGTATAATTTTATTTTGCTTTCTATATTTACTTACGGTATTTATTTGAAAAACAATGGTAGAACTGTCCCCCGGGAAGTTCCGTAACTTCTCTGTAACATTTTGATTAATTTTCGTTCTCACTTTTAATTTATCACCATGGAATGAGTCCATCAATCACTTGTCAAACTGTACCCGAAATCTGTGATGTTTTTGTACCAAAAGCTCTTGGACAAACTTAATAGTATAGCATGCTTGATTGTAGACCCTCGGTTTTTATTACTTCCCTAATCTATTGTTTCGTTTCGCACTTCGAAGAAAAAAAGTAGAAAAGAAAGAAAAGGTAGAAAAAAAGGAGGGGAAAATAACAAATGCAAATAAAAAAGCTTTAAAAGAATCAATTCATAAATAAAAAGTTGTAGGGGTCTGTTCATCGTCTGTTGCCAAGCGACGAGACCGGTCCTCTGGCAGGGTTACTGATAATTCTACGCCTTGGCCTCTTATACACTGCGCCAAAGAACTGCAAGCGAAACCGAGGTTGTGAGCGAGCGCCATCAAGAACAAGCAAGATAGAACACGCGTTAAATTCCCCCCCCCCCCTCTGTCGTTCTACCTTGTATTATAAGAAAATCTTTTGTTAAAAGGGTGAATTTATTTTCCGAGAAATTTTTTTGTGTGTGGACCGCAATATTAAAAAAATTATCTGACGGGAGAAAATTATATTTGTTCCCTTTTGATGATGTATCCAGAAAAATTAAAAGTAATTTATCGCGCAATCGGTTTTTTAATCATTATTTGAAACGAAGCAATTGAGCATTGACAGTTTTTATAAAAATAGAAATGATGGCGTGTCATGATCAGTATATTTTTTTTAGATAAACAAAAGGGCTGATCATGCCAAGATTTATTAAAACGGATCAAATAAACGGATACATTTTGTTGCTTGTTTTGGTTGCTCTAAATTCTGCAATTGAAAATCTTAAATTTGATAGATGGTATTAATAAACAGATGGTTTAAATTTCAATGACTACAGTAAAATTACATTATTTAAAGTTAATACATGAATGTGCAAAACATTACATTTGTGTGTTCCTAGGGACTTTTTTTTAAAATATAATTCATTCTCTTTACTTTTGGATGAAAAAAAGTATGAAATTTGATTTTTTTTCCCTCATCGACAAAAATATTACCAAGCAAAAGTATGCTTACTTTTTATTCCTTTTCTTCAATGAAACAATAAGTTTGAAATACTGTTCTGACAGTTCTTTCATTTTCTGTGCCCATTGGAAACGATTTTCGAAGTGCGAATGTATTAAAATAAAATGGTGATAGTTGCTGACATGTTTTATGCCTTTCGAGTACATGTAGAGTAAGTAATATTTTCGTTTTACTTATTTGTAGGAAAGATTAATGTAACCAAAAGTTTGAACTATATTTTAATGCTGTTAATTAAATAACATCATAACAGGTGTTGCACCAAAAAAAAAACATTTATACACTTGAATTCGTATAACATACATTGAAAGAAAATGGTTTTTTTTTTTGTAAAAAAAAAACATTTTGTTTGTGTTACTTGGCTGAAATTTCGGAATTATATGATAAATGTATAACAGTGTGGCGAAAATCTCGGAACCTTGTTTAAGAAAAAAATGAATGAACCATTTTTAAGTGTTTTGTTGTTGAAAATGGTACATTTTATGAACAACAAAAACAACGAATTTTTTTGTCTGACTTCGAAGTTACTAATTGTGACTTTAATAACGATATCATAAAACATGAGATGGATATAAAAGAATGAAAAAACAGTTATTAATCGCTATGCAGACGATGTTTAGTATAATTGCATCAAATCCTGTCAAAGCATGTTCAGACTTGCTATTCTCTCTATACTTCTTAAGAATAAAAAAACAGGTAGAAGTCTCCTTCGGCTTTTTCTTTTGAAATGTAGGTGAGAAGGAATTTTTCTTTTCAAGACTATTCCACCTTATTTTGTGTTCCTTCAAAAAATCGAACCATTTGATTTTGTTAGTAACTTATAGATTTATATCATTTGAAGTACAAAATGCGTACTTTAAATATATAGTTTGTGTTTCTTTGTTTCTAATCAACAAAGTTTTCTCGATTTTCAGTAAAAGCACTTTTTTTTTGTCCCCCCAAGAATTGCGATATACCAAGGGCTGAACCGCAATTATGTATCTCAATTTAGTTTTGTTGTAAACTTAACAAATTGCCAAAAAAAACTTCTTTATTACGAACTCATTTTTTTAAAGTTTTATTTTCTATACGTAGTTTACGCAAACCAATTTCAGCTCATGAATTAGATGTGCTTATGCCTATTTTAGCCGGAATACTTATTCGATTCAACAAAATTTATTAATTTAAACTGCACAATTTTTGTGACAAGTAGGAGGATTAAAATGTTAACTCTTTATAAAAATATTTTATTACTCTTACTTTAGAGTAAAATGTTTAGAGCAGAAACTCGTGAACTTACACAATTTTTACAACACACAAAACTCAATTTTTACTTTATAGCTGCTTAAAGACTAATAATTATTTTTTTGGTCAAAGAATAAAATGATATGCATTTTGATAGTGTTCTATACCTTTTAAACGTATTACATTGTGACAACATATTTTTTATCACTATGAAAACAGATCTCTATAGTGTTTCGAAAAAATGTCAGTTAATGTGTTTCTGCTCTATGCTGGTGATATAAATATGCATATAGGTAAAATATGCATTCTGCATCTAGAAATATATCAAGCTACCAATGTTGAAATTGAGAAATGCAGGAACCAAATTCGAAGAAAAACAAACATATTTTTTTGTAGATGAAGTCATTTTCACTTCTAAATTAAATGGACGAAAGTATCTGTTATTCAAAAGCTAAATGGAAAAAACTATAAAAAAGACTTTTAATTATGATCGTAGCATTTTATGGTCTCCAGAATGGACATATCAGACTGTTTAATGGATAAATCAGAAATCCAAGAATCCTCTAGAAAGCTCGGGAGCAAATAATTATTGTGCAACAGAATTCAGTATTCATTATCAACCAAAATGTTTTGTACTTTGTATTTTGTTGATAGGTACTGTTTTTGGGATATCGTTTACAGAAGGAAAAAATAAACTTCAACTTTTGTACAGCGTTATGAAAGCGCAAGCTTAACTGCATAATTTTGTTAGTTACATGTAATAACATAGATTTAAAAACAGTTATTTTTCTGACATGTCATCTCGTTTGCGAAAATCTATAGATCACCACAAGAATCTGACCAATAAAGATTAACTGACAAGTTTTCTGTAAATTAGTGAATAAAGTAAATGAATTAATATCAATGCATTTTATTCTGTGAACTACTAAAAGAATTTATATAATTATTGTAAAACAAGTCAACGAATACACAAATGAATTAATTCGAAATGTTGCACGATGATTTTATGAAATATAGTTTGAAAGATTCAACATATCCCATTCAAAAGAAGGATTTTCGAGTACAAATTTTCGAATCAATTTCTGTGTTGCTAAAAAGTGAAATTACTGCAAAATCAAGAGTAAAATAAAAAAAAATATTCCTCCAAAATATAATTTATGCTTCAAGCATTGCTTTTTTAAGAAGTTTTGTTTGGTGAAGAAATCGTGCATTCTTCTGAAAATATCTGTAGTTCATACATTGGTTTTGCAGCAATTTGATCGGTTACTGACGCAAATGAAAAAGTGGTACAGGTGAGAAAATTCAATTGCATATTTTCCTGGACACACTGT
Source organism: Metellina segmentata (assembly GCA_947359465.1). Classification (NCBI taxonomy): domain Eukaryota; kingdom Metazoa; phylum Arthropoda; class Arachnida; order Araneae; family Tetragnathidae; genus Metellina; species Metellina segmentata. The sequence goes on from OX375882.1 coordinate 72,884,152, forward strand.
TTCGCGCTAGAAACGTTTTAACATTCAGAAACAAAAAATACACAACAAACCCAATTTTATCAACGGAAATTGAAATTTCGTTTGTTACAGGTAAAATGCACTCAGATAACTTAAAACAATGCATATCTCGAAACGCAATGTTCATTAAGGCCTTTCAATTGGAGTGGAAAAACGAGAGATAAGATAGAGCCCAATCCGAAATTATTTTATGATTTCGTGTGCCTGCAGTATCAGAGATTCAAAAATTTAAGAATATATTTCATTTTTCATGCTTATAAGTTGTAAATCTCAGCTCTCGATAATTTATTTGAAGTTTCGTTAAAAATAGAACTGGTCAGAAATAAAGAAATTATTTCGTGTTAATAAAAAAACAACTATTTTTTCATTTTATGGGTTCTCTGTTACGACTGCAATAAACATCCACAGTTGGAAGATGACGAAAGAATCACAAAGGTTTAGAGCAGAAAAGATGATGCAATGGATAAGGAACATTTCTTGGCGATTATATCCAGAAGAAAAAGCGATTAACAGCCAGCGCTAGTGCGCCTCTCTTCGATCACTTCACTCCAAGAGAACACGTGTGACCTTCAATGCACCCTTCAAGCCGAGCGTTCTCTGTTGCTATGGCGAGCAGTGAGCTTCCATTGGTAGAGGCAAGACCACCACCCGCTCAGCTCATTGGAAGATTGTGCATCCAATCTCGATTCCTATTCCTCAATCAGCTGTTTCTACCCGTCAGGGGCCCTAGCTTTGGCGCCCTATCTGATTCCTCGAATATTCGAGTTTCTCGAAAATTTGCTTTGTTTTGACAGATAAGTAGGCAATGTTACGGGTACCGGTGTTTTTGTTGGTATTTAATTTGAACATACAATCTTTGTTGTTAAATAATCAGTAGATATGCGATTTAATTTTATGCTTAAGGAAACGGAAATTTTAATTTCCAAAAGTATACAACGCGTTTCTTTATTTTTGAAGAACAGTAGGTGTCAAACTTGAGAACATTTTCCGTTCGCTTAGAATTTGATAAATTTTCAGTATTCTCATCACATTGAATTCGTAATAGAATAAGCAAAATCAGTATTTAAGGAAAGCTGCACACGACAGAATATTGACATTTACTTCTTCAAAAGAAACGTGTAGAAATGGGAAACTACAAAAAATAATTTTTTTTTGGGAAAATCTCAGTTTTATTTCAGAAATTTGACAATATTTTTATAATTACCAAAAACAGATTTGTCATAATCAGGAAAGACACGATTTCTTTTCGTCTTTTATTAAATTGAAGAGCCAACATCTCATGAAACCGGCATCAGCAAGGAGAATCAAATCTGTTGCTGGTCGCCAAATTTGGCGACGATTTCACGATAGTCCACGTTTGGCACTGCACGGAGGCTTTTTATGTAGCAACCATCCCATATTCTCAGCTGTCATTCGGTTCGCAGTCTTCAAAGCAATAGGTACGGTGTAGACGGTGCTAAGCATCAGTACTTTATAAATTTCTTCTCGCCGGTTTATGTGGAATTATTCATCCCAACTGTGATGTTTTAAATCTTGTTTTCTCATCTGACCGAATGTCATTCTCTTAAAGTTATGAGTTGGAATAATAGTTCTGCTAAGTCATCTAGCCTACCTCTTAATCGCGTTTTTGACAAATTCGGAGATATTATTCTACATCAGTGGAACGAAAGTCAAAACATGAAAGTTCCAAACGCAAACCTACCGGTAGTCTGGAGCAGGCCACTTCATGCTCAAGACAGTGATACTATAGAGGCTTTAAAAAGTAATATGAACGGTAAGTCATCTTTTCTGTTTACCTAAAACATTCCATCGATTTTTTTGACTGATGTATCGGAAAATCGATTGCAATTTTTAAACCCATAATATTAAGCTCTATAAAAATCAAATTACATGCAAGTGTGATTTTGTATTAAATCGTCAAAGGATATTTTAGAGTACTGATTCAAGAGGAAGTCAGTATTTTGGGTTGATCGTTTTTCTGACAAATTAATGCAACTGTTTGTCGTTAGTACTTTACTTATCTACCTTACTATAAAGACACAAGTTGTTAATTAGTTCACAATGTAACTTGGATTTTCAATCAAAATTGTTTATTTATTGGTACCTTAATTCTAGATTTGAAAATTACGATTTTGTGTACATCGGTTTTCCTCTGATTGCATGTGTTCCACTCTGTTCCGTAGGAAAATTTTTCACATGTTTTTAATATGCTTTTACTAGGTTTTTCGTTCCAATAAAATGTAATAGAAATTTATATTATTTCTACAATGAAGTATTGACGAGTTTTCTGTTATTGCTAGATGATGTTTAATGATGTCAAAACCCAGTAATTTTATTAACTTTGTAAAATACTCGCGTTTTGAATTTTCTAGCGGTGTGTCAAATATCAACGAAAGTTACTGGTTGAAATATTTCAATAAATAGTGCTTAAACGTGAAATTTAAAAATTGTAGGCACTATGTAAGTTTTTGTTATGGAATTTCAGACTAAAAAGAATCTTTTCAGTTTTTTGGTAATGTTACCAGATGAATTGTTCAGTATCTTTTCTCATCTAGCACAATTTAAAAATATTACCTTTGAGTGTTTAATTGAATTATATGCGATCGTTGCACTACATAGCTTTACATTTCATAGCTATATAAAAATCAGTTTATGTACTTTCAAGCAAAATGTTAAATTTTCTATCTGATTGTATTGTTCAGTGATAAAAAAAATACATTGGGTTTTCTGAGCCATTTTTGATGTACAACACATGAAAAACAATTATGAGTATATCTAAAGGATCCCCTTGATTAAATATTGTTATTAAAAATCTGATTTGGGGATTCTTTGAAGTGTTTCTAACTAAAATTTTCCTAAGACTGAAGAGTTTTGATTATAATTTACCTCGGTGCTCAAGAATAAGTTTCTAACCCCCAAGTTGTAAGCACATTTTTCAAAATTGTATTGAATATAGATATATTAAAATTTAATTTATAAATACTCTGCTCCATTAATAGTGTCATAAACAAAGGCTAGTGTGCAACGTTTTTTTGCTTTTCATTGAGATAGCAATTCTTGACGATTAAAATCACTGACTGAATTTTAATACTCCCAAGTATTAAGTTTAAGCGAAATTTAATTTGCAAATCTAAATTGTGTATATCGGAAGAAAAAAAAAATGAAGTTTTAAACAAGGGTTCTTAAAAAAAATGTTTATTTAACAATTTAAAGTTTTAACTACAGGTTTATTTCACTTGTTTTAGCATACTTTTTCAACTGAGTTGTCTTTTTTCGATATCGTTTGCGCCGCATGTACTGCTAATCACTTCCAACTTAACTTTTTTATAATGTGTCTATTTTATGCAACGTGGAAGAGTAGGCAGCGCAGCAGCTTATTTGAATTTTAATAGACAAAGAGTGCATAGAACAAATAAATTACAAGTGTTTCTTAAAAATCTTATTACTTTCAAACGTACGATCACCTGTAGCTTCAAAATTGCTTCCATCATTCAAATGCAATGCTATTTGGATGGGTTGAGCGACCCAGTTCGTGTTGGAGTAAAAGCAATCAAAAGAAAAACGCCTGCAATTACTTGCGTTGCATAGTGCACCGGCCTTTTATTTTCCTTTATTGTTAAGGGAGCCGGTAATATTTTTATTTCCTGATTTTACTAGCTGACGCCGCACTGTGAATAATGTATTGTTTGCTGACCCAATTCTTGTTCTTTATTCTCCAACGCCTGCGTGAGATAAAACGGAAAAACCGTGTGTGATTTTCAACATTATAAAACTTACAAAATTTGCCATTTGAATGCGCAAAGAACTCTTAAAATCCCGTCTTTAATTGATGTTCCTTGTAAATAAACTATTTTCCAAGGTGGCGGTTGGATTGAATCACACGATTAAAGGGAAGTTCTGCGCATGTGCGGATCGGATCAATCTCTGGCCTGTGGAAGTCCAAGAAACGATTTTTTACTGTTCCAAAAATGAATCGCGGGTGAAGAAAAAGGTTCGAGGATTTTATCTAACACTAAACGAAAGGTTTGAGGTATTAACTAAAGAAAATTTTTATTAAACTTCAAAAAGTTCGGTTCTTGTTCGTTAAAGTTGAGAGGTAGAAATTTGGATTGGATTAGCGCTGTCGACTCGTACAGCATGGGTACTGTAATTTTAAATGTTGATTTGGGGTCAGTTTTATATCCTTTTAGATGATTTTCTACGTCTATGATAGCACGCGTTAGTCTATTAAACGGTGTCATAACAACAGGAAAAATACACATTTCATGAGTGTTATCGAAATAATACGTTTTCTTGGTTGTAATGTTATTTATTTAAGAGTTCTTAATTTTCGCGATTTGGTACATTTATCCTGCGAAAGGTAAACTGGTCGCTCATAAACTTCTGTAGATTTCTAACTGTTGTGTTGAATTATCATTTTACTGTTATTAGGTTACCGATTTTGATACTTTTATGTAAGGAAAATCCAAATTTCTAGTTTCACAGAATTTTTGAGAACGTCGTTTTCTTCTCGTAACATTCGCGTGCATGGGTGTTTGTAAGTGTATGGTGTAGAGGCGGTGGGTGCACCTTAAATCTGTCGTGGCCTAATGTCCTAACGTTGGGTTGGTGTGGAAGTTTAGACAGTGGATTGCCAGATTATGTGTTGCTTCGTTATCTGACCGTGGTTCAAAATTACGTGGCGTCCACTGATCTTTCCCTTAGGGGGATTGATCCCGGACCGTCGGCAATAGCCCGTTGTGTTGCTCTAGAACGACGTCAATTTAAATTACCTTATCTAACCTCAACATTCGCTAATATTTACTTAATGATTCAGTATTGTTCCTTGCATCTTGTGAATTTTTTAAACGCGATCTAGTCTCGGGCTGTATAGATGAACGTGTGAGACCTATTTTCAGTCGGCAATAAAAGATGGAATTTGTTATCTTCGTGGTCAGTTCGAATGCAAATATACTCTGAACATGCCATTTTTATTCTGCGGTTTAAAAACTTTTTATGTTGGGTATCCTAATCAGATCTGAGGAAAAATAGATCGTCTTCCTGTTGTCACATTATCTGGATTTTGTCACTTGAATGTCGATTGAAGATAGAACCGGCTGTAACTGGATGCTGGCTTAGCAAAACATATGAAGGCTTTTCTTTTTTTAATTCTTTTCCGCTGCGTATTAAAGCTCAGCAATATTAATAGCTGCGATGCATTTTTATTTTATTTGGCCTTCTGTCTGTATCCAAGGTTGCTTTCCCGCTGCTCTTCCACTTGCAACTGGTTGGAGGCAGTTTGTATTCTCTTTTACATAGATAACGGATGAATGGACTTGTTGACAATAATTTTCCATTGCTGCTTGACTGCTGCTTTTAATTTTTTGCTTTGATGAACACCCAAATCGGGGCTTTGGAAGTTTTCGATTTGCATACTCTTCTGGACTTGTTTTCTTTCAGGATTGTGAGTGAAGCCTTTAGAGTTAGTTGAATTTAGAAGGAATACAATCGAATTTATTATAAAGGAATAATGGTTTGAGACACATTTTCAAATTTATTGGTCAAAGGTTAAGGGGTTTTGGCAACTTGGTGAATTGATACAATTCTTACTGTCAATGTAACTTAAGAATCGGACCCCTTGCCACCAATTCCTCAGGACTTAACCAACAAAGACCATCACCTCATATTTCAAAAATAGGCTTATCTATCCACCCCGACGTACACAAAAGAAGCTTTAAATGGACCTCCTGCATCCTTGTGAGAATGGACGTGGCTGGGTGGGGGTGGGGGGGTTAGTTAGGCAGGGGCCCCTTCATAATAGTGCTGATGCAAAGCAGGACCCCTTTCTTTGCATCATCACTATTAAGTTTTTGTGTTTGAAAAGTTAGGCTTGGTGTTTTACCATTGAGTTCCAAAAATTTAATGAGGTATTAATTATTTTCTTTGACTTCTATTACTATTAATGCGTAATATTTCAATTTTAATGTGGGTTAATTTACTTTCAGGTGTTCTATATTTTTCTGACAATGAGCCCTCTGAGAGGGTTTTGGCATGTCGAGCTTTGGTCGAGAGTCTGGAACAAGCTCTCCGTGAAGCCAAGTTACTTCACTTGCACTGTGGAGAAGTGCTGCTGCCTCATGATCTCATCTGGAGGATTGCAGACCAAGTCCTCACGTCCTCGGAGTATGAGCCTTGTGGTTTAAGAGGATGTCTAATATATATTCATATTCAGGTAAATGCACTTTTGATTGACCATTGCTACATAAAATAATTTTTGTGATGATCATTCTTGTATTACAATTAAGATGAATTTCTATGTGGTGCCGTGTGTGTGTTATTTTGAGTGGGGGACTCGAATGAACATTAGGATATGTTTCAAAGTTTACCTGGTTAAGATAAATGGGTTTACTGATTTTCAAGTTTGCAGGTTAAGATTTGTTTTGAAAGTTGCATTCAAGTTTTATGAAACAATTGCTAAACTTACTTGCAATGTTTTTTTTTAAATTTGTCTTATTAGCAGTTAGTTGTTCATCAGCCACATTGCACCTTTAAATTTTATTTTGATAAATGAGTTTTGTGATCCATTTATCATTTTACATTTCTGAATTTCTTAGCTTTTTTATGTGAATACTGACTGATTAACAGTTTATTCGTGGAATTTTAGTCTTTTATGTGGGCATATAGTTGTCCAGGTTCTAGGCATTAATATGTGTCAATTGGAACACTTCTGCAACTGAGGGAAAATACTTTTTAGATGTTGACCCTAACTTTCTGCTCCTAATTTGTATTACCAATAACTTTCAACTAGTTTTTATGGAACTGTTGTAACTTGCAGCTTTTATATAAAACCATTTTGCATTGTTTCTACACAATTATAGATTCTTTAAATCATGGTTTATTTATTAAAGTGATTCTATCAAATCTAATTTTTTAAAGTTATGCAACTCTTTGTATATTAAAGTATTGTTAAAATTCAAATGGAGCCAAGGTTTTACATGTTTTACCTTTTGCTACATCTTTATTATTTAGTCAAGTGTGCAATATTGCTCAACATTACTTGACATTAATGCTTAAATATTTTCTTTTACAGGATGCCAAGAAACTTGAACGTAGGCGTGTTGGATTAGTCAAATGTGATCCCAATACAGTGGCAACCTTCGAGATCCACTTGACGCTTTTCCAGGACAATAACAGTTGGTGGAGTCTCAGGCACCTACTACCTGACAAACTGCTTCAGAGCTTGGGCAAGCGTTCCAGTCTTGTCGTCAGCAGTCATTTCCTATTGGACAAAAAGAAGCTTTATCGGTCCTCCAGTCACTGAACATATTGGACGTTAATGATTTTTTTCTTCTAAGTTCGTAGTTCATGTATTTAATGGCAGCATCTCGTTAATCTTTTCGGTCTACGCACCCCTTTTACTTCTGAATAGGTCATCTTTCTTGAGAAGTAAACGTTCTTCGTGGAGATCCGTCACTAGTGTTAAAAGCGCACCTGTTGTGAAATAGATGAGCAGTTATATATATGCAGCAGGTTGTGGCTGTGTTTTATTATCCTTACATAATATCCCTGCTATCAACTTTAGGAATTAGAATTTGTTTTTATTAGCATTTTAAAGCAGTGATTTATAAAAATCCACAGTAAACAGGGGCATTGAAACTTAAAATCCAACAACAAACTGCTTCTATACCAACTAACCTTGATCATTTCTAAAAATATCAGATTCTTATTATCTTGCTATTCAGTTTGAATGAGGCAGGTGGTGTAATTGATCCCTTTTGTGAGCCAAACAGCCAACATTTGTAAAAAGTAAAATGAATTCTGTTAGCTTTTGTTGGTGGCATTGGGGTGCGTTAGGCAGCGCGAGATAAGGCTGCTTTGTTGATGCTTAGTACCTGTGGTTGCTGCTGGATGGCACCACTGTACGTCACATTTAGTAACCGTCTGTGATAGGTAAACTTTTCTTTTATGTGCCCTGGACAGAAAGGTGTCCTTTTTTTTATTTTCATGTTTCAACTTTCCACAGCTGCAACTTTGGTAAACCTTTACGGCTTGACGTTAAAAGATGGTCTATACAGTTTTGCATAGCAAAGTGGCTAGGTTTTGTATAATGAAGAAAAACCGATTTTCTTGTGGTTTTTCTTGTAATGTGCCATCATTGTATGCAACTCTCGAAGTTTATTAGCATTATTTGTCTTTTATTATTCTTAAACCCCAGTAAACAAGTGATTTTTCTTTGCCTATCGTCAAGCCACAAGTGATAACTGTAACGCACAATTTAGGCTTTCACTGGTTTATTGACTTGCAGTTTGTGGAATAGTTGTGCCTTTACTCTTCTCTGTCTACCCCTTTGATAAAGTAATTAAACTCTAAAAGGAAGAATATTTAGAATGCTTTATTTTTTGTGTATGAATTCCAGTATTTGCTTTTTGTTGTGTTATCTTGGCTTGCCAATAAAGTGAAGTTATACAGTTAATTATGGATTTTAGTTTATGTTTACTAGTTTCCTTTTCGATAATGTACTGATTTTCAACTTTTGTTGGAGCATGTGTTGGATTACAAACATGCTGTTGTTTAATATTCTTCCTTATGGAGTTTTCTTGAATTCTTGTGGCACCCTTTTGAAAGCACATTTAAGTATGTGCCAATATAAATATAGCATTTCCTTTCTGTTTTGAAGATCATCCAATTTCCTCAGCTGTTTGAAACTTACTTAAACTTGTGTACAAGAAGTACTATAAAATAGTATTTCTTGCACAATTACTTCAATTTTGTTTGTTCAAGAGGGGAATCCTCACTACCAAGCAGAGTTTAAAAATGGTGATTAAAATTTAAACTCGTGTGTAATCCTTTTAAAATACAAAATGTGATAAAATTTTATCATTAGATGTTTAATTATTTTCATTGTTAAATGTAAAAGAGTGCAAGTTGAGATTTGTGTGGATTCTAGAGAATGTGTGCATGTCATTTTTTAAAATTTAGTAGGTTCAAATAGGGTTTTTTTCCCGATTACATGATATTGATGTAATCCCTGCCTCTTGAATGAAAATAATTAATAATGCATTGTTTCAATTGCAGCCAGTCTTAAAAATTAAAAATGTTTTGAAAATGAACATTTCTTTCTGCAAGTTAGACTAAATATCTTAAACTTAAAAGTTTTCCAATACGTTTTTGGAAATTCTCTAGATACTGTATCTAATTTTAACTTTAGTCTAATTTTATCTAATTTCTTTATAGTTTGCATTTAATACTTTCATAAGGCTTGGTAAAATGTTCCATTCATTTATGTTTTTTGAAAAGCCTTTGAAAAGGTTTATTGTAAGTAAAATTAATTGAAAAATACTATGAATTTCCTGTTGGCATTCTAAATCATTAAATGTTCAATTTAGAAAAATTAAATGATTTAAAAATTGAAAATGAAGTTAGGGGATGAAGTAAATCATTTTGTTAAGATTGGAAATTCAACAAATAAAAAAGCAAGAAATGCTTGGAATTGAAACAGTGCCTTTATAAAACTAAATACCACTGGTCTATTTTATAAAAATTTTCCTATTAAATTCACCCTTGATTGTACCTTGACGAAACTCAATTGCACCTAGTTTATAGATTGCACTTTTTCAAATTTCTGAATGTTTTCTGTGTCACTAGAATTTTTTAAGTTATTCCTCTTTCTTGTGAAAAAAAAATGAAACAAAAAATGAAAAAACATTTGCTGTTAAAAAGCTGTTGCTTTTTGCCTGTATAAATTCTGCAGTTTTTGTGTTCATCCTCCATGTATTATTCATAGATACAGATAATTCTGTGATGGTTAACTTCCCTTTTAACAGTGGCATTTTGTTCTGTGATTTTAATTGTATTGTCCGTTTTGTAGACTAAAGGGTATATAATGTTTTTTTTGTAAAATTGCAAGCTCTTTTTTTTCTTGGAGATAGTTTCAATAAATTCATCTCACAGCTAGATTTCACGAGTTCTATCTTTAAAAACTAGTCAAAATGATCTCTTTAGAATATCCTAGCATCCAAACTAAATTTATTAGTACATTATTGCAATCAGCCTGAGCTAAAAAAAAAAATCTGTTCTTCATACTTTGCTTGATTTTCTTTTGCTGTGAATTAGTTCTTGCTAGATTCATCATGTAACTGCACAAAATGATTTATCATTCCTCTGCTCCGTGCTCATTAATGGTATTCTTTCGTTAATCTAATTAGTTTTAGACGAAAAGTGAGGTTGTGTATACTTGTGTAGATTTTTACAGGTTATTCAGCTGAGTAGTGGTAGGTTAGGAGTTAATACAATTTTTGAAACCAAAGCTCTGAATGTCGCATGTGTATTTACAAGGTGTTCAGGAAATATATTTTGTGTATTTTGTTCAGTTGGCTAAATGCTTGGAAATTTGTGCTTGTATGTGTTATTGGATGAACAACTTTTTGTATGTGTTTTATATTTTATAAGAAAAATAAAAAAAATTATTTCCAAAATGCTTGTTTTTTTTAAGCTATCACTCACTTTTTCTATAAATGCTGTTCTAGCATTGACTGATTTCATTAATTTCATTAAAAAATTTCAAGCACGTTATTTGTTTTTATAGCATAGCAGAGGGGATTAAGAAGTAGCCTTTTAAAAGGAATATTCGTGCAAATAAATTTAAAAAACTAATATTACAATAAAGGCTTAGGTGGATGGAGACTTAACACTTTTATACTGATACTTTCCTGTGTTTTTTAAACATGCCGACCAAACGGTATAGTGGTTAAGGTGTTAGCCTCTAGATAGGAAGGTTCCTGGTTCGAATCCGGGCATGGATGTTTGTAAGCGTATGGTGTAGAGGCGGCTGGTGCACCTTAAATCTGTCGTGGCCGAAAGTCGCGTTGGGTTGAAGTTTGGAGAGTGGGGTGCCAGCTCAGGTGTTGCTTCGTCATCTGCCCGTGGTTCAAAATTACGAGGTGTTGTCCTCGTATCTTTCCCTTAAGGGACTGATCCTGGACCGTCGTCAATAGCCCGTTATGTTGCTCTAGTACGACGTTAACTAAAATTACCATTACCTGGACCGTCGTCAATAGCCCGTTATGTTGCTCTTGTACGACGTTAACTAAAATTACCATTACCTCTTCTGTAATGTATTTTTCAGCCAATACCGTTACCCATTTTGGTAATGGTAATTTTAGTTAATGTCGTACTAGAGCAACACAACGGGCTATTGACAACGGTCCGGGATCAATCCCTTAAGGTGTGGCTTCGTCATCTGACCGTGGTTCAAAATTATGAGGTGTTGTCCTCGGATCTTTCCCTCAATTGATTCATCCCGGACCGTCGTCAATAGACCGTTGTGTTGCTCTAGTACGATGTTGACTAATAATTACCAATTATCATTACCCGAATGACCAGGTTTGGGCCGTTACTTGTTTAAATGTAACTTGCTACAATTAAAATTAAAAAAAAAAAAAACCGAATTATCTGTAAAATTACTACGTTTCAATGTAACATACGACAATTGCTTTTTACGAGAAAATTCCATATTTACAAATATTTAAAATATAATGTATGAATCAATAAACGAAAGATTTTCATCAACTTTGCCGACCAACCGGTATAGTGGTTAAGGTGTTAGCCTCTAGATCGGAAGGTTCCTGGTTCGAATCCGGGTCCGGGCATGGATGTTTGTAAACGTATGGTGTAGAGGCGGCTGGTGCACCTTAAATCTGTCGTGGCCGTAAGTCCTCACGTTGGGTTGGCGTGGAAGTTTGGAGAGTGGGGTGCCAGCTCAGGTGTTGCCTCGTCATCTGACCGTGGTTCAAAATTACGAAGTGTTGTCCTCGGATCTTTCCCTTAAGGGACTGATCCCGGACCGTCGTCAATAGCCCGTTGTGTTGCTCTAGTACGACGTTAACTAAAATTACCAAATTACCGTTATAAGAGTCCTTACGTTGGGTTGGCGTGGAAGTTTGGAGAGTGGGGTGCCAGCTCGGGTGTTACTTCGTCATCTGACCGTGGTTCAAAATTACGAAGTGTTGTCCTCGTATCTTTCCCTTAAGGGACTGATCCCGGACCATCGTCAATAGCCCGTTGTGTTGCTCTAGTATGACGTTAACTAAAATTACCAATTACCATCGTTATAAGAAAATCTATTTATTGTGATACAGCAAAAGCTGCATAGCAAAATTTTTATCACTTACCCGGCTGCGATTGGGTCGGAGGCACAAACCGCCAGAACAAAACAATCTTTCAACAGCCGCACTGGCTGTCAAGGGATTATTATTTTACAAACATGCTTTTTACTGTAGATACAGAACAGAATGCAGACAAATTACAATCTTTGTTTTGAAAATAAGTCGATAACTCAAAATCGGCAAAAACTGCTAGATGAATGTTGGTCATCATCAGTACAATCAGTAGGAAAGGCTTCAGTTTTGTGCGCACAATATTTCTGTTCTACGATTCGTTTGATATTTTCTCCTTTGAAGAAATCTTGAATTAGTGTGGAAGTTTGGTGAGTGGGGTGCCAGCTCAGGTGTTGCCTCGTCATCTGACCGTGGTTCAAAATTACGAGGTGTTGTCCTCGTATCTTTCCCTTAAGGGACTGATCCCGGACCGTCGTCAATAGCCCGTTGTGTTGCTCTAGTACGACGTAAACAAAAAAAAATTACCAAAAAATAATTACCCTTAAGGGATTGATCCCGGACCGTCGTCAAAAGCCCGTTGTGTTGCTCTAATACGACGTTAACTAAAAAAATTACCAAAAAAAAAAAAAAAATTACCTTTGAAGAAATGCGTTGACAGTATCCCAATCAGTATCAGTAATGACAGGATCAAGCCAAGTACCGAGTTTAAACTGGGTGAAGAACGCTGGCAGTCACTACGTTTTTATCAGTAAAAAAATGTTTAAATAAATTTTTAACATCTTGTTTTAAAGAAATAAATATTAAGCGGTTTACAATACTTTAAGGCGTCCTTTCAGTTTTGTAACGCGTTACAGTAACTAAAATTATTTTATCGAAAATTATGTAACGAATTACCTATAAAATTACTGGTTTTCAAATGTAACGAATTACCTATTAGATTACTGTAGAAAGTAATTATTACAAGTAACGCGTTACCGCCCTACCCTGCGAATGGCGCACAAAGATGTGTCGCGGTGGTACCTGTATATAGGCCAAGAAGTTGATAGGGGTGACTGCATTTTCGGATTAAAAAAAAAACTGCAATGCTTTGCTTAAGGATTTCTATAAACAAACGGTCATTGTCGAACCATGTGCCTCGTGACTACTCGAGTAGTCCGTGGTAATGGAGTGTGGTATAGTACACAGGTAGAGTCATGTTCGGCAGTCATAACGTTCCATTTTACGGAACATGGACTTTACTAACGGGTTATCATCGAGGCGCAGGTTTTGGAGGAGACCAAACAGGAAGATTCGGTAATCGAATTGGTGGGACAACGAAGAAGTGGAAGGCTTTGAGTTTTCCAGTCTGAAAAACACAAAAACATTTAAAATTTAATACAAACATCGTATGGCAGGCAGAGAGTAGTGGGAGATCCTCACTGTATTGGTGTGAACCGTTTGTGGGGTTTAAGTATATAATTTATACCATTGTAGCTTGTGGCTTCAGCTGTCTTTGATCCGCTAGATGGCAGCACGCGGCAGGTGTCAATGATCCCCTCCTCCTCTTCCTTACGCATCCGTCATGTGTGTGTTCAGCTGTTTTCCCATCCGATAGGTGGCAGAACGATAGGTGGTTGAGGAAGTGTAAGCGTATGGTGTAGAGGCAGCTGGTGCACCTTAAATCCGTCGTGGCCGAAAATCCTCCCGTTGGGTTGGTGTGGAAGTTTGGAGAGTGGGGTGCCAGCTCAGGTGTTGCCTCGTCATCTGACCGTGGTTCAAAATTACGTGGTGTTGTCCTCGGATCTTTCCCTTAAGGCAGTGGTCCCCAACCCCCGGGCCGCGGACCGGTACCGGTCCGTGGATCGTATGGTACCGGGCCGCCCAAGGAACATTAAATTATTTCCATTTTACTTACTGTGGTGTATTTCTCTCGGGTTTGTGCGGTTCTTATCTATGAAATGTCTACTCAAATTAGGAGACGGTAAATCAGAACTTGAAATTTGTTCTGTTACTAGAGCTTCAATTATGATTTCTGAATTCTGTATGTCTCTATTTTCCAATTTTGACAAATGTGACAACTGTTTTCAAGTTGGCAGACAAAGTAGCTGCATTTAAAGCAAAACTCAAGTTGTGGGGACGGCGTGTGAACAGAGGCATTTTGGACATGTTTTAGACATTAGTGCGGATTTTAGGCGAGACTGAGCCTAAACATTGATTTTCCCAGTTGGTGCGCGATCACCTTTCTTTGCTTTTAAAAGAGTTTGAGCGCTACTTCCCAACTACAAAAGATCCACGAACTCGTAAGGAATGGATCCGCGACCCATTTGTCAACAAATCAGGTGAATCTAGCATGTCTGCAAGACGAAGATCAACTGCTGGAGATTGTAAATGAAGGCGGCCTTAAAACTACGTTCGATACAACAACTTTGTTGGTGTTCTGGATTTAAAGTCATGGCGGAATACCCTGAGTTTGCCACTATAGCACTTAAATCTCTATTGCCATTTCCGACAACCTATCTGTGTGAATCGGGGTTTTCTGCAGTGACAGCAACCCAAACAACGGAATAAACTGGACGTAAGCAACACACTTCGGGTGTCATTGTCTAAAATTACCCCCAGAGGAAACCTTCTCGTTGCAAAGAAACAAACTCAGGGTTCTCATTGTTTTAGCGTTCTAGAGAGTTAAAATGTTAAATCACTTTATATTCCTTTTTTGGTGTAACTGTATTTTATTTTGAAGGTATTTAATTTTGAACCAAGTCAGATGACACCCGTGGTGGCACTCCACTCCCAAACTGCCACCCCAGTACAAGGATACTTTTGATTGAACGTGCACCGGCCCCCCGCGTACGTGACGGTTTTGGTTGGACAAAAAGTTGTACCGCTAAAATAGTTTGGTGCTGCCATCTATTGTCATAATAATAAGATTAAAATATTATCTGGCTTAATCAATTGTTTCGAATATAAGTAAAATATTATGAAAAAAAGTTGACTAAAAAGAGCTATATTTAATGAATAAAATAAGAAGTTTTGAGAAATGCCCCTTGATGAGTCAGCCAAGAGATCTAATGCAACATGTGTTATTACTCTGGATTTCATTAATGTTTTGGTGCTGCCATCTATTGATGAATAAAGCGAATATTAGTTGACGCTATGGTCGGAGATGTAAAAAAAGTAAACGAAGTGGTCACATCTGAGTTTTGTGTGAACCTCAGCACTTGTAAAGCTAGAGATAAGATAGCCCTATAATGCAATTTGGTATGTTTTGTAGCATCGGGTCTATGAATTTTGTTTATCACTTAGAAAGTTTTTGATACACAAGGGTTTATGCCCCAATGAGCTTAAAGTTGATTAGAAACCGATGGAACATCTACCAAAAGCAAGACTTAAACTGAAAATCCAGAGATGACGAATGAGAGAAATAATGTTAGTCAAATTTGTTTTCCAAATCGCTATCACGCAGTTTTCAGAAAAAGCTTGGATAGAATTCTAGGTGAACAGCTGCACGCCCATGTTTAACCTTAATATATTTTATTGAAAAAAGTTCTAATTAGTTTTGCCATAGCAATTGCTACAAATATTGAAAAGGCATTTGACGAGTTACGCTTTTCAAATCGGAACAGGTGTCATGCATAAAAAGTCGAACGTTACAATTGTTTTGTCTTATTATTTCAGAACTAGAGAAAAACCCAGAAGATAGATAGCATCTTGCAGACAAAGGTTGTCTATCTGAGGTAACATTCTCAGAATGCGCAGGTGCACTGAACGCGGGGAGGAAATTCTATGGTACTGGGCGAACTTTGGGCCAGTGTAACTTTGGAGTGAGGACTGCGTCAGTGGTGCCATTAGAAAGCTACCGTACTCTGCAATCACAGGCCTTTAACAAATAAAACTATCCATTAATATAATATCAAACTGCATTTTAATCGTTCAAATAATAGATTAATTGTTGAATATTCATTAATTGGATATTAATTGTTGAATATTCACAATAAACAATCGTTCGAATTCCATATTTTTGCTTCCCTCATTCCACAATTTAACCTCCGTGAGTATTCACTTCAAAACTACGATTTGTGTTCTTAACACAACCTGCCAACTTTTCTAAAGAATAATGAAAGAAAAAGGCTAAAAGGTTTCACTCAAAAGTATAAAACAGAGGATTTATTTTTTTTAAAAAACGTCATTACAAACTTTTATGTAAAACATGTACACGAAAAGTTTAGCTCTCAGAGCTATAGTAAATGAAATTACAAATATATATTACTGTGTTACCAAAATATCTAAGAAAAATTCTCATAAGCATAAAATCAATCAAAATTCATCACTAGCATTTTTGGATAATAGCATAAAGGGGAAAGAGTATTCAAATGTAAATATTTAGCACATTTTAAAAACAATTATAAAAATTACCATGAAAAATATAAAAACACATGAAAATTCAGTTTATATCTGGTTTACAATGACAATTTTCATTTGGATTAAGATAAATTATATAATAGGGATTTAAAATTAATTAAAACCAAACAAACATCATACAATTTTCTATCCATGTTAGTTAAAATTACAACTTCATTTTCCAACTACACCAAGAAATCTGAATTAAAAATTTAAATTTAATGCACAAATACTGATGCTTACCTTAAAGAGACAGCTTAATTAATTGATAGGGAGTTGGTGCAATATTCCAAAATTTTTACAGTATTTATCAGAAGTGTCCTTTTTAAGCAACAGTAAAATATTTATACAGTTACAGATGAAAGGATAATCAAGTTAACTAATAAAACTATACAGGAATAGATCACATGAGATTCAGAAACAAAGACTATCACACCTGATTGCTTTGATAATTTTTCAAGTGGAGATAAATTTTTTAAAATATCAAAGCTGATAGGCAGGAAAGACAGCTCAATTGTAAAACAGTACACAAGAGTCTTGTATGTCACATGAATGTGCACATGATAGTATAAATGCAAATACAAATCCTCTCACACAGGCTCTGAAAACACTAACAGGCCCATATGATAGCAGCTCTGATAAGAAGGCAGATGACTTCGGGAGAGTCCACTCTATGAAGGTGCTTACCAAGAAAAAGGGCTGGTCACATGCAAAAATATGCTACAATTGTTTATTTTTATGCCAACTCACCGCTATTCCCCTTCTTCTAGTTGACAATAAACTGAGAGCCCTTATCCAAGTTGTTACAGCTACACTCTACGTTTATGAGCGGAAGCAACGGCCTCGGCGATTTTTTTTGGTGAACTTCTAGTAGCGAGTTACGGTAGACTAAGGCCACCCATCTATCTTTACGGTTATTGTGGTTTTCAAGGCAACGCAAAAGGTAATTTTCAATTTGAATATTCAAGAAAAATCTTCCAAAATCCGTTAAAATCGTTTGATTTCATTGGTTCGTTTGAAATTTTTTCTTTGCTTCCATTGGTTATTTTGATTTAAAAATATTCTTAAATTTTTTTTTTCTGTGATACCATTAGTTCATTTATTTGTGTTTCAGGAATTATGGAATTTTTATTTTATTATAATATTTCTCACGAAACGTTTAAGGACCGGTGCACGCATCCGATTTTTCAACGTGCGGCGCCGCTGCGGCAACGCAAGAGCGGTCTGAGATACATTAGATCCAATGGAGTAGTGCAGACATTGCTCCGGCGCCGCACGTCCAACTTGCGTGCAATTTGTACGGCAGTTCCCCACGGCGCCGCAGCTCGCCGCACACGTGTCTCCGGTCAGAAGTAACGTCTATTTTGTTTCAAATATACTTTTTTTTACGCCAAGTAAGCGAAATAAACACGTTTTCTTCAACAGAATATTTATCGCAAATGGCACGAAATGAGTACTTGCGTCATTTCAGGGTTATGTGTGCATAGTTGGGCTTCAGTGCCGCACGTTGAAAAACCGGATGTGTGCACAGGGCCTAAGAGTTTTTTTTTAAATTTGTGTAATTTTTGTTTTTTATTATTTTTCTGGAACAGTTCTGACGTTTCAGGTTGTATTATTTCTTGCTTCTTTTTCCTTTTTCCTCATGCCCACTGTATTTAGTGTAATTGATAAGTTTCAGGGTATTCTTACCCAACATTCGCAGCTTAGTTTTTCTGCTGGTTCACAATTGTGTTTTGAAAGGTGTTTAAACTTATTGCTTTGTATGAAAGTGAAAAAAAAAATACTTTTCAAAACGTTCTCAAATGTGTTTTCAAGCTTCCATTTCCGTCACAGAAATAAAAATATTTTTGAAATAATACTTTCCTTGGCGACTTTAGAAGTTCGCCAAAAAAAAAAAAATCGCCAAGACCGTTTCTACCGTTTGTAAACATAGACTGTAGCAGTACCTCCATGTGTATTGCTTCAATCTATCACCTAATTTAATAAACACAGTTTAAAACCACGATTCAAATACCAACTTACCAGAGCCCATAGCGACACCATTGCAAACCGCCCCACTACAAAAGCTACATTACGGACAGCATCGCTTTGCGCAACTTGCAAAATTGTTCGCGCTTGGTAATGAGTTTCAAATGACGCAAACACAAGAGATGAAGTTGTAGGAATACACAGACGGATCACAGTTCTGACGTCTCTAAGTTTGTTATGTGGGGCGGCGTGATCAGTTTTGGAATCTGCTCGTAGCTGTACACGGCGTTGCATTTGTTGAGGTCGTTCTGGCGCTTGGTGTCGATGGAGTCGTGTGACAGCAGCCCGGAGCTCGTGTCGTCCGAGTCCATGATGTGGCTGCCGTTCTTCTGCTGCTTGTTGTTGGTGATGAGTTTGGCAGGGGGGATGTTCGTGATGCCGTAGTTGGGGTGGCGCGGGGCGGGACCCCGCATGCCTTTCTTCACGTGCTGTGCGTAGTTGTTTTCTGGGTTGTGACGAACCGGAGATATCGGGTGGTTGCGGTTGCCCGTGCCCTTGGTGTGTTCGTTGGGGTTGAGTTCCGAAATGGCATTTTCGTCCAAGGAGTTGTTGTCACCCGAGTTGTGGCTGGTAGGAAATAAAACGATTCGTTAGAAAACTTTTAGTTTTGAGAGTGAAACTTTTAAATTTCAACTGGCAAAGATTGAGACTGCACAATTTTGAATATTCAAAAAGGTCACAACTTAGGCCCGGTGCACACATCCGGTTTTTCATCGGGCTGTGCCGCTGTGACAACGCGTCGCCGCACGATGTGACAATGTGGCGCCGCAGTGCGGTCTGAGATACATTAGATGCAATGGAGTAGTGCACACATGCCTCCGGCGCCGTTGCGGCGAAGCACGTATATGCTTACGACCACACAAGGGACCATATTTGGCCAAGCTGCACATAACAACATCAACAACTAAATGTTCATACCCACAAAAGCAAAGCTTTATTAAGAAAAAAACACCCAAATAGATATTTTATGAAATTTTTTAAAAAAGTTAATAAATTTGTTCAGATAAAAGCCATTTTTTTGAGTCATTTTTCAGAAAGTTGATATATTTTCAACAAACACTGTTAAATTTTTGGTTCGTTGAATATTTCATATAAATAATGCTTTGACATAATACATGTCAATTTCCAATCGTTCTCCAAAACAGACAAACCCCCCAGATGTAACAATATATGGTCTCAAAAACAGTGCCTATATGTTCGAATTCATCCAGTAATTTAATTCTTACCTTATTTGTTCATCTTCTTTGTACCACTCATTGTCATAGGAATGCATCCATATTGGATTGGATCTGTTTAAAAAATTAACAGAATCAGAACTACGTACTAGGTATACTTAAAAAGCCAATAAAAACAATTAAAAATTCATAACACAATGTTAAGGCATGTTTTCCCTTAGCTTAGGAATTGTTAACAAATTAAAATTATTAAAGTAACTAAGCAAAATCTTGAATCAGCATTAAGATTGACAAAGATTAAAGAACTTTTGAAACTTATAACTATTTTACAATCAAAACCTCAGTCTTAAAAATCCAGATTTTTCAGAAACAATAAGAAACTAGAGTTTATTTTTGTTTGAGAAACCTTTTGACTACGGCTATAGATATAACCAGAGAGATTATTTCCTGGTGCGATTCTTATAGCTTTTCAGGTATAACTACCGAACCGGCTGTATTCTAAACCCTTTCTTGGAGCGATTCTTATAATTTTCAAGGTACAACTGCTCTTCTGGCCGTAGTCTAAAGTCTTTCTTGGCGTAATCAAGGTACAACTGCTGTACTGCCTGTTGTCTAAAGGTTAAAAATTCACCAACAACCAACAAGGCTTTATAACTGATTTTGAATCAGGGGCTTTTGAAAAAGTTTAGTAAGCATATTTTTAACCAAATCTTTCTATATTAAAAAAAAAGCTACAGCCGTCGCCGCTGCCTCAGGATTGAAAACTCGCTTTTTTTTGCTCGATAGTTAGACGGTTTCCCTAGAAAGTAAAGGATCAGAAAATTACAAAATTAACATGGTTTGTTCAAAATTGTACAGGGAACAAGACGGAAAAGATTTTTTCTCTGATGTGGCTATTAGTTTAGGGTACAGCAAGTATCAAAGTAAAAAAAAAGCAAAATTTCTAAAGTGAGGGAGCAAAACACATATACATTTGGAGTTTTCAATCGTGAGTTTTTTTAGAATACTTCTAAACGTGAATTTTTGTACCTTGCTGAGTTTTTAAGAAATTTCAATTTGGTTCTTGGTAAGATTTTTTTTTTTATTCGGAAAAAATCGGGACATTTTTGTTACTTTTTTGTTAAAACTGTCATATCTGTAGCTTAATACTATTAGTTTTTAAATTTGGAAACAGCACTTACCCTTCAACAGAATGTTGGTTGGTATTGGGAACATCCATTCGATTCAAAGCTGAATCTTGGGAGCCTGATAAGATAGAATGAAGATTGTGAAAACGGTATTGCTAAACAATATAGATCAGAATTCACTAAATACACGATTTCAAGTACTAAATAAAATTGAAAATTCTCACCAAAAGCAGTTGCGGTAGCTGCTTTCAATTTTCTCTCATACCTAGAGCAAAGAACATAATTAAATTAGTATTTTAAGTTTTAGAAATAGGTCATACACAAATACATTCCATTTTCTTCATTATTAAACTTTTATTTATTA
The DNA here is from genome assembly GCA_947359465.1 of Metellina segmentata. Lineage (NCBI taxonomy): Eukaryota > Metazoa > Arthropoda > Arachnida > Araneae > Tetragnathidae > Metellina > Metellina segmentata. The sequence goes on from OX375882.1 coordinate 72,905,336, forward strand.
TATGAAAGCCAGATAGATGTAGTTTTCGAATTAAAAATCAAAATATAAAAAGGAGGAATTTCATTAACCCTAGCACTGGCAACTCAGAATTCTGTACAGGTATAATATAGCTCTTTTGAGAAGGCAGATGACCCTGGGGAAGTCTTTTTCTTCAAAGGTAGTTAAGCCTGAAGTCGAAAAGGCTATCATATACATATATGCAATTATTTGTTCGTAATCACTGCTGTCATCAAATGAATAATTTGGAACCAGAAACCATACACAAGACACCAATCATGGTATTGCTTTGCTTATGGTTAATGAGCTGAGTCGTCAAAAAACCCTTTGACTAAGCTAACTAAGTGTACTGTTTGGAATGGGACAGTACCATTTTTTTCTTGTATATCCAGGCTGTCCAGTCGTTTCAATAAAAATATTGATTTACTTTAATATTAGTCAACTATAAATTGTTATTCATGATTGTAAATTAAGTGTTGATGCAGTGAGTCACTCATTTGACAAAATAATTATTAAATTATCTTTTGTGTATCATTAAATAAAATAAAATTGATATGCCCATTATAATTTGTCAAAAAATATGACAAAAATATTTATAAACTCCAAAATTGCAAATCTTGCTAAGTGAATGTATACTTTAATCTCGGTATGAAATCTAGCATGTAAATACTTTGAGATCTACAACAAAGAATCATATTCAAAAATGTATTTTCTTCAAAGTCAGAAGAATTATTTGTAATAAAATTTTGTAGCTTTCATATTGAATAGATAGAGATATTGGATAGAGTAACATTCAAAACATAAAAGTACCTGCTACGCTGCGTGAAACACAAGGAAATGACCAAAACAAGCATTATTGCAAGGAAAACTGATAGACCAATCAACCAGGCTCTCACTTGAGCTTCAACATTTGTATCTACGACTGCTGTGTCTGCAGGCTAAGAGAAGAAACAGATTAAAAAAAAAAAATAAACATAGCAAAATCCAATATATGCATATAAAAATAATCTCACAGCTTAATATACTAAAACCACTCCATGCAGAAACTTTAATTTTGCCTCATGTATCATAAATATGTACTTGGTTTAAAAATATGTAATGACAAATTTATATCCACTATTTTTTTAAATTTATGCTATTGTATTATAAATCTTCCTTTTGATTCAGTCACACTTACTCAGCGTGGGACAAAGTTTAATCTCACTAATGAATGAAAACTAATCACGGAAACATTAATCATGACTAATGAACAATTGTGATTCATTTTAGTCTACATTAACTAATGATTGATTTAGTGTTAGTTTTAATCATATCTAAAAGTATTATTTCAATTGCTCCATTCAACATTCTGAATCCAGAAAAAATATGTGTCTATGTGAAGAAGGACAGCTACAGTAAAATGAAAAAGTGGATGACGAAATTATTTAGAGTTATATTTATAGTGCAACACAACAAAAATTCAACAATGTGTCAAACAAAGGATCAAATTATTGGTTAAATTAGCTAGTTTCATAATAATGAAATTCCTGAATAAATCCACAATTTGAGAAAATCATGAAAATAGTGTCATGTATTTCTACTATAGGAATTTAGTTAACATATTTATGACTGAAACTAATGTATTGAATGATTAGTTAATAATTGATTTAGTTGTGATTCGAACTATATTATGAATAACCTTAGTCACGATTTAAATTTCAGTAAACTAATTAATTAATTGAAAAATTAGTCAATGCCCTTCAACACTGCCTGCTTCACAGAATTAATCACATTTAAGAGTCCACAATTTCTGTAGCATAAAAAGTCATGTTACAATATGATTACCATTTATTTCAAGTCAAACTGCTACATACCTCACTGTACAGAACATTAAACTCTTTAAACAGCTCATCTAAGAATTCAATATTTTTGTCGATCAACCTGCAAAGCATGTAATAAAAGTGAACGAGTGAAATAAAAAATAGTAATTTAATAATTATCATCAAGACTTTCAAATAGAGAATGCACACATAAGACACTGGCGATTGCATTCACTTGTAAAAGAGAGAGAGAGAGAGCAGAACTTACGACAATACAGTTGCTACTTCCATGATGGAGTTGTCTTCCCGATTTACAAAATGAAGGTACAAATCACTCCTGTGTAAGAAAGTAAATAATTAGTACAAGATCAAAGAAATATCAAGCTTTGGTTATTCATTTATTTTATGATACTTAACTAATATTCATGAATAAAATATTGACAAAGCAATAGGTAATATATTTGATAATTTTTAATTTACGTTGTACTAGAGCAACAGGACGTTACTGACAACGGTTTGGTATCGAACCCCTAAGGAAAAGGGCCAAGGACAACACCATGTAATTATAAACCACCACAACAACTGAGCTGGCACCCCACTCTCTAAGCTTCACCACCAACCCAACGTGAGGACTTTCGGCCATGGCAGAATTAAGGTGCACCAGCCACCTCTACACCATTATGCTTACAAACATCGGACACTGATCGGGATTCGAACCAGGAACCTTCCAGATGAAGCATTAGGATGTAGTAAAAATAATTTTACTTAGGAGTAAAGTTGATTTCATGCATTAAAAACACACAAAACATGTACTTCATATATTCATAACTGCGTTGAATATAAAATGTTGACAGAAAATTTTTGTGTGTGTGGTCTATTTTCTTACTATTTGGTAATACTGTGGTCTATTTTAACAATTAATATTCAGAATTTATGGGTCATTAAAGCTCATTCCTTATGAAACTTCACAGTAAACATGTGCATAAATAAAAAGCAGAAAAATGACATACTTTTTCTTATCTACAGAGCCATCTCTGTTTTCATGGTACTTGGTCTCGTCTACATTAACAATAGCACCAGTAATGTTGCTGAGAACTCTGAAATATAGGTTGATATATAGGTAAATATGGTTGAGGTAAAGCAAACCTTCACATACAGAAAGTTTTTGGCACATAATAATGGAACTTTAGTATATAGAAAAAGCAACTTACTCTCTAAATTTTTCCAGTTTTTCCCGAATCTCCTCTGGTGTCAGTCGGAGAACAAATCTAACTCGCTGATCTTCCCTCAATAGATAAATCTAAAATAAGAAAGTTTTCAATAGAATGTTTTATTAATTCGTGCTAATGTAAATAACAAAATAATTTCGCTGGAGTCTTTACAAAACGACATGAAAAGATATTGGTGTTATTTTTTGCCCCTCAACAACTCATGCTTTGTCTTTCTTTGTTAACAGGATGTTGTCATTCTTTTGTACTCTTGTCCACATTCCAAGCACTGTCATGGCATGACACAATTACCCATGGATTCAGGACACTATTAAGGTTTGATAGCCAGGTTTGCACAAGATGGTACGATACATCTTCATGTATATAGCAAATGTACATTACCACTGGGAGATTAAAAAAATTTTTGACTACAAATTAATTTTTTTTACAACAGGTCACTGATTTATGCTTTGAATAATTTCAGTGTGAAATTTACAGATTAAGCTATTCATAACTATACTAATTTAGATGTAATTAACATGTTTTTTGAACAGGGATATCTCAAATTCCAATTTGTCTAGAAAGGCAATTCCTGTTAGAAATTATTCCTAATATTATTCTTCATGTTTTGTTTCTCAATCAAGTTGTTAGAAGAAATAGGGTTTTTACTTTTTTTTTTCACCAAGAAATTATAACAAATCAAGATTTTTTCAGGAATTCTAACACTTAAAAATAAACTACAAATATATAACTTAACTAATAACTCCGATGAAAAGTCGAAACATCCACTGTATAAAACAGATTATAACAATGCCAAATAATTATAATGGATTAATTCTCATTATTGACTTATCACCGTTTGAACAAAACATCACATTGCAAAAGTAGTTCTTTAGAAACTGGTTACAAATTTTTTTGGAAACATGTTTAAAAGCCAAACCCCAAACCCTTATAACTGGAAAAAATATACTGAATATTCACAAGATCTTGGTGTCTTCGTATTGAAGTCAAGAAATAGGAAAATATTTTGGAAAAAAAAAAAATCGATATTCTCTTTGATTTCTAGTGTATTGGTCTTAAATAATCAATTTATAGTAATATTGCTTCCCTCTCAGTGTTCACCACAGTAATATCTAGTTACTGCTCGGCCCCAACCTGACAGAGACTTTTCATCAGCACATACTCTTAAAAGTTTCTAGAAGAAAATTTCACTTACAAAAACTCTAGCAGTGTCGAAGAGCCCATCAGTATCATTGGCAATGATCTCAAAATCAAAATATCCTTTCATTCCTTTTTGTGGATCGAAGTTTAAGCTGATGACACCTGTGTCTCTGTTCATGATGAATGGTGAGACTTTTAGGGATTCCAATCCTTCAGAAAGAGTCATTTGAACACTACCAGCGATATGATAAGATACCAAAGCATTCTTGCCTACATCAAGATCAATGGCCTAAGAAAAAAAATCACATGTTAAAGGACATTATTTATTAGATATATGTGCTCCAAATCTCAGAATTAAGTAATAGAATCGGTTAAGAGCAGATATTTATTAAATCACCTAAGGTCATAAGGAAACGGTGAGACCAAAAATACTTTTTTCTGTATAGCACTTTAAGACTAACTATTAATTTTAGGTAAAAAGAATTAAAAATATAGATTTTAAGCAATAGAGAAAAACTATAAATAACTAGAAAAAAGGATTTGCGTTAGTTAATGTTTTTGCTCTAAATTGATGATAAAAACTATATTACTACGAAAAAATATAGATTTTAAGCAATAGAGAAAAACTATAAATAACTAGAAAAATTAGGATTTAATTTGTGTTGCTGCATTCATTATTATAAATAGTGAAATTTCAAGCAATAATAATAAATACAAGAAATAATAATTAGTTGAGATAAACATTTTAAACTTTGTTTTGTCCATTTACAATTGGCAATTTTTAGTTAATGTCATACTAGAGCAACACAACGGGCTATTGACGACGGTCCGGGATCAGTCTCTTAAGGGAAAGAACCGAGGACAACATCTCGTAACTTTGAACCACGGTCAGATGACGAAGCAACGCCTGAGCGGGCACCCCACTCTCCAAACTTCCACACCAACCCAACGTTGTTTTGTATGTTTACAAATAAACTCAAAAAATCGAAATTTTCAAGATATGCTATTTTTAGTTTATCTTGACCAGAATGTGGTGATCTTTAGACTGGTGAAGTCTACTTCGTCACATTTTCCATGCATGAAGGTTAGAGTTTTTCTTTAGAAACACACATAGTCAGTATAAAATAGTGAAGATTTCCCACAGATTATCTCAAAACTATATTTTTTGACTTGGTGCGTTTCACTTGTAAGTGAATAACATAAACTATGAGCAGATTGCTTTAATTAAAAATAGATACATAATTTACAGCTTTTGTACTTCTATGCAAAATAAAATATTTTGTTTGTTAAAAAATGTTTAACACAGGAAATGCTAGTTACTTTAATCCGATGAATGTTTCCAGAGTTTTGAACATTAAGTTTACTTGGCAGATTTAAATGCATTTGAATACTGTACTTCATTAAAAATTTTGGCAGTTTTGACAGGAACGCACAAAGAAAAAAAATTCATTTCCTCACAATGTTTGAAATCAGTTATAGCAGTATACAAATATCGTACAATGGTTTACTTATTCGAAAGCTCATATTTTAGCTTTCAATTACACGTAAACACATCCATTATCTCTCTAGTTGCCTATTACCTTAACTATCATGAAAGCAGTTCCGAAATCAGTCTCTGAAGTGATTCCACCAGTGAAGATCCTTTTGATAAACTTGGGAGGATTATCATTGATGTCTCTAACACCAATGTGCACTTGCAATAAGGAATTATCTCTAGGATCAAAATGAGAAATGGGTAATGGCTGATGAAAACAATCATCTGATGCTTGAACAATAAGGCTGTAGTTCTGTCTTTCTTCTCTATCTAATGTTTCAGTAGTCAATAACTGATGGGTGAAGATGTCCAGTTTAAAACGTCCAAGATGATTACCACCTAGAAAACACAAACAAATAGGCTCAGTTATGATTGGTAATGGTAATTCCAGTTAACGTCATACTAGAGCAACACAACGGGCTATTGACGACGGTCCGGGATCAGTCCCTTAAGGGAAAGATCCGAGGACAACAACTCGTAATTTTGAACCACGGTCAGATGACGAAGCAACACCTGAGCTGGCACCCCACTCTCTAAACTTCCACGCCAACCCAACGTGAGGACTTTTGGCCACGACAGATTTTAGGTGCACCAGCCGCCTCTACACCAAGCGTTTACAAACATCCATGCCCGGATTCGAACCAGGAACCTTCCGATCTAGAGGCTAACACCTTAACCACTATACCGGTTGGTTGGCCAGTTATGATTGAGTGGTTGGTTGGTTTGGGTTTTATGGCGGAAGGTCCAAAATTGAACAAGCTGCGCCAAATGCAAGATGATGCAAACCAGTAAAAATAGATTAAAATAGACCGATCAACAAAGTGATATGTTAGTGATATATTTTTTGGTATAGATATGTAGATTTGATGATTTAAAAGGTACATGATAAAAGATGCAATGTATATTGGTTTTCATTGGGAAAGAAAAAGTACAATGGCTAAAAATTTAAACATAGAGAGATGTATAAGATGGGATATTCCCATCTTATATAGTCGATTATTAGAATTCTAATGAAATGTACTCAGAATTCCAAAATTGATGAGTTATAACAATAGTAAAATGCCATACCGATGTAAGACAGCAAAGAGTGATGCATGCAGAGGGTGACACTCCGATTGAGTGATCAGTTTAGAGTGAAGGTTTATGACTTCCAGAATGGACTTTTGACCAAGGTAAGTGTCATTTGAAAAGATTCCATTAGTTAATAGATTTTGCCGAGAGCTTTAAAATGACATGATGCAGTTGCACTGGGTCCATGATTGTTCAGAGAAACAGGGTTATTTTAGGTAAGCTGCACCAAACGCAAGACGTCAAGTAAAAAATTGTGCGTAAAGGAAAAATAAGGATTGGGGAAAAGAACAATGGGATGGAAGTAGAAAACGATTGCTGGAGTATACTGGGAACATGACTATCATGTTTACAAAAGACAACAAACCCCATGGGAAAAGAAAAGGTAATGCAGGTTAGTGAAGCCTGTACACACCTAAAAGAGATGTGCCTCAAAGCACCACAGAAATAAGGATATTGTCAAAAGTGTTCACCGATTTACAGGAGAACAGTCTTGAAAATGTTCAATTCATACCACTGCAAAATGTCATTCATATACAGTAGAACTCCAATTATCCAGATCAATTGTGACCAGACTCCATCCGGATAATCGAATATCTGGACAATTCACGATGAGAAGATTATTTCTTAGTAAAAAAACGAATTTGGTTTTAGTATGTAATGTAATTTAATGACTATGAAATAAACTTTGTTTCATTTTGTAGTTATAAACTGTATTAAAATGTATCATTGCTTGAATATATCGGTCAAAGTCAGTTGTTTCGCTGTTTACTCTTTTCTGTGCAGCCCAGTCTCGCAAGCACTTGAGGCGAGTAGCTGTAGATAGCTGCAGTCAGACTGTTGATCCATTCATTTTAGCGCAGTGTCGAGACACTCAAACGCCTTACTAGCTGACGGTCCCGCATCTGGTTGAGTAGCAATGTCATTGTCATCTTCAGTGTCATCAATGAGTTCCTCTCTCGCACTTTGAATGAGTTCATCGTCACTGAGAATTTGGAATCCAGGGTCCTAAGAATCACACACCAGCCACTCGCCTATGTCCTCTGCACTGCTCTTGGAACATCCGGGAATTGTCATTATGATGTTTCCTATGTCCTCAACTGACACTTTGCCCTCTTCGTTTTTATCCTTCACCGATAAAAAAAGTCTAAAATGCGGATTTCACCGATTTCATTTTTCTTTCTCAAAGGGATCAAGATAATTAGAGTTCTACAGTATTGAAAAATCTTGTAGAAAACTTTTAATGATACTACACAGTTCTGTTGAGCTGGTTATCAAGACAGACTGAGTGAAGTGGCCTACCTAGAAATATTGCACCATACACCCACACACACTTACAACAAAGTGAAGTATGAATCCAATTTGCAAACTGCAAATTGGACTTCATGCTGTTTACGAATGTAGCACATTAACTGTCATATTTTTAATGACACAACAATTTCAACTGGGACTTATTTTTGTCACAAGTCTGTAGTCACAAATAGCCCCATACTATCCATGGAGTTAGATGTCCTAAATCAAAATTATGACACATTATTTTCTTCGTAGTTGTTACATGCAATTTGAACATAATCGAAACCATGTTAATCACCCTTTGCAAAATTAGGACGTGTCTTCAAATTGCTAAAAAAAGAATTCTAAATCTGAATTTTTTTAAAGTTTAACAAAAAATTTAAAAAAAAAAAAGATTGAAAATGATGTAAGCAAAAAACACCTTTTTTAACATTCAAACTTGTATTTTTACCATAATTACACTTACCAACAATGAAGTAACAGGGGATAGGTTTCCTCGATCCACTGTCATCATCTTTATCCACTGTGGCAATGAGTTTGAAGCTCTCTTTTCCAGCCTTCTCGTTTTCAGTAAAAAGGACTTCATACTGGCAAATATAAAAAAATTCATGTGAATAAAACACATATTATCAATAAAATGTTTTCTCTATTTTATTATAACTTCATAAGATTTGAATTCGAGTTCAATTTTTATAACTGTTTTAGCTTACATAAAACATTGATTAGTATAGGCTTATTCTACGATATTCCCCTTTTACATTCCTTGGAAATTATCTTTTTTTTGTACAGATACTATAATTCAATGATGTGATTTGAAAACAACACCTAAGTATTGTAAGGTCAGATATATAATTCATGTATTTGCTTCCCTATCTAATTATTTTCCACTTTGTTGTAAAACTTTCATGACATTTAACAGCCTGTACGCCTTCTCAATCTTTCCTTCTATGTATTTCACTAATCCATGTAGTACAGAAAGCAACATTATTTGTTTGCCCCCAGTAGCAACTGATTTGGGCAATATAAAATTGACCATTTTGGGATTCATCCCAAAAGCTTTTCAATTCCCACAGGCCTCTTTAGACTTTCTGGCACCACCAAACTCAATGCTCAATCAGATTAGGACATCACAATACAAAAGCTTTTCAATTACCACATACCTTTGGACCTGGTACCATGAAACTCAATACTCAATCAGATTGAACATTGCAGTACAATAGAAGATTCCTTTAGACTTTAGGGTCTGGTACTATGAAACAATGCTTAAACAGATTGCATATTATAGTACGCTAGCTTTTCAATTTCTGCAGGTCCCTTTAGACCATGGGCCCTGATGTGATGAAATTCGATACGCAACCAAATTGTACATTACAGTAGAAAAGTAACTTTTCAATTACATTGGGTTCCTGGCACTATAAAACTCAATATGATGCTGAATTTTCAATCAGATTGTGTATGATGGCAAAAAGTTTTCAATTCCCACAGGCCCCTTTATACCTTGGGCCAAGGTGATATGATACTAGTGGCACACATGCAGGGGCCCTGCTTTTATCAATGGATTAACTAATTAATAAAAATGTGGAATGTGTGCTGTTGAACAAATAAGGTTACTTACATCATCTTCTGTGAATTCTGGTGCATTATCATCAACATTTACTATGAAGATGGTCAAATCCAAATCCGTCGACAGAGACGTAGGCTGACCTAAATCAAAAGCTTCAACTCTAACCTGAAGCAGAAATATACATTAACACCATATACAAATACTAAAATATTTATACTATATATTCAGAAAATGTGATAAAAGTTGACTGATCAAATAAATTGGGGTACGAAAGGAATTTTAGAAAAATACAAGCAAAACATGAAAGTAAAAGTTATGGAATAAGCAGACAAGGAGATGAATTTGTGTACCTCATATACTTTTTGCTTTTCTCTATCCAATGGCTCTCGAACAGTTATGATGCCAGAAATTTCATGTATGTTAAAAGCTTTCCAATGGTTATTAGCCAGTTTCTTGAATCTATATCTCACTTCCCCATTCAAACCAACATCAGCATCTCGAGCACTGACTTCAACAACACTGCTGCCAAGTGTGGCATTCTGAAAATAAGATAATTAGAATGAGTAAGAATATAAAATATATAAGTGTATAGAAGCTAAAACACACAAATCCAAAAATGAATGATAATATCATCAGAGATTAGTTCTGTGCTAAGTACCTCAAATGACAAATGAATATACAAGCTCCGTGGAATAAGACAACACTGATTTGCAGTGTGGTGCTAGAGATCTAACAAAATCAAATGCTTAGATGAACACATCGTAGATTTTGTTTGTCGTGAAAAAGAATTTTGCCTTTTAGTCTGGACTTTAAAGACTAAATTTAGAGACACTCTCTGAAATTTAAAAGCTATAACTAAAATATATATAGCTGCAAAAATTTATAATTTGATCACATTTTCATACAAAATTTATTTATTGAAATGATGTAGAAATAAAATTAGTTATAATTTTTTCTTTTAGCTGCGTGAAAATAGCCCTATTTAAAAAAATATATATCGCATTTTTAATAAACATAATTTTATCACTTAGAAGATGCCAACATGGATTTTAAAGGAAAGTAGCTGAACCCTTCATTTTGAAAAACCATTTTTCTCCCATAATTGCATCGTTTTAGGTATAAGATTAATAAAATTTCACATTAATCCACCAAGTAAAAGTTATGAATATGTAGGTATTTTTTTAAACATGATTTGTTATATTAATATGATTGTAAGTAAAGTTGCTTCTAATGAATTTAAATGTATTTAATTCAATGTAGAATTGAAAGCATAGGGACATCTTGAAATTTCGGTATCCAGAAAACCAGGACTCTTCAGATATTTTCTTCAGTGAAATACTCGGCAACAGCATATGCAGTTTTAAACAATAGCAAAGTAGTTGGAACTAGTGATCCGTCTGATGAGGATGGACAGTCAAAATGATGGGAAAATGTCATTAGTCTAGTGTATGACAGTAAGTAAACAATTAAATTTTGCTCAAGAAAAATTTAAAAAGTTGCATACATGAGAAGGAAATATTACAACTTTACAGGATTCGAGAAAAATTGATGAAAAAGATAAAAACTAACAACAATTGAAATTAAGAGGTGAATCCTACCCTTTAAGTGGTTTTAACGAGACATCTTATACATAAAGTCTGACCAATTTTGCTAATACCTTGCTAAAATGACTCCCAGGAGACTTAAGCGAACATTGTACTTTATAAATGCATACATATGTAACAGTTAAATTGTTTTAAATTTAAGTCGACTTTTATTTTCTATGTTTATTTTGTAATTTGCAAATGACAAAGTTTTTACGAGTGGTTACAACAAGTTACAGCAAGTGGTTTTAACAAGGCATCTTATACATAAGGTCTGACCATCAATTTTGCTAATGACAAGATATCTTGCCAAAACAACTCCTAGGAAACTCAAGCGAACATTGTACTTTATTAATGAAAACATATGTAACAGTTAAATTGTTTTAAATTTAAGTAAACTTTTATTTTCTATGTTTATTTTGTAATTCGTAAAATTGTTAATAAATATCTAATCTCCTATCAAGTGCTTTTATTGATATTTAAAGGAGGTAAACACACCTATTTTCATTAAAGTGACCTGTTATGTGTAAGTATGTGCTTTACACAATGACAAGACACCTTGTCAAAACAACTAACAGGAGACTAAAGCGAACATTGTACTTTATATTAATGCATATATGTAACAATTAAATTGTTTTAAATTTATGTCAACTCGTTTTCTGTTATTTTGTAATTTGTAAAATTGTTAATAAATATCTAGTTTCCTAACAAGCGCTTTATTGATATTTATAAGACATAAACACACCTATTTTCATTAAAGTGACCTGTTATATATAAGTATATGCTCCTTACACATTGCTCCTTATGCAATTTTTAGATGGCTTCAGAAATCCTGAACTCATAATTGATCCCATTGATGCAGGATTTTCAAGGTTTAACTATATATTTAACACCCAAATTTTATATATATCTTTTTAAGTAACACCAGACTCATATATATAACACCATTTCAAAGACCTTAAAAAGCCATTGCATGGTTCCCACACCTTTATTAAAAAAAAATTCAAGGACTTTTCAAAACCAAAAAAATATTTTTCAAGGACCTAAAATTTTTTATAATGAGATAAAACAAGGGATATGCAAGAAAAGTTGTCAGTTAAAAAAATGTGAAAAATATAAAAAAATACAATTTTCTTCACTATTTTTTAAACTATTGAAAGTCGAAAAAAGAACGTTATCATCAATTTCGGTTGTAATTCGGACTTTCTCACAGAACCAGTGATTTTTTTTGTTGCAAAGGGCTTTTTGTCTCAATGCTAACTATCAGGCTACTTGCTCACCTATCGATTTTGATCTGCAGTAAAATATTGTACGATAAATTATCTTTTGGCGTCGCGAAGAAGAGTATGGGAGCTTGCATTTTGTGTCCTTACACAATCTCCATTTTGCTGTCGTTCACAGCCACTACTGCAGACGGCTGTCATGGTTTATTTTGTTTGAGAAACAAAACAAATAAAAAGCTTTGGTGATAGGGCTTTTTTATTCTCTAGTCTAAGTTTCTATCTTTGTGATCATTAAAGATAAAGAAACAATTTCAACAGATTCTAATTCTGCAGAAAAATTTACACCTAAAAGTTATCTTAAATGTGTTTTTCTTTAAAAATGTTTTTTTTATTTTTTTATTCGCAACTTTTATATTTTTGCAATAAGAATTTGGCTTCATTTCTTTCGACGCCTGCCAGGTTTCCCATGATGTCCTGACTGCTAAAACTACAGTTTCCTTAGAAAGCAGTGCTGTTATCTAGCAGCCATGATACGTTATGATGCGGCAGCCATAACAAGGCGGATGTCTTAAAGGAGACCAGAAGTGTCAATTTAGACGGACAGAATACGGTGGAGAATGGACGATCTAGATGTAGTATTATTAGTATATCACATGATGTCAATGGCGCACCTGTGCCATTTGAGCAGTACTCCTTTGGACAAAGAAGGAAACTAGTCTGGACAAATTCAAACGCAAGACGAAATTACACCATTATGTACTAGTTAAAAAAATCAAGTAATTTCAAGGACTTTTCACCAAGTTCCGTAATTTTCAAAGACTGTGAACCCTGGATTGTCAGGGTGGCAACAAAATCCTTAAAAAAAAGTTCCCTGATATTTCCATGATTTCCCTGATAGTCTCACAAAAATTTCCCTGATTTTCCAATTCCTTAAGAAATGTTGTGATCCGTGATTGGTATCGATATACAGTATCCACACAACACTATTTTAAATATTCAGGGTCAGAGGGTGTAAATAGATCATTCTCCACAAAAATTTTGTATTTTTTCTCTACAGATATTTTAATTGTTATTGTAAGGGTTGGAAACCCTAATGAAACTCTTATAATTGCAATTGAAAAAACTGGAGAAAAAATGCAAAATACTATGATTGTGAACTTTTTACAACTGACCCTATATTGTCACACTATTCATCGAAACCAAATGCAAATATACATAAAAAATTCTACAAAAATGTAAATGCAAACAAAAATAATTAATTTAATACATAAAAAACATCATTTGTTACACAAATTTCAAATTGCATCCCACAAGTTGTATCGCTAGCCTAACAGCGACCAAAACGCTGCAGCCACGAAAAAAATGGCGGCAGCGGTTTACGCGGTGTTAAAAAATTACGACGTTGAGGTTCTTGATTCGAATTACAATTTCGGCAAATACAATTTATTCGATTCTCAAAAGTACTCGTAATCGCGCATCTCTAAATACGACAAATGATAGTGGTAGCCGTTTAAACCAGTGTTACCCAACCTTTTTATCGCCGCGGACCGGATCATCGTTTGATAATTTTAACGCTGCCTGCTGAGGGGGATGTTGATTGTTTATATTTTAGATTGTTTTGACTTAATAATTTTAATTTAATTGTATTTAAACATGCCTTCAAAATAAAATACAGTTACACCAAAAAATGAATATGAAGTGATTTAACATTTTAACTCACTAGAACGGTAAATCAATGAGAACCCTGAGCTTGTTTCATTGCAACGAGACGGTTTCATCTGGGGTAACAGGAGACAATGACACCCGAAGTGTGTTGCTTATGTACAATTTATTCCGTTGTTTTGTTTTAGTTGCTGCAGAAAACCCCGCTTCACACAGATAGTTTGTCGGAAATGGCAATAGGGATTTAAATGCTGTGGTGGCATTCTCAGGGTATTCCGCCATGACTTTAATCCAGAACACCTGCAGATTTGTTGTCTTGAACGTAGTTTTAAGGCCGCCTTCATTTGCAATCTCCAGCAGTTGGATTGGATTGGATTGGATTTAGTTTTGTGGCATTGAGTCCTCTTGGGACATATTATGCCAAACTCAAGATAAAAATCAGATACATAATATAATAATGAAATGAGATGAGTCAAAACATAATGAGTAAATACTATATGAAATTATATGTGATGGATAAAACCAATGTCATGTAAAAAGCTAAAAATATTTGGATGAGGATTCTCCCCAACCATGTCTTCTAAAGTCAAGGTAAAAGAATTAAAATATTTAAGTCGTTGATAATTAAAATGAGAACACTCTATTAAAATGTGTTTTACAGTTAGTGGGCAAATGCAGTAATTACAAATGGGATGATCTTCTCCGAGGAGGAGGTGCCTATGAGTTATACGCGTATGACTAATACGGAGTCGAGTTAGTATAACCTGCTGTCTTCTTGAAGGTAGTGATTTCCATTCCGCAATATTTGGTTTAATAGCGTAAAGCTTATTCTCCGTTTGTTCGTTCCAATCGTTCTGCCATTTTTCCTCTAAAAATTTGTAAATTAATGATTTTAAGTCGCGATAAGGAATGGTATGATTAAAATTATTTACGGCCGATTTGGCGGCCTGGTCAACTATTTCATTTCCCGATATCCCAACATGAGATGGGATCCAACAAAATAACAAGTTAAAATTTTTGGATGAAAGATGATAAATTCTTTTTAATGATTCTAAAACAACGGGATGACTGCAATGATCAGGATGTTTCAATGACTGTAAAACACTTAATGAATCAGTAAAAATAATACATTTTTTATGAGAATGATCCGATATATATTCTAATGCTTTATATATGGCCATGATTTCAGAGGTAAAAACAGAACATGAAGAATGAAGTTTAAAACTGTGAACAGAGTGATTAATAGTGAACGCAGCTCCAACATAGTTTGCCCTTTTAGATCCGTCGGTATAAATATGAATGAAATTAGAGTATTTTTCTGTATGGTTTTTAAAGAGTTGTTTGTAAATAATATCAGATGTATCTGCCTTATAAAAATCTTTGAAGGGGTTTTGAAATACAAAATTATGATTAAACCAAGGAGAGAAATAATAAAGTTTTTTCTGGGTGACGACAAGTGAAGATATTTCGGATCCGTCCATTAAATCCAGCATTCTTAAATGGAATGTAGGGATGAAGGATGTTTTTGCTTGATAAAGGCGTTTTAAATATGGACTGTGATGAAATGTATGCAATGGGTGATGAGGGGTTGAGGTAATTCTAAAATAGTATTCCAGCGATAACAACTGTCGTCTTAAGTCCAGGGGAGGTTCAAAAGATTCTACATACAAGCTGTTAACGGGTGAGGTTCTAAAGGCACCAGAACATAAACGTAAAGCTGTGTGGTGGATAGTGTTCAGGGTTTGAAGAGCAGATTTTCTGGCTGAGCCATACACCTCGCAGCCGTAATCCAATTTCGATCGTATTAGGGCTCTATATATTTTTAAAAGACATTCTCGATCGGATCCCCATGATAATTTTGATAAAACTCGTAAAATGTTAACTGCCTTTTCGCAACGTTTGCGTAGATTTAAAATATGCGGTTGAAATGTCAACTTCTTGTCAAATATGATGCCTAAAAATTTGAAATTGTCCACAACATTAATTAAAATATCTTTGAAATATATTTCAGGGTCAAGATGAAGATTTCGTTTCCTGCAGAAATGAACGCATGCAGTTTTCGAAGGTGAAAAACTGAATCCATTTTCATTTGTCCAATTAGTAATTTTGTTAACAGCCTGTTGTAGTTGTCTCTCTATTAAACGAATGTCTTTAGCTGCGCATGAAATTTGCAGATCGTCAACGTAAATAAGACCTTTAACAGATGGAGGCAATTGAGAAACAATATTGTTAATTTTTAAAATGAATAAAGTTACACTTAAAACACTGCCTTGCGGCACTCCCTCCTCTTGAATAAAAACATCGGATAAAATCGATCCAATCCTTATTTTAAAATACCTTTTCTCTAAGAAATTTTGGATAAAAATAGGCAGATTTCCTCTTATATCATTATTAAAAATATCCCTTAAAATCCCATGTCTCCATGTTCGGTCATAGGCTTTTTCGATATCGAAGAAAATTGAGACGAGATGTTTATTTTGTACAAATGCAGTTCTGATTTCAGACTCGAAAGCAACAAGGTTGTCAAGTGTACAACGATTTTTTCTGAAGCCACTTTGAAGTGGAGAGAGACATTTATCTTTTTCTAAAATATACATTAGCCTTGCGTTGACCATCTTTTCAAGAACTTTACATAAGCAGCTTGTCAAGGCTATTGGACGGTAGTTCGAAGGATTCTTGGGGTCTTTGTTCGGTTTCAGTATGGGTATTATAGTAGCATATCGCCATGACTGCGGAAAAGTGTGCTCGGTCCAAATTCTGTTATAAAATTTCAGGAGATAATTTAAAGAACTATTGGATAGATGTTTGAGCATGATGTAACTAATATTATCTGGGCCAGGGGTTGATTTGTGAACTAAGGATAAAGCCTTTGTCAATTCGGGAAAAGTAAAATCACAATTATAAGATAGTATACGGTTTGAGGTAAAATTAACTTTATTCTTTTCAGATGCGACTTTAATTTTCCTAAAACTTTCAGTGTAGTTGTTGGAGCTGGATATTTCGGAAAGACATGAAGCAATTGTGTTTGCTATGTCTTTGGGTGCCGATAGTATTACATTATTATTTTCAAGAATAGAAATCTGTCTATTTGGGTAAACACCAGAAATTCTTTTAATTCGGTTCCATAATTGTTTACTAGTGACTTTACTATTAATACTATTGATATAATTCATCCAAGAATCCCTCTTACTACGTCGTTGTATTTTTCGAAAGGCAGCTTTTGTGTTTTTATAAAAAATATAGTTTTCACTCGTCGGGTATCTATTGAAGATATTCCAGGCTTTCCTCTGTTTCCGATAGGCACAGCTACAATCCTCATTCCACCAAGGTTTCTTTTGTTTTTTAGGCCTATTATTTACTTTTTTAATGGAAGCGTCAGCACTTGCTATAATTGTATCTGTTATTTTTAAAGTTACTTCATCGATGTCACCAATTTCTACTGCGTTGGAAATATCTGCGAGGCTAGTAAAGAGTGGCCAGTTAGCAGTTTCAAATATATAGTTAGTTTGGCTGACAGAGTGAGGTTGGTATTGGCCTTCATATTTAAGTTTAATTGGATAATGGTCACTATTGTAAAGGTAAGGATCCACAGAAAAGGTCCAAAATGGCAAAATTGAAGGAGTGCAAATTGCCAGATCTATTGAATGGTAAGTAAGTGAAGGTGAGTGAAAGTAAGTAGGTTGGCCGTTATTCATTATACATAAATCATTGTCCGTTATTAGTTTCTCAATTTGTTTGCCTCTTTGATTAATGTCTGAACTGCCCCAGAGGATATGATGGCCATTTAGGTCACCAAGTATAATGAATGGTTGTGGAAGTTGATCTATTAAATTATTTAAGTCAGAAGTGGCAATACGGGTGTTAGGAGGTAAGTATAAATTGCATATTGTTATTAAAATATTTACGTGAAGTCTTACAGCAAGAGCTTGCAGATTTGTTTTTAAGTTAATTTGAGTTACTGGAAAGTCATGGGAGGTAAGCAATGCTACACCTCCACACGCTCTTTGTCCATCATCGTAATCTTTTCGGAATATACTAAAGTGACGAATGTTGGTGGTATCATTCGTTCTTAAATAGGTCTCCTGGAGGGCGATTGCAGCTGGCTTGTGTTTATTTATGATATCTTTTACGTCATCAATTTTTTGACGAAAACCCCGGCAGTTCCAGGAAAGAAAGGAAGCCATAAAAATAAAGGTTAAAAGAAAAGAAGAAACTACTTGTGTTTTCTCGTTCTAGGACGAGATCTGTCTTGCCGAAGATCCTTCTTGGACTTGGGTGGCGAAGTCTCCAAGCCATCACTCTCTACAGATGAAATATCGCTTTCAGTGTTATACAGATTTATGAGGTCGTTGGTGGAAGGATTAGTTATCAAGTTTCTGGATGTAACATCAGGCTGAAGAGAGGTTTGAGAAGTACTTTTAGCTATTTTGATATTACTTTGTTCAGATGATATGGCTCTTTTTAAAGAAGTATTTGTAGATCGATTTGGTTGATTTATGTGTTTTGTATTTGTTGAGGTTGTAGCTGATGCTTTAGAAAAAAGAGGCGTTATAGGTTGGTTCGTTGAAGTTTTATGTTGGGCAGAAGGCTTAAAAATAGTTGCATCGGTTTGAGTTCCGTTAGTTTTGAAAGTTTTTTTTACTATTGAAGAGTACGATATTCCAGGTTTCGGGGTGCGATCATTTACAATTTTTCGGGCCTCAGGAAATGAAATATTTTGCTGTACTTTAATAGTTTGGATTTCTTTTTCAATTTGGAATTTAGGGCAAGACCTGGCAAAAGCTGGATGGTCACCTTTGCAGTTTACACAGCAAAGGGACGATGATGTACAGATATCGGTCTTATGATCAGTACTGGAGCATTTTGCACAGGTCTCTTTGCCACGGCAAGCCATGAAAGAATGACCGAATCTTTGGCATTTGAAACAACGAACTGGGTTAGGTATGAAAGGTCGAACTGGGCAATTAATATAAGCTATTTTAACATGTTTAGGTAGACTTGGTGTATTGAAAGTTAGTATTAAGTGCTTGGTGGGTATTCTTTGACCGTTTCTTTGAATTGTGATTCGTCTAACATTGATTACAGATTGATTGGACAGGGATTCTAAAATATCTTGTTCGGTGTCATGTACTAAATCAGATTCGGATATAACGCCTCTTGATGAGTTCAATGTTTTATGTGGTGCAACAGTCACTGCTATTGGGCCAATGAATTTTATATTTTGTATATTTGAAGCCTGCGTTCTATTTGAAACTTCTACAAGTATATCTCCTGCTAGAGTTTTTTTAATGTTTTTTGTTTCCCCAATCATACCTAATATAGTTTTGTGAAGTAAAATTGCTGATATTGTTTTCAGATTTCCTTCATTACTTTTAATAATAAAAAATTTTTGTACTGATGTATTTTGTTCATTGTTTTCGTTTGTAAGGTGCTCCACTGAAGGAGAAGTAGGTTTATGATTTTCCATGTTTAATAATTAAATATTCAGTCCCCGGCGGCACCACCCACCATGGAGTCCAACGAGGGGATACAGGTTAATGTACCGGTGCTAACCAGGGACTATACGAACCCCACTCACCTCTATGACTGCCCTAAGGAGCTAGTTGGTGAGCGGGTCCTTAGCCCAAGCAGGGTATACCCACCAGCCGATTAATGTACTGGGACCAAAGTACACTCCCTGTTTATTCGAAGCAGGAGCCGAAGCAATGTATTGGGGCGTTATGTTGTCCCTCAATCACCAGGATCACCCTTTCCGAAGACACAGGTCTCCACGCACGGCAAACACGTGGGTGATATAATCCCCAAGAGGAGCTGAAAGCACAGACTGGCGAACAGCTACTCAAGGGGAGCCCTCACCTCCGAAAAGGCAACCACAATGAGGGAGGAAGAAAAAGCAAAAAGCAGAAGCGTAGAAGAGGAGAAAAAACGAAAGGGAGAAAAGGTCACTCGGGTACCCCGGGGTTGTGAAGCCCGTACAAACCTAAAGAAGGAATGCCCCTGGGGGCCTCCAGCAGTTGACCTTCTTGCACAGACATGCTAGATTTGACTGATTTGTTGACAAATGGGTTGCGAATCCATTCCTTACTAGTTTGTGGGTCTTTTGTGGTTGGGAAGTAGTGATCAAACTCTTTTAAAAGCAAAGACAGGTGATGGTGCACCAACTGGGAGAATGAATGTTTAGACTCAGTCTCGCCTAAAATCCCCGCTAATGTCTGAAACATGTCCAAAATGCCTCTGTTCACGCGCCATCCCCACAACTTCAGTTTGGTTTTAAATCCAGCTACTTTGTCTGCCAACTTGAAAACAGCTGTCACATTTGTCAAAATTGGAAAATAGAGACAGATAGAATTCAGAAATCATAATTGAATCTCTAGTAACAGAACAAATTTCAAGTTATGATTTACCGCCTCCTAATTTGTGTGAACATTTCATAGATAAGAACCGCACAAACCCGAGAGAAATACACCACAGTAAATAAAATGGAAATAATTAAATGTTCCTTGGGTGGCCCGGTACCATTTGATCCACGGACCGGTACCGGTCTGCGGCCTGGGGGTTGAGGACCACTGGTTTAAACTGTCAAAATTTCCCTGATTTTTTGTAAAATTTGGAATTTTTCCCTGAGATTTCCCTGATTTTTCCAGAAATAAAAAGTTCCCTGATTTCCCGGTTTTTCAGGTTCTGTTACCACCCTGATTGTATTCTTACCTCTAGGACACGGATAGTATAATTCTGAGGAGGCTTGACAAACACAGGACTGTTGTCATTCACATCCGTCACACAGACTTGGAAGCGAGAACTAGTATGCAGAGGTGGAGTGCCAGAATCCTGAGCTTGCAGAAGCAGGCTGTAGTTCCCAAACCTCCCTCTCAGTGAGTATCGAGAAACAATCCGAGCAGTGTTGGAATCTTGATTTTCAATTCCAAATAATCCTGAGGACATACAAAAGAAAGTGTTATACAACTACAATAAACTCTAAATTTGTGCTGTTTTGGATATTTTCAAAGAGGCAAGGATCTTTAAAGCACAAGTTTTCATACCCTCATCATTTCCACCAACGATGGAAAACTGCAGCTTCCCATTCGGAGTCATGGGATCATCGGCATCGCTGGCGGAAACCATGAATATCGTATCTCGTATCCTGTGGAATTCCGTAACTGTGGCACACACTTCTTGCTTGATGAAAATAGGGGCCTCGTCGTTGACGTCGGTGACTCGAACAGTTATCTGCAATGAGGAACAGGATGTCAAAAAGATATTCTGATTCAGTATAAAAATTTACCTAAAAAGCATTTAAAACATTGGATGGTAAGGCCGTTGCAAAATTCAATGTCTCCTGATTAAAACCCCACGGTTTCTAATAATGTTCAATAAATACCCAAATCCACATTTAAAAAATTAATAGCCTTTAATTGCTGATTAATATTTATTAATTCTTATTTACATAGCATACATAAGTGAATACAATGTCATTGCAAATGGCGTCTCAAAGCAGGTATTAAGCCTAATCTAACTCTACACTCAAAGTATTGGAAAAATTAGCAGTGGGTATGGGTGTTAGGTTAGTTTGGGTTTTATGGAACATGGTCAAGAGACAGGACAAGCTGTTCCGGATAATATAATGCAAACCATTAAAAATAAATTAAAGGTTAAAATAGACTAATCAACAATAAAAGTATATTTACAATAATATATTTTTGGTACAGATGGCATGGTGTAGTTTAGATTAAATAAAAGGTGCAACATAAAATATGTAATGTATAATTCCAAGTAAGTCACCCTTAGTAAAACAAATTATGAGGGCTAAATGTATAACTGGAGAAGTTTCTGACCAGCTTGATTCCCATCTTAAGTCAAATGTAATTGAAAAGATGAATTATAACAATGGAAAAATAACAACGATGAAAAAAGCAGAGCAATGTACGTATAGAGTGATTCAACAAATCTGATAAAATAGGTAATGAGGTTTTAAAAAATCATGGAAATAAATGTCTAAGGTGTGTACCAAAAATTAAAATAGGGTCTACGGAGAGTTGTTCTTGGTAATGCTGGTAATATGAAGATCACTGACCAATAAATGCCTGAATGTGACTTGATCAGCCCCCCCCCCCACATCAATCTGTGGCCCCGTTGCCAGCTATGACAAGCCACTACCCCACCTCAAACATGTCCCTTTTACACTGTCTATGTTTGAACAGAGACATTTAAAAAAAAAAAAATTTTTCCATAGTTTATTTTTAAAACATACTCCACGTTAATTTACAAGAGTGACTTATACAATATAACATACAAGACATTCAGGTAAAAAAGTAATGAATAAACAAAAATAAACATTTGGTTAATAAACATAGTTACTAGTAACATAATTTTAATATCCAAAAATTCAAAATGTTATTTGTATATGTACAATTCTATAATTGAAATTAAAAATCAAAACAAATGATTGAAATAGAATTCAAACTTTAATACTACTTAATAGAAAAAGTATAAGTGTCCATCTTGAAAAACAAACGTGAATAAATTATTTTTCATCATGGAGAATATTACATTTTAGGGATTTTTATATTTTAATTTGACAGGTGAAAAAGTTATTCTCAACATTGTCGCCAGTTTTATGAATTTTGTTTATTAATCACATTTTTTGCCCCTTTGCAGGCCCCCCCTGACTCAATTTCCATGGCAACGGTAGCACTGATTATGTGGGGGCCCTACTTGAGAATGGCCAATGCGAAGAAAAGTTTAGACACCACCAAGCCATCAAGATATTAAAGATGGTAGGATTCAGATTATTGAGTGAATGCTGTGTGGAGCTTATTTGTGCTCTGGTGAATTCACAAAGGCATTTAAGGGTGTTCTTAAAATTTCATGAATATGCTTTTAGAGGAATTACTGAAAATATTCCAA
This sequence comes from Metellina segmentata, assembly GCA_947359465.1. Lineage (NCBI taxonomy): Eukaryota > Metazoa > Arthropoda > Arachnida > Araneae > Tetragnathidae > Metellina > Metellina segmentata. The sequence continues at coordinate 72,928,332 of OX375882.1, forward strand.
ACATATTTTCATGCAGAAAATGCCTGATTTTAAATCCAACATTCACAGATTTATTTTAATGAATTGACACTCACTTGTTTAAAAGCCTTCCTACTTTCTCCTGTTGAGAAACCGTAGTCATAGTTATCCCAAGCCTGGACGACAAGGGTGTATGAATCTTTCTCTTCTCGATCCAGGGGAGAAGCTACTGTTATAGATCCCTGGAATAAAGGTTATACTGTTCAACATATTGCAGAAACTAAGAGTTAATTTTATTCAACAGCAACAAGTGAATTTTTTTTATCAACAACAGTTTGAGAAAATTGTGAAAACTGTGAAAAACTAATTTAAATACCTTGATCTAAACAAGATACGCCTACATGAAGTACAACTTATTCACTAGTACAAACACAGTTTAATTTTAAAAACATACCTTATAAGTTAATTTTGGAATTTTATGAACATAGTTATAGTAGTCAAAATTGACCAATTTGGAATTTCAACATCAAACACAAAAATCTGTAATATCCATTAATGTTTCATAAAAATTAAGAACATGTATCAATATTATCTGATGTATTTATGATTTTGAAAAGTGAAATGTTTCAATTAAATAAAAATAATTGGAATACTTTTTCTAGACAGCACAAAAACATCAAAATTATAATCCAATATCAACTAGAAAAAAATAATATTTAGGAAATTAAATATAGCAATTATTATTTATTTTTCAGCAATTATTAAAATATAGAATGTTTTCCATAGCTTCAGCACAAGAAGAGTCATACCGTTTCTTTGTTGATTTTAAATCGTCCTTGCGTTGAGGATGTATCTAGAAGGTATGTAATCTTTCCATATTCCCCAACATCAGCATCTGTTGCTTGAACTAAAGCAACTTCAGTTCCAACAGTGGCATCTTCAGCGATAGAAAAATCTGAAGAACTGAGTACGAAAACAGGATTGTTGTCATTCTCATCTAGGACCTGCAAGTTGCAAGAAAACAATTACCTTCTAATACTATAATGCACTTTAAAATGAAACAAACAATAGAAAAGGACAATGTTACATCTGCACTCAATAGAACTAAAATTGCAACACAGAACCACTTGTTTGATAAGTCTGAAAATTTGCATACAAGGTCACAAAGAAATATGCAAATGATTCGAGTTGCTTAGAAATACCAGAGATTGTAATTCATACAAAGGTGACTTCACACTTGACAATTATTATCTACTCCTAGAGCAATTTAATCAGGCATCAGAAGAGCAGAATACATGTCACCCATCACTGCTCCTAATTTAACACTTCGTCAGCATGTTTATTACTTTTTTGAATTGACAGTACTTGCATTCATAACTCGTATAGGCCGATGCCTTATTTCAGCCTGATAACGAATATCCATTTATGTCAAGCTTTGTACAAGAATGTTTGAGATACCAGTATACTAACATGGCCTGCCCGATACCCAGATTGAACCCCAATTGAAAATGACTGCCACCATGAAATGCTATCTACAGAATCAAAAACACAACTACCTCTAACAACACAAGATCTTTAACAAACGTGTGTCGAGCATTATCCCAAGACTCAGTGTGATTCAATGGGTATGGAAATACATTAACACCATTAGAGAAACCATTTCATAATGCTATAGCCAATAAATTCATTTTTTTTGCACAGAAATGTGTTCTTAGTCTTGGAAATGTCATGTCTAAATAACTAGATAACCAATTTTGTCTATAAATTTCAGGCAAACAGAACTTCTTGGTGTTAGAATTATAATTTGACTAAGTATGTTTCAAAGTGCTATCTAGCATACAAATTTCAAGATGTCTACATTGATACTATAATGCAATAAACATATAATACATTTTAATTAATTTAAACATTAAATAATAAAATTAATTAAAAGAATTGGAAGATTCCTTACAATTATGTACCAGTTTAAGTAGACAAGACACTATTCTGAATTTATATACGTATATAAAAAGAGGACGTGTGTGTATTCTGTATAAACAAATCTACACCGTTTGACCAATTCACTCAAAATTTGGTACACTTATACTTTACAACTCTGTGGAAAACATAGGCTATTACTTTCTTGTCTTCAGACCAATCTGTAGCACTTGTGAACATAGAAATTGGCACACAAGTAGTCTTAAAAATGCACCTTGAAGTCCCAATTTTAAAATCTAAAGTTTGCTTTCTTGCAATAAATGAATATTAATAAGGAAGCCCGTTCTACAGGAAACTTAACACGGAGAAATGTCGTGGTCAAATTTGAGCATTTCTAAATTTCATAAATAAGTATCGTCTTTATTAATATTTTCTAATGTCTTTTCCGATTTGCTCAAGTTCAACTCGGGAAGTCTAAATTCAACACTTTACACATCTTTTCGTTTTTCAGAATTCTGCATTTTTTCATCGGAATTTCGTTTCTGTTTGTATATGTCTTAGTCTTTTGCATATTGTAATATATTATTCAGGATTTAAATGTATATATTTGCATCCAAAGTAAATTGTATAAGCTATGAAAAAGTTATTTAAGTTAAAATTACGTTTTTCTGAGTAAGAAAAGTGAGTATTAAAATTCACTTTTCAATCAACATTTAACCATTTCAACCCGAGCAACGCCAGGTTATTCAGCTACTGAATTATAAAATAGTTCATGCAGTGAAGATGGTTTAGGAGGAAATGTATTATAAGATACAATTCAACCCCACAGTAAAAAAAATTGTATATCTTAAAAGAAATGTGATGGTATTGAAATTCTATGCATGAAACATAACTCAAATGAAAATATCTTGTAATTATTTATTAACTAAACCTGGGTGTAACTTTTAATTATCATGAAATGGTTTAAAAAAATTAAATATCATACTTGTATGAAAAGATCAGCAGCGCCAGCAAGAGAAGGAACACCATTGTCTGTTGCAATCACAGTAACATTTAACCATGAAAACATTTCTCGGTCAATTTTATTGCTCACACTTACTTCACCTAAAAATTAGATAGTTCACAATTATTTATACAAATCATTAAAAAATAATTATAATACGCATTTATCAAATCGATTATCATAAAAATAATTTCTCTTCAAGGAATTTGTAATTATGTGTAAAGTTTACACAATTTATCAAGACCCAAAAATTACTAAATAAAATCAAAATGGAAAAATAAATTTAGGTAATAATTCATGAGAACAAAATTGGGCAGCTAGAATAAAAAAAGATTTCAAGTTTTAAAAAGAATTATCGGCATTTTTATACTAAAAACATCATTCCAGCACAAAAAGGGAAATTCACAGGAAGAAGATTCACAATTGTATCATTTAATACCAGCACTTTTAAAAATGTTTTGCATAATCGGAAACAATATACTAAATTCTCACCTAATCTAAAGCATATTAAATTAATTTCTATTATATCTTACACTTAATACATTTTAATAACGTTTGAAAATTGTTAGTACTTTTGAAGTGTTTGATTGTGCATTTGAATCTTGCATCTTCTACAAATATTGAGCTGGCTGCTTAGAGCTGCATAGTTTTATCAAGGCATGTAAATAATGCAGACTAGATTTTTTAAAGACATCAAGGAAGCTTGTGCTTTTGCCCCCCCCCCCAATGATTAACCAAATGTATATAGAATATCCTCAAGCATAACCAGACAGTAGACACTAATCACACGAAGTTGATACTAAATTGGGCATATTAATTTGTGGCATGGGGTACAGTTAAGTGGATCCTGGACAAGTTTTTTTTAAATGGTTAAATCCCAATTGAGACTAAGTACTAGAGCATATGCTAGTTTTAGTTCTTGGTATAGAGAGAAGAAAACCATTCTTGTTTGAGTTCATTGTGGGGACATCAATCTGTGGCAGAGTAGTCCGTACATGCTTTTCTACACAGGAAGATCCGAATCAGGACTAAGAAGCAGAGCATGCATGTGTTCGCACTTCTTGGTATGGACAGCATTGGATTGAAATGTTTGGTTAAGAGTTCATTCTGGGGACATGAATTGTGGTAGGTTAGGTTCAATCTGACCATCTTTTTCCAAATAAGGTAAATATGAATTGGGACTAAGTACGGATTGCGTGCTAGTATTAGTTCATGTCGGTGGGATCCGTGGAAATGAACAAGCAGAAAGCTTTGCTCAATCTGCATCGTTCTTAACCCAACATGCTTCTCAGGTTCCTCTCTGAAATGCCAAACAGTGGATCAAGAAAATTATTAATTTAAGAAAACTTCATAAACAGGATGCCTCTTGAATAGAAAAGCATCCTCATTCTGTCTTCCCTGGACCACTCAAGTGGGCTGTTACAGGATTTTGAAAGACATTACCTTCAAGTACACCAGCACCTGATTGGACATTCCAATCTGTTCATTATGTGGACATGAGAATATGACTGGCGAGCATTATTTCATTGCTCAACTCTTAACGACATTATCGTTTTATCATATTCCCAGTGATAACTAGTGTTTTGTATTGGACTGCTAGGCATTTTATGTTTTAGAAAGCTAACTGTGGGCATAGCATAAAATATTGGGGCTCTTTTTCCTTTTAGTCAGTTTAGTTTTAGAGTCCTTAGACCTCAAAAAGCTAGCGAAAACCATTGTTGGGAAGCATTGGTGATTTACCAGCATTGAGAATGATGGCAATTTTTTAAAAATTAGCAATCGCTAAAAGGTCAAATTTGAGAGTTTGGTTGGTTGTGTTTAGGTTTAACGGCACAAGAGCCATACTTAGCCAAGCTGCTCCAAACACAGCTTCAAGTACAAAATGTCATGAAAGAGGGATTGGAGAATAGTGAAGAGAGACGAAAGCATGTGATCATTTCGTTGTCCTGGCACTTTTGAATTAACGTCACACTGGAGCAACACAACGGGCAATTGGTGACGGTCCAGGATCAAGCCCAAAGGGAAAGATACAAGTACACCATGTAATTTAGAAGGGTCAGATGACGAAGCCACATCTGAGCTGGCACCCCACTCTCCAAACTTCCATACCAACCCAACGTGAGGACAATTAAGGCAGCGACAGATGTAATTTGCAGCAGCACCTTCGTACATGACAGTCTTTGGTAGGATTTGAACTTACAACACTCCAATTGCTAGTTTGTTGCTTTTACAACCGCAGCCTTTTATGCTTGGGAGCAGAATTCCTGAGTTAAGTGAAAACAGTAAACCCCACGATAAAAGAAAAGGTCAATTGAGTACCCTGGGATTGTGAAGCGCGTACATACCTAAAGGAGATATGTCCCACAGGGCTGAATTTTAGAAAGAATGAAATAAAGAGTACTATATTAAACAGGTTTAAAACTAGATGATAAATACAAAAGCATCAAGACATAATTTAGTTAATGTGTAAATGTGACAAAAAAATTTTATAGCCAAGGAATAACAAAACAGTGCACAGATTTTATAAAAAGTGAAATAAATATATTTTTTAGTGAAAACTACAATGTACTGCAAGTAAAAAAAGCTACTTAACCCACCTGTTACTGGATGAAGCCACAGCAAGCCTGCAGATTCTATATTGAGTTAACATAGAATAGAAAAGCATGGTTAGCAAATAAGCCCTTTCACCAACTTCATTTTAATATTAGCATGTTAATAGCCAAATAACAAAAAGCTGCACTGGATTTTGTCACAAAAAAACTTACAACAAACCAAAATGTGTTAATAATTATGCATGTCAGCAATATTAACTCTGCAAATATATTTTTTATACCTCAAATTATTAATATTTTGTTAAAAAATTAATTTGTTTCAAGCAGTTATTAATTTACATTAAATTATTATAGTATAAATACGAAATGTTTTGGCAGCTTTAAACTTTGGTTGAATAATAAAAAGTGTCAAACATTTTAGTCTCAAACTCTACAAAGTTTTTTCACTAATCTCCATACATTTTGAGCAACAAAAGCAAGCCCAGTAAGATTAATTAAAAATGATAGCACATTATTAATTTATAACTACAAATGTTAGTAAAATAAAAGCGTTTTTAGAAACCCAGTCTTCTTAATGTTATTTAGTTTGAATGAAACAATTTTTAAAGAATGTAATTTGTCCATCTTATAATTAAAACAATTTCAAGATAGCCTAATTTGTTGAAATGTTACTGCACCAGTTTTAAAACTTAACAGGCAACAATAATTGATACAATATAGTTGCATTTTAACAAACTTTTTTTGATCCATGGATTTCTTATATACTTACAGTTTTATAAATATAAATAAGATATTTTTATAATCAAACAATATTTAAATAGTTAAAAATATGATAAAATAGGAGGAAAAAAAAGCCAGCATTCAACTTAATATGAATTGATTAAGTATAATATATTGCACCCCGGCAAGAAAAGTGACACAAGTCAAAAAATAAGACTTTTGATGTTATATGTCATTGAAAAATATGTATGAGGTGCCCCAGCGTGTTATATATTATTATTATATAGAATATAATAGAAGTTACCACCATAAATGCTTACCTAAAATTTAAACGAAGCTTAAACTATTTCGATATAAGTTTTATAGTATCCTTTAAGTTGATGTTTCTCAAATTCTGCAATTCTGAGTTGTGTCAATTTTCTTGCCGGGGTGCGATATGATCTATTTAAAAATTTACAGCTATTGTTTATGTGGTAATTTTTCTTATATTTTTCATGAGCTGAATTAAACTTTCAGATACACACAATAGATTAATTTTAAAATACTAAATGCAAACCCAACACTAAAACGATAGAAACATCAAAAGTTATCAATACAGAATAATTACCTCACATCTAATTACCTGATTTTTTGTCTACTCCCACAAGACCAATGATATCAGAATTGCCTTGAAGAGAATAGGTCAGAGATCTGTTTTTATCGGCATCTTCAGCAACTACAGTAACAATAGGAGAGCCTGGTTTTGTGTTTTCTGTGACTGCTTGACGATAATATCGCTTCTGGAATTGAGGCCTGTTGTCATTGACATCATCTATTTTGACAGTCAATGTCGCTATGGAAAGAAAGCATTGGTTCTAGATGAAAGTTCTACCTCAGTTTATACAATAAACTGATAAACACATTGCGGATAAATACAGCAGATTTTCAATGGTAATGGTAATTTTAGTTAATGTCGTACTAGAGCAACATAACGGGCTATTGACGACGGTCTGGGATCAGTCCCTTATGGGAAAGATCAAAGGATAACACCTCATAATTTTGATCCACAAGCTGACTTTCAAATTGCAAATGTATTACACAACAATATAATTTAACAGATAATATGCATTTTTGGCTAATAGTTGGATGCACAAATGATTATTGTTCTAGCTCAAAAATCCAATGAATAGAGAAGTATTGACACATTGTAGATAAATTTATGATTTTTGAAAGTGTTGAGTTCATTATCATCTTTGACAATTTTGAAGCTTGTTTTCCTTACATTGAGCAAAGACATAGTACTCCTTTAACTATAGTTTAAAATGTTATTAATTTTTAATTGTAATCTAAAGTTTATCTAATTCTTATTTATTTCAAATTTGTAAATTTTTATTCTATATTACATATAATATACATGAATTATGTTCTCTAATATTATAAAAGGAATATTTAATATTATCCATTCCATGAAGCAATGCCTTGATGCTAAAAATGCACAACATTTGTCGTGACTAAGTCTCTCTAAATTCATGATGGAAATTTGGTCACCTTAATCAATACTCCCGCAAACTGATCATGTGTTGGGTGAATTTCAAAATCAATAGTCTACCTGTTGATGTTTGGCCTTTAGTAGCTGCAGCCAAATCTTCAACCTTGATCACCAGTCGAATTATTTCCATTTTCTCTCTGTCAAGAGGTTTGGCTACAGATATTGTACCATCCAGGGCATTGATTGAAAAAATGTTGCTGTAATCATATTCAGTTGGTGACACCAAAGCTCCCTCTTCGGTTCTGCCTTCACTGTTCCTGTAGTCAACGGAAAACCTGAGGACAGGTCTCTCGTCTGCGTCTGTTGCAGATACTCTTGTGACGACAGTGCCCATAGCAGCACTTTCAGACACTGTAACCTAGGAACAGAAGAATACGCCTTCAAATTGTGATCATAAACATATAAACTAAGATGGCAACTATCATATTGATAATATAGCACATTTGGCTATGTTGCTTCTCCTAGCTGATTGATTTCATATTTTAATAAATTTTTTATTTTGTAAACAGCATGAAGGGAAAGATCTGAGATCAACACCTCATAATTCTGAACCATGGTCAGGTAATGATCAACTCAACATGAACATCGAAATTCCTACTTAATTGATCAATTTACTTATTCGATTAATCAGTTGAGTGATCAGGGTGCTGGTTCTGAATTGAAAAGTTCCTGGTTGGACTATGGGGTAAGGAATGGATGTTTATCCATCTGGAATGAATGTGTGATCTCTCTATTGTACCGTCATGTAAGAATTTGACGGACAGCTGATTTAAAATTAAACTATTTATTTACATAAATATTTACAAGATAATTATGGGCACAGCCATCGACAACCGAAACCTGCCTGAAGCCAAAGTAACACAATTGGCAAAACAGAGACGTCTGTCTCTCGTTGAATCTCGAGTCCGAATCCCCTCAAAATCCACGTTCGCTTCGCAGAACCGCCGCTGACAACGAGAGGGGGGGTGAATTCCGAGCCCTCTACAGATGTTTATGTTCTCTGCCGAAGAGAAACACCCCCACACAGCTGCGAAACCGTCTGTCATGCCGACTTGAGTCCCCCACCGCAAAAACTTGGAGGAGCCGCACGTGCAAAGACTAAAAGTGTTTTCGCATTCCGAAACATTCCAGCGTCCACGTGTTAGGGAAAAGGGTCGGCAAGTACCATATGGTACACTATAAATAGTTTGTGGCATGTATATTGGGTGTAACACAAACACCACCACAGTGTGTACCAGGGTAACACAAGGTGGTTCACAAATTAACCTTGTAATGCCTTAATAAGTAATTCTAAATTGGCCAGTCATTAGAAGAAAAAAAATTCCCACATGATTTACAACTGAAGTAAAAAAAGCTTTTAAATGAAACAAAAAGAGAAAATAAAATTTTCAGCAATTTAAAATCAAAAGTGAATTTAAAATATTTCAACTCATTGTTTTTAAAATTAAAAGAACACTGAAAATATTACTGCACTTGTATTCTTACCTGTTTTGGATCGACAAATTTGGGTGCTTTGTTGTTTACATCCATGATAGAAATGTTGACAGGGACTCTGTTCTGTTGTTGTTCAATGCCTATTCCACCATCTAATGCTACAACATCCAGAAGGTAATAATTGGACTTGGGTATTGTTCTATCTGGATCTAAGTTAGCTCCACGAGCAACACTGATGATTCCACTATTGGCATCAATTACGAATTTGTCCTGAGCTCCCGACTGAATTCGATATACCACCTGGCTGTTTGAAGAGGAATGATCACCATCCAGTGCTTTCACTTGTACAACTGAAGTTCCTGGATCGATATCTTCTGGTATGGATTTACTGTAGAAAGGTTGAATGAATACAGGTGGAAAGTCATTCACATCCTGTAAACAAATTTGAAAAGAATTAGGAAATCATGTTTATATCTACAAAGAATGCTCATAATATTGCATCATTTATCGGGAAAATGCACTTAAGAATTTTAAACAGCATATGGCATCTACTTCCAAATAAAAGCAAAGAGTTGAGTAATGGCATAGACACCTAGATTCTCCCAACAATTAAAAATTTGGTGGCAAAAACGCAATTGATAAAATTTGAAACAAAATGATTATTTTTTCAACATAAATCTGAGTCAGACATAAATTTCTATATTTTAACATTCTTAATAAAGCACAAAATCTCAAATCCAGAACTGTCCGAAATCCGGACGTTTTGCTAACCGGCTTTATTTCTTGTTTTTCTCACTTTTTTTACATCCGTCTGACAATTTTTAAAGAACAAGGAGTTCTGGACCTAATTGATGAAACAATACAAAATAAAGGACATGTTCAGAGTAAAAACCACACAGAACAATTAGAAGATCTGCAAGTAAAATTTGTTGCATTGTATTAAAAAGGTTTTTTCTTTTTTAAAAATTATTCCTATTTATATATCTGCTATTTTACTATTGCAAACGCAATATTCACGCGGGTGGATTAAGGTTTTTTTAGACAAAAAATGCAAATAATAAAAAATTTGGAATGTCTGAGGCCCGTAGGATTTTGGACTTAGATCTGTATGATAAATAACTTCATTTTTAGCACTCTCCCTTAAGTTGATGAAGCATAAACTTGTATGGATGGAACAAACGATGTAGCTTGGTATTAACAAGTCTGTGCAACCCTAGCTTAGTAAGAAATTGGACCACGCTGAAAATAGTTTTTGCTTATTTCTTTTAGAATATTGAGAAATTTTGTCCTTTCTATGCCACCTTCTGACATTTTTAGTGTTTTTTAACAATAAGACATGCTTGAATTTATCCAAGGGAACTTTTTCAAGCTCTTACGGAGAAAGGAGAACATTAAAAATTTTTTTTGAATGTCTGGGAACAATCTTATGTTGATTTAGTTCATTCTCCTGAAATAAACAAGTAAAACATACTAGCAATTGTTCAAAAGATACCGTCCTATAATGGTCACTGAAAGAAATACTGAATCGCTTCACAAATTAAAAACTCATTTTTGCTTATCATATTTCTTTTAGAATACCGAGAAAGTGTTTCTCATTTGTCTTCTTTTTATGCCATCTTCTGGCATTTTTTAGTATTTTCTAATGATAAGAAGATTTGTGTGCAAGTAAAATTTGTTGCATCTTTTAAAAATTATTCCTATTTATATATCTGCTATTTTATTGTTGCAAATGCAAAATTCGTGCGGGGAGGATTAAGGTGTTTTGACAAAAAATGTAAATAAACCGAAATGCGGAAAGGTTTGAAATCCAGAATGGCCTAGGTCCGGTGGATTCCAGATTTTGTACTGTATTCACTACAAAAAGATATCGAGGGACTGATGATGCCGAATACTTTGAATCTTGTCTTATATGAAATCCAAATGAAGGTAGTCTAAAGCAAAACCAGGGTTTTTTTTTTGCTTTCATTCATATCCTGGCATATTTAGTTATCAATGGTATGCTTAGCTATGTTTTGAGTAATCTTGCATAACATGATATTCAGAATTTTCTTTCAGTAATATATGAATAAATGACGAAACAAGTAGTAATCTATAATTATTAAATTTTCTATTACGATTTTGTAGGGAATTATTAAAAACTACATTATTCTACTTATTTAAATTATATAACTAGGAAATGGATTTGACCTTTAGAAATGACTTAACTGAAACACAAAAGCCAAAATTTTAATGACAATAGTTACAGGTTACTAAAACGTAATGGATATAACTAAGCATAAAAAAATTTAACACTTCAAAACAAAAAAAAATCTAATGTATAGTATCAATACACTCAACTGAAAATCTATAACAAATCGAATATTGTTTATAATTACCTGAACATAAACAATAACCGGAACATCACTGTAAAGGGATGGTGTTCCTAGATCATATGCCCTGACTTTTAGTTTGAAGGTTCGTGTATCCCCTTTCTCGTTCGTCATCTTTTCAAAATCCACCTCAGTGCTAGGTTTTATTTCACCTTTTCGTTGATCGATTGTGAAGTTTTTGTTACGATCACCATCGACAATTTGATACCTGACCTGACTGTTTGACGACCCTCTCAAATCATCATCCTGTGCCTGTAATTAAAAGTAAAATACATTGAAAAGAGTTTCATTATACAGTATTATAAATTGATTGCTAAATTATAATACATCTCACCAGGGAAATAGCTAAACAAGGTGCAGGATCAATGGCCCAGAACACCAATGTCTAGAGGAGCGATATTTCAGAAATACAGTACAAAGTCCCAAATATGGACGTCCAAAATTCGGACGTTTTGCGGACCAGCGTTTTTTCTCTCTCGCTTGTTTCTATCTTTCCTCCTTCTTTTAAGAACAATTTTTAAAGAACAAGGCATTCAATCTGGACCAAATTGATGAAACAAAGCAAAATAATGGACATGTTCATAGTAAATACCATACAGAGGGAATTTGATTAGGGTTTTTTTGCCAAAAAAATCTGCAAATAATCCAAAATTTGGAATGGCTGAGTTATAGGAGATTCCTGTTTTGGGACTTTGTACTGTATTTATTAGTCGTGAGGGTTTATTGGAAAAAAGTTCTACAAAAATATTTTCGAGTATTGATTTGTATATTCTTGCAACTCTTCTGCTTCACAGAATTTTAAATTAATGCCAGTTACTTTTGTCCTGATTCACAGTACATGTTATATGTGTATATCATATGGCTATAACTTCACACTTGGTTGAAATCAAGTGTCCAACTACTTTTAAAAATTGTGAATGGAGGTAAATTTGTTTTAGCAAACATATTTGTAATTTGAAATATAATTATTTATTTGAAAGCAATAATTAATTGCAATCAATAATTAGTATTGTAAATAATAATTTATTAATGAAAATTAAAATATGGTATACATTTTAGGACAATTTATCCTCATTATTTTAATATATGGCTTGCTGTTGAATTGTTTTTTGGATGAATGGTTGGAGTCAGCATATTTTACCCGTTCCAAAAATGCCTAGTTGTGCCATTGCAGATAACATTGACATTGAATATGGAGACAATTTTACCTGGACTATAAGAGGTGTCAGAAAATTCTCCTCGTTTTCATTGAGTCTGGCTTCATATTTTTGTTGAAGGAAACGTGGCGTGTTGTCATTTACATCGTCAACTGATATGACTACTTGAACTGTGTTTCTATTTCCCATTCCATTACTGTCTCGAGCCTCAACAGTTATAAAATATTGAGCTGTAGTTTCCCTATCCATACCATGATCAGCATTTTCAATTGATATGACACCAGTAACAGGATCCAGGTGAAGCCTAAAAATTAAAAATTCAGAATAAGCATTCATATAAATTTGAGTAAGCAGACAAATATGATTCTGAGTATGCATTAAGTGTCTGACTTACTTATCAGCAATTTGTCCTCTGATGTCTGTATATCGAATACCTCTGCTACCAAAGTCACCAGAATCTTTATCTTCAGCCTAACGATAAGACATAAATCAATTACTATTTTATTTTTAGGATTCAAATAAGAAAACACACTGAGAAAGTCCCTACAAAAATATTTTAAGTAACAAATACATTTTCCTTATATGATCCAATGTTAAATAATATTTTACCCTAATAGTTGTAAGAATTGTTCCAGCCTCAGCATTTTCAGGAACAGATACTCGATAAACATCCTCTGAAAATTCTGGAAAATTGTCATTGACATCTCGAATGTACACTGTGACATCTGCTGTGCTAGATTTTGGCATAAATGGAACTGTTTCTTGAGCAACAATCTGCAATTAGAGATAGATGATTTCAACAAAGAGAAAAGATATAACATCACTTTCACTATAATTTTTCAATCAACAAAACAATTTATGTACAAATCAAGTACTTGTTTCAGTTTACATGAGTGTTTTAAAACAATTTTAACCTCAAAATGTTGAATTAATTTTGTATGTAAAGCAGAAATCTGTTTGTTCAAGCAGCTTAAGCTCTTGAAAGCCAAGCTCTGGAGATATGAAATTTGAAAAGCTTATTCCATATGAAATTTCTAGATCAACACGCTTATTTTAAGCTCACTATGTTGTTTCCTAAGAACAGTGATTTTCAATCTTTTTCATATCACAACACCCCTAAATTAATTACAAAAATTTTAAGTTACACTATGTATATATATATAATAAAAAAAAATTATATATATATATATATATATATATATAATATAAATATAAAAATTAAAAAAAAATATATATATATATAGCCGATCAGACAAAAAATATATAATTTCGATTAATTAACAAAAATGATAGTAATTACCTTTCCTTTTAGCTCCCAAAGTAGATAAAAAATTAATTTATACTTTGCAATAAAAAAAAAAAAATACGAGCATTACTTTAAATTATGCAAAGAGTTAAATACTATCAAAAGTTGTCATAAGTCAAGCAATTGGAAGGGGAAAGAGTGCAAGTACATACCCCGGCAAGAAAAGTGACACAAGTCAAAAAATAAAAATTTTGATGTTATGTCACGGAAAAATATGTATGAGTTGCCCCAGTGTGTTACATTACTATTCTATAGAATATAATAGAAGTTACCACCATAAATACTTACCTAAAATTTAAAAGAAGATTATACGATTTCAGTATAAGTTTTATAAGTAACCTTTCAGTTGATATTTCTAAAATTCTGCAACTTTGAGTTGTATCACTTTCTTTGCAGGGGTGCGATATGGTAGACTTAACTGAAAAAGCAGTTGGACGATGGATAAAAAACTACTAAGTAAACAGAGAAACTACTTGGTTTGTCTGCAGCAGCAAAAATCTTGGATAAAACAGGGGATAAACAACAAAGTATGGACCCCCCCTCGCTAAGTTATAATAAAATCCCGTCCAAATTAAACATGATTTCTTACCCTAAAGTTGAATTCTTGTATCCTTTCATAGTCCAAAGCTAGGGAGTCTTTCACTCTGATGAGAAAAGAAGCTTCATTCACACCTTCAGATGGGGTAACATCAAATACTGAATCATCTCCTTCCAAGAAAATTTTGAATGTTCCATTGTTTCCCTGATATAAAAATAAAACAAATATGCAGTTGATATTGTTAGATAAGGGCATATTTCAAGAAATTGTATTATTTATGTATTCAAATAAATGCTTTGAGTACACTTTATTACAAAATTTAAATAGTTTATTTTGTCGCACAATGTCCATGTTTTGCTACACGAGGGTTAATTTGAAATAGACCTGCAGCTTAAAGTGGATTCTAAACAAATACCTGGACTGTAATCTGAACCTAGAGACTGTTCAACTGAGAGCTAGTCACAAAAATTCCAACGACTCAACAATAATTCAAAACAATACTGAGCATTAATGTTTTTATGTTTTATAGAACAAAATTTTAGCCATTTTAGACATGATTGTAAGGGTAACAAACAATATTTTAATTTTTCTTTTTAAATAATAATTTTTAAAAGAGAAAAATGAAAATCTTATTTATTGCTCTTATGTATAAGTGGGTCTCCCAACTAAGAGTTACCAATTAATTCAGTTTATTTTATAACATCCAGGGTTCCCATTTCCCCTCACAATAGGCACCCAAATGTTGATTGTGTGATGCTACAGTTGTAATGATTTTTTTGTGTGCGATTTTAAGAACTTAGTTGGATTTGCAAACATATATAGATTACTACACAAATGCTATACACAAAAGAAATTGTTTTTAACTGGTAAAAGTGTAGAAGAATGTAATTCTTAATCAAACTGTAAATAGTACAAGGTAGTTGAAATGGTCAATTTTTTCAAATAATTTAATTAGGTTAGTGTAAAAGTGAACCGGTCTGTCTTGCACCCCCACATTTGGAATTCAGATCAACCCTGACTTGATAGTTCGATGTCAATTGCTGTAACCACGACTTTGAATATAAATGCAAATAATTATCTGTAAACAAAAAAAATTACTTTAAATAAATGTTTAAATTTAATCAGTTGTACATCTAATTGTTAGATGACGTTACAAAAGTAGCTTAAAGGTAAGCGAGGAAACTGTTTTAGAACATGCTATTAACAAAATGCATAGAATGAGTCAAATGTATAACATTCACACCCATAAACCTGTAGTTCTTTTCTAAAATCACATAAAAAATAATGGCAAAAAGTTAAAAAAAAAAAATTGAAATGTTTTTAGTGATGGATTTAAAGTTTGCCAGTCTGCACACATACATATTTTTAATAATTTTGTAATGGAAAGTACTTTTGGCTACTAAAAGTTGAACTGGAGGCTAAGTTCTCAAAGAAGTTATCATCTCCAACAAACATGGATGCAGTAATCACATGATTGGTCTAAGAAAACATAGCATCTACTGGCCTCAGACTGAATTGTTAAAAGCAAAATATTCAAGCAAAATATAAAAGCAATTTCAAACAATTTTATTCTTTATAATTTAGGCTTAACTTAATTTTATAAACACTAATTCTTTAAAATTAAACCTTTTTGATGAGTTGGATGGCATGTTATCTATACATATCAACATGAATTCTACGAAATAATACGTCATATTACCATCCTTGAAAAAGGTTTTCATTTGTCTTAATAAAGTATGTATTGATTCAATATTAGCAAACACCATTACAAAATTGATTCAAGTTAGATTTTAAAAACACAGATTTAAAAATTAAAATAATTTCTATGAAATTGTAATGAACTAGTTTCGAACATGAAGTGCAGCATATCTTCACCCTTATTTACCAATATGATTGCAACTTTTCACATCACTATAATCTTTTTCTGGACTGAGACCTCTAGACGTAATTGACTGCTAAATTTAACAATCAGCATTACTTTTAAATATAACAGAAATCTAATGCTTTTATTGTATTAGGTATATTGTTAATTTAATTGTTTGCCGGCAACAATTTACTGCCCTTTTAATTGCAAAAAGCATTTAAATTATTGTATAAAAAAAACTATCAATGGACAATGCTCTATTTTTCTATTGAAAACTATAAAGATTTCCTAGAATTCAGGAATTTCATAATGAACCAGCTTGTCACTGCATGGTTGACAGATTAATAGAAATTTATGACAGCATGTGGAAAGTGAATGATTACATATTAACAAAACAGTCATAAAATCTTGGGCTTAGTGTAATGAAAACTTTCAGTTCACTGAGCAAACAATTACCTGGTCATGATCAAAAACTTCAGCAACACTAGAGCCAAGCAAGTTAACAGGGACGTTAACTTCTGCATTTTCATTGATTTCTGCAATGTACTGCCGACTTAGAAAGGTAGGAGTTTCGTCATTAACATCTGTGACTATTATAGTGACTTCTGTAGTCACGCTAGGAGAGGGGAACACCCCTAAGGCAACTTCTTGAGCCTATGGTGAATAATAATATGTTATTCATACAATAATTCCATTAGTTATTTATACTATTTATGTACTAAAATGGTGAATGAAGACCAAAGGAATATGCATTCAAGATTGGTTCTACAAAATACAGGAATTTATATTATCATGTTCTTTCATATACCTTATGGTATATTTGTTGCATAAACTCACCTCTATTTCTAAAATGAAAGCTCCATTTCTGTTATCGGTATTTTCTCGATCAAGTTTTCCACTAACTATGACTAAACCACTTGTGCGATCAATGGAAAACAGGCCCCTAGAACCTAAAAGTGCATAGTTAGCTTAGTAAATAAAAGCCTTTACTTTGTAAACAGAAAAGAAATAAGGGTAAAAGTAACATACCTTTTGAAATTCGATAGGTAATAGCATTATTTACACCTCTGTCCCCATCAACAGCTTTTACAGATAATACAGCAGAGTTCTGGAATTAAATTTAAAATATAGGTCCCAGATACACATACTTTGAAGTGCAAAACACTTCTGAGTGAAAATTTTGCATTGTACATTTGTGAAGAACAGTAAAAAAATGTTGTTCTTCAAAAATGCATTATTTTTTTTATTCCTTATATTAAGCTTATTTTTTAAGCTTAGCTTTACTTCATTGTGCTAAGAAGAATCATTGTAAGATCTCACATAAGTTACTACAGTGGGTATGATAGCAATTTTCAAGGAAATTTAATGTTTGTATATAGGAAACAATCTTATATAGGAATGTTATAATAAGAGTTATCCAGAGGGATTGAGGATTTAAAAGTAATTTATAACATTACAAATAATTGTATAAAAATACATTTTTTTAAGGATTTCAAGTTTTAAAGGATTTTTTTGGTAATTGTTAAAAACTTGAGTTTTAGTTTGAGGTGGTTCGTTTTGTTTTCTCTATGTAATTGTACAGAGGATAATTACAAAGACTATCAATGTTTTAAATCTATAATGATGCATTAAAATATTTATTTTCTTTGACAAATAGTAACAAAATAACTTTTCAGAAATTTTACAAGTGTTTGTAAGAATTAATTAAAAAAAATCATTATGTACCTGAAAAAGTTTGTAAAATGAGAAACAGATTAAAACTCTGGTAAGAAAATAAAATTTTAAGAAATGCAGTATTCATGAATTAGTAAGCAAAATGACAAAGAATATTTTTAATTAATGAATGTATAAGGTCAGAAATACCAATAATATAAATTTTCTACTATACATATTTTATAAAAGAATACTAAATTAGTAGTAATAGAGATACACTTACAACTGGCAAATCCTCAGGAATTCTAGTTACAGATGGGACAGAAATAAATACTGGAGGTTGATCTTCAACATCTTCAATTTTAATTACAATGGCAGCAGTGGCAGTATTTCGACGACCGGTATTGGCTCGATCCTAAGAAATGATATGATAGATAAAACAGTAAACAATACACAGCAGATAACAGGTTGTTACAATAAATTGATTAAATTCAATGTAAAACACTGTCTAAAGCAAAGGTAGTACATTAAAAAACGTTCTTGTTCAAAAGTTTAGGAGGAATCAAGCCATTTTTATAACGAAATAATACAAAGGTATAAAAATTCATTTATAAGTACTCACGATAGCTAGAACTCTCAGCTGGTATAGACTTTTTCGTTCATAATCTAAGGAACCAATGAGGTTTATAACACCTTTTCCTTGAATTGTTTGAACAGAAAAAATATTGGATGTGTCTTTATCGACATTCTAGTCAAGATAAAAGAAAAACAATGTACTTAAGTCATGAACAATTCAGCACAGCATAGAACCATAATTTAGAGTATAAATTTCAATACTTACACCCAACTGATATATAACCTGCCCGAAAGGTCCAGCATCACTATCTATTGCTTCTACAGTTTCTAATAATTTAGGTTGTGAGTCCTGGAAGAGATCAGATATAAAATTTTTTTTATTTCCCACAAACAAAACATTTTTCACAATGTGCTATTCAATTATTAATAACTAACATATAGCTAAAAAATACTGTACAAATAATTTTTCTGAAGTGTACTCAATGCAGAATATATTAAGTTTTCAGGTATTAAAAATAACAAATTAAGTTAAGTCTGAACAGGATGAATAGATTTTCAAAACAAATGTTCATTAAAAATTGACTGAAATAAAAGTAATTCATAATTAAGTGTAATAATTACATTCCTAATTGATTGTAAATATTTTATCAACTTGATTCAAGATCTCTGATCATTTTCAGTTATAATGGAAAAAAAAATGTAGTAGTATTGAGTCAGCAACATTTTTCTCTGTATTTCTTAGTTCTAAATTTCAACCTAATACAGGTAAATCTTATTTCTACATACTTAACAATAAATACAACTAAGAAGAGTACCAGAATGTTGTGCATAAGATTTAAATTTGGAAGTTGTATACGCTACCTCTCGGACACTTATAGTTGACCGAAAGGACTTAAATACTGGTTCATTATCATTTACATCTTCAACTATAATGAGCATAGAATGCCTGATCTGGAAGAAAAAAAATTAAAATTACAAACATGATTACAATTAGACTCAATCACTTTTATGAAGGACAGCACATAAAAGGAATAAAACAAAAACATCCGTGTTATGCACCTTACAAACAGTTAAAATAGAATAAGCAACTAAAATTTTGTTGGTAAGCAAAACTGAATTACAAACGCTACCGTTGTTTCATTTGCATCGTTCCTGCGGATACTCAAGTGTTTTCTACGCTTTCAAAAGACGACATTCTAGAAGTGATTTTCATCCATACGGAATAGATTTCATGGAATGAAATTTTTTTTGCTGCACCTAGTGAAGTTTGACGCTCCATAATTATGAGAGAGCAAAAAGGTTCTTTGAAAAAAAAAATTTAAGAAATCTCCACGGGGTTTGATTTCGAACGAATAAAAATTTTGTGTAATCGTGAAGTCACACGTAGAAAACATCTGTTTGTTATTGTTTATGTTTGGTTATGCCGGTTTTTGATCTAGCTTTGATAGAATTTTATACCGGACTTAAGTAGTTGATCGTAGCACAATCGAAAGGGTTTCAGTGTAACCATAAATAAACTCCCAGGAAAGGAAAATACTTCCGAAAATGAACAAATTTGATAAATTGCCATTTTGACGATGCTTGACGCGTATTGAATTGTAATAGGCGACACGGTAAAATTCGATTCGTTCGAATAGCATACCGTGTTGCGTCACAAGTCACGAAAGAGGTTAACAAAACAGGACCAACCTCTGTATTTAGCTAAAAAGGCAAACCCTCTTTTCAATCTATGCATACTCGAAGGTTTTTTCAGAGCAAACTATTTTTTCAGGAACAATTGATTTGGCATCTTCAATTACGCGTGCGATGAAGGACATGCATATTCAAGAAGAAGCTGCTTAACATGATAGGAATAACGTTTACTTCCCCAGTAAGCAAATACTTCGAACATTAAAATAACAAAAGTGACAGTTTTGTAAATGTATAATTAAAACAAGTATATATTTAAAAACGCTGATTTCTGTTCTGTCGATCGCATGACTTTTTTTTATGGAAAACATTTTATAATCATATTAAGTATGATCGTATGAATTAAGTATCGTTGATCATATTAAGTATGTGTACTGTTTATTCGTGAATGTAATCAAAAAAAATTTATTTTGAATACTTACAACCTGTCCATCCCCAAGTCTACCGTCCGTAAGCGTGAGGACCAATGAATATGAATCAGCCATCTGAAAATAAATGTACATTAAATTTAGAAGATTGAGTATAAATAGACAAACTGACTTCATAAATCTAAAACGTATCAACATTTCATCAACGAGTAAAAAAGACTTAGCCAAAATGTTGAGATGTACTTACAGTTCGCAATCATTATAGAATTAGAACTACAATTCTCCATGTTCGTTTATTATCTACACTAATCGCTCGGATATGAACCTCAGTATCTAACGAAAGATTTCGATCAATCAAATAAACAGTTTTTTTTTTTTAACAATAGACTTTTCGGTCTCGATTAATTAAATTCGCAACTCAGTTACAAGTTAATTTTAATTGTGACCTATACTTACAGTCGAAAAGAAATATCTCCAATTGATAGGAACAGTCCGTTAGTAGAGTAAGAAATCAAAATGGATGATCAAACTCTTTAAGATAGTGGGCTAATCACAACGCAGGTCATTAAAATTAAAAATAAATTACAATTGGAAATTACCGTTACAATTGAACAACTCACACATAAACATAAAACCAGAGGGATATTGGATCTTTTTATGAAACTAATGCATCAATGTCTGATTAGTGAGTTCTCAATTAGTGATTAGTCAATGAGTTCTCAAAGTCCCCCATCAGAAAAATTTTATCTGATTTTTCTCTCATGTTTCTTCATCCTTAAAAACTACTATCAAAAATCGATAGTGAGTTCGACAATGTAAAAATGGGTAAGACTTTTATGACGTTTAACTCGTGAATAAATATTGCTTGTTTACACTTGCTTGAAATCGAACTGGTGAGAAAATTCTTAACAGTGTTGAGCTCTGATAAATTTCTTGATTGTAAAGGAGACGTAGAACTAAGCTTCATTTACTAATTTGTTCCAACGCAAAAATTTTTAAGGCTTCTGTGATGTTCAACTCGAGAAGAATAGATCACGGAGATTGGCCACTTTCGCTTGCTTGAAATCAATTTCTTGATTGTAAAGGAAACGTAGCACTAGCTTCATTCACTAATTTGTTCGACAGTGTAAAGATTGATAAGGCTTCTCAGATGTTCAACTTGAGAAGAATAGATCACAGAGATTGGTCACTCACGCGCGCTTGTTTGAAATCAATTTCTTGATTGTAAAGGAAACGTAGCACTAGTTTCATTCACTAATTTGTTCGATAGTGTAAAGATGGACAAGGCTTCTAAGATATTCTATTTGAGGAGAATAGATCACACGGAGATTGGCCACTTACGCTTTAAAATCAAACTGGTGGAATGTTTTCTTTTTTTTTAATGGCAGGTACATATGAACTTAATCATTGGCCACTACAAGGCCGGAAGTGATGGCCACTTGTGAAGGAGCAGCCAGTGGGAGGACCATCATTGGCCCTAACAAAGGACAGCACAATTTGCATCCATGCCCTGACCCCTGATTCGAACCAGGAACCTTCCGATCCAGAGGCCAACACCTTAACCAGCGCTTCATTCACTAATTTGTTCAGCAGTGTAAAAATTGACAAGGCTTCTCTGATGTTGAACTCGAGAATAGATCATGGAGATTGCGTTCAAACAAGCGAAAGTGGCCATACTGGTGAGAGAATTCTCAATGACAATTTTTTTATTTTGAAGACGAGGAAGTACTGGCGTGATTAAAAAGACTGACCTCTCTGTCGAGTTCTTTGTTGAGATAGACGTTGGCCTCCGTTGCTCCGAGACGCTCGAAGCGGAGGATCTCCTGACCCACAGGCCCGACGACTCCGAAAGTGAGGCGGTCACTGTCCGCATCTTCACCGCGTAGTCTGTACAAGAGTTTACCTGGAAATAACAATGCATTAATAACGATGCAGGGATTCAATCTTTTCCCCAATTCAATCATTTTCCCAATAGATTCAGTCGCTATCTGACCGTAATTCAAAATTACGTGGTGTCCTCGTATCTTTAATTATGAGAGTTCATCCCGGACCATCGTCAATATACCGTTGTGTTCTCCAGTGCGACATTAATAAATACCTACCCAATAGTTTTTGATTTAGAATTTCTAATGTACCATAAAAATTACAAAAAGAAAATATTTTAAATATAATTGTTATTCTATCACCAGACAAGATATAATTCGAATGGCAAGGACTTTAATTGGAATGCAACGTCGAACAGTAATACTGAATCAATTTGTAATGCAGCTGATAATAATCAAGTTTATTACCTTTTTAATACTTATACTTATATAGAACTGTTTTATTTTCATACCCCAACTAGATCTAAACCGTTTTATGTTTAGTATAAACAAAGCTTTTATTTCAAAGTAATAAATTTCAACCTTCCGAGGGTGAAGTAGGAGCTTATTAACCATGCTCCCATATATGATAACCCGAACGTGATTCGAACACGCAGCCGTCTCCCCCACAATACTTTGAAATACAATATTAGATAGGGCGTCAAAATTAGATGCAGCCGTTGAAAATTAGTTTGTGCATAATTTGTTATGAAGACGACCCTTCGTGCCAGGACATTAACTTGTAGAAAATGCTATTCCCTACGAATGTTATCTACATAGGTATCCAATAAATAATAATAATAATTCTATCCGAGATGAATTCCGCGCCAAATACTGTACAAAAATACAATACTTCAATCGACAAGTGAATAGTTTACAAGTTTCATCAGATGAAATAAAAATACCCACAAGTCTCACAGTGCTGCAGGGAGCTAAAACATTAAAATTAGGTGAACACATCTTAGGTTTTTGTTGCTGCGAAAAAATTTTTTTTGCTCTGTTAGAAGCAACCTAAAATGGAATACGTTGACCTCTGACTATGCTGGCCTCACATTGTTACACTAGAACATATATTTGCTCTAGAGCAGTCCTTGGTGGTAGTCTTTACGCTGCAATTCGACGTTCAAGAGCATCCTAAGCATGCTCTATTGGATTGAGATCAGGTGAATTTGCGCGATACGAATTCAGAATAAACTTTAATTTTTGGATTTGTGTACTGTGAATGAGATGCACGAATAAAGGAAATATTATTCCCCCCCCCATAACTGGACAAACACACAAGAAATAATTTCCGTAAATAACTAAATAACTTTCATACTGTAAAAAAATTACTCACCTATACTCTCTGGTCCCTCTCGGACTTTGACAACTATTTCGCTTGCCCCGTCGAGGGCAAACTTTGGCGGGGAATTGGCGCTCACTACAAAGAATGACAGTAATCAGTTTAAAAAATAAGAAAGCGAACTAAAATATCAATAAAGATGAAGTAGCACAATTTCGTTTGTACAATGCAACAGCATATTTATTCATATTTAACAGTTTATTAGAAATAAAACGATCTATTTTTTAAAAGGTTTCCAATAACAGGCAGGAAAAAAAAATCACAATACAGAGATTAGTAGTAAAAGTACGCGCAAGAGATAAATAGTTAGTTGCCCATTCGTCCTTTACCCTCCCAGCATCAGCCGTAGGGGTTCCGATTAAAAAGTGCTCTAGAATATTTCCAGGTGACGGATGTCCATTTCTAGTAATTTAGTACAAATAGAGCAACAGGGACTGCAACAAGGCCTAATAATCAGTCAAAATTAAGGGTATTACAACAGCTTCTGTCCTTGGAGGCCTTTGGGAAGTATTGAAGGTTAATAAACCAGTTTACTTGAGTTTCTAGTTATTTAGTTCTGGAAAGAAAATATTCTTTGATTTTTTTCTTGATTATATATTTTGGAGGAAATAGATTTACATGGAATCTAAATAACTGCAGTACCCCCCTTCGCTGTTAAGTAATCCGCTTGTTCATTACCATAGATATCACAGTGTGCTGCAATCCACTGTAGAGGTATTACTGTGTTTTCTAGTGGCAAAGTATATAAGCGAATGACATTCAAGTGTTTCATGTACTGTAGCATTTCATAGAGTCTATAGCTTTAATTAATAAGCTTTGGAATCAGACAAAATGATACATTTCTTAAATTCATATCGTTGGCATTTCAATTGGTTTAATGCCTTGAGAATAGTCCTCATTTCTCCATAAAACGTAGATGCATTGTTTCCAACAAGTAGTAATAAGTAAAGGCTTCACTGAAGACTCCTGCTCCTAAGTCGTCCATTCTCGACTGGTCAATGAAGATGTGTACGATATTATTTACTGTCATGA
The DNA here is from genome assembly GCA_947359465.1 of Metellina segmentata. Classification (NCBI taxonomy): domain Eukaryota; kingdom Metazoa; phylum Arthropoda; class Arachnida; order Araneae; family Tetragnathidae; genus Metellina; species Metellina segmentata. The sequence continues at coordinate 72,953,200 of OX375882.1, forward strand.
TATTGATAAATTGCCTTCAACACCTGAGACAGATTTTCTAGACTTTAAATATGATGCTGGAAAATAGCTATGGTAGCGTTTGACTATAATGCCCTAAGTTCGCGGGCTTTGCAGTACTTTTGAACAAGTTCCGTTACTGTTCACACGTCCAAATAATCAACATTGCAAACAACTTGTCTGGTATCATATAAGAAACAGATGGAAGAGTCGGTATAACTCATTCGAAAGATATGATCAAACAGCCACCGAAGTTCAAAGAGAATTATGGAAAACAGAAAAGTCCTGACTTCGAACATAATAAATTACGAAATCCAATTTAATGCAAGAAAGTGGCTTTGGTTCAACAGGCTATGCACTAGCTATAGATGTTAATAGTGCCGAAAAATAAATTTAAGCTGTAGAATAACAGTCTCATTAGGTTCTCGTGCAGCAAAAAATGAGACACCAGAGCAACAAACCAAACCTTAAGCAAATGCAACTGTAATGATTTTTTAAAATTGATTTACACTGACAAAATTTACGACAGAGGAAAAGATAGAGGGAACACAAGCGTACCTATAAAGATGTGTAATTTACATGAAGAATTTAGCAATAGAATGTGTAATGAGACAGTCTTTGAGAAATGGTGAGGAGCATTATGAGATATGCCTGTTACCTTGGTAGAAGAAAGGTCAATATTCATTTTGCAGGTTTTTTGTAACTGCTAATTTAGCAATTTCCATTTCATCAATTTTTAATACTTTCCAACGTTTTGATTTCTTCATAATGTATAGACAGGACATTTTCACTTTTTTCTGCTACAGTGAAGTGATTTGTGGACATAACTCAAAATCAACAAATTTGGACACATTGGCCCTTTTCTTACCAAAGTATAATATAAGAAGATATAGATGAAAGATTTCTAACAATAAGATCTTAACTCTCCTGATGGTTGTCTCCACGAAGTCATTAGAAAAACTTGATGGACGAGATATTTCGTCATTAGAAGAAAATTGAGCAGATTTTGATCACGTCATCGTAATAAATAAATCGGCAATATTTTGATGACGATATATCTCGTCGTTATCAAAATTATTCAGATCATGATATACGAGATATCTCGTTAAAACCACTTGGAGGGTTAGCAGCAATAGTAAAACCAAGTATAATAAACTGAATTATCTCACCTGAATGTATCCCGTACAAGCAGAAAATCCAAAGAAGGACCACCTTCATCACCTGTGCTCCCTGCATAGTACCATGGCAGGACCCAACGACAGGCCACGCCTACCTGTAAAATGAGAAGCGCAATTTGTCATAGACTGTTTAATAATTTATCAGTCACTGGTGAAAAACGTTCGCTACCATACCAATCAAAACCCCATTAACTTTTAATGGTGCTCTTGAAATTGATAGCGTTTCGAGGAAATATGAATCGGAAATAAATTTCAATCAAATCCGGCCATCTCTATTCAAATCGTTTCTTAGAGGTACTGGCTTATTTATTTGGGGAAAAGTTCAGTGGCGTGCGTAGCCAGGATTTTACTTCAGGGGTCCGAAGTAAAAAATGTAATTTCTTATGCAAAGTTAAGGGCTTACCATATTTTGAAAAAGGTCTTTGAAAGTTGTTTTTAGTTGCCGTTTACTAACTTCGAAAGGATTAATACAAGCTACTAAAAAGTTATACTGTTGTTGTCTATTCAAAACCAAATGTACAGAACATTTTTGTGCAAATTTAATTTGTATAGAATTTGAAAATAAAATTTAAAAAAAAAAAGTTTATCTTTCTCCAAAACTATTTCTTAGATCTTTCCCTTCGGGATTGAACCTGGACCGTCGCCAATAGCCCGTTCTGGTGCTCCAATACAACGTTAATTACCTACCTACCAAAACTATTCTGCTCTTAAATGTGGATAATTTTTACTTGAGTTATATTGCTTTTACTCCACAACACGCATAATGACTCGATTACATCTATTGGTTAAAAGAATACTAGAAAAAATTCTATTGATATATTAAGAGAAAACAGATTAGAAATTATGTAGGGAAAACTGCAGGTTGGAGAACGGATTTATGACAACGAACCCCCAGTGGGTTAAAAAATTAGTCGTTATAATACTTATGAACGTACACTGTATGTCATCCTCTAAAAAAAGTCAGACCGTTCTCCTAAATTTTTTTTTTTTTAACTGCTAAAACATAAAAAGATAAAACCGAAATAGGATCACAATAGGTTTTTCTTACCAAAACATCAGCAAACATTCAATTCGTATGAATTAATTTAAAATTACGGGACACACACACACTTTCGAAATTCCACTGAAAGCATTATTCTTCAGTATGACGGTTTTGTTTTCAAATATTTGGGGGATACACTAGAAATATACATTAAAATATTTCTATGAATTAGTAGACACGCGATTTACATCTGCGCTTGTTTCTAAATTATTTGTCGTTTGTGTAATTCCATAACGAGACTATCGTCTGCTATCTTATTCAAATGATTCTCAAAAAGTGCACACCTTAGTCGTAGTAACAAAATCATCTTCTGAACGTTAACTTCAATTGAATTCCATTCATTTGTTCAAAGATGATTTGGTATTTTTTGACGTCGTCTTGTTTTCGCGTTTACTAATCATTTCTTTTTTGCGATGGTTTCTATTTTCCAGATTTCCCATTGCCTTCTGTAATCATACCGCTGTAGTTTATTATAGTGGCGAGCTTTTGTTTAGCTACACTATTCAGCTCAAGAACTCAAATAAAGCACATTTAAACTAAGCGGCAAAATTGGCGAATAAGTCCCCAAAGCGGTTGAACTTAAAATGTTTATATCCACGTGTTGCCTTTTTGCAGTACAGGTGCTTTCTGTAATCAGACCGCTGTAGTTTCATTAGAGTAACGAGCTCTTCCGTGTAGTTTTAGCTACTCTATACAGCTCAAGAGCTCAAAGCACATTTAAACCAAGCGGCAAAATCGGCGAATAACTCCCAAAGCGGTTGAATTCAAAATGTTTATATCCACGCGTTGCCTTTTGTGCAGTATACAAGTAATGTCGATTTCTGCGACACGTGCGTTAATGAATAGGTGATCAGATTTTCCAGGTAGAATAATCGAAGATGGTCAAAAAATCCCTACTTCATCAGCATATCCAAACAACGACCAGTTCGAAAACAGTATTAGTGAAACCTTGTCATTCCGTTAATGAAGGTCGTTTTTCATCTGCCATTGGGTGCGTGATATCAATTCCTCTCTCAGATCACGCACAACTCGGAGTTTATTACACAAGAAAAATCAATATGGATACCGATTGCGGCTATACTCCTGAATAAGAGTCGAGTTTCATGTAATTTATCTTTGAAAACTCAAGGTTTCCATCAAGGCGAGTTAAATTTAAAATCATTGCTCTCTTAAACATGAAATATTTATATACACAGAAACAGATAAATGTACAGACAAATATGCTATCATACGTGTGTAAAGATGTTTCGGATTGTAAAGTTTAGACATTCCAGAGACAAAAATTAATGGCATTGATATTTGAATAGTCATTTTGTTCAAGAGATAATTTAGCCAGAATGTTTTTGCTGGAAGGCTAATTACGCCTAGTCCTATCTACGTTTGTGGCCGCGGTAGACCGGCTGGAAAAGCAACCAAAGCAACCAAATTTATTTATTAGCAACCAAAGGGTTGTGATTTCGAAACTAGATCCGACCAAAGACCGTCGTGGCCTCAAATGTCCCTACGTTGGAGTGACTTGGAAGTTTGGAGAGTGAGGTTCCAGCTTCGGTAAGATCGTTTCATCTGATCGTGGTTTAATATTACGAGGTATTGTTTACAATCTTTCGCATCGGGGACCTATAGCTCGTATTCTACAACCTAATTTAAGTCATATCACACGAAATGCTGCATAGAAGTCATAAACTTCTATCAGCGTCTCTCTCAGATAATGTAACCTGATGCGTCTAAATGTCTTTGTGACATTACCGTGATTGCCATCTTCTAAACTAAGTTGAAAGTACTTGTTTCTGATACAGGGTTATTACAAATGAATCACCAGGTTTCAAAACACTGTATTTCGCAAAGTATTACTCATAAAAAATGAGTGTTACATGAAAAGAACTAACAATTGCTAGTTTTATTCTATAAGGAAAGAAGCATTTGCTGAAATTTAGCCGTAACACGACAAATATAATATGTGTGTTCATCTCGTTACACGACACATGCCCATGCGGTAATCAAGTTCGGACAACACGTTTTCGCTTTGATGGTCATCCAATATTTCTGACAATAGGGGCATGTAGGCAGTGAATTTAACATACTTTTAATATTTTTAATGTCTCGTGTTCAGAGATTGAAAACAATATCTGATAATTTTTATTACAATTTAACGAAACCCCCGAATGTTCAATCTTTTTAATGTCTCGTGTCCAGAGATAAACAAAATTGTACGTGAACCCAAGTGGGTTAAAAAATGAGTTTGAATCTTGATAATTTTAAGTACAATTTAACGAAACTACCAAACGTTCAATCTTTTTAATGTATTGTGTCCAGAGACCGACAAAACTGCGCAAAAGAACAAAAATTAGATTATGATGGAATGCAGAAAATACTACCCGGACTTTCAATAATAACGGTAAGTAATCTATCACAATTTTAACCACACGGCTTAGTTGGGGGGGGGGGAGGGTAGTTCTCTGGCAAAGGAACAAGAAACGGATTTACATACTCCTTTCCTCAAGCATAATGATTACGAATAGTTTGGTTGAATCTATAGCATCATTCCAGAAGACAACCGCTAATTTTTATTTATTTTTTTCGCAGTTGCACGTTAGGCAGCATTTTCTGAACGCTATTTGCCGTAACTCCGCTGCTGCTTACAAAGTAACCCTCCAGCTACAGTTTTCGTAGTTACTTTTACCACGTTATCAGAATGGACTTATTGGATATGCTTTTTTTTTTTTCCGAGAGGGAGACTGTTCCACATGAAAATGGATATTTAATTTCGCCTGGAGGCGATGTGAAAGAACATGAAAGACTGGATGGCTTGAAATGATTATATGAATTATTTTCGTACTCATAGTACTGCTTTGCATATTTCATGTTCATATTAGTTCACGATTTTGGAGTTCGATCATTTGTACTTCTTACAAAAATAACAGTCTAATCAGCTCTTGTGTAGCAGAAAATGAGGCAGAGTGACAAACCAACCGGACTAAAATAATACTGATTTCTTCGTTGTATTATTTGACAAAGAGATAGATAGAGCAAGATTAGAATTATGAAAGACCATGATGGTTTACCAACTAGGCACGCGCATATACTTTCTTTATAGGAGGGCCATATACAAAGGTTCTATGAGATCCATAATTTGAGATTTTTAAGATTTAGTTAACAACATGTCATGATGAATTAAATATATGTATATACTTATCGAGCTGTTTTCTGAGCATAATCAGAAATATATACGATGTGTTACTTAAAATGATTATTTATTTGTTGTTTCTATACACACAAAAAGTTGCAGAGAACACAAACATAAGACCGAAAAGTTGCAAGTAAAAGTCAAACAAGTAGACTTAGAAAAAAGATAAAATAAAACACTTCTTCGAAGCAGATTTCTTACTGGACTAAAATCATTAAGACTATGTCAACAACACCCAGAGGAAAAATTAGATAGTTTGAAAAATCTATTTATAGCAAAATAATTACGTGCATTGTTTCAAAGGTTAAATAAAAAATAGGACTATATTTATGGTAACTACTCATATATCTATCTATCTATGTATGTATTCCTATGTATGTATGTATGTATGTATGTATGTATATATATATATATATATATATATATATATATATATATATATGTATATGTATGTATATATATATATATGTATATATATATATGTATATATATGTATTTATATGTATGTATATATAAGTATATGTATATATATATATATATATATATATATATATATATATATATATATATATATATATATATATATATATATATATATATATATATATATATAGAGAGAGAGAGAGAGAGAGAGAGAGAGGGAGAGATTTAGTGTAAAAGTATCTAATCGATTTTATTAGAGAGAGTGCACTATGATTATTCAAACAATTGTTGAGATTTTGAATGCCTCTCTCTCTCTAGAGTACTGCTCCCGTAAATTAATAGAAGAGTCACGTGTTCTTGAACGAGTCTATATTTTTACTTAGGTGATGGGTTGGAAAGTGAACAGATCGTTTCCAACTGGTGTTTTTAACTCTAATTTTGATTTTAAGTGTATCGTTTGGTGCCGAAAGCGATATTGCGTGGAGGAGATCCATGACATTCGTCATTCATGCTTTTGAGAAGGTTACCCTTCTAAAGAGCTATTACACGTTTTCAAAAATTCACTGAATCAAGGTCGACTGCTTTCTAGTCGGACTTATGAGAAATTGGTTACTTGTTACACAGCATTTCAGAAACCATTGACCCTAAGAGATCGATCTTAGGGGTACCGCCTTTTTAACTAGTCCGACAGTCGAGGCCTTATTGACTACAAAGGACCCAAATGGCTGACATTCGTCATTCATGCTTTTGCGAAGGTTACCCTTCGAACGAGCTATTATACGTTTTCAAAAATCCACTGACCCAAGGTCGACTGTTTTCTTGTCGGACCTATGAGAAATTGGTTACTTGTTACACAGCATTTTAGAAACCATTGACCCTAAGATATCGATCTTATGGATTCCGCCTTCTTAACTAGTCCGACAGTCGAGGCCTTGTTGACTACAAAGGACCCAGAGGGCTGTAGGGTTCAATCAACTGATTGGATCATTGCCATCCGAAACCAAGCACCTCCATCCGATATAAAACGCCCTACCGAAAATCATCCGAAGTTAAACATGCAGTTTAAAACATAATGTTTAAGGCTCATTAACGCCTATCATGAAACTCTATACACCAGGAGTCACACGCTAGACTCACGACGGATCATGAACCACGACGAGTCGCTGTCTCACAAGGTGATTAAAGCTTCTGATTTCCCGCAGGACACACATCGGATTTTATCAGTGAGTATGCGGTTGGCATACTGGAAAACCTGTAGGTGGGCTGAATGTTTCATAAACTTTTATTCTTCTTTCCAAGAAGCAATTACCAAGGCGACGCTGCGAATAGTTGACAACGGTGGGCATCGCTTTGGGATGAACACGGAGGATCATCCATTTCGGGCAGGTTGATCGATGACGGTCCAAGCAGAAGTCCCCAATCTGGTGTCTCTTTTATGAATCATATTCATTGACCATGTGGGATAGGCCATCTCTATTACTAATTTATGCGCATAGTTCTTTGTCGGGGATTGCGACTTCAGCGCGTGCGTGTTTCGCTAAGGGGAAAAGTTCAGTCTTGGATCGTTGGAGCTGAGGGGTGTGGTGATCAATTAAATACCTCTAAATTTTCGGTATTTATGAGAGGGATGTAGATACCATCTTTCCGCGATTAAGGAAGCAAAATTTATGAATGGGGCAGAATCGGTATAATGAGCGAGACAATTTTCTTTTTGGAATTGGTGATATAGCGAATGTTTCGCTGAAATAAAATTCGTGTTGTTGTTGCTATCCTCCTTGGTTTAGATATAACCTAGACCAAGTTCAAAGGCCATGTTTTTCAAGTCACACAGTGACTAACTTCCGTTCTTCCATGAGCTGTCACACACAGAGTCACCGATGCAATTCCAACAGAATGAATTGAAGATATAACGAATATTGTGCTGAAATAGGATTTCTGTTATCGTTATTAACCCTCTTGGTCAAGGTATAACCTAGACCGAGTTCAAAGAGTCATGCTTTTCAACTCACACAGCGAGTAATTCTTGTTCATCTAGGGGGTCACCACAGACACCGATACTATTCTAAATATTGGAATGGGTTGCTGAGGTTGCAGATCATGGAAAATTAATTCTTAATTCCTCTCACACAAAAGTCATATATCTTGTGCCCACTTCTAGTAAGTCTTGTCAGAACTCTGGTGGATTTTTAATCTAAAATGCAAAGCCATTCAAAGCAATTTGCAGAATGCTAAGAATGTTTGGGAGGATCACTATAGAATTTGTATAAGTACTGAGATTCATTTTTAGGCGGACGCATTGTATATAATTTGTTATTAGTAATATAACTACCCAAGATTAGTTTTGAGACTATTCTGCTGTGTGATAGCCAAAAAGGCAGTGTGTCCACGGTTGCTTAATTTGATAGAATGGTAGAGTTTTATGGCGCAGTTATATTTGGTTTAGCTGAGCCAAACATAAGACAGACAACGTGAGTAAGTCCGTCAAAAATTAATGTATGAGGGTAAAAATGGCTCGATATATAAAAGGCTGAAATGTATGTACGATTCACCAAATGCAAGTTCTTTTATCAAAAGGGATACTAGAAATCTTCAAAAGGATATACTTTATTCATGGAACTGAACTCAAAGATAAAGATTTGTTTAATACAGCATCATTTATAAAAGAACTATTTTTTAAACGCAGTCTTCGAAAAGGTCACTCAAAGTGTTAGGTAGCAAACTGTAATCAACAAAAGATGAGTTCTACGCTAAAAAAGCGAACCACAATCTTCAATCATTTTTGCAATCTTTTCTTGCGAGCGGACTTTTTTTATATTTTACCTTAGATTTGGTCACACATCATGTAGTCATTGAATCCAGAAGCATCGTAAAAGCATATGACCTGAACTCTCGTATTGTTTGTACTGCTCTTATTAGAAGTGGATTTAAAATTGGTTGTCTACTGTCGCGTGAACGAGTAAATGAGAGCCATTTTCTGTCAAGCTAAATGTAGGTGACTAGTGTTTCTGGGATGATACGGCAAATCTATATGTAATTTTATCGTGAAATAGTTGGCTTGTTTTTAGAATACGGTTTAAGCACTTCGCCAATAGAAATTCGAAAGAATGATTTCCTAATTAATTCCGATACTTGATTGGTCAACTCCATATGTTAAACACCAAATGTTGGCTAAACGGCGATAAACTACATTTTGAGTTAACCTCGATAAGTACTGTGCAAGAGTCAGAAGTAAAATTGTTTTTAGACCGTTTGGTTTGTTTGTTTTCAGTGAAAATCCCTCTCAGTTATTTAAACAATTGAAAAGCTTCTCAGAAATTTGTAGGTAAAAAAAATTCCAGTTACTCGGTGATGGAACGAAATGCTAGGTTCGATCACAAAACCTCAGAGGAAATCATTGGGCAGGTGTTTCCATTTCACAATAGCTTTATATACAATGAGACATGAACTCAAAATAAAACAAATTGAAACCGCACCCCCAACTTTTCATATTTATATGGGTAGGGTAGATTTACGTGATGTGGTCTGGTTGATGTCTGTATTTACGAATCATAATTTACGATTTTTTAGATGAGTTGTTTTATAGAAAATAGAAAATAGATAAAGTTTGTCATAAACAGGAACTTAATTTATGATGCACATGCCTTTTTTTGAATCAAAGCGTGCACATTGGACTTCAATATACTTTCTCGATTTCAAATGTAAAACAAGGAAACATCACGATTGTTTGTAACTAATAGTTTTAAAAACATTTTCGGTACACTGAACAATTGTCTGAAGGTAAACAAAGGAAATTAATTCGTAACTTGCTTTTAATTGCGGCGTAAATCTTTAGGTGATCACGATATGATAAACACACACAAATTCTTCTGCTATGCGTATGCCATTCCAAGATAGTGTCATTCACCTCATCCAGATATTCTCCTTTTTTGCAGCTTTCATAAAAAGTGCCGATCACTTACCACAAATATAAAGTACCTTTCAAATTTTCTTTACGGGCATGAAATAAAAAGAACGATACACACTAAAAAAATCCTTAATGTTGGTGTGGATTTTTTTTTGGATAAAGGGAAATAATATAAGTACGACGGGAAGTCCTCTGGAGGAGATTCTTTACGATTCATGCATGACACCCGAACGATTTTAATCGAAATCGCTACTCGGGATCATTTGGCGAAGAATACGGCAATAAAAAGATTGATCAATTTCGGCGAAAATTATTACCTTGGAAGGTCCTCGGAAATGTAAACAAAGTAAAGCATGAAAACGAGATATGTTGAAAAAAGTGAGATAAAAAGGCAAAAAAAAAAAAGAAAGAATTCCAGGTCAAGTTCCTTCTCTTGCAGTTTGCTTCAAGGTCGCTGGGTCAACATCCAAGGCACACGACCGGTTGCCATAATATCCTTAGAAAAAAAATCGTCGAAAAAGGGCAGGGTCACTATTAGATTGTTATGCTGGCTGTGAAGAAAAGAAGTGAAGTAATATCGATTTTCTTTCAAGTAACGGATGTCACATGTCTGGGCAGGTAACAGCTGCCAATGACATGCGTTGGAAATAAGAAAATTTTATTAATGCTTTATAGTTATGCCAATGCTTGATTTCCGCTGTCCATGATAATTCGGTGGGAAAACCCAGTGTGCAAGAAGTTATGAATATTTTAAGCACGTTTTAAATGATAATGCCGGAAGGCGGAGGTTTGATTTATCTGTTAGGCTGTGAGAGAATTTTTTCTAAGATGATTGGACAGTTTTGATGGATTCCCCAAATTGCGTAATTAATCATAATTACGAACTAAAATTTGTACAACATGGGTGCACAGACCGCGGCCTCCGTTGATTTGCTGGCAGCCGGTCTTACAATGTGGTATTTTAACGTAACAAGTTACAGGATAGGTAATTTAGATGAAAACTAGGATTAAACTGGGTTTGTGAGTATGTTTTGAAAGTTGTGGTTTCAGCAATTTATTTTATAAAATCCCGTGACTTTAATCACAGAAAGGTAAATATTTTCTTGAAGACATTAAAAACGAGGTAGTGCATTAAAATGTGGAACCTCTTTGGGTCAACATATCTTCGAACAAATTTTTTCAGTCATGAATAATAAGAAAATCGAAAATTCGGAATCGTTGAACTTATGTAAATTTAGAATTGAAAGACATTGAAAGCGAGGTAGTGCATTAAAATGTGGAACCTCTTTGGGTCAACATATCTTCGAACAAATTTTTTCAGTCATGAATAATAAAAAATCAAAAATTCGGAATCTTTGGATTTAGAATCAATTTTTTACTTGGCTTCTACAAAGATAGAACCAAACATTAAATCAATTGTTAAATCCATGCAATGTCACACATCAAATCAAATTATTTGTATACTTTTTTATTATATTTCTTTGTTTGAATGCATGATAGATATAAATAAAATAAATATGAGATGATAGATAATTTTCATGTTGTTTTGGTGGCAATTGATCTTTTGCGCATCCCCCCCGGGAGCAGAAAGTACTTAAAACTGCGACGTACATCGCAGAACAAAGTCTTTGCAGAGCAATGTTTCCTTAATTTAATCAAAACTGTGGTCGATTTTTTTAAATCTTGAGTTACGATGTTACGCAGTGCAAAGCGCGCTCATTGACACACCTTATTTTTTTCTTTTCTAGTTACGGAACAACTTCCCTACACCGCCCTAATTACCACAAACACTTTATAAATAACACATCTTCTATGTCAATGACACAATATTTAACTACAAAAGTTATCGACAGAATTGCAAATTCTGAAAGTATGCCTTGGTTTTAAATAAAGTAAGTTAATTAATTTTAATGTTTTACTGTAAATATGTAATACATATTTAGACGATAATTGTGTTTTACGTCTGTTTTTGATTTGACTGCAGTTTTCAAAATTTGGACAAAATGTCTGCAGAACAATTGCAATTGCTTGGAGTTGTGGCAGAACACTGAATATAATTATTTACCTGGGCGCATCCCTGTTGTAAAGTGATGTAGCGGGGTGTGAATTGCAATTAGGAATTAATAAATAGTTAAAAAGGAATTTGTTTTGTCAAAAAGAAAAGGCCCTCCAAGGCGGGTAGGTAGATAACTGAATTAATGTTGCACTGGAGCAATACACCTGGCTATAGGCAACAATCCGGAATCAATCCCGAAGGGAAATCATCGGAGGCAGAAACAAATACAACAGCCCCATTGTAATGATCGAAAAAAGTACATAAAATTATATCGACATAAGCATTTAACCCATATAGTGAAAGAATGTCAAAAAGAATAGTTACACGAAACAAGGGAATATGTATGTAATTCTCTTTGCAGATATGTATAAAAAAGTTTTTATATCATAAACTTAAAAAGTCGATAATCGGAAATGGAAATGGTATTATTTGATTTTGTAAAAAAGAATGTACAAAGTGAGATTATTGACATCTATGCATTTTATTTTGCATTCATTTGACATCTATAAATGTAAAATAAAATGCATTTACTGATTTTTTAAATATAGTATTTTTTATGAAAACATTAGTTATCCATTATGATTCAGGCACAAATAGTGTATATTATATGCTATCGAAGAGTAGCAAGTAAAAGAAGATTGTTAAGAGGATTGATTTTTAATAATGTTATCGATTGAACTTCAATCGATTCATACGATATTGATTATAAGACATATAAAACATTTCCTCTTTTATAAGAATAGGTTTATTTCGTTAACCTTCCAGCGGTAGCGCGTATGTGGGAGATACACTAGAGTTGATTTTAGTTATATATTTTTAGACCAAATAGCGCTACTAATACTCGCTCTTGGCTATTCCTCCCGCTCACTTAGAATTACTTTCAGTCATAATTTGAATTTTGAGATGTTAATAGGTTTCCTGTAGATCCGTCATTTGTATTTAACAGATGCGCGCGACCGTTAAGCTAAGTTTTTATTATATCTGTATTTTTTGTTACAAGAAATCTTTATTATGTTATTTATTACTTTATTATGTTACTTAAATGTAAATAATTCATTAACTATATCGACAATTTCATTCCTTTAATTATTTTCACCTTATTTATACATTTCTTTGGGCATTTTAAATTGTTTTAATACCTCATATTTACATTACTTCTATTATATATTAAATAAAGAAATAATATAGAAATTTTTGAATAGCATTTCTTTAAATAAATTGTATTCATATTCTTTAAAGAATAATTTTAAATTTAAACACCCTTTACATTTAATTTTATATTTTAAAATAAGGTATCTAAGAAATAACCGCGACCTTTCACGTTGGTGTGGAGGGCGCTACCACTGGAAGGTCAAAACTTAACCGTACAATAAGGTTTTATTTTTGTAAAGGAAATGACATTCGATTACCTTTGAATCTCCTCTAAAACTTCCATCATCAGTTACTGGTTATATGTACCAAGCATCAGATTGGATACTAATCAAAATTATAGCAAGAGGGTTAGTCTGTTGAAATTAAATTGAATATCGAGCCTTTAAAAAGTGTAGTTGAAATTCATGACATGATTTGAAACTTTTTTTATCATGGAACCCATAATGTCATACAACACCGGGTAGCTAACATGGTAAGAATCACAACATAAAATGGCGCCGTAAATTATTCGCTTAACCCGATAAAAAGAATTGAAAAGTCATAAAAAGGTAGCTGTTGGTTCCTAAATTTTATAGGTTCATTCTGTAGCTTGAAACTACAGTACGACCTGTTGTTGTTGTTGTTGCACGCCCCCATTGGCCAGCAGTGCTAGACCAGGTTCATGACGTTTTACACCCTCAAAAAATCCAACACCGTCAATGGATCGTCAGTCAAGTCCTGTTTGGAAAGCCTCAGGCACGAGAGGACTCCCCCAATGGTATCCTTAGCTTGACGTGCTGGAGGGGCTTGCGTGCTCTGACAACCCTGGGAGCTATACCGGCGGTAGTTTTAACTACCGGCAGGGTCTCCTAAGCCGGACATGTCCTCGTAGGGTAGGAGCCAGACTAAATGGGATACCGCCAAGAGCCAAGTCGGTCCTCTACCTATTTTTAGGTGCTCTGGTCCTTGTGACAAACAGAGGCTGCAATTTTTCCCTTGGCTATACAAGTGTTATCCCAGCGGAATTTGATGCCGTTTTTTCGGAGTTTCAAACATGAGTGTACTAAGTGGCGAAAAAGTACTGTGAAATAAGAATACCATTCCGGTCTTTTCAAAAGAGTTTAAAATGTACATAACTCACATTCAGGTTTGTTTCAAAATTATCACGACAAATACATATACTCTGACACATATCCGAATATAAATTATTCTTAATACCAGTTTCATGAATCAACATGCAGTACAGTAAATTTGTTCTATATTTCGTAAGGCCATTTTGTGGTACTAGGTTCGTATTATCCGAATTTCTGGTGGCCTCGGTTCACATTACCTCTGATAATCATTGTTCTACTGTATTAAGTTATGGACTACCATCAACGGTCACTGACCACGAAAGCAATCCATTAGACAAAATGCTTCAATGGTACAGGACATCATTCAACATCCAGAAATTTTCGCCATTATTTATCCAATTAATAGTGTTTGCCATTTAATTACACAACTCTCAAACCCGTTTACCCTGCTTACAAGAAAGCTATAGGTCAAGTCATTCATTGAGAGAATGCTTCGAATAAAACTCGCAGAAAGATTCACCTCAATAACAGCGCACGACGATTAGCAAACGACATGCCATCTCCCATTTAATAACAGCCTCGTACGCGAAGGTAATTTTTTACCGCGCAACATCAAGCTCTGCCTAACTGTACCCGAGATCGATGGTCAAAAAAGAAGAGCTGAGCGATTTTGATTCTGAGAATCATTAATTTGTTACCAGGCGACACGTGCCGGGAATTTCGCTACTGCCATCCTTCAGAGCTGTAATTTCAGTCGGTATTGTAAAAAATTCGGATGGCGAGAATACCTATTGGGCAGGCTGCAATCCGCAAGCGCCTGTCTGACACGAGTTCGAACTCAACTGTCACGATTGCTGGGCAAATGTGTCAGTTTAGGAGACAGTTTCGGATATTATGTTTCAAATAGGTTCACCCGAGAGTTGTAATTGAAATTGCCCCTTTCGAAGGGCCTCACAGATTGAAAAAGAAGTACTTCTTTCCGTCTAATTTGACACTTATATGAATTCGCGTCTCTGAGTATTAGGTTTCCAATCAAGGAATTGGATAGCGACGTAGATTTTACGATAATTGGTTTTGACGAGTAGTCTGATTATATAAAATGCCAAATGAAGGGTAAAGTGTTAATTGTTCTTTGGTTTTGATCTTGGAAGTGCAACTATGAGAGGTTTTGTTGTCAAGATTTGCTTTTGCGGCAATACTTGTTTCTTGTATGGAATCCAAACGTGACGTAACTCTTGTTTAACGAATACGATTTTCAGCACTTCATCAATAAAAATTCTAAAAGATAAATCCAGAATTGATATTTGATAGCCGATTGTTCAACACCAACTATATTAAACGCTGCTAAATTACACTTTAAGGTAAGTATGGAACTAACGTCGGAGCACTGAAACTATTGGTGAAGGTCCGGGATCAAAACCGAAGGGAAAGATCCGCGGACGCAGTCTTATAATTTTGAGCCACGGTCAGATGACGAGATCAACACCTGAGCTGACACTGCACTCTCCAAGTTTCCACACGTCCCCGAGGTGATGAGACATTTGAGGCCTCAACAGATTTATTGTGCACCAGAACTACATACACTACGGTCTTTGATGGAATAGAGTCTCGAACTCGCAACTCTTCGGTTGCTAATTCGATACTCTTTCAACCGGTTACTTTAATGAATCTCCGATACACATTCCGTTGTGTTGCTGTAGTACGACGTTAATTAAAATTACCTTACCGATAACATTATGTGTAAGCATGTGGTAGTAGTAACAAAATTAAAAGAAGTAAAACCATCTAATACCGTCTAGTGTTTGTACTGAAATTCTCTCTCAAACCACGCAGATACTTTTGTCTGTGTGTGTAGTGAGTTTAAGAAACTCCATTATTCCACTGAGTTCTTTCAACGGAGCACATTTGGATCGTTTTCCAGAACAAATATCTTTTATTAACTTGTTATGAATTCAAGAGGGTTATTTTAAGGATGTAGGTATTATAATTAGCGTCTTACTGGAGCAACCCAATGGGCTATTGGAGACGGTCCGGTATCAAACCCAACGGGAAAGATAGAAAGACAACAAACACCACGTAGTCTTGAACCACTCCATGTTAAGGAGAGATTATAAAGATTCTGAGTAATTTTCTACTATTTAAAATACAAATAACAAAACACAAAACTAGGTTTCTTTAAAAACATAAAATAATCATCGGGAAAAACTTTTCTCGTCTTTCTAAATAGCAAACGCAGATAAATAAAAATGGATAAGGTAGATAAATGATACGAGTGTTTCTTTTAATTCGATAATGTATAACTTATTTTTATAATAGAGTACGGGACAACTGTTACAAAGATGTCTTAAATATTTCACATGGAATGGTCTGTTGTTTCATGTATATTTTAAGTTTTGATTATGAATGACGAAAATGATGTGTATCCATTCAAAAATACCAGAATACTGATAACGATGTAAAGCATTCAAACATGGCTGAGTCATTTCACTACATTGTAAATATTTTATAATTTAAAGTAACACTCTTTATCAATCAATTCAACAACCACCGATTACCTTTGCAGAATATATTTAAAGTAATTGAGGCTCTATATATGTCTGATCATTGAACCAAGAAATCTGTTTAAAAATTTTAAAAGAATGCTTAATGAATTTGAAGATAAATAAACTGAACAATTATCTCCTTAATAGATTCAAATAGACCCAGTAAATAAAGTACTTTCAGAAATTTTAAAAACAGATCAAAGTTGCAATAACTTAACATATCTCGCAACTGAAACGGATACTGGTCAACTTAACCCTTTGTTCATTGTGAACATCAGGTGAGATTATTGAAAAACTAAGTATAACAAAATATTAAAAGATCTCCAAACCACATTAATCGAATATTCCATTACTTCATATGAATACCTCACAGGACAATGATATGAATTTATTGACTTGTAATAATCATTCCTCTGAAATAAACCGTCTTTAAACATGATCTGGAGACTACTTATATCCTTCCTGATACTTCCCTCCATCTTCTGAAGCAACAAATACTTGTACCTCCCGTACATGATTTCAGATAACCTACACCTCCATTGCGTATCGAAATTGAATGCTACGTATACCAAGCGTACAAATTGCCATTATTAACATTATTGTTTTCGCATTTCGGGTCTGCTTTAGAGACAGCCACGCATTAACGTACCGTTCTCATCACAAGAGTTAAAAGTGATTGACTTTTCGTGTCTGAGTTCGCGAAGAAATGTGTAGAAATCACTCCCAAGCATGAAAGGGTGGTGATCACATGAGGTAATATTAGTCAGACCACCAGCTGTCCAGATCCACGGATCTTGGTGGATTCCCGATTTTGACTTCCAGAGGACTTGGAGTTTTTGATTCAGACAAAAGATTCGTGGACGAGGTATTAAGGAACAGTGTGTTTTCGTGATCCTTGTGGTTTAGATGGTCATTGCTGCCTCACTCCTTCTCTTTATTGCATAATTTAATAACATCGGATTCACCTGGACTTTTTTTTCCTAAGTCACGCTTTAGTTGTTTTTTATCTCCACCAATTGTATCGGACTTATTTTAAGTTTTTATGTAAAGTGATCAGGATGGAGAGACGTCGTGTTATTGAATGCTAAACTCTTGATTCAGAAACAATGTTGCTTTGGTGGTTGGTCGGGTTGATATTTCTGAAACCATTTAGTGGAAGTATTAAACACTAAGCATTCAGGAAAGTACTTTTCATGAATATTGCATGGATATTTGTTTAATATTCAGTCAATGGGCAAAATAAATATTAAACACCAATACATTTGTGAAAATCAAAGGGGTTGTTGTAGTTGAATTAACGTCGCACACGACAAAAAATTAGCGACAATCAAGGATGAATCCCAAAGGGAAAGAACCGGTGACAACACCTCGTAATTTTGAACCGCGGTCAGATGATGAGGTCAACACCCGAGCTAGCACACCGCCTCTCCAAACTTCCACACCACACCAACTTACAAAGATTTGAAACCACGACAGATTTTCCATGCACCACCCCCTCGAAGACGATGGTCTTTGATTGGATAGAGTTTCGAACTCGCCACCCTTGATTCTAATCTACTTCTCTTCCAATCTGGCTACCACAGCAATAAATTATAAGGAACTGACTACAGATTACGCTAAATAATGTATTCTATTATTATTACTAGAAGTCGGAAAGGTTTATTACGAACTTCTCATAAAATACTAATAAGACAACCTTTTATCAAATTATTTATTTGATAAAAGGTTGTCTTATTAGTATTTTTAGCCCTTTAGTTTATCCTTACAAAGAAAAGAACTTCTATGTAATTCGTATAAAAGATTAGATTAGAAACAACCATTAATTATATTCGAAATACGTCTAGAACAAAATGGCGGACTGCGCTGACCTGTAGATAATAAAACACATCAGGATGTACATCAGATTATTTGTTTTCAATTGTTTCCGAAACAGTTTGATTACTTTCTTCGGCTCATCGTCTATCAGTATTCAAATGAGTCGTACAAATTAAAAAGATTTCAGAGATAACTCATGTCTCGCGTACAGGAAAGGAACTTGGGCAAGAGTTGATAAGATGGATGTGTGATTAGCTAAGCAAACTTCACATTTGTAGGTCAAAGTCATTTGTTTAATGGCTTTCGATGTATATTAATCACGATGCTTTTAATCCGTCAAAACCATTTCATGTTTCAGCTTCCTAACAAGACCTGACAGTGCCAAAGACAGGTCATTATATAATAGTTACCAATTACCTTGTTCTGAACACGGATGAGGCAAGGTCAAGGTTACCTGTGGCGGTCTACTGTTGCCCATGATAATTAATACTGTAATTAGAATGGGCTCTTTGTGACCACAAATGCCGTCGGGATCATCAGGAACAATTGTTTGAGAGTTGTGAAGCGAATTGAGATGGGATTATAGCACAGTGGCGTGTCCTCTGTGGTCATAATTTGAAAATAAGGGATATTTAAGTTTGATTGATGAATATATTTTGAATGAAAGATCTTAGTAGAATTTTGTATAATCATGTTGCTAATGGCCTGGAAATAGCCTCAGATTTCACACGAATTTAAACGTGTGATGTCAACCAAATGCTCTTAAACGACTTAAAATCTTTGATAAATTCCTGAAAATTATTGTAATTTGAATAGAAAGAAAACGTAGAGAATATAGTTCTTTGTTGATTAAACATCATGAATTTCAGCAGTCATTCGTAAAACATTGATACTCTATGTTACCACTCAACTGTATTTTTAACTTAACCTATTCGATTCAGCTCCTTAAGAGACATAAGAAGACAAACCAGAGACGTGTCCAGCCCAAATATGTTAAAGCCTTCTCGATGTACTGACGACAATCGCGCCTTTTCTTTTAATTAACCTGAACAAATATTCGTTTTGTCTTTTTCCATGAGTACTTGTTAATTTACCCTGCCGTCCACAACACTCGCAAATCCTTAAAACATATTAACTCCTACTGTCTTCATTCAGCTATTCCTTTCAGTTTGATCTTCCGTCCACAACACTCACAAATCCTTAAAATATATTAACTCCTATTGTCTTCATTTAGCTATTCCTTACAATTTGACCCATGCCTATACCCAAAAGAGTCTATAGCAGTAACGATTAATAAGGGGAATTTTTTCCTGTTTGGCATTCTTTCTCTTCTTATAAAAATAAATTACATTTTCAAAGAGAGACACCTAATATCTTCTTCAGGAGGACAACATTCTTTTCATATATTTTCTATGTTTGTTTAGTTATTATTATAACAAAATAATTATTGTTTAGAATTAAAATATGCGTTGTAGCAGAATAAACGTTTGTTTCATGAGTGCACAGAACATCACAGCTAATACTTCGATGGAATGTAGTTTTAGAAAAAATATTGTTTTTTAACAAGCTACGTGGAGTTTTCATAACTATAATATCAAAATTTCCGATATATGATGACAGATTCTACTGCAAGCTCGGAATTGGCTAAAATTATTACACGCCGTTACTTACTTGTTGATGGGTTTTATAATAATCAAGCCTATTAAAACTTTGTATACAAACCAAATTATTTAAAAAAAAAGTGATTTTTTTATAATTAAATTAAAAACTATTTTATACTGAAATAATCTTTGTTCTGTTACCATTACATCAAGGACGGTTAATCGGTATAGTGGCCAGAGTGCTGGCATCTAGGTCGAAAGGCTCCTAGTTGAATCCAGAGTTCGGTATGTGTATTTGTCCGTCCGAAATGACTGTGGACTCTCTATAAGCCGGTTGTGACTTGAATGCATAGTGCGTATGTGATATCTAGCGTAAATTTACCCACTTGGAGCATCAGGCTAACTCTAATTGGTTCACAATTCCGCCCTTGTGATGCCGTGGTGACTGATATTTCATTGGCTGGGCATTGGAAGAAAATTTAAATACTACTGACAGACTAATAGCATGGCAGCTCCTTCATAATATCTGACTTTAGCACCTCATTACAGCAAGAAAGCAGATGGTCCAAGGTGTGAAAACTATTAATAGTAATAATCACAGGCCGGAAGCCAAATATGCATTCTCATTTCCTTTTATACTACCACAAAGCACCGAAAGACGATTATAGATGAAAAATAATTGCGGAGACTCCCCTAAATATCAAATGATTTCCAGCAGAATAGTTCTCTTATATATCGTATCCCAAATGACTATGGTGTCCCTAATCATTACCCAGAGAATGCAAAAATAATGAACTAAGCCCTTCCCATTATCACATCATAAAATCAATATGCCATAGACGTTCTAAAAAAGCAACACTTGGAGTACGATAAACATTCTTATCCTGCTTAGTGGAAAAACATTGCTTCGGGGTGTGAACCAGAGGTGTGAAATAAATCTCAGACTATCGATGGAAGTGATTGGGTATAATGTCTATACGACCAACCCCCTTTGTATGGCCACTCATTATTGAATGTCTTCATTAGGGAGCTTGCACGATTTTTTCCTCCACTGTCTTATCGTTATCTTGGAACTCATGTTCCATTTTAATGCAGTTCGTGAACCCAGTTTTGAGTTGTAATTCATTTTTGATGAATTTTCTGACTGGAATTTTAATGTAGTGCAGACTGGAACGTCCAATTGCAGAACAAAAGCATTTGCTATCGAATAGATAATGAGCTCTTTTGGAATAAAAAACTTTTAAAATCCACACATATCAGTTACAAAATAATGCGCTTAAGTTTTCATTTATGTATGAAAGAGTTTATTTGTCAAGCAAAATATGGGCAATAGAACTTGTTTCCTGAACTTATTACCAACGTGACGTCATTTGCCGTACCCTTTTCATACGACTCCAGCATTTCACCAATAAAATCTTTAAAGAATAAAATTTGGATTCGATATTCAATAGCTGATTGGTCAACATAAATTAGAATAAACGCCTGACGTCGTCAAAAAATGACGATAAACTATGTATATTTCAAATAAACCCCGATTTGTATCGCGTGAGAGTATTTTGGTAAAGTATTAGTTTTCCGTCTGGTTTGTTTGTTTTTTTTACACTGAAAATCCCTCTCATATGCAATAAATTACAACTTACAAAAAATAAAAAGGCGAAACTCATTTAAATCATTTTTTGAATAACACACATAATTGACGCCTACATGGCCTACATAGTCAAACGTTTGTCTGACGCCTAATAGGTTCCGGGTTTGAATCCTTATTGATAAGCGCATGGATGTGATTGTCCTGTAGGCAAGCCACACATAGGTCGAACTTGTCTTACGACACTCAATTAGTTGAAACACGCATGCGCACGGGTACGTTTTTTGTACTGAAACGGAGTACGTATGCTGTTCCAGAGTGTGGGCGGTTTTAAGAGCGGCTTACTCATTGGATGGTCCCTTACAAATAGATCCCAGTTCTTCGATGATAGGATGGTCGGATATTAAAAAATATTCACAAGAAAATATTCTAAAAAATCTGGTTACAAAAAAGAACATTAACGAATGAGAAAAGGACAGGGCCTATCCCTCTCCCTGTATATTTTATTTACTATAATTTATGGAAATCACAATATTCAATGGTTGACTCCAGTACCATTAAGCATTTAATGGTTTTGACCTTAAACCCCACCAAGAAAAAGTATCAAATCAACAGCCATGTAGAACATCGAATATCCTGTTCCCCATCACCTAGTTCATATATTAAAGATTTCAATCAATTTCACCTTTGTTGACACAGACGTTAATGTGTAGCACAACATCGAAATTCTTTCCAGGAATCACCGTAACAAACTTCTTGAGTTCCATGAATTTCCGACATGAAGGCGTGTTTCATGTGCACTCTAGACCATCAATCACTAGCTATGGCACGATCAATCACAGCAAAATACTAATCACAAGATTCTATACAAGAAAGAAGGCATTCGAATATCCTCCGCAATGCTGCCAGTGGGTACCAAACGACACCGATCAGCAAGGTGTAAAATACTTTATAATTACAGGGGTTCCTTGGATGCAATGACACCCTGACGACACCTTCATTAAGAGTACCACAAAGGATTACAAGAAAAGAATTGGCAGCGGAAGAAGAAAAGAAAACAAAATGGCAAAATAACGAGGCACGCGATACGTTGAGATAATGGGAAATGATTCCACAAGTAATGTTAAACTCTTGACGGCACCTGGGGTGTTATTATTTATCGTATCTACATATCTTCCTATAGAGATAAAGGTCAGTGCATTAAAAATAGAGAGAAATCATGATCTCTCCGATCATCGGCTTTGTAGCCGAATATCAGCACGTTCTATGAGTTTGGACGTGATGATATCTCAACGAGATGAGCAAGTGGAAAGAACTTCCGAAGAGCTATTCACCTCTGAAGCACTCGAGAAAGTTAACTATTTGTTTACAAAATTGCTTTTAATCATAGTTTTCGAATAATCTAGAAATACCAGACCACTATTGGATAATTACATTCCTAGACATTCGACCGTATTTTAGAGCATTGCTTTAAATGTATTTTGAATCGTATTCAGCATCTCAGAGTACGCGTAGAATGTCGTATGCACAATGATTCCGCTTTTGGTTGTTTTAACTTAACTCTCCTTGTTGTCCCAAAGAGGTAGCCTTGTAACTAGCAAAACTGACCAGATCTTGATGGACGAAATATCTTGTCATTAGAAGAAGCGATCACATCTTGATCATCCCCTCAACATAAACAATTCGTCAGTCTTGATGACGAGCCATCTTGTCATTTGCAAAATTGATCAGACATGGGTGGACGAGATATCTCGTCGTAATCACTGGGAGGTTTAAATACGTTTTCTGAGATATTAGATGTTTTATATGCAAAATAATGTTTAGTGACTTAACTTTTGCTGTGAGAAATGTCTAGGAAGCAATAGCTTTTCTGAATTCTAATTAGGATCATTAGTCCAAAGTTTATCATGATTCCAATCACGAACGTCTCATGTAGAATGATATATTATAGATTTGAGGATAAATGTATGAATTTCTTAGAATGGGACAAGAATGAAATAAATGAATCGTTTTCGAGAAAATTTGATTTATCCAGACGTTTTTACTTTTGAATTACATTTTCGGAAATCCACTAAAATTAATTTCGGAATTTAGGAACATAGTTTATATATATAAGAATATTTAATAAAATTCAAAAATTTTCTTCCAAACAAAAAAATTATTCCATTGCTGTCATAATAAATGGGTCACATATGTGGATTTTAAGTTCTAAATAATACTTATAAAACATTAGACAAATTATACTCGAATAAATTGGGTTAGTAAACACTAATAAATAATAATTAATTTTCACTATATGTGACACCAGGTCAAACTGTTATCAACTAACCCTTATACGTGAATATCAGAAATCCGTTTTGTACCTACGTAAATAGGCAGAAGGCAATTTATTTGTATAATAGATTATAGTAAAATTAATCACAAAAACTGATGAAGCGTACTATTTACTGAATCAGTTGTATTTTTTAGATAGTTTCTACACTAACCTCATTTTATTTGATTAAGGAAATACTCTGTTAATTGCATTTAGGTATTTTAGACGGAACTGATTAGCTGTCATCTCGATGGGATGTTTCAACACACAGTTTGATATCCTCTCTTGACAGTTTTGTAATCTGTTCAAGAAGCCATTTTTTGTTTTCTCCTCGAATGGTGAAAAAAAGTGGAATGCGTGTGATAGATAGGACAATCTTACGCTGAAAAGCTCATGGAATGTCTAGTGATGTACAGAGCAGCCTCAAAATAGTTTTGAAGGTCACAAGTTATGGTTCTGCAAGCGTATAACTGCTTTTACACAAATATTTTCAGGGAAATGATAAAAGGGAAATCACTAAATTGATTTTTGTTCTTTAGATAATTGCAGATATACTTCATTTTCATATTCGAAATAACATAATTCTAATTATTAAATTAAGTGACGAAATTTAAGGTTAAATGCATTTGTTCAGTTAAAAATCGTCTGCCTAGAATTTGGAAACAATAAACGACCGGAATTATTCTAAATTTATATAAAAATTTAAAGACGAAGTAAATTTATGATCAGTATACAGTTTTTTCCGTATCAGATGAATGGAACTCAATGTTTATTCAACTCAGAGTCAAATAACAATAACGACGATTTTGATTTTGAATAAACTGGCCTCTTTTATGTAATTATCAATATCTGTTTACTTAGAAAGACAATCGCATTTCAGCAAGTCATTATTAACAGGAAATATTTTAGGAACACAGGTGACAAACTAACAGTGTTCAAGGTTTTCAAACATACTTAGTTTATTTCTCGAGTGGTTTCTATCTTATCTAATCTGTTCAAAAAGCCGGTATTTTTTTCTCTTGTATTGATGACGTACATAGAATATATAATAGAAGACAGGGCCATAGTAGAAAAGTTGGTAGTGTCTCGGATTAGCAACCATTCGGTTGCTAACGAAAGCATTGGAGCGAAAGACTGACAGACTTGTGCACGTTAAGTCTGCTGTGGTCTCAAATGTCCTCACGTTGACGTGGAGTCGAAATTCGGAGAGTAACGTGCCATTCAAGGCTTTGACCTCATCATCTGACTAGTTCTAAATTACTGGGTACTGTCCGCAGACCTTTCTCTTCGGGATTGATCTCGGATCATCGTCAATAGCTCCTCGCGTTACTCGGGTTGGACGTAAATCGAACTACCTATCTTTAACAAAAGACAAAGATTACAACGAATTTTAGTTCTGTTTATACCTTTTTTGAGAGATTGTTTCTTTGTTATTCCGAAGAATAAATTCCAAATTGATATTTGATTGGCCAACGTCAATTAGATTAAATGCCTTAACGTCACCAAAACGGCGAAATTTTAAGGTAACTCCGATATGTATCATGCGAAAAGAACTTGAACAGCAAAACTTAAAATATATTCACAGACCATCTGGTTTGTTTGTTTAACCTGAAAATCCTCTCATAGACGGCCCTGTCACAGACTGGTTATAAATGATCGCCTCGATAAACGTTCAGAGTAGACGGGCTTATAGGGTAGGGAAATGAACTGCGAAAGTCTGCATGCATAGGCCAGATTGTAATACACTACTAACTGATGCGCGCACCACACAAGGCGTTCAGAAAGAAATTGTTTGATAGAGCAGTTCCCAAACTCCGATGCTATCGCTTCTTAATGCAAACACTCGTGATCTTCCCTGACTACTATCTTAAATTATGGACCGAGGCTCTTAATAAATGGGTCCACTGTTCCGATCTGCATCCGGCTGAGTTTGATTACTATTTGGAGGAAGAAATGCGATTACCTTATCTGATCGAGTTCTCCTCTACAACACCAGCAATCCCTTCTTTCAACAATGCAATCAATACCATGATGATTGTCTCGTAGGTGTCACTGGACACGTAACTAATAGATGAACCTGCCTTCGAATATTTTAAGCGTGCCAAAGATAGAGTCCTGGGTTTTATCTAGCCGTTATCCAAACATACAACTTCGATGTGTATGGAAGATAGTAGAGACCAAGAGCTTGGTACCATCCTGCGGAGGATGGAAGAGGAAAACATGGGCAGCGAAGTTGAAGAATAGGAATAACTGTAATTACATGCTCATTGTTTTATTGCTCGGTCATGACGTCTCGCACGTGAAAGGGAAAGGCAAAGTGTTGGTATGTGGGGTTTTTAATGCGGGTCTCGCCGCATTGGAATCTAACTTTCTTTTTCTGGACGATCAGTCAGCAACCATTGGCACTTCAGGTGTCGGTATGAAAAAAGCATTCAATAATCATGGTGTCGGCAAGGTTGTGCCAATTGCTACGTGCGGTGATGGAACACGTCACGAATGTGCTGTCAGGGGCGTGATTTACAACTTTGGCTACCGGATCTCAGTTGTTTGGAGAATTTTGCGAAGGCGACGACATCTTCGAATGGAGCAAATCGACAGAATCAAACATCGATGAAGAAGTAATGTGTTGTGATGATACCGATAATGCATCATAGCTAATTTATAATTACACATATCTGCTGACGGGATCGTTCTTATTTTTGTACTGGTGAAACTTCTGAAGACCCCATTTAGGAAAAGGGAGGCTAATCATAAACGTTACATGCATTTTCAAGAACCACTGTGAATGCACTGAGCTATAACACTATTATTACCAGAAGTCTTTTTTTGTTGGCTATTAGGTTTTTTAAACAAATAATGGAACAAAATTTCCTTCGAAAATCATCATTGACAATAGTAAAAAATGGAAAAGAAGTCTTGTATCTATTATGAAATAAGCTTTCACATTATTTTATCTAAAATATAAAATAATACATATGTTTAATCTCCAATTGCGGAGGATACTTTCATGACGGACTGAAGACAATATAACAAATAAGAACAAATGGCAACCGAAGAAAAAGTCAACGGACCTCTTCTAGGGGTCCCTCGCATTCCAATATATCTACTACATTGAAGTAGAAAAGAACACAGGATATTGGGACAGGTGTAAACTGTTCATATCCTTCTGAAGATCTCAGAACTTGCAAAGAAGATCGCTTAAGGTAGATATGTGATGCAGGTGTTTAGCAAGACAGTCGTGACCAGTAACTAAGAAGAATACAACTACGTCTCTCTTCCTTGGTCAATGAGGAAAGGAAGGTCTGATATGCTGTTCCACCATGTTCCCATGGAAAATTATTTTGCTAAGATATTCTTAAAATTTGTCTTAAATCTTGATTTAATAGTGTGATATATAATCTCAGCATTTGATACTTCAGAAATATCTGCTTTTTTGGGCCAGCAGATTAGCCATTTCGTTACCCTCGATACCGCAGTGATATAAATGAGTATCTGACGATTTGATACAGAATCTGATTATTACATTTATAATCAGATATAGAATCTGTTGATGTATATATCATACATAAAGTCTGATAATGTATATAAGATATATAGTGATGATAAGTATAAAATATCCTTAATGTCTTCTTTATCTCCTTTACATTTTTTATCCATACAAAAAAATCTGGACCTAAGATCACCAAGAGTACTGAGTAGATATAGTATTACTATCATTCTGTTAATAATTAAATGCTATTTTTTGTCTTAAAGAATCATATTTTTTGACAACACATTTTTATTTTAAAGATTACCTGCCTTTTTTATACATATTTGTTTTAGAAAATTTACTCGATACAGTTAAGTATATATATAAATAGCTCAACAAAGCTGACAAGATTGTATTCTGCTCTATAACTTTCGAATGTCTTTAACACATCCCGATCAAGTCGCGCATGTAGCATAATTACAAAATGTAGAAAAATTAATTAATCCCTTTTTCGGTCTTAATTTTATGCATCATTCGCATTTCTAACCCACCAAAGATTAATAACTTCGTGCCACAATAACTTATCGATTTAGCGTGTCGAACGTCCAATTTTCCCACACTTCGATGCCGAATTTAGTGGAGGAAGGTAGCACGCATTTAATTATGGGATTAATCCGATTCGTATAATTTGCGGAACAGAATCCAATTAATCAGCTTCAGGTTCACTGTAAGTGATAGCATCCAAACAGTAGTCCATTCCAATTGGATTAAGCGTCGACTAAAATTAAGGGCGTATCAAAAGCAATCTGAAGAAATATTGATGGGGTTTTTAATGAAGTCTGCTTAATCCAAACGAGGAACAAAAATGGTAGAGGGGAAAGCATTCAAAAGGTGAATGCGCCGGAACAGATCTTGACGAATTTATCGTGACCCATCCCTAATTTAGGACTTGGAGCAATAACCATACTTGATTATGCTGCAAAACGAAATTGAAA
The DNA here is from genome assembly GCA_947359465.1 of Metellina segmentata. NCBI lineage: Eukaryota > Metazoa > Arthropoda > Arachnida > Araneae > Tetragnathidae > Metellina > Metellina segmentata. The sequence goes on from OX375882.1 coordinate 72,981,510, forward strand.
CAACCATTCTTGATTATGCTGCTTCTTTTTACTCTTCTTGACGTGTGGTAATTTGAGTCATCATTGAAGTTTAATTATATTAGTCAATTTAAAAAGTTCTGTATAGCTTTCAAGTCAGCTAAGGTCTGTCAATTGAACATTGAACTAAAACTATCTTTATCAAAAGACTTAAATTTAGTCGGTCGTGATTTTTGTCAAAACAATACAATCACTTTGAACAAATATTGTAAAACCATGTTTAATCATACTGCTTATATTTACTCTTCGAGTATAGTAATTGGGATCATCATTGAAGCTTAGTAATCTTTGTCAAGTTTGAAAGCTCAGCAATCAAATCAGCTGAGGTCTGTTACATGAACGAAAACTATTTTTTATCAGACTGTTAAACGTAGTCTAAAAGTTTTTGTCAAGCAAAAAATACTGTCACTTTACTTACTGATTACATTCAAGACTGTTTTGTTCAGCTGTGAGGTCTGTTACATGAACGAAAACTATTTTTTTATCAGACTGTTAAACGTAGTCTAAAAGTTTTTGTCAAGCAAAAAATATTGTCACTTTACCTACTGATTACATTAAAGACTGTTATGTTCGTGTCTCTAATGTGTACTATCTACCTGAAAAGTGCACATCAAATTTGAAAATTGCAGGCAAAAAATCCATTATCACATATGATTTAAACGAATTTCTGTTAGCTTCGCATCATATTGTTCCTTAAGTGACAACGAAATTACTATAATTCATTCTGCAGATTGCAAAAGTCGATTTGTAAAGTATGAAATATTCTAAATTTTAAAAAAGAAAATAATAAAGCACTATAGAGTGTATGCTTGTAATACAGTGAAAGCTGAGAGTTGAAATAATTGATGATTGAATTTACTGGTTTTCTAGTAACATTAACAAGAATTTCTATTAGATCTACTAAAATGATAGATTAGTCAGGTTTTTTTAGATAAGTTTTTCAAGGTATTGAATCTGGTGAATACTCAAAAAAATTGTTCAATAATTTTTATTTTGTTCTTTCGAAAATGCTAAACATAATTAAAAATTATATGAAAACATAATTAATAGTTAGTAGTTTTGTTCTTATAATTGGAGAATCAATATTAAAATTAAGATTTTTTAGTTTTGAATGAAGAATCTAGACTAGTTTGTGTTTATAATAGTTCTAACTGGTTTAAAATGCTGGGGTTACTGTATTACTAATATATACACTTTAACAATAGCACTTAAAAGAGGCTTATATAATGTTTCGGAGTTTTAAGTTCTCGATAGATTTTATAATTTCTTATTTTGCGCCAATTCCGATACTATAGGCATTCTCGTCCAGAATATTAAAAAAATAATTATACTGGAGAAAGTCTGGTAAAGCGAACATGATTAACTTTGAAAACAAAAACCCATGATTCGATTTTTGTTTTTTATAACGTTAGATAGCAACACAGTAGGGCATCCATTCTCGTAGTTTAACGCCATGAGTCGTTTAGTTTGTGCCTTTCATGTATTTAGTTGTTAATACTTTTTTTTTTGACAAATGTGGATTTGAACTATAATTTTGTCGAATTTAGAATTACAGTCCACAAACCCGGCGTAATAACAGCTTTTCCTGTGATTGTATTTTCCATTTAAAAAAGTGAAAGTGACTTAGATTATAAAAAAGAATTATCCTGGAGAAAGTCTGGTAAAACGAACATAATTAATTTGCAAACAATAACCGATGATTCGAAGTTTTGTTTTTTAGAACGTTAAAAAGCAACCGCAGGGCATCCATTCTTGTAGTTTAACGCCATGAGTAGTTTAGTTTGTGCCTTTTATGTATTTAGTTGCTGATACTTTTTTTTTGACAAATGTGGATTTGAACTATAATTTTGTTGAATTTAGAATTACAGTCCACAAACCCAGTTTAATAACAGCTTTTCCTGTGAATTGTATTTTCCATTTAAAAAAAGTAAAAGTGACTTGGATTAAGAAATTAAAAATATGAAATAGGAATAAATATGGAATTATGGACTAAACTTAACTTAATGACACAAAACTTGTGACATGCTCAGGTAACTCAAACCCAACTTATGATTCTCACAGTGTCTCGATGCGCAGAAAAGATTCACCACGGAGGACATACAGAAAAAAAAAATTCCATACATTACACGAACTAAAGACCGTGTCATAGAAAATGACTTATGAATAAAGTCAAACGCGTTCTCAATAGCACTAATGCTGCTGTCCGTTGTGTGGTCTCGACGATAAAAAACGACCACCAAAGGTGCTCCAATAGGTCCGTGGGTGAGAATGGATTATAGACGACCATCCCATTACGCTGACTTATCGAATGGAATCAATTTATCAACTTTTATTGGTCGTTGGGAAGTTTCATTGGCGCAGCAAAGTAGCATCAACTTGCTAACATTCTTGATGGATTATTTGTTTATTTTTGAGATGCCTTTTGGCATCGCCCAATCGGAATTCAACTCGAAGCAATCGAATTGCAACTTGATGCAATGAAGTTTATCGAGTTTAATTAAGTGACGGTCATTGGTTTGAATTGGCAGATATATAAAGTGAGTCTTTTTTGAGAAACCTCGATTTCACGAACTTCATTAATGTTTTGAGCGTCTAAATCCCGATGTAACAAATTAGCTCTTTAACAAATAATTTTACTCACAAATCCTGGGTTTGTTCTCCAATTTAACGGCGATAATGTTAGATTCAAGCACTGTCATTCCCGACACCTCTTACCCTGATTTGTAACCACATCTTATCCTAAACAAATAGGAACTACGGTATTAATAAGATGGATCGAGCAAATGTGCAATAAGCGTTAATTTTAGTAATTTATTTGTCAATTGTTTTATGATTAAAAAAACCCGCCTTGAGCTCAATATATAGCTCATTAATGCAATTTAATCCCTTAGTTTAATATCCATACTACTACTACCCTACATACTACCCTTGCTACTTGGCTTTATTATGACGTCTCTTATATATAGATATTCACCCACTTTTACGATTTTCTCGACGTTACTATACGAAACGTTAAATCAGTCCTGTATTTTGTTAGCTATGAAAATACTAAATAGAATAAGCTTAGAAATATATTTGATGACATTAATAAGATAGGTAGATATTTAATTAACGTCGCACTAGAGCAACACAATAGACTATTGGCGACGGTCCGGGATCAAACCAGAAGGGAAAAATCCACGGACAACACCACGTAATTTTGAACTACGGTCAGATAACAAAGTGACACCTTAGCTGGCACCACACTCTTATCTTTCACACCAAGCCAACGAAGCGCGACATTTGAGGCCATCACAGATTTAATGTGCACTAGTCCACTTTGTAGGTCTTTGGTTGGATTTGAACTCGTAACCCTTGTGGTACAAAATATGAGGTGTTGTCCTCGGCACCATCATTTCGGGATTGATATCGTTGTTCCAGGGCTACGTTTATGCAACTACCTATCTTTCCAATTTGAGTTGAAGCGAAAAATAAAATATCTAAATACATTCACTTAAAAAGTTGCGAGGAAGTCAAAGTGAAGTATCAATCGCCTATGAGTAAAAGTGATTAAATTGTTTTAACCTTTTAGAAAACTCCATTTTAAATCTTTCTGAACCAATTGAACATTGAAAAAAATATTAGACATACTACAAAAATTAAGGCAATTAATTCAAATGAATAGGCTTCAAAACGTGCATAGAGGGACAGAGAGTAATTGGTAATTTTTAGTTAACGTCGTACTTGAGCAACACAACGGGCTACTGACGACGGTCCGGGATCAATCCCCTAAGGGAAAGAACCGAGGACAGCACCACGTAATTTTGAACCACGGTCAGATGACGAGGCAACACCTGAGCTGGCACCCCACTCTCCAAACTTCTGAGGGACAGTCAGTCAGTCAGAGAGAGAGAGAGAGAGAGAGAGAGAGAGAGAGAGAGAGAAAGTTAGTGAGCGAGATCAATGAATAAAAAGCAATGAATGGAGAGGAAAAGCGTAGTTAAACCCATGTTGCAATAAACGAATTTGATCTTTTCCTCTACAAACACTTAGCAAGCCTTAAAAAACAACCCCGAAAAGCGCAAAAACGGAAAAGAAACATGGAACTATTAAAACAGATTACACCTTTCCACACCATGCTCATTTTCCGACCAACGAACACATTGTTGTGATCCTCGTTTTTATTAGTTCCTAAAAACTCAAAAGTATATACACCACGATAATTACAGTTCAACGACATGATTACACTGCTCTTCTGCCTTTCCCATTCATATGCATATGAATGGAATTGTCGGAAATCGCTCCCAGTTGGCTTGCTACACGTCTCGCTCACCTTGTTATTAAAGGGGACGTACGTAATAACAGGCTTTGTCTTGTGGGACCGCAGGAGTCCATCAAGTATTCACAGCCATAAAGAGGTCAATGGTACACAAATCGCGTGTAAGATGAACTCTGTGACACCTTCTTCTTCCGTGGTCGGACTGTATAAGAGTGTCTTTGGTGAAAGAAGGATGTTTCAACAAGTCAATGGACATTGTTGAAAGCGATGATTTTGGGTTCAAATGAGCAAATGGGAAGTTGAAGTTTCGGAGTATTTGTTCGCCGTTATCGTGTGTGATAGTGTTAATTTGAATCGCTAGTTGGGCAACCATCTCTATTGTATTTCATTGTTCATCCAATGAATATATTTACTGGCTTTTTAAAACTAATTCAAAACAATGGCGTTTTATTAGGTTTTGGCTTTCCTTACGTACTTTTAGCTACATATTGCTTCAAAGTGACTTTTCTATTGTTCTAGCTTTTTAGTTTAAAACGAATAAGTAAAAATATCCTGATGCTAAAAGAAACATTTCGTGGGATCGAACCCAATAAGTTAAAAATTTCAAGCATGACGGTTAGATTTTTAATTGGGACATACTAATGGTAGGTATGTATTTTTATGGTATGTATGTATGTATGTATGGTATGTATTTTTAATCAACGTCACGAGCAACACAACGGCTATTGTCGACGTTCCGGGATCAAACCCGAAGATTAGCGAATGAAGACTAGTCTTTGAATGTTAGATGGTTGGTTGTTTTGGGTAAGGACCGATAGCGAACAAGTTGCACCAAATACAAGATTAAAAAAAATGTCTTGTTTAGAAACATGCACACATACAACATGACAGTAGTTTGTCGAACAGCTTCTCGAAGATAGCCCTCACATCCGAAGAGTAACCACAACGAGGGAGGAGGAAAAAAGCGAAAAGCAAAAGGGAAGGCGAGGGGAAAACGAAAAGGAGGAAGGATCACTATACTCTGTTTCACCTTAACTTGGCAGCATTGGGAAAGGAAGAAACGATGTTCATCCGCATGAAAAATAGTATATAGGATACCCTGAGGTGTTTGAAAGTTAGAATTCTGTATATCTCGCTAGTTCTCATTTACAATTGCTGTTCATAGTTAACTTGCAAACGAGAAGAAACTCTTTGTTATTTCACTTTCATTTGATCACGCTAGACTAATAACAAATCTAAAATTTGCTTTCAATAATTGTACAGCTTTGAACTAAAAGCAATTCAAAGAATACAAATCAAAGGTTATTAAAAGTTCCACTGTGCCCCTACTTCGTTTATTTTTGCTTTTATCGTGGCTCACACAAAAATACAAACTTCAGTGGACTGTAACTACATTAAGTGACATATTGATTCTAATTGCTATACTATCCTAAGAACAGAGAGAGTGGTTCTTGGAAAGGAACGTTGGTGACATCTACTATCGCGGCCAGAGATCAGACACTAACTGACAAGTTGACAACGTTCTTGGCTCTTGTCAAGTTCATAAAAGTTACGCCGATTAAAAAGCGGCGCCAAAATCTGTCACTGAGTTGCATTTTGTTTGATCAAAAAACGTCGTGAAGACGTGTAGAGGAAACCTCAAGCAGTAATGGAAAATTAAGTTATTTGCTAGTTTATACCAGATGAATTGAAATTACCCTTTTAAATTGTCAGTTATACCTTCACTTATTCGAATGTAATTTAGCACTAGATAAAAATTCATCTAAATGTAATTTTCTTAACTATATCTTCGTCATCTGACCGTGGCTCAAAATTACGTGTTGTTGTATTAGGATCCTTCTTTGAAGATTGATCCCGGACCGTCGCCAATAGCAAATACATTCAACTCTAAGTATCAAACATCTCATTAAAAACCAGAATAGAATCCCGTTTCTAGAAATGAAAGTGAACTTATTAAAGATAATATGAAATTATATTTTATATAAACTAAACAATGTTATAAATGGCCTATGCTAGCAAAAATTCGACAACTTCAAGGCTCACGATTTTCTTTAAAATAATGATTGCCCTGAGGCCTGCTCATCCGTCAAACTCTAAACTAGAAAATATGCAAAACGATCTTGTCCACAAACACTCACTAATCCCGCATCGTTTAACAATTAGAGCCACGTTTTATGCTCCATCAGAAGAGTACCGCATGTACCTAAAAAAAGTTTAATTACACGTTGCTCGGCGTGTACTGTCATGAAACGTATTTCCAGGAACGATTTCCCTGGTAATAAACTATTAAGCAGTCGCCGGAGCCTGGTGACTTAAAAATTGGCCTCTGTTGATTTTGACTGCCAGGAGGTGAAGAACCCGAATTTGATTTACAGCACTGACCCCATGGTCCGATGGCCTTTCACAGGCCCCCAACTTTCAACAATGGCGAAAGCATTCTATGGCGTGTTGCGGAGAGCAACAAAGAAAAACCCCACAGTGTTAGTGGGTTAAAAATCTAATGGAGGATGATTATAAGTAGCGAAACGTGCCCAGAGCTCCGCTTTCTTGTTTTGGTTGTTGGGGAAACATGCAAGCAGGTATTTCTAATGACTTTGTGGCAATAAAGGTATTTAATGCGTCTTTTTCTGCAGTAGCCGTCGCATTGCTGAGATGCTTCGGTCCTTTGTTTTTGCTGCTCGGCTTTCTTTCATTGGCTGGGATGTGGAAGTGGTAAGAGCGATTTGAGTGTCGCTTTGAGTGGCTAATGGGTGAGGTGTTGCAAAGCTACAAGTTCTTGTTGATGGACTGTCTGAATAAAAATTAGAGAATAGCCATTTTGTATGGCGATTATAGTAGTAAGCCTAGCTGAGTTGAAGATTTTGGTGATGCTTACAAATCTTATTAAATAAATGGATGGGTACGGGTACCGTCTACATTTATAGTGGTTGCAACAGTCTTGTCATTTTTTTGGTGCACTTCTAGTGGTGAGTTATGGTAGGTTAAGGCAAACCATCTGTAACAATTATTGTGGTTTTCTCATGGCAACCTCGGTAAACGGAAACTTAAAATTTTCATTTTGATTATTCTAGAAAGTTCTTTCAAAATCCTCTAAAGTCGTTTGATTTCATTGGTTCGTTTGAAATTTTTTCTTTGATTCCATTGGTTATTTTAATTTATTTATTTTTAATTATTTTAAAATATTTAAAATTATTATTTCAATTATTAAAATTATTAAATCAAAGGTTATTTTAAAATATCCTTTGATTAAAAAATTTATTCTTTGATTTCATTGGTACATTTAATGGTTTTTCTCCAGTTGTGTGTGTGGAATTTTATTTTACTATAATTTTTTTCATGGTAGAGTTCTGACATCTATTGTTTTTTGCCATTTCTGGAATATTTTAAAATAATTTTTTCCCCGGAACAGTTCTTACGTATCAGGTTGTATTATTTCGTGCTTTTTTGCTACCGCTATAAGCGCAGACTGTAGCTGTACCAATGGAATGTAAGGGAAGTTATAAGAAGTACCCTTTTATGCTTTCAACGCATTCGGTAATTGGTAATTATTAGTTAACGTCGTACTAGAGCAACACAACGGGCTATTGATGACGGTCCGGGATTAATCCCTTAAGAGAAAGATCCGAGGACAACACCTCGTAATTTTGAAAAACCAGCTCATTCGGAAATATTTCAAGCTATTTTGAAATAGGGTGGTTGATTGAGATCGGTTCAAAGACACATGGGCTAGATTTGGTTAAGCTGCTCTAAACACGAAACATACCACATCAAGTCATTGCAGGAAAGTTTTAATGATACATCAAAGAGAAATACACCCAGTGTAAGTAACAGGAATCCAACATGCGTCACCTGTAACTCGTGGGTTGCTAACGCATGGGCAAACACACTGAACCACGGCTACCTAAATTTTAATATGGATTTTTGTTAATTTCTAGTGTCGTGATACGAAAACAATTACTGAGCATCCTCTTACTACGTAGTGATGAGTATATACTGATATTTTTGAAAATAGTCATTAAGTTTTCAAAATATGCTTGCAACACTGCTAAATTAGAAACATTCTAAAAAGATTATTGTTTAATTTTGGCCACAGATGTTATCTTTCAGTGGAAGAATAGTTATATAAAGAAATAAAAAAATAGCTTTGAAAAAAAAAAAACTCATAGTATTAGTTAGCTAAGTCGATTCTCTCTATTCTGTTTGTGTTTTTAAAATTATTGGATCGAAGGATTTCACAAAGCATTATTATTATTTAAACTATATACTCATAACTAATCCTTGATGGCATGAATAGAAATGTATACAATCAAAACTTTTTTCTAAGCTTTTTTTTGGCCCTAATATGGTGAGTTGTATGACAGTTAATATAACTATTAGAATGTATAAAAATTATTTGTATTTGAAAGTTTGAACAAGTAATAACTGAATTAAAGATTTGCAACGAAATAAGGATTAACTTTACTCATCAATATTGCATTTTTCTGCAATATTCTTGATGATTATTACTATAGGTTAATTTTTTTTTTAAATAAAGCATTATTTTATTCTTGAATTATTCTAATAATATATATTTGTTATAAAAGTTATTTATAAAACACTTTTTAATCTTGTAGTTTTTATGTTTTTATGATTACGAACTCTATGTCAGACAATTAATGCTCTCTCTATTGTCTGTGTAATACTCTCTCTATGCTCTATAATTACGAACTCTATGTAACTTTTCAATTCTGTAAAAATAACGATTTACGAATTCGTTAAACTAGGGGGCCCGTCCCCTGCTCGCAAACGCTGGCCGGTACAGCTACACTCTACGTTTATGACTGATGGCAACGGATTGGCGATTTTTTTGGCGCACTTCTAGTAGCAAGTTACGATATATTAAGTCAGTCCATCTTTCGTTATTGCTGTTGTGGTTTTCATGGTAACCTCGGCAAACGGAAACTTTCGATTTTCATTTTGAATATTCTAGAAAGTTCTTCCAAAATCCGTTAAAGTAGTTTGATTTCGTTGATTCGTTTGAAATTTTTTCTTTCCTCCCATTGGTTATTTTGTTTTAAAAATATCCTTCGATTGCATTGGTCCTTTTAAATCTTTTTCTGTGATACCATTGGTCTATTTATTTGTATTTTGATAGTTGTGGAATTTTTATTTTATTCTAATAGTTTTTTCACGATAGGATTAAGAGTTTTGTTTTTTTGACCATTTTCGTTTTCATTATTTTTTTACGAAAGAATTCTGACGTTATCAGGTTGTATTATTTCTTGCTTTTTTTTTCTTTTGTAAATCTTTTTCTTTTTCAACATGCCCACTGTATTTAGTGTAATTGATAAGTTTCAGTGTATTCTCACCCAACATTCGTAGCTTAGTTTCTCTGCTGGTTCACAAATGTGTTTTGATATGTGCTTAAGCTTACTACTTTTTGTGAAATTTTTTAAAAATATACTTTTTAAAACGTTCTGAAATGTGCTCAAAAAGTATGTTGTAAAAAGAAAAAAAAATTGTGATCGAAAAAGAGTTAGGAAATATTCTTTCCTTGGCGACTTTAGAAGTTAGCCAAAAAAATCGCCTTGGCCGTTGCCATTGCTCATAAACGTAGAGTGTAGCTGTTCCCGCTGGCCAACCTTCGGAGGATTGCTTTGCAATCCTCATTGGTTCACTGCGCGAACTTTGATCGCTTCGCTCGCATCAATGAAGACATGTGTCCTAGCAGAAGGGATTGTTTACAAAATATGATATTCCAAAAAAATATTTTTCAAATGTTAAGTTATACAGTACTTCAGGAATCAGAACTCGAACAATTTGGAATTCAAATGAAAAATTTGAGCAAATTTTGACTCGAAATGTGAGCGCTGCTTTGGAAATCGAATACACAGCATTTTGTTTATCTGTATATTTCCTCAGAACTCGAGCCACCCATACACTTTTTCGTTGAGTTTGTTGTCGAAAATTATAGTGCAGACGTCTTGTTGAACTATAATTGTTGACCCTGGAAATGAACGTTTTTTAAAAATGGCTTTGAAAAGAGCTCTTGTTTTTGACATCTTGAAAGAAAGTAATGTAATAAACTTTAATTATTCATTTTTTTTCAATAAAATTTCATCCGATAACGCTATAAATTCAATTGAGACGTGAGGCAAACAAACAATCGTACAGTGTTGCCAAAACGTGATAACAAATAACGTCTTTATTGTGTGCCACGTACGAGAATTATATATATACTAGGGGGCTTGCCCCCTGCTCGCTAACGCTCGCCAACCCCCGGAGGATTGCTTCGCAATCCTCATTGGTTCGCTGCTCGAACCTATGCTCGCTTCGCTCGCCTCAATGAAAACATGTGTCCTAGCAGAAGGGATTGTTTACAAAATATGTTACCAAAAAAATGTTTTTCAAATCTAAATTTGCTGTATTACAGAAAAAATATATACAGTATTTCTAAAATCAGAATTCAAATGAAAACTTTGTGCAAATTTTGACTCGAAATGTGAGCGTTGCTTTGGAAATTGAATACCCAGAATGTTGTTTGTGTGTACATTTTCCCAGCACTCAAACGACCCACACTTTTTCATTTAGTTTGTTGCCGAAAGTTGTAGTGCAACCGTCTTGTTGAACTATAATTGTTGGCCCTGAAAAGGATCGTTTTTTAAATGTCCCTGAAAAGATCCTCCGCTTTCTTTGATTTCTATTATAAACTAACTGCAACAGCTCATTAAAATTTCTTTCTTTTTTTTCAATAAAATTTCATCCGATAACGCTATAAATTCAATCGATGCGCGAGACTTTGCGATAAACAAACAATCGTACAGTGTTGCCAAAACGCGATTACAAATAACGTCTTTTTTGCGTGCCACGTAAGAGAATTATATATATAGATATATTTATATATATACTATATGTATATGTATATATATATATATACTATATGTATATGTATATATATATATGTATATATATATATATACTATATGTATATGTGTATATATATATATATATATACACTATACACTATATGTATATGTGTATATATATATATATATATATATATATATATATATATATATGTATATATATATATATATATATATACTATATGTATATATATATATATATATGTATATATATATACTATATGTATATGTGTATATATATATATATATATATATATATATATATATACTATATGTATATGTATATATATATATACTATATGTATATGTATATATATATATGTATATATATATATATATATACTATATGTATATGTGTATATATACACTATATGTATATGTGTATATATATATATATATATATATATATATATATATATATATATATATATATGTGTGTATACATATATATACATATTTTTTTGTTGTTGAAATATACTTCTCTTTTAAATGCAACTTATACTCATTTCAAATGTAACAGAAGTATTTACATAGTAATACGAAAGATTGGTGGTTTAAAGTTTTATAATACAAGGGCCATATTTGGTCATGCTGCAACAGACACTAGACAAATAATAGATCCATACACAGAGAAAGTTTTACTGGAAGGAATAGGTTGTAATGGATCTGCTAGGATTCGAACCCGTGCCGCCTACAACTCGAACGTTGCTAGCGCAGTGGACAGACCCTCTGAGCCACGACGGTCCCTGTAATATCAAAGAGCCCTTATCCTTTTACATTTGAATTCAAGGTTAGATATAGTTGTATAGAAACAAAGATTCGAGCGAAAACCCATTCTCTATTGTTCTTTATAGATCAGTAGAAATCTACATAAAATTAAGTTTAGAACAACTTATTGTTTCCAACAAAATACGGATATGCTTTAAGGTATATTTAGAGGCATCTTTCAAAGGGCCTTGGTGCAACGTCCGTCAAGTTTGACCTGCTATGCAAGCCAGACGCTTCTTACCTAACTGAATTCCCTTCAGTTTATTTCTGTCGGTTGCTCTTGAAAACAAAGCAGAAGTCACGAGAGGCAAAGCACCGTGACTTCAAGAGAGCCTTCTTTTCGGAGCGGTTACCAACTTTTTCTCGATGCCTCTTCAAAGGAAAACTAATGACGAACTACGCAGACACACAAACACGCGCGCGCGCTGTGGAATAACAATGTAGGTTTGTGGGATGCACGAATTTCATTAGCCCGTATAACTGCGTTTTGTTGGTTCTCACGGATTCTACATGTGGGTGTGATGAACGGAGGGTTTTCTTTTTAGCTTCGGTTTTACACACAACGGGTGATAAATTGAGTTTGCGTTTTACTGGATGTTTGAGTGATAGGCTTTGAGGTTGAACTTTTGTGTAGCAATTTGAAAGTCACGTGAACTGAAGGTTGGTAGGTAGTTGAAATAATATCGGCACTGGAGCGACGCTAAGGGCTATTGGCGACTGTCCGGGGAGGGAAAGATCCGAGAACGCCTCGAAATTATGAGCCAGTTGACGAGGTCAAAACCTAAGCTCATTCTCCAAACTTCCATACCACGGCAACCTGATGATATTTGAGGTCAAGAGAGATTTAACATGCATCAGCCTCCACATTCAAGACGGGCCTTGGTTCGATCCAGTTTCGAACCTGCAGCCATCTGGTTGCTAATTCACTACTCTACATGAACTGAAGAAAATTAGTTTCCCGTGAATGCTGAATTGAGAAGAGAAGTATTCAACATTCAGAAAATAGAGGTGACGTACCGTTGTGCAAAGTCACCTCTTCCTCGCTGTCTAGAGAAACCACCTGCACCCATAATTCTTTTTAGGGGTGTCTTGACAGTGCTGAGGGTCCCCAGAGAGGGGCGATCAGGGAACGAAGAAAAGACGGGTTGTCAAGAAGAACGGATGCCTCGAGGAGTTAATGTCCTCAACTATATTTTTGGTTGCAAGGTCTTAGTTGCCCCATGATCTTTCGCTTGGAGTCGTTTGTTTTCAAGTTCTTAAAGGACATGAATTCTTGCAGAGTCATCTATACCGTGTTGGCTTGTCCGTGTCATATAATAATAATAATATTATAACACGGTATAGATGACTTCTTGCAGAGTCATCTATACCGTGTTGGCTTGTCCGTGTCATGTAATAACAATAATATTATAACACGGTATAGATGACTTCTTGCAGAGTCATCTATACCGTGTTGGCTTGTCCGTGTCATGTAATAATAATAATATTATAACACGGTATAGATGACTTCTTGCAGAGTCATCTATACCGTGTTGGCTTGTCCGTGTCATGTAATAATAATAATATTATAACACGGTATAGATGACTTCTTGCAGAGTCATCTATACCGTGTTGGCTTGTCCGTGTCATGTAATAACAATAATATTATAACACGGTATAGATGACTTCTTGCAGAGTCATCTATACCGTGTTAGCTTATCCTTATTGGCAACACGGTATAGATGACTTCTTGCAGAGTCATCTATACCGTGTTGGCTTGTCCGTGTCATGTAATAATAATAATATTATAACACGGTATAGATGACTTCTTGCAGAGTCATCTATACCGTGTTGGCTTGTCCGTGTCATGTAATAAGTACAAAAATTACCAAAATTATTATATTTTGGTTTGATAGTTATACTTTCAAAACAAAGTATGTGCGCTTTGGTATAATAATTATTCGTTAATCGACCACATTAATCAGTTCCGTATGAAGTATAAAACTTTTAGAGTCAAAAGAAAGTTATATTAATTCTCTAAAAGTGTATTCTGCAATTTTATTTGAAGTGAATGCTTAACTCTACCGGTGGTTGTCTCTTGAAGAGCTGTCGTATCATCAGCAAAACTGACCAGATCTAATCGACGAGATATCTCGTCATTAGAAGAGAAAATTGACCAGATCTGAGGGACGAGATATCTCGTCATTAGAAGGGAAAACTTGATCTCGTTATTATAAAAAGAATTGTCAGTATCTTGATTAGCAAATTAAGGAGATCTTGATAGACGAAGTGCTTCGCCGAAATCACTTGGAAGGTCAAGCAAATATTTAAAAATAGTTTTTGTGATGTCCGACTTCTGACCTCCTTGTCCTTCATCACTACACGCTTGACAAGATATAGACAAGTTAGATCTTGATGGACGAGATAATTATCGCGTCGAAACCACTTGGAGGATTAAGCTGTTCAATTTTTCTCAGTGGCCAGAAAAGCCGAAATCCAATCTACTGAATAATGTAAAGTAAGAAGATTGGTCGTTAAATTTACGTCGCATTGGAACAAAGCAACGGGCTATTGGAGACGCGAAAAGTACGATTTTATGGCGCAATTTCAGTCTGAATCTCTGCAATGTGAAAATGAAGTCATTCACATTCGAATTATAATACACCTGAAGTTGGACAGTGTAATCAAAATACCTTGAATTACTTGTAAATAAGTTTTCATCAGAATTCACAAAAAGTGTTCGCTTCCGTATAATTCACGGTAAAGTTCTCATGATCCTTTCACATACAATTTAGCTGATGGTACTTTACGATTGCCCGTTAATCTCCCAGAGCAGTTTGAATCCCATTAGCGAAACTACGTTTTTTTGTACACACGCACCCTGTGATTTACTTGTGGAAAACAGTTGGTATTCACTTCATTGCACTCGTGTGAGCAATTACCAGCAGGAGTTGCTATGTGGGGGTTCCATTAGAAAGTTACAAATCGCTAACCGTATTCGAAAATGAAAACTAGAAGGAAGGAAAACAAGGTTAGCAGTAGAAAGTTCTTTTAAATGATGTTAGATGTAGGTCTCTCAAGGTTTAAATGAGAGACTTCAGCCGAATAATGCCGAAATCTAAATCTCTGCACAGGTTAGAAAAAAGAAGGAACTCGTGCTTGAGTTATTTTTGATTTGTTCTTCATCAGTTAATCTGGTTTATCATGTAGTGCTTGTTGTCATTTGAAAGTCGATGTGTTAGGTGTTAATTTCTAAATTTATGTATAGATTTTTTAGAACTTACATTTTAATATGGAGATAATAATTGAAAATTCATCATTTGACTCTTCACTGGAATATTGAGTACTGTTGCCACGTTAGTCTCCTTGAAATCGGACCCGAAGTTCCAGAAGGTCTTCAAGGGCCAGAGAAGCTCGCGATGAAAGGTGACCGAAGTATGTGAAATTAACATCGATAGAGAAACCACCACTCCAATATCCGGACTGCGAACAGGACATTCTAAAGCATGAAATTGAACTGTGACGGAACCAGAACGTATCGACTATGTAACTGTCTGGGCATTGAAGTCACACCTAGTCATATATTCACTTGCCCTTCTATAGTAGCTGCTCTTAAAACAATCGATTACAGTCCCTAAAACAGGTTTTTATAGCTAGGAAATAATCGACATCGTCAAAACTGTACAAAATGAACATGGCGAAAGACTAAGAAATGAACACAACAATTAAAGGTAACAAAAGAAGCCACTCAAAAAAATACGAAATGAAACCACACACAAAATTAATACCAGGATAACAAAAACAAACCAAGAACAGAAGCAATCGCACTTTTCAGAATTAGAACTGGACATGATTGCTTTACAGCACACCCAGAGAGAATTGGAATACATTTCCCCTGAAATGCACAGATTACAGAACTTCCAATGAATGAGGACCACCTCCTAGTATGCTCGGCATGACCAAATATGGCCCTTGCGCCATAAAACCCAACCAACCTGATCTGCTTGGGCTTGGATCTTACTCAACAACAGGCCCAGAACCTCTCTAATACTTAAAGATTGGGATATCAGAGATAAAATGATGTGCAGCACCTCTGTAGTGAGGTTCCTCTCTGTAGTGAGGTTCCGACGAGAATCAGTCGACCTTGGGTCAGTCGATTTTTAAAAAGGTGTGAAAGCTCTTTTAGAGAAGGCGCCTTATACAAAATCATAAATGGCATGGATGGTTCCTGCAGTCATCTCGTTATCACTGCTATCACTTTCGACACAACTATAAACTCAGATGCAGAATCAGAGCTAAAAACGTCAGTTGGGGTAGCATTTTGCTTAGGTTCCAACCAATACAATAAATAAAATAATGGAATCTTTCAAAACTACATAACTCAAAAGCCAACTCGGTCTACACATTTGCTATAGGACCAAAACATTTTAAACCGAAATGTTACTGAAATCCTTTCACACATTGAATAAACCCCAGTTGCTCGTGCAGTGAATTGTATGCACTTGCAGCAGAAGCTTCACATCGCACATAGAAACGCAACCATCTGAATGAAGGGTACTCTAAATCCCAAATTAATCTCAACAAAAAATGACTACCAAGGAACGAGATGCGACTACTTTATGGATGTTTACCAACTGGACGATGTAACAGAAACAGAAACAGAGACAGAAACAGTATGTCCAAACCATCCTTCTATTTAAACAGCACAAAAAACAACATTTTAAAATAATGTAGGGCAGTCAAACGGAACTAATTAAATGTTCCTAGAAAAGAAAAACGGCACACTAACTCAAATATAAATCATTAAAGATCCAATTGGAAAATAGAGTAACCATCGTAAGGATAAAAAATGACGTTCAAATAAAAGCTATTTGTTTTGCAGCTTTTTGCAATCCAGGTGATTTTTCACGCTTAGGTGCATCTAAATCAAAATATATTCCATTCCCAGTTGCTTCATTCGAAGCGATCTCTTCTTTTATTTTGGTTATCTAATGTCCTATTTTACTTACGCGGAGGCGTCCTGAATTCCGGTGAATTATGGTAAAAGCTACCTAACTGGGTATGCTGAAAAGTATCAAACATAATTTTTCATCTGGCAAGTGTGATCATCGTACAGAAAGAGAAATGGCTAGATTTTGTTTGTTCTTTCTAGAACATTTTATTTCAATGAATCAAAACTACCTCAGGGATAAATACTGGACCAGTTGTGAAAGTTCTATAAAATGTATTTTTTGTTTGAATGGTAACCTATAAAAAACGATAGGAGGTAGGATTAACTATCACTTTTGAGAACATGTAATAAAAATAAATGATTATAGGTCCAAGCCATTTTTAAATGATGAAGACGTAGTTATACATTCTAATTGGGGTAATCGACTTCTTTAAAGCCGAATACAGCGTTTAAGCTGAATCAGCGTTTTTTAATAGAGGGAAAAGTGACAAAAGGTTTTTGAGCAAAGGGATAACGGATAAAAGCAATATATTATTATTTAGATTTATGTAAGACAAGTCTTAAAGACTCTTTATTTTTTGGGTCTGATTTTAAATACTGTCTATCTATACCATTAAGAATCGTTTGGATTTTGATTACATTATTTGATAATGGTCTCAATTATGTAAAATCTTTCACATTTTACTGTCATTTGGTACATCAAGTTAATCAATCTTAACTTATTTACAGTATAGTCGCAATTATTGGGATTGCGTGTTACTGTCTAAAAATCTTTATTTTGCATGTCGTAACTTACAAATTCAGGTATAAAATTCCGTATATTATTAATGTATTAATTTTCAAGATAAAGAACAATTACTGCTGAACTATAAATTGAGTTTACTTAACTTAAATTTCATTTCCTCTTTATCTATCTCGATTAAATGGATGCTTAATCAAACAATTTTAAAACGTTTAATAAAGGAATTTTGCAGTAATGTGTGTGATGGGTTTGTTTAAAATTTTTCACAAGCATTAAAACGTAAAAATTTAAATTTGATTTTACATAAAAAGTTCTTGACTTTAAGCAGGATCTTTCGTAAAATTTTTCATGCTTAAACCTACGCAAGCAGCTTTTGACATAACATTTCATTTGCAAAAAGAGCGTCTTTAACCCTTATGGTGGTTGCCTTGACGACGTATGTCACCATTAACAAAACTGACCACATCTTGGTAGGCGAGATATAGCGTCATTAGGAGAAAACTGACCAAATCTTGATATCAACATCATAAAAAATTGGTAATATCTTGATGATGAGTTATCTCGTCATTAGCAAATTGAGGAGATTTTGATGGACGAGATATCTCGTCAAAATTACTTGGAAGGTCAATCATATATTTAAAAATAGTTTTGTGATGTCCGGACCTTGTTCTTCAGCACTACAAGCGGGTATTTGTGAAGGATCACTCAGTGAGAATAAGCTGCTGTTACTTCAAATCCTAAGTGATATCTCTTACACACCGAGATTTGAACCCAGGATTTACTGTGTGTCAAACAGACGCTGCGGACATTATACCAGTTAGGTGGCGGATTTAAAAAAACTGATGGTCATGAAAAAATGATCATTACGATAAGTTTTTTTCAACTGTTTTCAGATATTTAGAGGTATATTTCTGTGCTCAAATGGAAAAATGTTATGTCATTTTTTAATTTTTCGTGACAGCAATTTTAAGATTCAAGATTCAACATATGGTTCTGAATTATTACATCTTTTTCCACCTTTGCTTTCTCATAAACTGAAATAAAAAGACTTACGACATTTAGCCACCTTCTAAACATTAACAAACCAGACTCCAGAATGGGACTTACTCAATTTTTTGGGAAAAGTGACTTATAACATTTTGCCATCTAAGCACAGATTTTACCTGTATGGTTTTTAACTTCAATTTTCACTGATTTAACTAGGTTCGGCAAGTGTTTTCGATAGCTTATTAATTCTAAAATCATTACGGGAAGGATTCGAGTTCCGTGGGCTCTTTCCCTAAAAGTACCCCTGCCATTGTTGTGTGCTTTATGAATTAGTTCTTATATTCAAATTATTAAGAACAAAATAAGCAAATCCAAAAGTATCTATTATCGCAATCTTAATAAGAACCCACACATAACGAACAAGTATAAATTAATAATATAGGAACATTTGTGAATAGGCTTATTTGTTTAAAGTTGGAGGCATACTGCGCCTCTCTTTCGCCCGCCTCTATCTATATAAAAAAAGTGTTTGTGTATCGTGATTAATTTACACTCATTTCAAGTTATTTATCCCTTTTTTTTGGGTCCTTCTAATTAAAAATCAGTGTCTTGGCGTTTGGTGTCCGTACTGCGTCCAAACGACTGAGTATATTTTCATGAAACTTCACATACTGTATGTACTTTCATTTGATGACAGAACTTTGTTGTGTCTGTCCGTCTTCTCATATTACGTCTGCTTTTATGTCTGTGTGTTTGTGTAAGTATCACATAAACCTTATTTTAAAAGTGTTTTAATAAATTTTTAAGTATTTTGTAAATAGTATTTTCATTTAGTGATTATAATATTTAAATTTCATTTTATTTACATATTTAGACAAGACATTTTTCTACGAAAGAAAAGTGGTAAGTCTGACCACTTTCAATCAACCTGATTGTTCTGGTCGTTTTTTCAATGTATAGTTAACCAATTCAACTCGAGTATAAGCTCGGGTAATTCTTCTACTATTTTCTAACTTCGTAACCTTTTTTTCAATGTACAATTACCAATTCAACCCGAGTAAAAGTTCAGATAATTCTGCTACTATTTTCTAACTTCGTACAACGTAACTTAGTAAGTTCGCGTAATTCTGCAACTATTTTCTAACTTTGTACAACTTAACTTCGTTACCTTTTTTTCAATGTATAGTTATCAATTCAATCCGAGTAAGTTCGGGTAATTCTGCTACTATTTTCTAACTTCGTACAACGTAACTTCGTAACCTTTTTTTCAATGTATAGTTAACAATTCAACCCAAGTAAGTTCGGGTAATTCTGCTACTATTTTCTAACTTCGTACTACGAACTTCGTAACTTTTTTTTATATGAATAGTTACCAATTCAACCCGAGTAAGTTCGGGTAATTCTGCTACTATTTTCTAACTTCGTAACCTTTTTTTACATATTTAGACAAAACATTTCTCTACGAAAGAAAAGTGGTAATTCTGACCACTTTTAATCAACGTAATTGTTCTGATCGTTTTTTCAATGTATAGTTAACCAATTCAACCAGAATAACTTCGGGTAATTCTGCTACTATTTTCTAACTTCCTACAAGTGCACGCCCAAAACACCGCTATCAAACGGCCCAGAATTTCAGCGGTAAAAACAACCGGCTTTTGGAACTGTACTAAGGGTGATTTCCCCATTTTTGGGTCTTTTTGACATACTTCAAATCGATGGTAACTTTTGGATTTAAACTTCCGTTACCACAGCTGACTGAACCGGAGCCCAACTATCAGAATGAGCGAACACAGCAACTGCACAAGGGGATGAATAAAAATGGAAATTTGCACTGAATGCTAATGTTGTAAGATCTCCTGATGCAATTCGTGTGCCCTCTTTCACAAAAACAAGGAAAGGGGTTTTAAGCGTAGATTTAGTGTCAGCTTTCAATAGAATGGGTCTACAATATTTTGTTTCCGGTATTAGCACTCCTGTGCTGTCACTGACGTGGACGTGCAAGCTCTTTATGTAGCTTCAACAAACGGTGGTGAGTTTTTTTTCGAAGCTGTTTGAAAAACGAAAACTCGTGGTCCAGGAAAACGAATTCGAAGGGTCTGTATAAGTGACAAGTTCCGCTTTTACTTTTTAGAACAAAATTCGATTCGATCAACATGATCCGCAAACTTACGGAATATCTATGTTGGAAATTTTAGGACACTTTTTCCGCCTATCGTTGGAATAATCACTAGATTGGCTAATTCTAAGGTTTCGTTTGAAAATACATCGAATTAAGTACAGTGTAGCTGTTAAAAATATTAAACCACGCCCACATGCGACGTATGTTGCATTGTTTGAAAAATGTTTACGCCTGTTATTGCAAAAAAGTTATATAAATGGTTTCGTTTCCAAAAAAACCTGAAAAAAGCATATACATAAACAAATTAGAGTTGGATCCGCCCATACGGTGATTCTTAACCTATTTTAAAGATACGTTTCCTACCCATTGTTTAACTAGTTTCCATAATAGGTGACAAATTCAAACGATATAAAAAGCATTGTTGAAAAATTACCTATAAAATATTAAAGGGAAAAAAACTCTTGATAGTTATCCATATTAATTTCTGATCTAACTCTTTAGAATGGATTAAATTTAGCCTAAAACTAAATTAGATAAAGATTAGTTCGTCAGTTATAGTGAAACTCTTTTCTTTTTCCTTCAGCTGATCAGATTTTTTTACATTCATTGTTATTATTTATTTCTCTTTCAAGAATATATCTTTAAATTACCAAATGCAAACAAAATGATCATCATATGGGATCATAGTGCCGTATCCTTTAAAAATGAAACCTATAATATTAATTAA
Source organism: Metellina segmentata (assembly GCA_947359465.1). Taxonomy (NCBI): domain Eukaryota; kingdom Metazoa; phylum Arthropoda; class Arachnida; order Araneae; family Tetragnathidae; genus Metellina; species Metellina segmentata. Next base: position 73,002,964 of record OX375882.1, read on the forward strand.
ACAAATAAAATTCGAGTTTTATTAATTCTGTTTCCAACTTAGAAAGTATTTTTTAATCTAAAAATGAAAGGACACTAGCTCAGCATTTCTATTGTTGTTAATATTTTATTAAAAGGAACAATGAGAACTGAAAATATTCCACCTCGTTGATCTAATAAAAATAACAACTGTGCTTTGCTGATTTATTCGAAAACAAATAAATATTATTGTTGCATTTCTTTCTATTATTATATTTCTATTCAGGGAAGTACCAAACATTCTGATCTGATTATCTCAAGTTACTTATTATACCTAATAAGCACAAAGCACTAGGATTAAGCTGTCACAGTAGGTGGATTTCGACACTGAATGATCTTATTTCGAAAACAATTCGTAGTTTTTTTCCAGCTTACTTCAGGAAGTAACTGGTCGGGCGTTGAAATGAGCAAGGATTATAGACCTTTATTTAAATGACCAATCGATGTAGATTTTACGATCCGCAGTTGCTATGGTGACCAGCTGTGTTTATATTATATTCACCGCGTTGTAATGTCCGAATGAAAGCACGCTAAGCCGCCATTAAAAAGTACTATTTTACGAAAGGATTCATTTGATTCGAAACTTTTTATTCTTTAAGAAGGAGAACTTGTTATAAATATATTACGTATTTGTGTAGAGGATGGGTCATTATGTTCCTTTCAAGTTCATATAGAAGGAAGTATTGTTGGGGTGAGAGGATATATTTAGATACGCATGAGGGATACATTCAAATACAAAGAATAAACTTTCGAATTAGCATACAGTCAAAAATCTATGCCTTAGAAGTTATGTTTATGTTAGTGAACTGGATTGACAGTGTTCGGTTTGTTGCTGAACGGTCATTTTTGACGTCACGAGGCCTAATTAAACTTGGATGTGCAAGGAGATCAACTGTTATGTGGTAACCGAATTTATTTTATGTCTGCAGTTTTTTAATGCAACTTTGAAAAGGTAGGTAGTTGCATTAACGTCGCACTAGTTCAACACAAATGGGATATTGCCGACGGTCTGGGATCAATCCCGATGGAAAAAATCTGAGCAACTTTGAAATGGAACAATACAGATTGCTGAGGATAGTCAAACTAATAAAGGACTGCCATTTGTACTGATTTTTTTGTTGGGGCATTTTATTATAATTTACCAGATGGATTGATATAAGAATAGATGCAAGCAATTGAGGAACGTGAGCGCAGATGGCATGAGTCTGATAGTTTTCACAAATACCTCCCGTTTCATCAGTTTTGAACACAATGCAACACTGACCGTTTCTTAAGAAATATGTAAAGCAGACTATAAAGGAATAATTGAGCTATTAGCATATCGAATCAGAAATCGCAATCTGAAATAAGGGCATTAACATGCTTCGGTAAAAGCAAATTACATCGTGCGAAAATAATTCGAAATCAAGCTCTTTAAATTTCCACACTCGAGAGCTACCAATTGAGTAGACTACCTGTTTCCCATCCTCCAGAGACAGCACGAAGGAATCATTCTCCAAATTGATTCATCCACTCACAGAAAAAGGGTTTTGACAGCCAATTTGTCTGTCTAAAACCCATTTTCTCTACAACCTAAGACTTTCGGTTCTTTTGTGACTTGATGGAAGATTGTGCATCAGTGGCGTTTCACTTAATTGACATCTTAACCGTCCCAGCCACAAAAAACCCCGGAGTACAGACCAAACCCTCAATGATATCCTCTCCTCTTCTTGCCCAAGTAATCAAAAAGTTACTGACCCACCTGCATGAAAAGCGCCTGAAAACAATTTAAAGGCAAAAATGCGACAGTGAAATCATAATTGAGTGCTCGAAATTACTTCTCGCGGCCGTTGGACTTGGGGTTACCATTGTGGCGTAAAAAACCGAGTCCCATTGAAACCGTCCCCTTTGTGGACGGATGGATTCCATTCGAAAGCTTTGTTGTTCGACTGTTCTCTGATGGAATGGAATCATTACCACGCCATTTTGAGAAGTGGACGCTGGTTATTATCTGGGGGGTGACTGGAGAAGACTTGCCATTAGAAGGAACAAATCGTGCGATACCACCCGTCATTGCCAAATTTCGTGGCATATTAGAAGAAAACCACTGAAGATTATTTCGCTTCAATTCTGTCGAGTATCAGGGCATTGACTTTTAAAATATGCTTTCACATTAACAGCTATTCGGTTTTATTTTGCGGATGTGTTCGAAATTAGCGATCGTTAGTCGTATTTTGCTCCCCTAACCCTCCAAATGGACGAGATACCTCGTCCATCAAGATCTAATCAAGTTTGCTATATATCGTCATCAAGACATTGACAATTTTAGGATGAAGACGAGATCGAGATCTGGTCAATGTTCTTCTAATGAAGAGATACATCGTCCACCAAGATCTAATCAAGTTTGCTATATATCGTCATCAAGACATTGACAATTTTAGGATGAAGACGAGATCGAGATCTGGTCAATGTTCTTCTAATGAAGAGATACATCGTCCACCAAGATCTAATCAAGTTTGCTATATATCGTCATCAAGACATTGACAATTTTAGGATGAAGACGAGATCGAGATCGGGTCAATGTTCTTCTAATGAAGAGATACATCGTCCACCAAGATCTAATCAAGTTTGCTATATATCGTCATCAAGACATTGACAATTTTAGGATGAAGACGAGATCGAGATCGGGTCAATGTTCTTCTAATGAAGAGATACCTCGTCCATCAAGATCTAATCAAGTTTGCTATATATCGTCATCAAGACATTGACAATTTTAGGATGAAGACGAGATCGAGATCGGGTCAATGTTCTTCTAATGAAGAGATACATCGTCCACCAAGATCTAATCAAGTTTGCTATATATCGTCATCAAGACATTGACAATTTTAGGATGAAGACGAGATCGAGATCGGGTCAATGTTCTTCTAATGAAGAGATACATCGTCCACCAAGATCTAATCAAGTTTGCTATATATCGTCATCAAGACATTGACAATTTTAGGATGAAGACGAGATCGAGATCGGGTCAATGTTCTTCTAATGAAGAGATACCTCGTCCATCAAGATCTAATCAAGTTTGCTATATATCGTCATCAAGACATTGACAATTTTAGGATGAAGACGAGATCGAGATCGGGTCAATGTTCTTCTAATGAAGAGATACATCGTCCACCAAGATCTGGTCAGTTTTGGTGATGACAAGATACCTCGTACAGATAGCCACCAGGAGGGAAAAGTTTTGTTTTGACGACCGAGTTTTTAGACACAGTCGTCATTTTTGACACCTAAGTTTTCTAAATATTTTCGTTGGCATGACGTAAATTCAGGCCTCTAAACCATTTATTCTGTCTTCTAACAATCTGTTTTTTAATGTATAGGTAATGTTTTGAAAACAATCCATACAACAAAGGCAAAACAATAACCAAAGTACCAGAAAATACTTTCAAAGAAACACAGCCCTCAAATTCCACTAGTCATCGACGTCCAGGTGCTAGACAACGCAAACAAAATATTGTGCTTAAGAAGAAATAGATATGCACAAATGGTCTCAAAATAAGAAGAAGCCATAACACTATGAGTTTATACGCATCCACATGCACAAAATATGATTTGAAATTGCATCCAAGTTGAGCATTCCGGGGAAATTGACACCTTGTAGTTAAGATGTTCATAAATACTATTATTGAAATGAATTGACAGTAAAAATAACGATAGAAAATCTAACTGAGAGATATTTGTAATGGTAGAAATTGACGTTTGACGTTAAGATGTTCATAAATACTAATATTAAAATGAATTGACAATAAAAATACCGATAGCCTATCTAACTGAGAGATATTTTTCACTAAAGTTAAGAATTTGTTTATACATGTTGGATAGTTATACTGAGTTAAACACTTTTCAAACTAAATTTACAAAAAATATAAGGACAACGGTACTGTTGCCATGGTAGATTTTTACTAGAAGGGGAAAATTTTTGCATTAATATTTAGTGTTATGCTGGTTAGATCAAATTATAAAATTTTCTCTCTATGAATAAAAATGCAAAAAATACAATCGATCGCCATAAATGTCGATAAATATAATTAATTTATTTACAAATACATTTTCAAAATAATTTGATTGACCTTTATCTCTTCAATTTATATCAGGTCGCGTAACCTAAATAATAATTATTTAAAAATTTCGAAGAAAAAATAAGCACGTGAAATAAATCATAAACAATACAAGAACGACGTTGAAGTATGAAACTTTTTAAAACTTACTTGTGATTAAATCGATTGACTTTCAAGCATGTAAAGTAGAAATGTAACGAACAATCAAGTGATACTACATACTTGAATTTCCAAAACCGAAACAATTTTTACAGCTGTGAACAGAAAGGAAATAATCCAAGAGTGTTTGCTTCGAAATTCAATCATACAAGATAGTAGTGAGCAATCACGAATGGGTCTGTGTTAAGAATGTGACAGTTTGTGATCCAGTTTTGTACTCTGGGGATACTTTCTCACATGTGATTGCATGGCTGCTATGGTAATTTTCAGCTATTGCATGCTACGTTTTCCCAATGACACAGCACATAGTTCACTGTCAGTTGAATCTAGCTGTTGGGATGACAGATTTAAGCCAAGGCTGAGGCCACTTTCATGCTGATGCTTTTTGATGACAATAGGTATTTCTAGATGAGGCGGGGGACTTTTAATTTCATTATCTAACGTATTTAATTTTCATGGATCTTGGGTAAAAAAAACTACGGGACAAATTTTTATTAAATAACGTATCAATATTTCTAGCATTATAGAAACTTTGAATTATATAAATATATTTAGTTTTGTTCATATTATTCAGGTTTCTATCACATTAAAATTCTGCACGTCTTAGTTTCTGAATGCCCTCAGATGTATTGTAACGCTGTTGTAACAGGTAAGATGTTTATGTCTTTCACTGACTTGAGATTGTATTCTACTGACCTCATCTTTCATTATTATTGAGCTTCGAATAGAAAAAAGAACTGAAGTAAATAAAAAGCGAACGTATAGTGTAACAATATTTCATAGGTACTTTGAAATTAATGAAATATATTTAGTTTTTCTGCTCAGGTTTCGGACACATTAATGTTCTAAGCTTTCTGAACTACGTAAGATATGTTGAAACACTATTGCAACAGACAAGATTTCGGGTCTTCTGCCAAAGATGATAATTTAAAATAAAGAAATTAATGCTACGAAAGGGAGCTAATGTAATTTATTATTAACATAGCTATCAGATAGCAGACGATAATATCAGTCAATAAAACTGTTCTTTAAAACATGAATTGAATGTTTAAATTAATTCCTCGCATTGAGAGACCAAACACATTTATCTGAAAAGAACTCAAAGGGATATTTTATTCTAAGAACTAAACAATAGTTTGCGAGTCAATAATATAATATGGAAAAGTAAAGACAACTGAATAGTGAAATAAAACAAATCTACTTTTTTTTTCCACAAAATAAAACCAGTTTTCGATAGCTCAAAATGAGAAATCATGCAAGACAAAAAAGGCAATTCTACACTTTTTAAAAGCTTGTTTTCCTTTACTCTTTATATTTAGAGATACCATTTAGTCAAATGATATATAAGCAGATAATTGGAAAAAAAATCTTTTGTTGAACATTTTGGATTGCGTCCTATAAACGGTGTTCAATTCTTGGAAGCCATCATACAAAAAGAGAAGTGATTTTTGGGTCATTGGACGTTCACTACTTCTAGGTGAGAAATAGGTTTCAATCTATTATTCTTTTTTCACAATTGCACATTAAGCCATTCCAGTAGCAGAAAATAAATGGCGTAGAAAATCGATTCTTTAATTCACGGTCTATCGGGAATTTTCCACCGTGATACCATTAGGGTGCAAAACTTTTTTAAGAATCTGTTGGCATCAAATGCATTCCTTTTTTACGAAGGCAACTTTTTACGTTTAGATTGTTTACCTTTGTGTTGCAATCTGAGGCTCAATAATAGAGAACTTCTAGAGCGTTTTTTTTTCTCTTTTCATGGATTGAGTTAACTGTGTTAAACATAAAAAGATTCAATTCAGTTTTCTTTGAATGAGTTTTAAAAATAAAAAAATAGATGAAGTTCTAAGAATGAAATAGGGAGAATTTTTGAAGCATATCTTAATTATAATGAAGTGAACTTTGAATAGTCTTAGCGCATTTAGCATTCATTCTCGAAGAAAAACAAGAATGAAGCTTTTTGGGTAGCTAAAAATTCAGAGATATATCTTCATAGATTTCACTGTAAAAAGTATTGAGTTACACAAATTATTAAATGTAATTACGCTCTTTGAAATTTTAGATAGTACCGGTATTATTGTTATTGAATTTTTGGTTATGGGTAACTTTTATTTGAAATATTCCATAAAGAGCATTATTTCACTTGTATAAGACTATTACAAAAACTTAAAAAAAATATAACTATTCCACCACAGGCTCTTTTGAACTATATCGTTGGTTTGCCAAGTGAAACTCACTAACTTAAAAACAAAGTTCTGTGAAAATGAAGGAGAAAAAATATAATCTTCAAACAATTTCAAAAATTGCAATTTTATTGTTTTAAGCGTTTAACCAGTTAACAATTATTTATTGCACTTTGCATTTACTCAACTTATCAAGAATTTAGAGTTATATCAATATATCGCACCCCGGCAAGAATAGTTACACAACTAAAAATTGAAGAATTTGAGAAACATCAACTTAGAGGATGCTATAAAACTTATATTGAAATAGTATAAGCTTCTTTTAAATTTTAGGTAAGTATTTAGGGTCATAACTTCTATTATATTCTATAGAATAGTAATATAACACACTGTGGCACCTCATACACATTTTTCAATGACATAACATCAAAATTTTAATTTTTTGATTTGTGTCACTTTTCTTGCAGGGTTGCGATATGATTATGTACCATTATTGCTGCTTATTTTAGTAAAATTATAAAAATAATGTTCATTTATTCATTATTATTCTTCTAAAAAAATGGGGTTTCTAAGTGTTTCTCATAAAGAAATCTAATCTTATGCCAAGAAAAAAACTGATCTAATGGACTAAAACTCTCTAAAATTCACCATATATTGGTTTGGAAAAAATAGAAAACTTACATTTGAAGATTTCGACAGTTTTTACAAACTAGACAGAATGTGAAGATATTACTTCCCCTTCTCAAATGCTTTCACCTGAAAAACGTGAGGTTAACTTAAAATGCAGTTTATCTCTGCTTTGGCGATGTTTGGCGTTTAATCTAAATGGTGTTATGTCAACTGAAATTCATTCTTTGGAATTTTTGTTGGAATAATATAAAAAACTAGCCGTGACGTCATGTTCAGAATACCTACAGTAAGCACATGCCCTACAAAAACACTACCCCACCAACATTTAAATTGACAGAAATACTATAGCCTCTCATATTTGTTAAGCTCAAAATAAGACTGTTTCAGGCAAATAAATTATTTAAGGTATGCTTAGGGCATGTTTCTACTGAAGGAATCGCCAAAGAATCCATTTTAAGAAGGTCCCTGGTGAAAGGAATGACGATGTAATTGTAATTCTGTCACAAGTTCCTCCCTAACTTTGTTCCTATTGATTGAAAGCATATGAGTTTGCACGTGCAGTTCACGAAGCAGCAGGTTCAAAGACCATATAAGAATCGCGTTCTAAGACGATATGAGAACAACACTCATTTTTTTTCAATCCAATTACGACTCAGGGAAGTAAATACTAAGGAAGTCTCTTATTCCAAACACACGAAGATAAAAGGTTATCGCTGATTGATGCGTACAGAAGAAATAAATAGCTTTTGAATCGCTAGACTTTCGAAAACTATCGGGATGTCGTCACGTTGGGCATTTTTCGCGGTTTCGATGATTACAGAGCTGAAATATTAGATTTTTTTTTCTAATCGATCAAGTGGTTTTCAATTCTTCGATAATTACATTACTTAGATGTCCATGTTCGGGTTTACTCAAATGGACTCGGTATTTTATCTTGCGGTAAGGGTTTTAGTATTTTATTCACTTTCTTAACTATATATATTATATATATTGAATATGTAAGAAAAACATTCCAAATAAGAATTAGTAACCGTTTTTACTCAAATGGATAAACATATGAAAGCAGCATATTTATACATAGGAAATGGTAAATTGTAGAATCTTCAATCAATATGAGAGGCATTGCCTACCAAGCTAAATGTAGTGGCCATAGTACTGCGCTAATTTTTCTGTCTTGTTTTACTTTTTCTCATCAGTTTTATGTAACGTTCGAGCGTACTTTTGTTACTAAATTTTGTATTGCGGACTTCGTGTTTTGCCTGCCATTGGAAACAAGCAGCGATTTAATGATATTGAAAAGTCACTTTTAGTGTATCTAAATGAAGTGTAACGAATCTGTAAGGAACCACCAATTGATATAGATCACCGGGGAAAATGAAATGCCTCCAGAGCCCACAGTCAATTTGACAAAAAATAACTCAATCGAGCCCTACAATTCGAACCACACCACCGGTAAATTTGACACAGATTCTCAGGGTTGATGTTTTTTTATTGAGCAGAAATCATCTCAGAGTGTCTGAAGAGGAACAAACAGAAGGACATGGACAGGAAAGGCAATAACGATTCCCCATATGGGGCAGTAAAAAGACTGGACTAGACTATGAACCACAAATTTAAAGTAGATCACTGGAGGAAATATTATGCCTCCTATTCACTCTGACGAAAAATAACCCAATCGAACACTACAATTTGAACCCTATAATGGTGCCGACCAGAAAAGAAAAAGGCCTCTCAGATGAGATTAAAATCACAGAGCAGGAACCACAGAATTGTTTACTAGCACCACGAGTGAAAACTTGGAAATTTTCACAGGTCGATAAAGTCACTGCCCTTAACACCATTTCCGCGAGAAACGACCGTGGAACTTTCCCAACAAATCTTCTAAAAAAAAGTAGCAGTTAACTTCCATGGCCAAAAAAAAAAAAAAAAAAAAAAAGCAACCACAGCTCAATTCGTCACTCGGAATGGAGTTGCCAAGCCATCGTCTCCTGCAATAAAGATATCCACCAAATGATTCCTCCATGTCGGAACTGGGAAGAAATTGGTCAGTGCTTTGACCGCCATTACAGAACTCATTTACAAGTCGTCGATCGCTGAGAGTGTGGATGGCTCTTTTTCACCATTTCAATCTTCCAGTTCCGTCAACCACGTGTGATCGGCAACTGTGAAGTAATAAAAACATCATTAAGACGTGGTTTTAGCCCCTTGTTTATTCTCCAGCGAAAATATTTAGATCTCGGATTCAATGGCCACGATGAACATCATTTAGGATACACTAACCTTTTGGGGTGCTCAGTAATGTTGGTACACGGAAGGATTCGAAGAAGCGCCCATGTGCTTAGGTCTTTTTCTGATGAAGCCATCAGCATGCCTATCTGGTGGAGCTTGCTTATTAAGTGTTTCGCGTTACTGGTCTGATGGCCTACAAGCAGAGCATTAGATTTTTGTAACGATTACTATTTGCGGGTAATTTCAGATCAGTGATGATTAAGACGAAGCTGGTAGCTAATGTGCAGGGAAAAGTATTTTGGGTGTTGCCTGGATTGATTTTAACTGAATTATATATAGTTAAAAAGTACTTTTATTTTTTGCGTTCCACATCGCTCAAAAATGAGAGATCTTGATCCATTTTGTTCATCCATATTCTTTCTGTATGAGTTAACACCCGAGTTTTGATATATTTCACGGGCTTCTAGTGATATCTTAGTTCAATCTCATGTACGGCCTAGCTTAATAATTTATAAAGAGAATCGAGTTATTTTCTGACAGTATTTTTGCTTGGGATCAAAATTACTTGTCCCTCAATAAAATATACGCTGGGCCGTTCCTGAATTGTGGGCAACACTTGTGCGTAGACAGGAAGAAATATGGGCAGCTAACTAAAAAAATAGTACTGAAGGAATGAAAGTAAAGGCTCCTTCGATGAAGAGGCCAACGCTTTCGAAATAAAATATTACTGCATTTATTACCAATAAATAGGCGTATAATGAGGCAGAATAAAAAACAATAGTTTAATGTTTAAATTTTTTAGTATATATATATATCAAGGCCGGTTTATTTGGAACATCAATGCTTTTGAGGACATGTTATTGAGGTTTTCACATGGCTAGTCATTACCTCAGGTTGGTTGTGATTTTAATGGCTCAAGGGTCATATTTGGCCAAGCTGAGCCAAACAACACCTCGGGAATGGTCTTGCTAAAAATATTATATTTCCTGAATATATAATACATATTTTGACATAAAATTAGTATCCATTATTGTTTTTTTTCTCATGGAAATTGGAAAATCTAATTTATGCTGAAATCAAATACAGAGGTTACCATTTAAAGTAATACTACCTAAAGATTTTGATCATTTCATCGCATTGTACTAAAACATTCTTATACTGAGTTATAAAGTTCGAACTATCTGCACCAAATTTGAAAAACAGGATATTTGTAGATGCTCAGTTCTAATTTTTAACAGTTCTAAGTTTGTTCTCATGGTTATTTTCTAAGACCAGAGTTCTGAGATGGATTTTGAAATTATAATTAGATTTAATTGAAACTTTTTTTCTAAAGACTGTCCTCAACCTAGAGAAACTTTAGAATTAGCATACATAAACATGCAACATGGGTTTAATTCAAATTTTGTCTTAACTTAACACTGGGATTCTCAAATTTTATTTGCAGTAACACTGCTAAAAGATTCATGTAATGAGATGTGAAGTCTAAAATGCAGTGAGCTTTAAAGTTCGAAATGCATGCGCTAAAATTGAAAACGGGATATTTTGGGCAGGAGTTCAAAAATACATATTTTTGTTTAGAAATTATAATAAGGTTTAATTAAAGTTTTTGTTTCCAGTCAATTCCTGATAACATCAATCTTTCCAACCAAGACCCCATATTACAATTGGTGAAATCTTATTGCTATACCGCGATGAGTGAAACAGATATGCCTCCTTTCATTTGCAAGGCAATACCACACTAACATTTAACCACATTTATTAGGTGGAAGGTGTACTTTGCGGACAGTCAGAAATGATTCCACTATAATAATCCATTTAACCGTTACGTGACGAAGCAAAGAAATGGATCCCAAATGCGAAAGGAAAGCTTTTGTTGCTTGAGCGTATCGGAAAGAAAGCCATCGACTTATTCATACCTTCTCGTCGACCTTGGTCACAAACAAAAATGTCCCAATCATAAATCGGACATCCCCTTAAGTAGAAAGCAGTCTTTTTTTCACAGCTTCTTTATTTCCTTTGCCTCATCACCAGCGGAGTGTTTCAATTAAGACGAGTCTGTCCGACAGATGTCGAGGAATCTCCAAAGCCTCATGAAATTCAATTAGCGATTACAAAGATTCCGTGGCCATCTTGTTAAGAGCGACCTTTGCATTCCAAGTTCAAGGTTGCGTTTTCATTAAGCATATAAACGTAATGAGTTCTTATGGAAATGGCATCTAATGAAAGGAAACGAGGTTGAAAAAGAGGGAAAGGTTAATTTGAGACGAAAGGTTGAAGTGATTCAAGAGTTCATTAAATTCCTGGCTTCACATAAATGGGAGTGTTTGAGGATTTACGTGAATTACCGAGTAATTTATACAATACATTCTGCTCGTTATACACAATAAAATACATTTTTATTTTCTAGTAGGGAAAAATTTTTTCGACAAATCCTCAACGCTGGTTCTACTAAGTTAATATCGTGGAATAATACGAAAGGTTGTTCACCCTGAAGATTCATTCATTTACAGAACAATTGATTCTACATGCTCTGAGAGGGGGATGATTTCCAACGCCCTTTGAACTTCTTGACCAATAGAATGTTTCCAAGGATTCTTTCAACCAATTAGATATGGCTATTTAGTCACTAATGTGATGTGGCGTAAAGGCAATACTGCACTTCTCAGTTGGTAGGTATTTTCTTTAAGGTCGCACTGATGCTACACAACGGGCTATTGGTGACGGTCCTGTATGAAACCCGAAGGAAAAGATCCAAAGACAGCACCATATAATTTTGAACCACGGTCAGATGACGAGGTCACATTTGAGTTGGCACCCCACTCTCCAAATTTCCACACAACGTTAACGTGAGGACACTTAAGGCCAAGAAATTTTTAACGCTCACTAGCCTCCTTTGTATATACGGTCTTTGGATTGATTCAAACTCGCAAACATCCGGTTGATAATCCGTTACTCTAACAACCGGGCTACTGCGGTTAACTATATACAACAATAACTACATATAACAATTCAACAATTCTATTAACTACATATAACAATTCAAACCTTTTTAGCACAGGTCATGTTATCTTAAAATTTCAAGCATTACACACTCATTCAGACAACCAGAAGTTCTTTTAATCTTCGTGAATATTTTGTTTTTAACTATTTTCTCCTACACATAATTTTCATTACCTTCTTCGAATTGAGAAACCATTTTTATTTCATTGCTTTGAAGTTCCTTTGAGACAGTGCTTTAACAAAACTTTTTTACGGCGTACATAATAAAATAGATTAGCTCTCTTTAGTTTCTTGAATTGATTTTGAAGTCTCCATGTATAACACCAGAGACTGAAATTGTTTTTCGTTAAATCTTTAAAAAGAATGTACGCAACAATTTTTCTGCAAATAGATTTTTAAAACTATATAACTAATTATTTCTCGCAGGTTTATATACATTTTATTGATTTCAATGTGATAAGTAATATGTTTCAATGAAATAACCCCCTAGTGTGACGTTTTTTTTACTACCTTCAACGAAGTGTTTTGTTTTATGAGGCAAATGGATTTTTAAAACTATATAAGTATTTCTTTCTCGGAGGTTTATATACATTTAGTGATTTCAATATGATAAGTAATCTGTTTCAATGAAATAACTACTTAGTGTGACGTTTATTTCACTACCTTCAACGAAGTGTTTTGCTTTATCTCTTATCTAACAGTATTTGTTTATGTCCTTTTTATGGAATTCTTTGGACCATACATTTCTTAGTTTCTGTAAGTGGATATTTTTCTGTAGAGAAACAATTGGACGGACTGCGAAATGCTAAAACACTTTCCACACATGTATGAGAACTACAACCAAATGCGTCGAGTTTCTCCTTCAAAAGGCACTAAATTTAATGCTGTGTGCTTTTCATACCTCACTGAACCTCTTGATAGACGACACAAAAACTCCCCATTTTGCGAGAAAAGGGTTAAAACTCGTTCTTGAAAATTGTCGTCCTCTTGCGGTTAAAAGATCTAATCAAATCACTCGCCCTTTGAAATTTTTCGACACCAACCGGCGTTTCGACATCCTCTGCAGAATGCAGTAAGCGGTCTATAATTTCATTTTTATGGGCCATAAGACGGTCTATCATACATATTAGGATTTCAGACGAGCAATTTGATTCTTATCCAGGCGTTGAGAAATGGCGCACAGTTATGAGCAGATGATTAGGTAGCGAACTTTACATGTGAACTCTCCGGTTTTTGCTGTTGCTGATCGCTAGAAGCGAAATAACCGCCGTTTGGGATTGTTTAAAGATGTGTCCTTGAAAGGTCAATCTCTGAAACAGTGTGTCTGACGGCTATTAGAATTTAAAAATGTGTTTGGCAGTGCAAAGTGCCTAATAAAATCACATAAACACATATCACACTGTAGTTATTTTTATAAAGCAAGTATAAGTAAAGAAAGCAATCAATTTTAATAGTACCATCACGCCTGGGAGCAGAAAGTGCTTAAAACTGCGACAAAGTCTTTGAAGAACAATTTTTCCTTAATTTTATCTAAATTTTAGCCGATTTTTTTTAAATCATAAGTTACGATGTTCTACAGTGCAAAGCGCGCTCCTTGCCACTTCTTTTTTTCTACTCTAGTTACGGAACAACCTCCTTACACCGCCCCAAATCACCACAAACATTTTGCAAATAACACATCTTCTATGTCAATGACAAAATATTTAACGTTAAAAATCGACAGAATTGCAAGTTCTGAAAGTATGTTTTGGTTTTGAATAAATTAAGTTAATTAATTTTGATGTGTGTTTTATATGTAATACGTGTGTAGCCGTTAATTGTATTTTACGTCTGCTTTTGATTTTACTGTAATTTTCAAAATTTAAACAAAATGCCTGTAGAACAATTGTAATTGCTTGGAGTTGTGTTGCAGAACACAGAATATAATTCTGTACCTGGTCCATCACGTATTTGCAGCCTAATATAATTCCATCAGTTTTATTTAAAAAAAATTCTGACATTGAAATTTTGGTTTAAATTTTTAACGTATAAGGTATTTCATTGTTTATAACAAACTAGAAAATATTTTTGCTTTGATACATGTTTTTATTTATTGCGTGAGGTAGAGCGAGTTATTAGGTAGCTAATTTTATGCACGTGAAGTCGCCGTTTTTCTCAATTTGCTGATGGTTACAAGCGAAATTACCGTCTTCAGGAACTTTTTAAAGATGTGTCCTTGAAAGTTCAAACTCTTGGAATAATGTGTCTGAAAACTATTAGAATTTAAAAGTGTCAGAATGTCTAGTCACATAAAGGTCACTTTAAAAACTGGTTGAACTAGTCTATATATATAAAACACTAACGTACGTGGACCCGAAATCGACGTTATTTGTGTATCGTCGAATGGCAACAATCAACGTAAATAAAATAACCCAGATATTTTGAATTCTTACTGTTTTCAAATAGCCGAGGTCAATTTCTATGCAAAATAAGGAATTAAATTGTAATATTTATGTTTGAACTGACTTTTTATTTCTTCCTTTGATGCAAAAGTAATTTAAACGTAATTTTGCTACCCGGTATCTGGCCACGTCAGAATTAATGTTTACTTTTTTAAATTGATTTAGAATTCCGTGTTTGGGTATTTGAGTTGATTTTAATGATATGTCTATTTCCTGCAAAACATCACTAGACATGGATAATTTTGTAGCGGTATATGTATATTTCGACCAACTTTCCTTAAATATTTGATTGAATACGCAATGACATAAAAATAAATAAAATATACAAATCAAAGCATGTTTAATTACGGTGTGTAAAAAAGTTTAAAAAAAAAGCACTATTACACACCGCCGAGCGCTAGCCGGCGCAGACCGGCTAGTTACTTTATAAAACAGGTATAAGTTGACTTGAAAGTAGTAAATTCAAATTGTTTGGAGTCCATATTTTATGACACAGTTTAAATAAAAAATTTGATGCTGAAATTTTGGTTTAAATTTTATATGCATGAGGTGTTTTATTGCTTACAACAAGAAACTAAATTTTATTTACTTGGATGCGAAGGTTTATAATACTTTTTTATGAGTTGAATTGTTAAGTAACGAACTTATACGAACTCGCCGTTTTCTCAGTTACTGATGCCTTAAAGATAAATAACTATCTTTCGGGATTGCTTAAAGATGTGAGTTAATGCATAGTCTCAGTGTGCCTCTAACTGACCAGGAGATGAAGACTATCAATATGATAACAATTCAGGTGATCTGTGAAATCAATAAGGTTGCATTAAATAGTTGCAGATTAGCTAGTCGGTTGCACACATGGAGATGAACATTGTTAGAAACATTTATTAATACACTTTCTGTAAAGTCCATTGAAATAAGAATACAATGGGCTCTACTAATTTACTTTTGCTATTCAAATACTTTTGCGGGATCACCAGAACCACATTAGTTTTTAAACTATCTACTTAAATAGAGTTTTACTACTTTCAATATAACTAATTTTGAATTTCTAATTTAATACTTTAAAAAACAAACTGATTTTTTGAATTTTGATCAATTGCACACATAATCTATAATTTTTATTTTGAAGAAATAACCGGGGGTATGAGAGGGTTTTTCAGAGCAAAGAAACAAGCCAAACGGAAATCGAAAATTTTTACTTCTGCTACTCAGATGCTCTCGTATGTTATGTATCAGGGTTACCTTAAAATGCAGTTTATCGCAGTTTAGACGTTTTGTGTTAGATCTAATTGGCGTTGAACAATAAAATGTCACATGATCGGCTTTGAGCAGAAACTCATTAACTGATATTTTTTTGGAGGTACTAAAAACTCAATTTCATGACTATAAGAAATACATTGTTCTTTTGTATTATGTTTGAAAGATATATAACGGTATCAAAAGAATCATAAGTTTCATATTTTGACTAAAAAATGCATCGCAACTCTTTGAACAGCTGAACAGCAAAAAGTAATTTGTGTCAGTTGAGAGTTTGTGCTTTAAGCCGACAATTCATCCAACTTCCGAATTCATTCTTCGGAATTTTTATCGGTGACGCGTCAAAATCGTATTCGAAAAGCTTAACAAGTGACGTCATGCTTGGAAAATTCGCTGCAGAATCACTACCGCCACCTACATTTAGCTAGACAGAAAACGCCTATCAAACATCACTGCTGCACTTAAAAAAATGGCGAGTGAGATCAAATTCCAAACTAAGCCGCTTCAGTTGAGGTGCATTCAGTACTCAACTTAATTACCCTAAATCCATTTATCTCCGTACGGTTACATTAACTTGTCTACGATTCTTGTGCACGTATCTTTCTGTTGCTATTAGGCGGATTGCAAGTGGAATAAAAATAGTTGCACGCGCCTGTTTCTTGTTTATATTTTGATAATTTGATTTTCTTCACGGCCTGTGCAAGATACTACTACATTCTGTTTCACAATCTTATAGAACCGATGGATGGGAGAGACTGAATGATAAATAGTTGACTTACTAAGTCGAAAATTTTGATACGTGAGTTTTTAGATTTTCTAAACTAGAATGGTGAAGAACTAGACTGAAGAACTAGACTAGAACTAGACTGGTGAAGTCCACGAAATCCTTTTTTCTTTGCATGATGGCTAGATTTTTTTCTTGAGCAGCAGACTTAGAATTAGATTTCTTCTTGAAAAACAGACTTGGAGAGAAGAATTCGTTTATCAAAACAACGTTTCTTGATATGCTGCGTTTCATTTGTAAGCCGAAGAAATAAGTTACGAATAACTAATAAATAAGAATTTTTTTCATTTGTTTCTTCTGTCATATTTTAAACCTCCTGGTTGTTTCTCGCAAAATGTATCAGATCTTGATGGACGAGATATCTCGTTCATCAAGCTCTTGTCGTTTGTTGTCATTAGAAGAAAACAGATCGAGATCTGGTCATAAAAAAAATCGGCAATATCTTGATGACGAGATAATTCGTCAGAAGCAAGATTGGTAAGATCTTGAAGGACGAGATATCACTCCAAAATCGCTCGTAGGGTTAAAATTGATTTAAATTAAAAGTAGTCATTTAAATAAAATTTCCATTGCTTTTACATTAAGTGGTTTGATAACTGTAGGTAACTCACAGATTTTTCCACTAGAACTGTAAGGATCTAGAAAGAGTGATCCATAAAATGCCAAATAAGCTCTTATAGATTATGCTGTACAGAAGTAGTACAGACTATGTTTCAAAAAATTGCACAGCTTGCCATTGTGCGAACGTATAAATTCAAATTCCAAACTATATATTTTTTAATGCCCGATCACTGACAATTCAGCCTACAGCACTACACAGGGTGAACTGGAGGCTATTAACAGAGACAATCGCCAAAATATGAGCGCATACAAACCGAGATTCAAACCCGGTACCTACAGGGTGACAGGCAATGATCACTATTCTAGTTAGGTGGCATTCGAAGTATTGTTGTACAAAATAAAAACTTTAAAAAAAAATTACAAAAAAAAAAAACCACACGGTCAGTTTTCTTACATTACAAAAAATTAAAACTTTTCTGTGTAACGAATGCTCGGCAAAATATATCTTTTGAAATAAATATCAATTTTCCTCTATATACTATGCCAGTATCTTAAAATAATGGTCGGTAAAGAGTGTTAAGTGTTTCTATGTATTGTCAAACTAATAAAACGTGAATATATATATTTTTGTATCTGTACCTCATGTTAGGCATTGTTTTCGATTCATGAACAATATTTTACTTCCAGTGAATGGTCAGCCTTTCATTTCATAATATTCATT
Organism: Metellina segmentata; assembly: GCA_947359465.1. Classification (NCBI taxonomy): domain Eukaryota; kingdom Metazoa; phylum Arthropoda; class Arachnida; order Araneae; family Tetragnathidae; genus Metellina; species Metellina segmentata. Next base: position 73,021,043 of record OX375882.1, read on the forward strand.
CTTGTCAAGTTGAAGTACCAGCACTAAGCTAAATCTAGAAGTACTAGTAGACGTTTCCCCCTCATCAGTAGACAGTAATCTCAGGATGACCATCGTGCTTCGAATGACTTTCTAAAGATTAAAACTCGGAAACAATAGTTAACCCTTATTTCCCTTATCTGATTGATTGAAATCTTCTTTGGCTGCCAACATAAAACTGTGGTTGTCATGTTGTCGTCCCAACAATTCAACCCCAATTTGTTTATCTCTCTCTCTTACAAGGTATCTTCGTTTATTAGTACTCGGTGATGCACTGCAAATGTGCGTGCGTAATAATAAGCCACGGAGGATTAAAACTGGAGCTTACCTAAAGGATGAGAGGTATTGAAGACTGCAGTGCTGTTTACAGCGAACAAAGAACAACATACAATTCTGTAATGGTCATCTTACCTGAAAATAAAAAGATTGGTTAGAATTTCAAGAATATAAGTGGAGTTTAGTTATTCAAGGTGAAATTTTGTAATAGATTCAGATTAATACTTAATCATTATTTAAATATGCCACTGTTTGTTTTACTATATTAAATAAAAACACTGTAAAATAATTTTAAAATAATTTCTGAAAGAGATAGTATGTTGAAAAATTTATAGAGGAGTTTCGATTTTTCAAAGAAGTAATTTTAATCTTCAAGTTATCAGAAACTTGAATTAAACTACACAGAATAGTAAAACTAGACAATAAAATTGAAAATAAACCAGTTTGTAGGCGATGTAGTGAAATGAATTAATTACTTAATTATTATTTAAATATGACACTAATTTTTTACTATAGTATACAAAAAAATAACTGTGAAACAATTTTAAAAGAATTTCTGAAAGAGATAGCATGATGACAAACGCATAAAAGTTTCGATGAACCGAAGGTGTAATTTAAATCTTCAATTTATCAGAAGCTTGAATTATCCATAATAATGAAAATAAAGAATAAAATTGAAAATAAACAAGTTTGTAGGCAATGTAGTGAAATTGAGCGCTTTTAACGTAACTTTTTTCCCCAGTAATTCAAATATTTATACAGTTACTAGGGGGCCCGCCCCCTGCTCGCTAACGCTCGCCAACCCCCAGAGGATTGCTTCGCAATCCTCATTGGTTCGCTGCGCGAACCTATGCTCGCTTCGCTCGCATCAATGAAGACATGTGTCCTAGCAGAAGGAATTGTTAACAAAATATGATATTCCAAAAAAATATTTTTCAAATCTAAATTTTATGCTGTTTTTCAGAAAAGATATTTACAGTACCTCTGGAATCAGAATTCAAATGGAAACTTTGAGCAAATTTTGACTCGAAATGTGAGCATTGATTTGGAAATTGAAAACCCAGCATGTTGGTTGTGTGTACATTTACCCAGCACTCGAGCCACCCACGCTTTTTCATTGAGTTTGTCGAAAGTTGTAATGCAAGCGTCTTGTTGAACTATAATAGTTTGCCCCGAAACGGACCTTTTTTTTAAATGACCCTGAAAAGATCCTTCGTTTTCTTTGATTTCTATTATTTACTGCAACAGCTCGACTAAAATTCATTTTTTTCAATAAAATTTCATCCGATAACGCTATAAATTCAATTGAAGCGCGAGGCTTTGGGATAAACAAAGAATCGTACAATGTTGCCAAAACGCGAAAACAAATAACGTATTTTTTGCGTGCCACGTAAGAGAATTATATATATAGATAGCAACAGTAGTTTGAACTCACAGGTGCAAATTTGCTTCTAATTATTAAAAAAAATATACAGCAAAAAAGAATTCGACCTAAAATGTAAAGTAATTATTACTACATTTTAAACTAAATATAAACTATTAAATAAAGTAAATTAAGGTATTGAAGTATCGATTAAAGTTTATATACATTAGTACACTTGGTCAAAATTCTTTGCTGTTTTTAAAGTTCTGGGTAGGTAAATTCGTTTCAGCAACGCAACGTATTTGCAATCAAAAATGATGATACAAATAAATATTTATTTTTATTGATAAACAGCGAAGAATAATGAATTTATGAATATCATTATGGTACTTATAAGGATAATTCCTACGTATTATTTAATTTATCTTACGACGAAGGGCGAGACAGATATAATTTACCCTGGTTCTAAGAAAGTCTAGCTTCGTCACTATAGAGAATGAATAGTAAAAGAGAAATGAAAGAAATTATACTATCTAATGTACTATTCATATTCTTGACTTGTTATTCCTGAATTCTATCACCGTTCTCAAGTAAGAAAATCCGATTGGCTACTCACGGAAAATCGTTTAAGGACAAAAGAAAATGGAAATGTTTACATACCTGATGTACTGACTAGTACCTTATATATTATATTACACATATCCATTATAAGAGATCGTTTTCCCAGAAAAATATCTTACGATGTCCGGAGAAACATCACGATTATTACAGGCTAAGCCCTTCTGATTCCTTATTAAATAATAACAGCTTCTGCAGACAGCTATAGGAAAGAAAAATCTACAGATTCGACTATTGTAGGTTTGTTTGTTAGGGGTTAATTTTTCTTACACCGTCTACGCCCCTTGAATGCTGGGTGGTCTAAGGAAAAATTCAAACCACTACCTCTAAAATTGGAGGAAAAAAGACACCTCACGAACCTCACCAATAATTATACGTGCTGTAGGTCACTTAAATTGGCTGAACAAATAAAGTTTCTCTTATTTAGCCTTTCGTATTCTTTCTTAATCAAGCTAGCAGGTAAAGAAATTACGCTTGATGAGTAACCATTAATTTCTGATCACTTCTGGCTACCGAAGTATTAGATCTGATTGATGTCTTAATTCAGATGTGTACTTAGGACCAAAATACAGTCATTCGGTTGACATTGAAGTTTTTGTTTGGATAGAAGTCGTGCGTCCAATGTCTCAATTAACTCCAAACTGCCTATTTCAGTTTAGAGGCATTTGTTTGACAGGGATGTTGCCTTGTTGTGTGCTTGCACGTAGTCAAACAAATAATTTGGGGAGCGAAAGACAGGCAGAGCATGCCTCAAACTTTAAATAAACATTCACATGATTAAATTTTCCAAAATTATTAATTCATATGGTCTTTTTAAGATTGTAACTTTATGAATCCGTATATATATATATATATATATATATATATATATATATATATATATATATATATATATATATATATATATATATATATATATATATTGTGTTTATGCTTAGTGTCTCAAAACGTATCTCGTACTACATAGAAAGAAATAAAGGATAGTTTATAAGCCAAAAATATCTCTCTCTCTATATATATATTTCATACTTATTTGGTCTAGGTTCTTTGCGTGATTGCAATTAAAGGTAATTAATTTAGAATCTGTATATTTTGTTTTTAGTTTACATCAGTATATTCAAAAAGCAGTCATCAAGGGGGAGGAATGTTTTAACTGAGGTATTCTATAGGGATCATATCCACCACGGAATAATTTTGGAATTAAAAAGCTATCGAAAACATGTGCTTGAAGTAAGTTACGTAAGAAAAATCACAACCTTCATATACTACAAGTAAAATATACCTCAGAATTTCGTAAATAATCTTAGAACAGACTAACACAAAATCATTCGACGCAATGCTTATTAAAGAGTTACGTAAAGTCTTTTCTTAAAATGCTAAGTTGTACGGAAGGTATCACGTGATACGTGGTTACAAATTTTGATAAATTACAGAATTTTTATAGGTCCTATTGGCATTAATTTCAATATGCTGTCAATATTTTAATTCACATAATAGTTTGTATACACATAAATCAAACGAACTCCATTCGGTAAATGCATCACTTAACCTTAAAGAAAAATATTTGTATTCTAAAAAACATGCAGAAATTAAGAAGTTTAAACTCACTTCCATTTATATATGCGTAACAGATTGCAATGAAATCAAGAAAACCCAGGTGTGCAGAAAACAGTTTAAGAAATCAGAAGAATGTCAAAATATCTTAATCGGAGAAAAACACGTTTTCGAAGTAGATTTACTATATTTGTCTACAATTCGTTTTGCATGTAACTTATATGTGCTATACCTATATATAATACGTTTCGTTTAATGTTAGATGTAAATAATATTTCTTTATTTATCTACGACACGCTTTATGTTTTATGTATTTAAAGTGTGTGTCAAAATATGATCGAAATGGAAAAACTACTTATAGTATCTACAGAGTTTGAAATAAATTAAATTTTAACGCCAAAAAATAATTTTTTTCAGTGATTTTGGTAAATTTGCCACCAGCTACTCAGTACTATAGCGTTACTCAAGTAAATCACAAGAACCCTCAGCGCTATATAAAAAGGTGATTTATTGGCAAATTTAAAGTATCGGCAAAAGTAATTCACATGCAAAGCCTTCTAGGTAACATCTAAAATTTTATTTCGTCTCATGTTTGTTTCGTTTAGTGATATGAGATCTTAGAATCCCGAATCTTTAATTTCACTTGTAATTCTGAAATGAAATGATTGCGTCAATTTTTTAAGAATCCTGCTTTCATACTCCAAGAGGATTATTTTTTCTTTCAAGAACAGATTAACTACGTTTGACACAAGATATGTCAAGTGGATCTTGATTCGAAGAAAATGTAATCCAACTGTCAGGCATGGAAAGATGGGCACGATAACGTTTTTCCACGTAGGATGAGATGACGCTGATAACGCTTCTGACGTTTTCATTTGAGACAAGTTGTTTCAGTTCCGAATTCTTCGGAATATTAAAAGTTGTCGGAAGAATTTTATTCGGGTTTCTATTAAAATTAATAACTGTGAGAGTAATCGTGAGTTTAACACTTTCGCTGCCAACTACGAGTAGTCTTGCAGTTGGTATAAACTGAGTTTACTTGTCAGATACGAAATAACTTGTTATTGATCGCCTTACATGAATCACCGAGTACGAGTATTACTGTAGCAAATACATGCAATGTTTAGGTGTTTGGCGTACAGGAAAGGACTAAATAATACTCTCTCACCTTACTGAAATAGATAATTTATTTCTCAAAAATCACTCCATTTTTTGGGGGTTTATTCACTTGGAAATGCTATAAACGGACTGCTCAAATTCTTGTTCAGTGACTCGTGTAATAAATGGAAAATAACGTATCGCACGTGCATAAGTTTTCGTGCATGCGCAGAACAGTCACGTTTATCTAGTTACGAGTTATCTCGTATTTGGCACCGGAAGCAAAAATATTATTTCATATGGTTATTAAACAATAGCATTGGTCTATAAATATTTAAAATATATATTAATAGTTTTGTAAAAATGATAATTATGCATGAAATTTTAAAGAAATTTGTCAAAAACTTCATACGTGCTGCATGAAGAACTATTCAACTAATTTTAAAAATGATGCTACAAAAATTAACTGCATGCATTTTTCTAGGGAATGAACTTGAATGAAAAGGATATTCAACTAAACAAAAGTTTTACTTGCGATCGAAAGATGAATATAAGATTTTTGATAGTTTTACAGTCCTATCTCTCTATATTAAAAAAAGTTACCGCCGCCGTCGCAGGATTGAAAACTGTGTTGTTTAGCTCAATTCTTAGACGGTTTCCCTACAAAGTTCGGATCAGAAAAATATGAAATTAACACTGTTTGTTCTTCATCGTGTTCCCTGGAGAACTGTAAAAATATTTTTCCGATGCGGTTATTAGTTTAGGGTTTATTAAGTGTCAAAGTTGAAAAAGCGAAATTTCTTCCGTGAGTGAGCAAAACACAAAACATTTTCAGTCTTCAGCCGTGAGTTTTTTTGAAGAGTACCTCTCAACGTAAATTTTTGCAGGTCGTCGAGTTTTTATAGAAATTTCAATTTGGTTCTGGATAATATTTTTTTGAAATTCGGGAAAAATCGGGACATTTTCGTTTTTTATTTTAAAATATATCTATATCTTATTACTATAAGTTTTTAATTTTGAAAATATCGCAGTATACCTCAGAATACCTTCTTACGGTACAATTATTTTTGAAATTGGTTAATAAATAAATTTGATGTGATCAAAAGTTGGTCATACAAAATTCGGAAACTTTATTAATCGCTATTTTTTGTTAAAACTGTCATAAATACAGCTTATACTATTATTTTTTAAATTTGAGAACATCACTGAATACCTTAGATTGTACTGTTTTTTACGGTACAGTTATTTTTTTAAATTGGTTAATAAATAAAGTCGATGCATTCAAAAGTTGGTCAAACAATTTTCGGAACTATCAGATCGTAATTTCCGATACAAAACTAAAACTGTCATATCTATATCTTATTACTATTAGTTTTTTATTTTGAAAATATTGCAGAATACCCTAGAATGTACTCTTTCTTACGTAACAATTGTTTTTAAATTGGTTCATAAATAAATTTGATGCAATCAAAAGTTAGTCACACAAATTTCGTTATTTTTTTAAATAATCGTAAAATTTTTATGATTACGAGATCAAAATCTGCTCATATTTGTTAATGACGAGATAATACGTCTAGACAACAAGCTCTAGGATAATTAAGTTCATAAAATTTAAGAGTGCTTACTATTAGAATATGTATTGTACTGAGTATTAATTTAATTGTTTATAACATCCTTCAAAAATTTTACGTAGCTAGTATTTATATTTAAAGTTTTCAAATTAATCTGTTGAGTTTTTATTCGTTCGTAAGTTGATACCATAGAGGAAAAAATGAAACTTGGAGCACTTTAAACACTACTGGTATCTAAATAATTAAGTGCTTGAGCGATAACACTTCTGGACTGTAAGGAAAAGTTATACTTACTATGACACTTGTCATCACTTATGATTTTAGGTAAAGACACTGCGTTGTATTGCATTTAGCAAGAATTTGAGCGTAGGCGAACTATCGCAGAACTGCTGGTATCTATTAAAATCTGGAGGTGCGTCGCAATTTGAAGTGGTGGCTGCATAGAATTATAGGTCATTCAATATTCTGTTCACAAGTTCACAGTGATCGTATAACTCAAATATTTTTTACTTTCAGGGTAGTTTTCAGACGTTTTATTCATTGGTAGGTACATATACCTTATAATATTTCGCATTCGACTGCCTACGGTGTGAATGTGGAAAAATTTATAATTGCCTTCATGTAGATGTCGTGTTGGGAATATGTGATTTCAAGGTACTTCGCTAATCTGGTTTCGGATTCCAATTGGTCATACGCTATTTATTCAACTCATATTTTTTTGGATAAATATAAAAAAAATTATTTCTGAGATTGTTTTAATTTTGAATTATTCCATTAACTCTTTACTTTTTATCAGGTTATGGTGAAGCGGATGATGACACAGTGGAAATTAAATAGCAGATAGTTTGGCAAAGGAGATCCTCACAATCACTTTTATCAATTACTTCCTTGTTTATTATGAACTTTTAACAAACAAAAGACTACAGAAGAACAATATTTCTTGGAAAATTTCTTCCACCCAGAGAAAACATCTCGGAAGTGTTCTCAAATTCGAGTGTGTTAGAGGTCAGAAGACTACCATCTCTAGACTCACCAGTGGACACTTGAGATCAATTTAATTTCATTATAGATTAAATGTTTTCACGACCAGTCGAAAATGTAATACGGATCAAGTCTATGTAGTTCACCTCTTTGCTTGTCTTGGGCTGTCAAGGGAGGATCTGTGTATTAATCATATGCTTGTATTGGGCTTTTTGAAGGTGCATGAACTCACAGACTTAATCCAGATTGTCCAGATCAAGTGGGATAAGAAACAACAACAGGCTATTTTGCATTAACAATGGACCTTAGACAAAGACAAAATAGAGAAATTCAAGCCGTATCAATCCGATATAGATATAACGGCGCCAATTTGCAGGATGTTACTTCCGGATAGTAAAAATGAAACCAACTTGCATTGATTCACGAATTTTTCTTGTCTTGGGTGGGCAACTTGTAAGCTCCACTACATTCTTCATCAAGATTGAATCTTGAGACCATAACAAACGAACGCAACACATACTAAGAATTCTACATTGTCTTAAAAATGGCAGTATCATTTGTTTCTGAATACTTCCGGAGTAGGCAAAATACAAGTACTACTAACCTATATCTCAAGAGTCCATCGATGGACACTGGCATATATGCAGTTTGATCAGTCTTTTCCCAATTACTATCATGGGTGGTCAACATTATTACTCAACAAAGCCTCCATAGCTCATATATTATCTTACACCTCAGTACGATGAATAAGACAACAAAATTACAACGACAACATACCATTTTGCGTTCATGACGGACTATGCACAAAGACAGAATAAAATTGATCCGACACAGATATAACTGTCTCAGTCTGCAGAACGTTTCCACTAACTTCCACATAACAAAACTGAAAACAGCCTACATTGAAATTTGCAATATGTAAATTGCGAGTAAGACCAACCTACATATGAAAACTCTATCGATGGACACCCTCGTATGTGCAGTCTGATCAAATTATTTCACCAATGATTATCAAGTCAACATTCAGTGTCAACTAGATCTCGAACGCACATATATAATCTTTTATCTCCGCAAGAGGATTGAGACAACAACAAGAAACAACATACTGTTTTGAGTTCACAATGAATGACGGACAAATACAAAATAGAAACACTCAAGCCCTATTGATCCGATATAGATATAACTGTCTCAATTTGCAGAATGCTTCCACTAACTTCCGGATAACAAAACTGAAATCAACCTACATCTCAACACGAATATTTTCTTGCCTTGGTTGGGCAACTTTACACTCTTCACCAAGCTTCTTTTATCCACTGAATCTCCTGGAGACATTAAGAGCTCTACATTGTCCCAAAATGGCCTTAAGTGGCTTCAGTTGTTCCTGAAGACTTCCGGAACATGTAAAATACGAGTAAGACCAACCTACATCTGAAAAGTCCATCGATGGACACCCTCGTATGCGCAGTCTGATCAAAGTCTTTCCCCAATGACTATCATGGGTGGTCAGCATTCAAGCTCAACCAGGCCTCTACCGCACATATATTATCTCCCATCACCGCGAGGAGAATAAGACAAAGTATACTGCGCTTAAAGGTAGATTTTATTCACGTCATTGTTCTCTCCGGGGGAGGGGGAGGGGAAGAATAGTCGATTCATTCCAACTATCAATTAATCAAGATAAGAGGGAAAGTGGCGTCCCACAGAGAGGAAGATGACCAGTATTTAACTGGTAGCCTGGAACGTGCTTCGTTTTCGCATAGAGCCTCAGATCGTATCTGGATTTTATGAGGGTTTTCCTCTTCTATGTCTTCGCCGTTGCGGTTTGGTTATTTATGGGATTCTGAGATGGTTGGACGTGGTGAGATTTACCGGATTCCGCATTGTTTGGGGCTGTTTTCGATATCGTGCTTTATGGGGAGATTTGCTTTACTTTTTTTCGTTTCTGTAGTGGCAGTTTCAATGTGTTTGATGGCCATACCTCCTTTCAACCGCGATCAAATACGATGACTTATTGACGCCGGACAGGGATTGGAGAAAATTGACATTTGGCAACCAAAGGCAAAGAGCAAAATCCGGTGACTGATCTATTTGATGCTGAAGAAAGTCTATGAAATGGCATCAGTTGTTTAATATATTATTATATTTAACCCTCAGAGAAGTTTCGACGAGATATCTTGTATCCATCACTATCTGGCCAATTCTGCTAATGGTGAGATATCTCGTCATCAATATATTGCTAATTTTTTATTGACAACTAGATCAAGATCTACTCAAGTTGCAATGACGTTATGTATTTCAATATCTGCTCAATTTATTCTTGCAGTGACTGGATATCTAGTCCATCAATATCCGGTCAGTTTTGCTAGTGACAATATACTTCCCTGAGACAACCACAAAGAGAGTTAAGTAATATTATGCATTTTTTATTTCAGTGGTTTGGCTACTCGGGAAATTTTATGAAGGAAAATTTATTTTAGTGAGCTTGGAAAGGGGTTTCAATACCACATAGTAATTTTCAACAGGAACCTCACTGCTCAAAAATCTTTTTGTTTTTTAATAATGTACCAAGAAGTGTCCATCAAACTGATAAATGCCTCAAAAGGACAAACTCGGGAGAGTTCTTGGTGGTTATCTGTTTAACGATTTATCGATTGTGTTATTGCAGGATTCGTTAAACAAGCTTTTCTGCCGAAAAGATAATCGTAGAGATAGGTCCACACAAACGTCAATAGATGCCTCCAGGCCACTTACGGATTTTTTGATCCTACTACAGAAGGCGGAAGGTTTTCCATTTCATATCAGATCTGCACGTAATATTATTGATTTACCAATTTCGTTGTTTAAATGTTCACGATTGATTACTTAATCTATGATGTATGAGTGGCAATTGGGAGAGTACACACATACACACACACACCACACACACACACACACACATATATATATATATATATGTGTGTGTGTGTGTGTGTGTGAGAGAGAGAGAGAGAGATAGGGTAGGTAGTTGATTTGACACGTCGCACTGGAACATAATAACGGGCTATTAGAGATAAAGAGAGAGAGAGAGAGAGAGAGAGAAATCCAGTAAGAAAATTCCAGGCAAAGCTGCTGATAAATGAAATTCTGCTTATTAATTGCCGTCTGTCAATTTATAAAGGTTTAATTGCCGCCTGTCAATTAATAAGGGTTTAATTGAACATTTTGAAAGAGAAGTAACAAAAGCATAGTATTTTATTTAGAGAAGATTGATAGGCGTTATAAAGGAAATTTGGCCTTTTTCGTAACAACTAAAGGTTTTACGGTGTAATAGGTACACTCCCCAAAGCTTTTGGGAATTTTCACACGAAGAAAACACTCAGTGAAGCGTGAAATGACTCTCGTCTCTTGTAACTGTCTTTAGGTTATAAGGAGTTGAAATTGATTACGTAACTTTTCAAGGTTGAATCTTCAATTTGGCTTTACAAAACCCAGACAAAGAGATGTTCCTTCAATGGAATAAAATGCATGTTTCCACTTAATCGTAATGTACCTTGAAGAGATTAATTTTGTTGAGTGAATATAAAAAATAGCGTATCTGTCTTGGAAATGATGAATGTGACGTGCGATTCAGATTTTCATTAAAAAAGAGGGAAAGGTCACATTCGGGCAGTTCATATGCTTGAAGATAATTAGTGGGAAGTATATGATAGGTACGTTTTGTCAAGCTAAATGTAGGGAGCGATATCGTAATAAAATTTTAGAATTGGAATAAAAATGGATTTTTTAAATATTTTTAAATGTTTCTGATCAATCTGAGTATACTTATTGATATATTTCAATCCATACATACGTAGTAGCACAAAACGATTTAAAGGTTTCAGTAAATATTTATTTTTAATACTAATCCAACTAATAAATAGTTAAACGAGCAGCAAAGTAAGCTTTATATCATTTAGATAAATAAAATGAAAGTAATTTTCATAGTTAAGGAGGAACTTAATTTTAGATTTTAATCATACTACCTTATCAATGACTTATGAAGGACCATCCTTAATTTGAGACTAACTGATAAGTGGATATAAGTAGTCTTGTGCAGATAAAGATGTTAAGGGGTATAGTACAGTATTTTATCATACAGTTATCTTAATAATAGCATCGGAGTTTATTGACACTCATGCCAATAAACTGCATTTTAATGGTTCTTTTTTAAGTTCTAAATTACTGTGAAGTTTCTATAGAACAGTTTAAATAAGTAGTTTCAATACATAGAACCAGTTGAATAAAAATTAGGTGGATTAGGATCGTATAAAATATTTAGTTTATTGCTTAAATCATATAAAAATTACCAAATTTGTCATTAACGAATTATATTATATGAGCTACCATTTTCTGATATATTTGGTTACATTATGTAATTTTTTTTTCATTTATCGAAACGCAAAACTAATAAATATTACTTGAATCACTATCATAAACATAGGCAAAATTATTGTTCCTGGTTAATTTCTACCCTGGTGTGTGTAATAAGATTAATTTCTACAACAGTAATAATTAAGTTATTGCTCCAAGTCATCTTCTGCCACAGTAATAATTAAACTATTAATCCAGGTTAATTTCTACCACGGAATTAATTTAATTATTGTTCCTGGCTAATTTTTAAAATGGCTAAAAATTGAATTATTGTTCCAGGTTAATTTCTGCTACTAATTAGTTTAATTATTGCTTCAAGTTAATTCAAACCAAGCAATTGGTTTGATTATTGTTCCTTGTTAATTTCTATCATGGTAGTAATTTAGTTATTGTTCCAGGTTAATTTCGATCGCGGAATTAATTAAATTATAGTTAATTTCTATCAGGGTAATAAAATGAAAAGAATTTCTTTTTAACTTAGTAGACGGTATGAGAGAGAAAGAGAGAGAGAGAATTCCAAAAAATGAAAAAGTATTCCAGGGGAAATTATTTTGCTTGTAAAATAATCTAGTCAGTTATCGAACCCACAAAATGCTCGGAATGAAAGGCATGCGACTAGCATAATACAATCCCACTCAGCACACTAACAATGCATTCTTGACAACCGCAAGAAGCACACAAAAAACCAAACAGGGTATCTAATTGCATCGCAGACAACCGAACTGCTTGATGTCAAACGGATGTGCTAATTACACACAACCCTACTTCTCATGGCAAGTTCATTCGCCGTCGGGGTTAGCCGTGGTCGCCAAACCAAGACAACTTTGTACGAGCCAACCAACAATCATTATTAAAATCATATTTCGATCCCGAGCCCGGCAGGTATTCCAATCAAACAGGCAGGTGCGTCGGTTGCTAATTACACTTTCCTCGGCATGCGTTGTTATTAGGGGGCACACGAGCCGATTTTCGGCGAGATGGCCACTTGTTTTTGAGTTTTTTCCCCTCACGTGAAGAAATTGCCTCTTGTGTGGCGCGTGTGCCTAATGCGGGTAGGCGACGAATAGATGAAACAGAAATGGTCGACCCTCGGGGAGATTGCTGCTGCTTAGGATGCCTCGTTTGTGGTTTTTTTAGGATGACATCTGGAGAATTTTCGTTTGGGAGAGACCGCAACGTTACTGTTACGGCGTAAAGATCCCGTGTGGTTTTTGATTTGTTAGTATGTCCTAACTTCAAATCAATTTTGCATAAAATTGTACTTTAATTTTGGTTTATTATGCCATTTTCTGTATTAATCCTTCAAGTGATTACGACAACAAAGCTCGTCCATTGAGATCCGACAAATTTTGCTGATAGTTGACGAGTTATCTCGTCATCAAGGTATTGCCGATTATTTTTATGATGAGGGGATCAAGGTCTGGATAAGCTTTCTTCGAATGACAAGATATTAGGATGATATCTGGAGAATTTTCGTTTTGAACCTCAGCGTTGCTGTTACGGCGTAAAGTTTCCGTGTTGTTTTAGATTTGGTAGGGTCTTAATTTCAAATTAATTTTGCATTAAGTTGTACTTTGATTTTGGTTTATTATGCCATTTTCTGTACTAACCTTTCGAGTGGTAACGACGACAAAGCTCGTTCATTTAGATTCGACCAATTTTGCTGATATTTGTCGAGATATCTCGTTAACAAGATATTTACGATTTTTTTATGATAAGGGGATCAAGATCTGATCAGCTTTCTTCAAATTACGAGATATCTCGTCATCAAAATATTGCCAATCCTTTTATGCTGAAGAGATCAAGACATGTTCAGCTATGGACAAGACAGGGTTTTCTATTGACGCGATATCTTGTCCATCAAGATCTGGTCAGTTTTGTTAATTCCGTTTTGTCTTGGGGCGTTGAATTTTAAAATAAACTCTCGCATTAACGGCAAATCGGTTGTGTTTTACGGATGTGCTTGAAATTAGCGATCGTTAGTCGTATTTTGCACCCTTAATTCTCCAAATGGACGAGATATCTCGTCGATCAAGATCTGACCAATTTTTCTTATAACTATACATCTCGTCATCAAGATATTGCTAATTCTTTTATGCTAACGAGATCAAGACAGGGTCGTCTTTTCTCTATTGACGCGATATCTCGTCCATGAAAATCTGGTCAGTTTTGTTAATGTAGAGATACCTCGTCGAGACAACAACCACCAAGGAGGGTGAAATTCACAGGTGCTAAAAACTTAAGGCACATAAAGGTTTTCGGCTGTGACTTTACAGTGAAGGGAGCTGTGCAGGATGTGGGAAAATGGCCGAATCGATGAGTAAAAACAAAACGATTACAAGAACAGAAGCGATCAGTAAAAGAAGTGCTGGAACTGATGGATCGCTTTGCATTTTAGTTGTAGTGGGCTTTATATGGCGCAAAGGCAATACTTGGCCAAGCTGCGCCAAACACGCGATAACGTCTGGTAAAAAATATCGCAGAAGGAAAAAGAGGGATTGGGTAAGTAAAGAGATGGAAGCAGAAAAGACGGATTGTGGAACAGAGTAGTGGATTGAAAGCAGAAAAATATCGCTTTGGTATATCCTGGGAACGCGACCCCCGTGTTTAGTAAAGACAGTAAGCCCCATGGGAAAAGATCACTTTGGTACTTCGGATTCGTGAATCCCGTACACACCTGAACGAGGCGCTCATTATGGATTAAATTGTAGTGTTGGCGATGCACCGTGTACCATGAAACAGAAGGTTAAATGTGAAAACGTTAAAAAAAACCCGGATGATTTTTTTTTTGCAGGATTCATAACCATTTTGAACAATGATGGCTTGATATAGCGTTTGCATACTGAGAATGAGATAGAGGATGATTTCCTTCGGCAGAAAAACTCATTAATCTGTAAGAGTCTCTGACTTCACGATTCTAAAATTTGAATATGCACCAGATTTCTACTCTTCGGTTATTCAAATCGTCTCACGCTATTTCGTTTAATTTTGAGACTGCAGCCTTTAAAAGTAACGGTATTTCCAAAGTTCTGCACGCCAGCGTATTATCTCTCTATATTAAAAAAAAGTTACCGCCGCCGCAGGATTGAAAACTGTGTTGTTTAGCTCGATTCTTAGACGGTTTCCCGAGAAAGTACTGATCGGAAAAAAACAAAATTAACATGGTTTGTTCTTCATCGTATTCCCTGGACACTTATTAAGATTTTTTTCCGATGCGGCTATTAGTTTAGGGTTTATTAAGTGTCAAAATTGAAGAAGCGAAATTTCTTCCGCGAGTGAGCAAAAAACATACAAATTTTCAATCTTTAGCCGTGAGTTTTTTTTAAGAGTACCTCTCAACGTAAATTTTTGCAGCGTAAATTGGGGTTTGCGAGGGCAAGCGAGCAGGGGGCGGAGCCCCCTAATTTATCAAATAATTTGAAATCGTGAGAACAAATGATTTCGTGTTTATTTAATCATTACCAAAACGTTTGATGGAAATATTTCAACGGTCCACTGATGAGTAGCACTCCATGCTTTGTTGGCCCGAGCAATGAAATTGACATTTTCCATAGATTGTGGGCATTATATTTTTTTAAAGTAGAGTTCTGTAATCTTAGTCGATGTCATTTACGCTAGTGCTCATGCAGCAACTAAGAAAGTTCATTAGCAAAAGAGGTAGATGGTTAAGAATAGTATAAATCGAAGTTATGGATGATTTCGCATTCAAATGTAACCTGGAGATACGCTCCTCAACGATAACGTTTTGCATTAAATGGTCATTAATCTGAGTTATTGGTCTCGTCCGTTGTGGTAAAGATTTTTTTCTGCCAAGGCTAAATATAAGTGACGGTAGTGTCTTTGCGGCAGGAAAAGCTTACTTTACGTATTCTGGAAGTGACGTATACAATAATTATAACAATACAACAATTATAACCTGAAAAACTCAGTATGTTATAATGCTTCCATCAGCTTCTGATGTAAAAACCGGTAGAAAATGGTCACCAGTTCTGGGCCACAATGTTTTGCTTTTCTCAATTGTATCTCCAAATCCTTGGAGTAATAGGACAGTTATATCTCGACAAAATACATTGTCATTAAAAAAAACATCAGATTTTGTTGGCCGAGATATCTCATCGTAAACGCCTGGAAGGTTAAATGTAGGTGGGGGCAGTAGTGTTTCTGTGGCTATACGTGTTTCCTTTACATATTCCTAACATAACGTCACTTGCTTGGTTTTCGATTACAACAGGCCTCGAAATAGATTTTTTATTACAGGGGCACCTTGTGCACCTAAGTTTTTAAATTAGGTGCACAGGTTATATTTTAGGAGCACATTAAAAAAAAACGTAACATAAGAGCAATAATGTAATGTAAACTACATTACTAGTTGGGTATGTTTAGATAGGTTAGTAGTAGATGGTAACTAAAAATATTTAAACATCAAATTCTCCGGCGAACGGCTGTCGAGACAGTCGCTTCAACAGAGCCATCTGGAAAATGTTTCGATCATCGGAAAGTTCTGGTGGCAGTGACACAAGTAAACCTTCCTCCTGTATAAACCCTTTACGGCCCAGCGATTTTGTTTTCTTATAGTGTGTATTTAGGAATTTTAATTACGTTCATTTAAAACGAAAGAGGTCGATACTAATATTTTGTTCAAGCATCAAATAACATAAAACACGTTCCCCACCCTTTTTTTACTTTAGGTGCACAATTTTATTTTCATGTTCACAGTGCACTTGTGCACCCGGGTATTTCGAGCCCTGGATCACAACTTCAGCTCATCGCCAGCAAAAGTTCTAAAGAATGAATAACGAATTTACTAAAGAGATGATTGATCATAGCCAAACGTCGCCAGAACTTCGATAAACTACATTTTATCCTTTTGACTACGGCTATAGATATAGCAAGCACGACACTTACTTGGCGCGATTCTTATAACTTTCAAGACACAAATGCTGCACTGGCCGTAATATAAATTCTTTCTTGGCGCGATTTTTAAAACTTTCAAGGTACAACTGAGCCGACCAACCGGTCTAGTGGTCAAGGTGTTGGCCTCTGGATCGGAAGGTTCCTGGTTCGAATCCGGGGTTAGGGCATGGATGTAAATTGTGCTGTCCTTTGTTAGGGACAATGATGGTCCATCCACTGGGTGCCCCTTCACAAGTGACCATCAATTCTGGGCTTGTATAAGGCTAAAATGACCTCGGTCAACTCTGTACTTTGTATTGTATTGTATTTGTATTTGTCTCTTCGCAATCGTACTACCTTGCCATTGGAAATAATAATAATAATAATAATAAAAAAAAGGTACAACTGGTGCCTTGGACATTGTCAAAATTCTTTCTTGGCACGATTCTTATAACTTTCAAGGAACAACTCATATACTGGATGTTATCGAAATTCTTTCTTAACGCGATTCTCATAACTTTCAAGGTACAACTGCTGTACTGGCCGTAGTCTAAATTATTTCTTGGCGCGATTCTTATAACTTTCAATGTGAAACTGATGCCCTGGACGTTGTTTTAATTCTTTCTTGGCGCTTTTCTTAGAACTTTCAAGGAAGAACTGATGTACTGGACGTAGTCGAAATTCTTTCTTGGCGCGAATCTCATAACTTTCAAGGTACAACTGCTGTACTGGCCGTAGTCTAATTTCTTTCTTGGTGGGATTCTCATAACTTTCAAGGTACAATTGCTGTACTGGCCATAGTCTAAATTCTTTCTTTGTGGGATTCTTATAACTTTCAAGGTACAACTGATGTACTGGATGTTGTTGAAATTCTTTCTTGGCGCGATTCTTATAACTTTCAAGGTACAGCTGATGCACTGGCCGTAGTCTAAATTATTTCTTGGCGCGATTCTTATAACTTTCAAGGTTCAACTGATGCACTGGCCGTTGTCGAAATTCTTTCTTGGCGCGGTCATGATGCAACTGCTGTACCGGCCGTAGTCTAAAGGTTAGGAAACACAATATGTATCACGCGAGAGTTACAGGAAGTAAAATCTCCGTTTTCCGTCTGGTTTGTTTGCTTACACAGAACATCCCTCTCATGTTTGCGAACTTAAAACGTGTATTAAGGGAAAAAAAATCAAAAACTATTATCTATTGCGCATGAAATATATTTTAGTTCTTGGGTTAAGCGTTAATCCTTCGAACGTTTAGCTATTTTCGCTTAAAATAATGATCTTGAGCGTTTTGCAAAAAAGCGTGGTATGTTGCACGATTCTGTGAGATTTCATCAAGCCCTTTTCCCTACTCCACTTTTGTTTCATGATTTCAACTCTCTGTTAAAGCAAAGCTTAATGGTTTTCGGATGGTATACGATAACAGGTGATTTTACCTCCTTTCTCATTTAGACGAAAAATAAATGACCGAAGCACGTAATTGTGATACCATTCGAGCACAATGAGAAGCGAACTATTTAAATTAATTACGGAAAACAAGAATGGTGTAATTGTTTCCCTTGAACGCACCCCATTGCCAAACACCAGGTGTTACCTGTAATGCTTTTCAGACGTGATACACTTTTAATGAATAAAAAATGGTGCATACAAGAAGCGTATTTTTCAAAAGGTTTCTCAATAATTGTAGGTAGCGATGAAGTGGGCTTGATCTAATGGATCGTTTACGTTCACTAGCCCTTTAGTTCTTCAAATACTTTTCTTTGCTGAAGAAAATAATGTACAAAAGATGCAGAAGTTTGCATATTTGAGTTGGATAATATCGTCGGTTTTGAGCCGAAACTCATTAACGGACATTTTTTCGAAGACACTGCGTGTCTATTTTCATGATAATGCGAAATAAATAGCCACTCATAGTATGCCTATCTTAAAAGATAAACTACGTTACCAAAATGCATATAATTTTTATTTTTCGACCGAAAAACTACTAGTTATGTTCTGTACTAGTATTATAGTAGTTTGAAAAACTAGTAGTTATTATTCATAGTCTGTTTAAAAGATATACATTATCAAAATGCATATAATTTTTATTTTTTTGACAGAAAACCTAATAGATACCTTACTTATAGTCTGTTTAACCTTTAGACTGCGTCCGGTACAGTAGTTGTACCATGATCATGCCAAGAAGGAATTTAGACTACGTCCGTTACAGCATTTGTACCTTGAAAGTTATAAGAATCGCGCCAGTTATATCTATAGCCGTAGTCTAAAGTTTAAAAGATAAACAACATTGTCAAAATGTCTAAATTTTTTATTTTTTGAACTAAAAACTAATAGATATTTTACTTATAGAGTCTGTTTAAAAGATAAGCAACATTGTCAAAATACATATAATTTTTATTTTTTGACCGAAAAACTAATAGTTATTTTACTCATAGTCTGTTTAAAAGCTAAACAAAATGATCAAAATGCAAATAATTTATATTTTTTGACCGAAAAACTAATAGATATCTTATTTATAGTCTGTTTAAAAAATAAACAACATTATCAAAATGCATGTAATTTTTAGTTTTTGACCTAAAACTAATATATATATATATATATATATATATATATATATATATATATATATATATATATATATATATATATATATATATATATATATATATATATATATATATATATATATTACTTATAGTCTGTTAAAAGATATACAACATTATCAGAATGCATATAATATTTATTTTTTGACCGAAAAACTAATAGTTATCTTTAAACAGGAATAAGTGTGTTTTATTTGCAGTTAATGAATTTCAACTCCAAGGCGACGATATATTTAATATCCGCTGTGAACTCCAGACTAAGGGTGTTCATTGCCGAGGTTTAGTCAAATTGCAATAAATATCCATAATTGGTTCCTATATTCGATGAATTTATTTTTTGTGGTGGGGTTTCCGTGTTTCAGGGGGTTTACCCACAGGGATAGCAACCTGTGAGTTGTAAGCCGCGCATATTCGATTCTTATAACACTTCACATTTAACAAATTTTAGGACATATCTATAACAGCCTGTCAAATACACGAATCTGCGATTTTGGTTGTTTTTACCTAAATGCATTCAAAAGTTCTGAATAGTTTACAGACTGTTATGCGATACTAAAAATTATACCACAGGTAAATATGGTGATTTATAACCCAAATAACTTAATATTGTATCTATACTTTCAATATCATATGGTTTTTCCCGATAACGTCAACTGAGTTGTAGACGGCACAGATTAAATTCCGTCCTGAATGTATTTCTTTTTTCTGTGAGTAACGATTTCCTTGAGTTTATATTATTTTCTGTTGTTTGTATTGTGTTTGTAACAGCTTTGCCAAATATGACCTCTTGCGCCATAAAATATAAACACGCCAACGAATTTTTTTGTGAGGCACGCTTTCCAATCTAAGTAGATTTACCCAAAGATCTTATGTAAATTAGTTCTAATTCAACTAAAAATGCCTGGTTTTAAATTTAAGAAAGAGAAATAAAAACTATTTCTTAGACCTTTTCTGTAATCGACAGGAACAGAGAAGATATTAGAACTCTAGTTTTAGGAGAGATATCTATTCCCTTCTTTCCTCTGTAGTATTATCTTGAGTTGAAACGAGCATAGGTATGATATCACTAATTTGCACACACACAAAATCTCTATATATAATTACCGTTTAATAATTTTTTAAAGAAAAATATGGCAAATAAAACATTTTGTTTCCGCAATACGCATTTTCAAATCATTCTAGAAAACTAAGATTATTTTCAGAAAGCCAAGTGAAGTTTGCAAATAAAAAAAATGCTTGTTTACCTATTGCTCCTCAATAGGTATATAAATAATCTTAGAAAACCATGATATTATTTTTAGAAAACTCGAAAAGTCTAAGCAAATAAGAATGATTGTTTACCTCAACGCACACACACAACTATTTTCAGATACATCAAGGTAAAATTTAAGATTACTATTAGAAAAACTTAAAAAAAAGTATACAATTAAAAAAAACCCTTTATCTCTTTCCTCTTAGCACGTATGTATGAATAACAATAAAAAACTTCGCTATTATTTTTAGAAAACTCAAAAAAATCTAATCAAACTAGGAAAAAACTTGTTTACCTCAACACTCATTTTCAGATATTTTTTTTAAACAAATATTCGACCATGAAACGAAAGCTTCCAAACACATCAAGAGAATGTTACATTATAATCAACAGCTTAAGAGTGATGACAAATAAAATCCCCACACACAATCTACCATCTTCTTCTCTTACCGACAGGAAATGTCTACCTCCACCCTTGTAAATCTTTCCCTTAAAAAACCCAGAAATAAAAAAGCGCCACAACAATCGCCTCGCCTTGCACTTGCCGGAAGAGGTGCCTCACAGAGGCAGCGTACCTTGACAAAGAGCAGTCTCCAGGCTGCAAAAAATAGAAACTACCCACAGGATAGGTCATGATACGTAATCTCCGCAGAAGGTTGCATTTGATTCCGATTTACCTGTAGACCGAAGCGTCTGGTGAGAGGCGGGCGTTTCTAATTTTGTCGCATGGCTTGGGAATTTCGTGTGGTATTTTCAGACGTGTTTATTTGCATTATTGGGAATTTAGCTTCTTAGATAGAAGACATGTTTTCGCTTTTTTGTTTCGATCTTGTGGCTGATGCAAAAGTACGTCTCGGATTCGGTGCTAGATGGCATTGCATCGCAAAACCGAAGTGTTATCTACTTCACACTAGAAAAGTATCGATGTTTTTTGAAAGAAGGAATTTCAGCGAATACTTGGGAAGGAAATTGTGTTATTTGGTTGCTTTCTAAACGTTTTTTAAATTTCGTTAAGCGTTAAAAATGGCAGAAAATAAGGAGCATTTTTGACATAGTATTATGCCTTGTTATTTCCGAAAAGGCAAGAATATTTCGCAAACGCAAAAGAAGATGGTAATGTGTAGTGTGAAGGGGCCGTTGAAGATTCCAAGTGCTGTAAGTGGTCCAGAAAGTCTCGTTACTAGACCTAGTTCTTTGACCAAAAGCCTCAGAACTTCTATAAGAGCGGGATTATGCAGCTATCGGAGATATGGAGAAAAGCCATAGAACAAAATGGCACATACAATATTGATTAAATGTAATTTTTTGTAAACAAAAGTTTTCTTTTCAATTTTTGTCAAAACAAATGGGACGAACTTTTGTATCAACAATATATTTATACTAATGTCGACGAACTAACAGACCCGGGTATAGCATGTACCCTTTCTCAATTGCTTATATCCGTATATGTGCCGAATCACACAGTTAAAGTCTTAATTCAATCCTTATATTGCATATCGCAGCCATATTCGCAAAAATGGAATCAATACCTCTAAATGAAAAATATTATCCTAACATAACGCACGACAGCAAAAAAAAGTGACACAGGTAAAAAAATAAAATTTTGATGTTATGTCATTGAAAAATATGTATGATTAGCTCCAGCGTGTTATATTACTATTCTATAGAATATAATAGAAGGTACCATCTTAAATACATACCTAAAATTTAAAAGAAGCTTATACTATTTCAGTATAAGTTTTATAGTATCCTTTAAGTTGATGTGTTCTCCTTTAAGTTGTTCTCAAATTTTGC
The DNA here is from genome assembly GCA_947359465.1 of Metellina segmentata. Classification (NCBI taxonomy): domain Eukaryota; kingdom Metazoa; phylum Arthropoda; class Arachnida; order Araneae; family Tetragnathidae; genus Metellina; species Metellina segmentata. The sequence goes on from OX375882.1 coordinate 73,043,449, forward strand.
AATTTTGAGTTGTGTCACTTTCTTGCCGGGGTGCGATATGTAATAACACTTTATTTTGCTTTTATTTTCAATAATATGCATGGCAAAATCACATCGCGGTCGTATTACCACAATTAGATTCTAAAAGTCTACTTCAATTTCATTCCATCCTATATTAAAAATCGATTCGGCTATTTTTTTACGTTAAACGTCTCACTATTATTTTCTTTTCTACGTTGTATTCTTATTAAGCGCTGAATTCTACCTTCCGGATTTCCCATTGCTTTCTGTAATCAGACAACTGAAGAATTTCATTAGAGTGCCGAGCTCTTCCGTGTAGTTTTAGCAATATTATGAAGCTCCATAGCTCAAATCAAGCATATTCAAACTAAGCGGTGTAGTATTATAAATAGAGCTGTATAGTATTGGTAAAACTACACTGAGGAACTCACCATCTAATGTAATTATTCAGCTGTCTGATTATAGAAAGCAATGAGATAGCTGGAAGATAGAACTCAACGAGGAAATGAATATAGGAGCAAAAATAGGTTTAGCGTTAAAAAATATATATAAAGAAGCTGCATCTCTTTTGAATAAGCGAATTTGATGAAATAGCAGCAAGCAAAGAGCTTATCCATAATATCCTTTCACAACACAGATATTATTATGATTTATTACATTTTAAGTGATTGGTAATTTATGCACAAAGTCGTTGGCTCGGTATTCAATTGCATAATAGACCTTTGAAAAATAATATAAAAAAGATTTAGTTGCTGAAAAAAGTCGATTTTAGTTTGTGACGCTTGACTGACTTGTATCGTCATTGTTCCATCTAGCTTAAGCAAACTAGCGGACGATTTACTAAGCGCAACGTGTGAGAAGTAGGTCATCGTTTTTCTCACGGTTTCTTAAGACTATTAAAGAGGATTTAAATAAAAACAGCTAACCAGAGATGCAAAAAATTCGGCCCGATGAACTGGAGATGAATGTCGATGTGCTTTGTGGTTATGAGCTTTTGAAACATTTTGGTAAGACCAATGGAATTTGAATTCAAAATGGCAACTTAAACTGGTAATGTTAGTTCGATGTTGCATATGTCATCTCTAGGAAAACTACAACATTGTTTATGTTACCATAGCATTATTAACCCACCAAGTGGTTTCGACGAGATATCTCGTTCATTGAGATTTACCAATTTTGTTAGTGACGGGATGTCTCGCCGATTTATGCCGATTTTTGATGTTGACGAAATCAAGACCTGGTCAGTTTTCTTCCACTGACGAGATATCTCGTCGATATAGATATGTTCAATTTTGCTAATGAAGGGGTACCTCATTGAAACAACCACCAAAAGGATTAAGATGGGTATAGTGCTGATTACTATTCACTCTATTATTCATTTCCATAACTTCCACGAAAAACAAAAAATATTTACGACGAAGCTTTCACCAAGAGCAATAACTATTTAGAATGAAAAACAATTAAAAGACGAAATACATTTCAGTTCATCGCTAAAGTGATATCTAAATAACAAAACGTAATCATTTCATTAAACTAAACTGCTTTGAAACAATACACTGTTAAAATAAAGGGAAATGGTTAAAACGAAGTTCGGAATAATTTATTAATCATTGAAATGATCTATCTCTTAATGATGGAAATAAGTTCCACAGTACTCTGCACGCTACATAACATAAGATGTTTCCGATTGATTTAAATACAATAGAGAATTTCGGCACAGATAAATAAAGATAAAAATGTTACAACAATTATTTTTTGCAAGCTGATTTAGGTGCAACCGAAATTTAAATACTAGGATTCGAATTGTAAATGAGATACCTGCATTTAGAAAATGAAACTCAACAAGATAGTGTTTACTAATTAAACAGCATATCACGCAACAACTGAAAGTTTGATATTCTTTTGAACGAAAGGTATAGTGCTGAAGAACAAGCCACTTAAGATCTTAACAATAACTAACTTTAAACTATTCTGTTTAACCCAAGCAAAATCTTTCAAGACAAGCAAAGTCGAGACTTCTATTCCTCCGTTGGTTCTCCAAGGTAATCTAATTAATTATACAATTTAAGGATTCTGTGAATCATGCCACCATACATACTATCACCGAATACTGTATAAAATTTCCGCTCAGAAAAATAAAGGAGAAAGTGTAATATCAATCATCTTGTATCTGACTGATTTAGGTGTAACATTTTAAATATTAGTATTCAAATTGTAAATAATTTACCTGCGTTTAGAAATTGGAACTCAACGAGCTGCTTGTGTTTCTAATTAGGCAGCATCAATAGGAACTTTGAAATTCAAACTAGAATAAAAGACAAACTTGACCCTCCTGATGGTTCATATTCGATGTCCCGTAAACCCTCTATTGCAAAAAAACTGTCTCAAACTGTCACCAGTTATGGGTAAAAGACAATTGTTTTTTCATACTGGATCATCATTCCCCTTGAAGGCAATTTAGGACAGTTTTTCTCGACGAGATATCTCGTCATTAGCAAAGGCGACACGACCTTGAACGAAATATCTCGTCCAAACCACTCACTCGACTTACTAGACTAGTATAAACAACGAAATTGCACAGCTTAACCTTTTGACTATGGCTATAGATGTAACTGGCGCGATTCTTATAACTTTCAAGGTACAACTACTGTCTTTCAAGGTACAACTACTGTCTTTCAAGGTACAACTACTGTCTTTCAAGGTACAACTCTTTCAAGGTACAAATACTATCTTTCTTGATGCGATCAAGGTACAACTACTGTACCGGCTGTTGTCTATATAAAGGTTAAACTTCAAAACAATATAACTTACTTTAAACTATTCCATTTAATCCAAGCAACATCTTCCAGACACCTTCCAGTTGTAGCTATATCTCCACTACGGTTACTTAAATAAAGTACAGAGATTGATTCCACGACTTATACCATCGGTCTATCTTACACTGGCACGAGCAACAACATCAGAAAAATTAAATATCGACGGCGGCAGGTGAACGATAAATGCACCACTTGAGAATCAACGAATTCGGTCAAAATCCAACAAGCATAAGATCCAAGGCGAACAGTTTAACCATCAATTTCCCTGATGCCCATCCAGCAAGAGACAGTTCCGGAGCACACACTCAGACTACCGGCATCAGGAAGCGTTTCTGGAGATCAATAACAGCCACACAAGGACCTCTTCGAGTTCATTACCAAAGGGTATCAAATCGTGACGCCAGCTATTTTTCCTCACTCGACTTCAGTGAACCGGAACCTGTCACGTTGTTGTTGTTGTTGTTGCACATCCCCCTGGTGTAGGAAAGCCTACACCAGGTCCAGAAGGCCCCGTCGTGCCAGATCCCCATATACCTGCAAAAAGTCCTGATCAACCAACAGCTGCTTATACGAAGCGCCAAGACAGAGAAGAAGGTGATCAGGACTGGCAGGTAGGGAACAGGAACAAGGAGGGAAAATTCTCTCCCCGTTCTGAAATTTGATACATTTAAGATGGCCACTTCGAAATCTGGCCATGGCCGATTGAAAAGGCCGAGGGCCACAGCATGTGATTGAGAGTCCAGGGTGATTGCCAGCATGTCACGTACTGTCACGTACTGTCACGTAAAGCCGACAGATGCATCGGAAGAAGGAATTTCCCTTCATTGGAGATTTCGTGGGTGGTTGGTTTTCGCATGACCGGATGACTTCGGGAAGCCGTTCTCAAGCTCTCTTCTCCGTAATAAGGGACCCCAGATCGAATCACTCCCTTATTAGCCGTTGAATGGCCTAGCGAGAAGTCAAGTTTCTTGTAGTCCAAGGAGAGATAGTCATTGGGGAATGGGTTTTGAAGGCGTCTTGTCGTTTATGGTAAGAGGGGCAAGATAGGTATTTCAGATAAGTGTCCATTTGAAATCAGGGTCAATTTGAGAATGTTTGGACCTAATTCTCATTACTTTTGGAATATTATTTTTGGGGCTGGTTTGCCGGTATACAGTTACCTGTTTTGCTAATCAGACTGAGGTCTAAAGCAGAGCCGTCTCTTAGGTCTGAGTTGCCCACCGGCAAACTTCAGCAAGCCCCCTTCTCACAAACATTAGTTTCTAAAAAAATGCCTTTCATCAAGCTTGCATTTGGAAAATAATTTATTACCCTCTCTTCTTTCTCCCGTTTTCATAATCATTGTGCCTTCAGTGATCCTTCTTTTTTGGTGTGTATGGGCCTCATGGACCCGAGGTACTCTATTGATATTTTCGTTTCCTATAGGGTTGTTTAAAGTCTTCAGTAAACACGGGAATAGTGTTACCGGGATATCCTAACAATATGCTTCCATCCCCTTACTTTATTCGGCAATCCTCTTTTATTCTTTCCAGGATATTTTTTATTTGGATTTATCTATCTTGCCAACGCGCCACAAAACCCCCTAACAACCAACCTAAATGCAATTGTATTAAATAAACATACGTCTTTTTCATTGTTTTCAGACGACGAATTGAGACGTATATTCGACCAGTAATGTGCGAATGTATTTTTTTGACAACTTTTTAATTCTAAAATTATTTTGGAAAGGATTCGAACCTCATGGACTCCTCTTCAAATATCTCTGCTTTTGATATGAGTGTTTTTAAAACACTAATGTAAATTAAGAATTAAATGTGCTAATTAAAAGGCATATTTTACATTTGCAGAAAGAACCTATAAATAACGAACAAGTATACAGTTAATAATTCTACAGAACGGGCCAATAGAATCGATTCAAAGGTTCCTATACCAAGGAAAGGACCAACCGAATCGATTCAAAGGTTCCTATACCAAGGAAAGGACCAACCGAATCGATTCAAAGGTTCCTATACCAAGGAAAGGACCAACCGAATCGATTCAAAAGTTCCTATACCAAGGAAAGGACCAATCCCAATCAAATCATTCCAAAGGATTATAATCAAAGTAACTCTACGCTACATGCTCAAAGTGCCACGCACACCAGGCTTCTGCTGAGCACATCCTGGACTTCATGGACCTCTCTAGGGAAGATATATACTCATCTCCTTTTCTGGTGATCGACTTTCTCTGTGTCAACGGATTCTTGGACCTAATCTGACTTCGTCAGACCATTTTGGAGGATAAGAAACAACATAATCTAAGTAAAGGATCAATAGAATCTTTCCTCCAGAGGATTCCATTCCAAGGACAACACTAATAGAATCTTTCTAAACGTTTAAAAAATGCGTGGATTCCTTAGTGAGATGTAGTAGTCATCAAGTGGTGTTTACTGGGCAAAAGCAACGACTCGTAAATCTTAGAGGATTAAAAAATATTCGAGATGTCGGGGGTCCATAGATCTCGATATTTTCCATTTGGTTGTCTCTTGAAGGCAGGACGAAAATAAACGAATGGGAATGGTAAATTAAAATATAGTGTGAAAGAGCAGGAAACGTTGGCATCGGAGGGCTGACCTTTGGAGTTGATAGTCCACGTGACCCAGACATTTGTAGCGGACAATAGAGTGCGCACAGAGACCTAAATTCCCTTAACACAATGGCCCGCGCCTTTCTCCACTAGAGGTCACTGCGTACCCCAATGCTAAACGAGCGACCTTCAGGATCGCAATTTTGTGGTAAACGTGATTCCGTATTTTAGCTGCTTTCCCCTCATTGACTCCGAATCGAAGTCCGCGCTTATTTGGAAGAGTAAAATATATAGTTTGTTGTTGTTTTTCTAGGAGGAGAAAAGTGACACATTTTTATACTTCCATGGTGTATTGCCAAGAGTGGCGTTTAGTTTTTGCTCTCCCTGCTTTGAAATTATATCTGTACTTGGTAAAAAAATGGCAGATGTCCAATTTCGCCTACTTTGAGCTGTATTCACAAATCCCTTCAAGCCAATGGAATTTGTAATGGTTTAAAAGTCCTCTTTTCAATACATTATGGAAGTATCAAGACATTTTAAAGCGTTTTTCATAGGCTGTATTTATATAAGACTGGAATATTCGAACTTTGAAGAACTTTGACTTCTATTTCAAGCTATATATCCGTTTTGGTTCATTTTAATGTAAAATCCGTGATTTCGCGTTTGGTGTCTATTTGTCTGTATGTATGTGTGTGCACGCACTACGTCCAAACGGCTGGGTATATGCGATAAATACTTGAATTCAATAGTTATAGCTAAAATGAGACGAATTACATTAACAAAGTTATAATAAACGTGGGAAAAAAATTTCACTCACATTCAATGCGAAAGTTCATACCAAGTGCATGTGATGAAGTCTAAAATGTCAAGATATGAATTTTTTTTTTATTTTATATATCAGAATGTGATACCAGACATATGAAATCCACCAAGTCATTTTTTCTTACATGAAGATTATATTTCTTCTTGAGAAACACTTGAGTGAGTTTAACTTAGTGAGAAGAACTCTTTCCCCATATTTTTCTCTCAAAACTGTTTTCTGACTTTGTCTATTTCACTTAGTAAAAGTCTGACGATATATCATAAAAACAGAAATGGGCATCAGGGACGGAAAAAAAGTTTGAGAAAGCATCTGAAATAAGTTATATAATTTTGCTGGGCACCTATGATTTTCTAAATTTATAAACAACTACTTCAAATGATATCCTGTAAGTAATTTTCTACTTTGATTTGTAGGACATATGCAGCAAAAACTTTTACACCATCTTTTCGCTCTTAGCCATGCATCAAAACATTCTCACTTCTTACACACTCGACAGTAACAATAACTAAAGATATATATTGCAAACGGATGTGGTGACACAGAGCTTGACATGATTTGTATTTTGACGAAAGACAACAAATCATATACACAGTAAAATCAACCTGTACCGAATTTTGAGACCTTGCCTAAATATACTTAATTTAAACTACAGAGCGGGATAATATTGCTGAAACTATGTGGAAGAATTCATGGCTCTAATGAAAGTCCCAGTAATCTTATTACAGAAAGCAATGAGAGAGAAATCTGGATGATAGGAATCAATCTGGAAGGAAGAAAAGAGTCTGTGAAAATAAGTTTGGAAGCCAGAAAACACTTAGGCCTGGCGCACACATCCGGTTTTTCAACGTGTTGCGCCGCTTCGGCACCGAAGCTCAACTATGCACACATAACCGTGAAATGACGCAAGTAATCATTTCGCGCCATTTGCGATAAATATTCTATCGAAGAAAACGGGTTTATTTCGCTTACTTGGTGTAAAAAAGTATATTTTGAAACAAAATAGACATTACTGGATACAACCATTAATTAATTAATATTCATATTCCATTTATTTATGAAAACAAGGTACTTCAGAATGGAGACGCGTGTGCGGCGAGCTGTGGTACAAATTGTACGCAAGTTGAACGTGCGTCGCCGCAGCGGTGCCGGAGGCATGTGTGCACTACTCCATTGGATCTAATGTATCTCAGACAGCACTTGCGCTGCGGCAGCGGCGCCGCACGTTGAAAAACCGGATGTGTGCACCGGGCCCTCATCCTATGAGTAAATGGGATACAAGTAAACAGGACCAATTCTGACATGGTTGAGGTGCGAATTTTCACCGTGCACTTTATTGGAAGAATTTACAATATTATGACAAGTACAAAAATTCTGCTTTGTAATTTTAATTAATTTTTATTTTATTTGGAGGCTGAAATGCACACATCGATGCATATATTCATTAAAAATGGATTGAAATAAGGTATGAAATACGTGTAACGACACTTTCATCAATAGGCATGAACAATTAAAAAACTGTTGCCCAGATGTTATGTTAAAGGTCTACTAGGTTTGAGAATTTACAAAGCTAAAATTTGTCTTCACAAAACTGAGATAGTTTATTGATGTATTAGCATTGCTAAATTAATATTACAACACGCACAAGAGAAGCACGGGATACTTTCAATAAAAATTACCAAGCAGAAGTAATAGTCACAACCTAACTAACAATCGCATCATAAAAATAATACCGTCTTAAATAAATGCTTCAAGTCATAAAATCCAAAAAATATAACCTACAACCTATAAAAAATATAACCTATAAAAATATAACCAAAAATATAACAAAAACAATAATCAGAAGAAGGAGTAATCTATAATTCTATCCTTGACCCTGTATAATTTCTTAATAAACAGTTACCTTTGCGTTGTTGGTCATGTTTGTGATCTGTGCATATTTCTAATACAATTACTTTTGAAGTAATGGCCTACTAAAAAGAGCATGACTAAATATTCACTGGAAGAAAGCGTGCTATGTACAAACATAAGATCATTATATCTACTCTAACATCATTTTATGCCCATTTGAATTTTATTAATCTACTTGAAGAGTTGCAAAAAAAGTTGATGTCTTTATGAAAAATTATAAGCCGCTTATTCAAGGGCATATTAATTTTTTTATAATGTCAGGCTCACGTAACCATTGAAATATTTACAAGCGATATCAACTCATAATAATTTTATAGCTATGCTAATTTCCGAGTTAATGATTTGAAAGAAAAATTAATGCTGGCTCATTTTTTATAAATATTTAACTGTGTGAAAAACATTAGTTACGAAGTGACGATAGCAGTTGGTGAATACAAATGTATTAAGTTACATGAACATTTGGGTAGGATAGGTAGGTAGCTAATTTGAGTTGCACTGGAACAACACACCGGGCTTTTGGCTACAGTCCGGAAGCAATATCGAAAGGAAAGATCCGAGAGCAAGACCTCGTCATTTTGAACCATGGTCGACGATGACAATATCTGACTAATTATATAGATGTATCATTTAATGAATTGCTGCAATAGTTTTTCCGAACTAGTTGTTTTGAATAAAGAATAAAAATAGAACTTAAGCGCTTACCTCTTTTTGATGATTTTGTGTTGTGATTTAAAAAAATAAAAGTACTTGTTGAGGAATTTAACAAGTTGAGGTGTTCTATAAAGACATTGAACACACACACACACACACACACACACACACACACACACACACACACACACACACACACACACACACACACACACACACACACACACACACACACACACACACACACACACACACACACACACACACACACACACACACACACACACACACACACACACACACACACACACACACACACACACACACACACACACACACACACACACACACACACACACACACACACACACACACACACACACACACACACACACACACACTTAATATAGTACGTTTCTAGGGGTTATATAGAAGGTGTCTGTGATTAAAGTAGGGTCTAACACCTGTTGGAAATGCTCGAAAGAGTTCTATAGACCAGTTTCAGTGCTAGAACATTTCAAGTTTTGGCAGAAAAGTGAGCAGACCAAGAAACATTAACGAACCAATAGGCTCTTGTTGCATTAACAAATCATCACATGGCAAAAACACAAAAAAATCCATTGATACATTTGCTCCATCTTCTGGGAAAAATGCGATGCATGAAATAGCATTGGAAAGTCTTTATTATTATTTTTAATATTATTGGAATGTATTTATTATTATTTTTAATATTATTGGAAAGTATTTATTATAATTTTTAATATTATTAGAAAGCCGACCAACCGGTATAGTGGTTAAGATGTTAGCCTCTAGATCGGAAGGTCGGGCTTCGGGCATGGATGTTTGTAAGCGTATACCAGCTCAGGTGTTGCTTCGTCATCTGAACATGGTTCAAAAATTACGAAGTATAAATTGTTAGAGGAAATGATGGTCCTCCCACTGGGTGCTCCTTCACAAGTGGCCATCACTTCCGGCCTTGTAGTGGCCAATGACTTAGGTCAAATGTGCCCGCCATTAGGAAAAAAAAGTATTATTGGAAAGTATTTATTATTATTTTTAATATTATTGGAAAGTATTAATTAATTTATATCATTGGCAAGTTTAAACAAATCTCAGTGTATACTCATATTAGCTCATCCACGTACACGACGATCATTTTTGGTTGGATAGAGTTTTGAACTCCCAATCCTCCGTTTGCTGATCGTATACTCTTCCATCCAGGTTACCACAGCTCTGGAAATAGCCAGTAAGTGTGTGGTAAAACTATGAAATTTAAAAAAATTATTAGGAAAGAGTTTAATATGAACTTAGAAGATTTGGGGTCGCAATTTCCCCACACCATCCTATACTGCTTATTCGTTCAGGCATACTGATATTATCAAGCTGTATCCAGCCTATTATGCGAAGATGATCATCCGATGACATTTACGTAGGCGAAATGATAAACGAATAACGAGTTTTTCGTAATGATTATGCTAATTCGAAGTCATAAGAGATTCGCCTAATTAAGTTTCTTTATACATCCTCCAAGATGGTTCAAGATGGGTTTGAACTGCTTGCTTTGGTTCCAGGAACGAAGCCATGTTTCGGTTTGATGGAGGATTGACAAATTAATAACCTAGCTTCACGTTTTTAATCAATTTGCCTGGCTGACTTTTGCTCTTCAACTGTGTTGAGTTAAATTATAAATGAATGCTGTGTCGAGGAACCGAAATTAGAAAGTAAAATTAGGCGAGTTGAGTGGAACTAATCATTCAAAGAACTGGATGTTAACCTTTGCTACCTGCAGGGGCATAGCGTGACATTAGATTTCAAAATGAAACAAAAAAAAAAACAAAAAAAAAAGCTTTTTAATCTTTTAAGGTTTTATATGCATCATCATAAAGATATTTATTTTCGTACATCACTCTCAGTGATTGTCTAAGCATTAACATTTTGGAATCGAATATGCACAGAAAGATTTTCAATTCAAAAAGGGACAGGTCTGTTTTAAATTTTACTGATCTGCATTCGTTTTCCAAAAGATGTTATGATCAAAGTTGGTCGTTTATTTTGGATCTGACGTTCCTATCTAATCAAACTGAACTGTTATAGCGCTGGAATTTCCTGGTGACGAGGTCTAGACAAGGTATCTTGTCATTAGCAATACTGATCAAATATTAATGGACGATATACCTAGTCATTAGAAAAACATTGACCGTATCTTGATCTAGTCATCATCGAAAAATCGGCAATATCTTGATAACGAGACATCTCGTCATTGTCAAAATTGGTCAGATCTTGATGGACGAGATATCTCGTCGAAACCACTTGGATTTTATGAAGAAGGTTCAAATAAATTTAATTAAAACAGGTTATGTAGTTCAAACATGCAGTCAACCAACAATAAAAGTATCCACGTGCTCTCTAGAAGTTTAATATGGATTGAGAATTGTTTTACAAAAGGGATACACAGACTTGTTAAGACCTACGGTCACATAGATTCACTATGACTTATGGGAGGTCCGCCAAGAATTATGAAAGTTTTATCTAGGATTTATTATTTATTTTATTTATATTATCATATATTGTTACAAAGAAAGACAATAATACTAAATAAATGAAGAGTTCAATTTGATGCGTGACATTGCATTGATTTTAAAATTGTTTTAATATTTGGCTCGATTTTTGTAGTAGCCAAGCTTAAAATTGATTCTAAATTTTCATTCGTCAAGCGGTTCCTATTTTTCGCTTTTTTAATATTCACGGCATTTAAAGTTTGTTCACATATATATGGTTCCACATCTACATTTTTGTGCCTCAGACTTGGTACAATTTCTGCTCTTAGGAATATGGCAGATGGAAAACCATGGGATTGCCTTCTGGATGGCCAACAGCGCTCACGTCTTTCCCTCCTTCCCAGGGCAGAAGGAGTTGCAAATTTTAGAATTATTAATGGACATGACTATCTGCAGGCCCACTTACATAAAATCAACTTGGTTGATTCACCTCACTGTGTACTTTGTGGCACCTCGCATATGACTGGGGAGCATCTCTTTAGTTGCCCCTCTCTTTCTAACGTCCGCTCCAGTGATGATTTTCGGGCTCTCACACCTTCTGGAGCCACTTCGATTTTATACTGGACTGCAAGACGCCTCATGTCCAAAATAACGATGGCGGGCGAAATAAAAAAAAATAATTTTGTGCCCACATGCAATTTTTTAAAAGTACCCATAATGTGACTTTTAAAGTTAAGGTAAGGTAAGGTAAGGTGATTTTAGTTAACGTCGTACTAGAGCAACACAACGGGCTATTGATGAAGGTCCGGGATCAGTCCCTTAAGGGAAAGATCCGAGGACAACACTTCGTAATTTTGAACCACGGTCAGATGACGAAGCAACACCTGAGCTGGCACCTCACTCTCCAAACTTCCACGCCAACCCAACTAATGATGTTGGCCAGCAGCAAATCAGTTGAGTGCCGCATGTGGTCCGCGGGCAGTGTATCCATGATTTCATAAGTACAAACCTGTCTTCAAATTCGGCTCGGATTGCACCTACACTGGGTTAATAGGATAATCAAAATTCTATTGCAAATATACTTGTGAAACTACCAAACAGCTTTTTAAAACTAATTTATAGCTAAGTTCTAAAAACTATTTAAAGCTGAAGGGAGCAAGAGTTCAACAAAAAAGAGCCATCAAGCAAAGAATGAAACCACTGCATCCGCCTTATTAGCATTCGAACAGGTGGCAACGCTTGCCACTGTACGCAGCAGTTCATCATTTTACTCTAAGTTCCGACTCCAAAACCAGATTGTTTCCGCAGAATCTTTCACACACTCTTTATCTATTTATTGGCATTTTTCGTTCATGTAGATGTGGCGAACATACCGATTCAACGAGGATTTTTTTTGTTTTGTGTTTCGCAGCACAAAGCATTCTATTTTTAGCACAATTCAGAACAAAAGAGCTTGGTGTCGAACATGGCCGATTTTGTTTTTAGGTTGACTTTCCCTTTTATTGATATCAGAAAGTGTGTCACACATAGAATCTAATGTACTTGTGGAGTTTTTTGTAATGAAGGTAATGGTTTCGTAGAAGCTGTATTTTTGACTTGGAACCGGAAAGTAAAGTATTTAACCCTTCTTTGCATGATTTTTTCTTTATTGGTGAAATAAATCAAGATGATATAATTCATGTTCAAAATTAAAGGAAATATGGTTAAAAAAAATCTTAGTATATATTTATAGTATAAATTTAGCAAAAATCAATATGATGGTATCATGTGGTATTTTTTAAATTAAACGCAAACTTTTTCAGAAATTGCTCTAAAAATAACAGAAACACATGTTACAAATCTTTCTTCCACTCATTTTCACTTTTTTAGCAATAGAAACTCAAATATAATAAAACAAAATTTAAAACGAAATCATACGTTTATTGCAACTACAACAAACAGCGGAATGACAACTTCAAGCTCGTTTTACTGATAGTGACACTTGCTTATTTTTGACAGCTATGTTTTTTTTTATGCAATGGATATTAAAAAGGTAGTTATACACGATCAACTTAAAGTGAACTTGTTCTTTTATATAATTTTTGGGCAGTCAATGTTATGATGGAAATTTCCACCATTATGCAAAGAAGGGTTAAACATTAGAATAGGTGTAATATTAAAAATAGTGGAATACATCATATATCCGCCTAAATTTTAAAAAAATTATTGGGACTTTGGCACCCGACTTATGGATTAACTGATTTCATTTTATGAAGAGTTGATGTGTGAGGTAACTAACTATGGATAAAGAAGACTTTTTAAAAATCTATGATATAGAACATTGATTTATACTGATTTATACCTCAATTGCAATGCTTATTTATATTATATAATATTTTGCACTCTTAATTTAAAGACCACCATACAATAGTTAGAAAGCACGCGTTTGTCAGCAAGTTTAGAATAAAATTTGAAGTTGAATTTTTGATTTAAAATTAAAGACATTCTTTTTTTCTTCTTATGCTTTAACATTTTTTAATGTAGTCAATTATGCATATTTTACCAACTATGTTTACAACCTGGTTACTGGTTTTGTGTTATATGGCGCAAGGGACACATTTCGCCAAGCTAGGCCAAACACAAGACAACTCCAAGTAATGTCAAGTAATCCTGGGCAAGTATATATCTTAAATATTAACTACAATCGTACAATTCAATACAATTTTTATTTTCAGTTGTTTACTAAGTTTAAAAGGTGAACTTTATTCAGACTCATTCACAAGATATTCTCGTATAGCAAAACGGACAGCAGAAGGACAAACAAAAACATTCAGAAGATAAAAAGATGTCAAAATATTCAGAAGATAAAAAGATGTCAAAAGATTCAGAAGATGTCGAACATAAAATACTGCTCTGTATATAATTAATTTCTTAGAAAAATCTTAAATTCAAATGTAACTGCTGATTGGTTGATTGATTTAGGTTTTATGGAGGAAACTGCTATCTGACTATCATTAATAAGATTTGAAAACGCGTCATTAGTTTTTAAAACAATCAATTCTATTTCTAAAATAAGTACTCATCTAAAGTGTAAACTTGTAAAAAGTTTGAAGTTGTCTTTACTGACACTGAGGAGACAAGAAAGTGTTCGCACGAAAAAAAATATCAACACCGTTTCTATCACAAAAAATGCTACTTGAAATGAAATTTTCAACATTTAGGACATCAGCCTGAAAAAAGTTAAAAAGCGTCGATTTTTCAACTACTTCTAATTCAGGAAATGCAATTGTCTAAACCGTAAACTGGGCCACGCGATGTCAATTCAGCTTAATTTACTTTATGTTGAAACGCAGAATCGCCGAGTTGTCGGTCGCTGGTTAAACAGAGTTCTTCCTGGTAAAAAGCACGCTAATTCGTTTGCGCAGCTTCTGTGCCCCGGATGTACCACTCGCACGTGGCTTCAGCCATAATTACTCTTTTTATACCATTTATACCTTGACCATGCTTTTGTCTATTGCACCATTTTCAAAATGATATCTTATGTCTTAAAATATAATAGAAGTCCCAGCGAATAAAAATGAATGAAATATAAGCAAGTACAGTCAATATTCAAGGTAGACAAAATGAAAACAGAAATAACTTAATGGCAGAAAGTATGCTAATTCATTTGTGTAGCTTTTGAGCCATGGATATAACACCCGAATCGCTTGTGGTGTCAGCTATAATCACTCCTTTTTACTTTTACGACCATGCCTTTGTCTATCATACCATCTATATATATAATTCTCTTACGTGGCACGCAAAAAAGACGTTATTTGTAATCGCGTTTTGGCAAAACTGTACGATTGTTTCTTTATCGCGAAGTCTCGCGCATCGATTGAATTTATAGCGTTATCGAATGAAATTTTATTGAAAAAAAAAAAGAAAATTTTAATGAGCTGTTGCAGTTAGTTTATAATAGAAATCAAAGAAAGCGGAGGATCTTTTCAGGGCCATTTAAAAAACGGTCCTTTTCAGGGCCAACAATTATAGTTCAACAAGACGCTTGCACTACAACTTTCGGCAACAAACTCAATGAAAAAGTGTGGGTCGTTTGTGTGCTGGGAAAATGTACACACAAACAACATGCTGGGTATTCAATTTCCAAAGCAACGCTCAGATTTCGAGTCAAAATTTGCACAAAGTTTTCATTTGAATTCTGATTTTAGAGATACTGTATATATTTTTTCTGTAATACAGCAAATTTAGATTTGAAAAACATTTTTTTGGTAACATATTTTGTAAACAATCCCTTCTGCTAGGACACATGTCTTCATTGAGGCGAGCGAAGCGAGCATAGGTTCGCGCAGCGAACCAATGAGGATTGCGAAGCAATCCTCCGGGGGTTGGCGAGCGTTAGCGAGCAGGGGGCAGGCCCCCTAGTTTACAATATAATCTCTTATGTCCGAAAATATAACAGAAGTCACGGAGACTGAACATGCAAAAAATATGATCAAATGTAACAGGTGTTCATGACAGCGTCTGGAAACCAGGAAGTTCTTGGTCAAAGCAGGCTAATTCGCTTATGTATCCCTTCGCCCAGGCTGTACCACCCCGGATAGCTTGTGGCGTCAGCTATAATTAATCTTTTTTTTTTTTTTTACGGTTGTGACCATGCCTTTGTTCTATTGCACCATTTGCAAAATTACCTACAATGTCTGAAAAGATAACAGAAGTCACAGCGACTAAAAATGCAAGAAATATGAGCAAATATAGCAGTTGTTGCAGACAGCGAAATGGAAACCGAAAGTTTTTCCTGATAGAAAGCATGCTAATTTGTTTGCGCAGCTTCTGCACTCCGGATGTACCACCCGAATGGCTCGTGGCATCAGCTTTAATTACTCTTTTTTTTATGGTTATGACCATGCCCTGGTCTATTGTGCCACTTGGCAATGTCACCTCCAATATCTGGAAAGATAACCCAAGTCCCAACCTCCAGAAATGCAAAAGTAAGAGAAGACAACAGATGTTCCTGCAAGACAGCATTGTTTGTCATTAAACAAAGGAAAGAAAGCTTTCCTCCTTACCTTCTCGCTAAAGCGAATGATTTGAGAAGCAAAGAAATGAATTCCTCGCTATGGGTA
Source organism: Metellina segmentata (assembly GCA_947359465.1). Lineage (NCBI taxonomy): Eukaryota > Metazoa > Arthropoda > Arachnida > Araneae > Tetragnathidae > Metellina > Metellina segmentata. The sequence goes on from OX375882.1 coordinate 73,059,812, forward strand.
ATTTGGATAATTTACTTTTGTTTTGAAAGAGACGACTCGGGTACAATGTTATCCATTCTGCCAATCGCAAGTTCATCTGCGTAACATTGTCGTAAGTTGAGTGCACCGTGCCCTTTTCCGCTGCTCGAGCAGACAATTGACGAATTACTGCCATTTCAAGGGTATGGTAATTTCGGGGAATCATTATCGGTGAATCAATTATCGAAAAAAGTCTGCAGCGATGTCTAAATACACAGAAAGGGAAGTAAGTTTTTATATGCCTCAGTGTCAACAATAGGTTGGGTTGTTTTCTTCGGACGTGTGTCTTCATGCATACAATGTATTGTTGGGTGGGACTATTGGTAAAGATTCTCGGTTGAAAGCAAAAATAAAGATGGTTTCCTCGATATTTTGGCTAGATATCTTTCTACGTTAGCAACGACAGTGTAGATTCAAGAATATGATGTGATGAGTGGGACGAATGGGTAAAAGTTTTTGCTGAAGCTGTTGAAATGAATTAAATATGGTTACCTGATAATTTCTTTGAAAATTCTTTGGACGTGTGTCTTTATGCATGCACTACATTGTTGGATGGGATTATTGGTAAATATTCTCAGGGGAAAGCAAAATTAAGGATGGTTTCCTCGATATTTTGGCAAAATGTTTCACTACATTGACAACGACAGTGTAGCTTCACGAATACGATGTGCTGAGTAGGACGGATGTGTAAAAGATTTGGTGACACTGTTAAAGTGAATTAAAGATGGTTACTTGAAAAAGTTTCACTACACTGACAACAGTAGTTTATCTTCCTGCTACGAAAGGGTAAAAACCTTTCTTGAAACAGAATGAAACAAATGCCGTGCACTTGACTTTACGTCATTCACCATTTTTTGGAAAACTTAAAATGAAGTAAGGATGGTTTCCTAAAAATTGTGGTAAAGTTTCTCACTAAATTGACAACAATAATGTAGCTACATGAATACGAGGCATTGTTCGGGTGGCGATCGTACAATGAATCCTGGAGAGGAGTAAAATTGAAGTAAAGATGTTTTCTGAAGTTTCACTATTATACAATTATATCCACTACAATACAATTATTGTAAAGATAGTTTTCAAAAGATTTTGGCACATTTTCTTACTACATTGACAACGATATTGCAGCTTCATACATATGGTGAATAGTTGAGCGGTATGATTGAAAACAGGGTCTTGGTGGGAAAAGTAAAAATAAAAGATAGTTTTTCGTTGGTTTTATCAAATTTTCTACCCTTCAAAACTGTTCAATTTCTTCAAAGGGAATGAAGATCCAAATAGAAAAATCAAGTTGTCCCTTGCGTAGAATTGACAACGGTTTGGAACAGGTTTAACGCCAAAGGCTGGCCACTATAGGATGGCTAACCACTAGTAGGGTTAAATATTTCAGTACTACTGGTATAGCCAATGTAAAAACACTGAAGCGGAACACCCTCGGCGATCCCTCTGAACCATAAATCATACTTAGCTTAAAACATGATTGCCAATTATTTAGGCAATGTTATTCAAAGACAACAAATCAAAATCCATCACCACTCCCCACTTAGGAGAGACCGATGTTACAAAGCAAGACAAAAGGGGGCTGTCCAGAATCTTGCCCTGTGCTCTTTTCCTACATTGTCGTGTATTGTGAGAAGCGTGAAATTACACCACGATTGCAGGGAAAGAGGAGAAAAGATTACAGCAGCCAAACCACTATTCCTTTGTTAAGATGGCAGCTAACAATTAGACTTTCTGGAAATTGAGGGTGAACGCTAACTCTGTTTCTCATTGGAAATCCTCCTACACGAGAATAACACAAAATAGGTTTATTACGTCGTCCCGTCAGTTACAATGTATATGATTATCTCCATAGTTGTTTTCTGCTTGCTGGCTGGATATGGGTATTATTTGAACTAAAAAAGGGGCAGGTTTTAAATTTTACAGACAGAACTTAAGTTTGTTTGTTGAAATGAAAAAAATAATGCTCGTCTTATAAAGTAATAGATTGAGAACATCCGCATCCGTTTCCCGTAGAGTTGTACTGGAATACACAGGGAAGTAACTTAGTTTCAGATGTTTTAAGAAATTGAATTACTGAGTCGTGATGGGGTAATTGCTGACTTGACGTAAGACGTTTATTTATGTACTCAGATTAGACTGGGTAATGCGACGGAGAGGTTATTTGAGTGCTCTTGTTGGCGTATGAGTTCTTTTCGGTTGTTTATGATGTCTAGGTTGGGGTAGAGGATGACGTTCCAAATTAAATAACAAAGTGATTTTATTCATTAAGACCTTTGATTTAAAGTCAAGAATTGTAAAGAACAGGATGCGTAGCCATGAATTTGTCTTTAGTTTTGAAGTATCTATTTATATATAGTATATATCCTAAATAAGGAGAGTAGGATAATAAAGGGCAAAAGATTAGAGAAAGGCACAAGCATATATAGCGCGTGATTAACAAGGCACTACTACTAACAATATGTACCGCTTTACCATATTTTGGATTGTATCTGTCGTATTGAGACATCTCCTTAAAACGTTGGACACAGAGAGAGAGAGAGAGAGAGAGAGAGAGAGAGAGAGAGATTGATAGATAGATAGTTAGAGATAGATAGAGAGAGAGAGTATAATTACGAAAGGACGTAAGTTTAAAGAAAAATGTGAAGATTAGGAATTATATAATGAACATAAACAAGGATATTGACCTCATGGAACGCTTTCCCATATTTGGACATTATCTGTATCTTTGTGGGACAGCTCCTTGGAATAGTAGGTAGGTATTTATTATTAACGCCGTACTGGAGCAACACAACGGGCTTGGAATGGTGAATAGAGAGAAACAGTAGGATAACTGGAGATGAAAGATTAAAGAGAAATTCACACATTGCATAATGGGCGATTAAAACAACACAAATTACTAATATGGAATTCCTTCCCCTATTTTAGATTGCATTTGTGTTTCTGTGGAACAGAGGCTCCTTGAAGGGATGAATAATTGAATAACGGGAGACGAAAGATTAAAGAGAAATGGACATATTAAGAATGTATAATGGGCGATTAACAAGACACGACTTAATTATGTGTGTTCCCCATATTTTGGATTGCATCTATGTCTGTGAGACAGCTCCTTCGAACAGTGAATAGAGGGAAACAGTAGGATAACGGGACATTTAAGATTAAAGCGAAATGCATTGCCCTGATTAGGAATATATAATGGGCGATTAAAAAGATACAACTTAATATGGAATCCATCACATATTTTGTATTGTCTTTGTGGGAAGGCTCGTAGGAATGTTGAATAGAGAGAAAGAGTAGGGGAGAAAGAGAGAGAAAGGTTAAAGAGAAATGACCAGATCAGGAATATAAATTGAGCGATTAACAAGACACAACTTAATATATCCCTCACATATTTGGTATTGTATCTGTAGGACGACTCCGTGGAATGTTGAATGGAGAGAAGGAGTAGGATATAAAGGGAGAGACGAAAGTTTAAAAAAAAATTCACAGATTATGAATATATAATGGGCTATTAGCACGACACAACTTAAAATTAAAATCCCACACGCATAAATTAACGTATATATAGATCTTAAATTATACGCTTCTATCTCGCACCAGATAAACAATTGACTTCATGAATTTTAATTAACAGACCTTTCAAACAAGCAATAAACTTATTCAAGACGCACTTTTGAAACACAACACTTTATACTTTTTCATTAATCATCACCCCCCCCCTTCCCCTTCACCCATCTCCCCCGCACCTGAATTCCACGAAAACAATCTTTTCCCCATTCATCACCCAAACCTGCTGAACGCACCTTCAACTGGCCGACCCTTGACCCCTTGTCCTACATTCAGGCCTCATGAAATATAATATAATCTGGATAATTCATAACCAAGATGGGAGTTTTCCTATATCCTCTTCCACGCTTAATGAATGGAGATTCGAATGAGATTTTCCAACTACACCTTGAGAGTGACCCGGTTTCCAAATGATGAGTTTTCCACGTTGTAACAATGCAACTAACACCCCGTATGCAAATGGGGCTGTAGTTAATTCCTGTTACTTAGAGGATAACTATCAGGATTTGGTTGAGGAAGTTTTATTGATGGTTTGGGTGTGATGTATGAAACTGGTTGAGAAGAGTTTTGAAACTGGCTGAGAAGAGTTTTGAAACAGACTTTCAGCAATTTTTGTTGTTTTGTGTTTGGGAATAAAGCCTGACCGTTTCATATGAGCGTGATCAAGTGAATTTTTATTTTAGAGTTTCTTTGAATTTAACTGCTTATTAAACTGTTTGTTAAAACATTTAAAGACAAAAGTAGTTTTGTTGTACTTATTTTTCTGTTACTGCATGTTATTTATCGCCATTAGTTATATTACTATGGTAATTTTACGACGATTGACTTTTATCCTGCACTATAAAGTTTAAGTTAAATAAAATATTTCAATACTTTCACTGAAATTGTTAGCATACGAAAATAAATATCAAATTAGGATATCGATACAAGTAAACGATAATGCAAGAGTATACGCGAGCGTTAACATTTACGATAAAGAAGTTGAAAACTTAAGCGATATTTTTTTTATGATGGAGCAGTAGAAAACATAAACAATAATATTCAAGATAAAATAGTTGAAAACACAAGCGATAATATTTATATTAAAATAATAGATGATAAAATAGTAGAAAACGCAAGCTTCAATAATTACGAAAAAGCGTAGTAGAAAACACAAGCGATAATATTTAGGATAAAATAATACAAAACGCAAGTGTTAATATTTATGATAAACTAGTAATAGAAAACGCAAGCGTATTTATGCAGAAACTTAGTGAAAAACGCAAGCGTGATATGTAATTTTCTACATTTGGAACGCTACAAAAAAAATTAGTTTTTTAGTTACATCCAGAACGATTACAAGGTTTACGTGCTTACAAAAAGGGATTCGAACGTGAGACCAACTGGATGGTATACCAACATCTATGTGGCTACATAACAGTAAAGTAAGGGGATACGCTCTGAGCAAAATTACTTTTTATTATCAGATAAAAAATTTCGAAGAAAAATATTTTATACAGACATTACTTATTCGAATTTATTTAAGAAACAAATCCAGGGATATTTTGATTACAAACGCACAAGTTCTCCCAATATTTTATATTGTTTCTTCATGTTTCTTTAATATCAAGGATTAAATTCACTATTTTGTACTATTATGAGAGTTATTATGTATATCCCCCACGAGAAGCGACTTTAAAATGAAATTTAATGCCGCTATCAAATACGTATTGAGGAATCGGTCATCCTTCTATGTCTTCCCTTTATAGAACACATATTTCTACACCATTAAAACAATCGACATACATATTTAATAAACAATTCCCAAGCTCTTCAAACAAAAGCCCCATTCCGCATCCATAATTAAGCAGTCTTTGTTCAGTCTTCGGGAGCAATAAATCCCAAGTGAATATTCAACCATTTTGTCGAAGACAATGAATTTTTCCGACCTAATATCGGTTATTAGTGAATGTAGAGCGATGAGTTATCCATACCCAAAACAATACTAGCCTTGCTCAGACAGAGGGCATTATGTTAAGATTCTTTACCCCTTCCCCAACTTCGATGAAGGGGTCATTAACTTTATAGGCCAAAAAATACGCCAGTCCGTCTTAAAGGCCGGCATCATGATGCCTGTTCTTTGCCTTATCGGTTTTGGCTTAATTCTACTATTCCAAATATGTCTTGCTTGTCCTTGATTCTCGACTATGCTTGATAAGGTGGAGACGCTGTTGAGAAAAACACCGATGTAGGACGAGGAATTTAATCTGTTGCTTTGAAACCAAGTCTTAGGGGGCACAAATTGGTATGGGATGATATACTAGTTTTGGGCTGCGGGTCAAGGCACATTTGCTGCAACCCTGGACGATGCGTTTGCACGAGTTACGGCACTTCCCGTCTGAGTTTTATTTTTGGTATCAATCATTCTGGGAATCGGGGTAAATTATATATCATCTTTCGTGTATGCTAAGATCGTTGTCTTTCGTTTTATATCCAGGAAATTCCCCTGTGTGGAAGATAGGAGGTGAAAAGAACATCGATCGCAATCACATATTTGTTAGCGTAAAGATTTCGAGGTGTGTAGTCGTAGTCATTTTGTTATTAAATGTGAAAATAGCAGTTTTAAAGGAGAGCAACTAAAAAATACCCACGGGTTGTAGTGATAGTTGAAATTCAGCACAGCGTCGAATTAGCATTGTTTATGTTACCGTGTACTCTTTTGGATTGATCTTCAGACTGTTATTGGGATTTATCAGTTTGTTATTGCAATTTCACAAATTAAGTCTTTGGTATGGGATGATAATTAGTATGGGATGGTATGTTAGTTTTGGAGCTGCGGGGCAAGGCTACAACACAGGACGGTGCGTTTGCATGAGTTATGGCACTTCCCGTCTGAGTTGTTTCAGTTTTGGTATTAATCATTCTGGGAACCGGGGTAAATTGTCTGTCATCTTTCTTGTATGCTAACAGCGCTGTCGTTCATTCTGTTTCCAAGAAATTTCTGAGTGGCTGATAGTAATTGAGATCAACATTCTCAGTCACATATTTGTAATCGTAGACTCAAAAAGAAAAAACATCTTTGGTATCATATTATCTATCAACTATTAAATGTGAAAGTAGAAAATCTTTAGGAGAAAAAAAGTTTTAATTAGAAATTGAAAACCAGCTCAAAGTATAAAAATCAATGCTTCCGTGTACTTTTTTTTGGTTCTTGACACGACTGTTGATGTGAATTACCCCAATCGGTCACTTGTTACATTACAAAAAAAGCAAATTTTTTCCCCATGATTTTTCTAAGTAGCTAGGTGTTGAATTTGCGTCTCACTGAAGCAACACAACTGGATATTGGTGAAGGTCCGGAGTCAGTCCCAATTTGGTAATTTTTAATTAACATCGTACTAGAGCAACACAATGGGCTATTGACGACGGAATCAGTCCCGAAGGGAAGCCTCTGGGGTGACAACAAACCTCATAATTTTGAAATGCGGTCAGATGACGAATGATTTTTTTTCAGCTCTTTTTGTCAAAGGTGTGTGTGGACATGTGCCACATTCAATATTCTCTTTTGTATACAAATTCAAGTAGTAAAATAATCACAATGGTGAAAACACGAATGTGGCATATTCGAGACTTTGTAGTATATGTATTCGGTCTTCATAATTGCCAGACTTAAATAAAGAATATGCCATATTCGTTGCTTTATCACACCAGAAAGAAATGCTTTGTAGATGTAGTAAGCGGTACTATTTATTCGATAAGTGCACCTGGATAAAAGTGTACGTACTCGAAACTACAATAAAAATTTCCGTACTTCTAAGATGTCGACCGATTTAACTATTCGTCACTGGACGAATTATGTACGAGTACAATACAACATTATATTAGATGGATTGATTTACAAGCAATAGTAAGGAACAGACATCTAAAAGGTCAAGGCACACAAAGGGCTGTCGACTCAATGCAGAAGAGAGGAAACAGACAAAATAATATTGCCGTACTTTTGGTAAGCAATTATTTGTGGAAGATTAATTTAAAATTAAAACAAAAAGTGCAAGCGATTCCCCTGTTCAACTCGAGTTTTCTTAAAAGCTTATAAAAATGTGTCAAATCCTTAGAAAAAAATTTATCTTAATACTTTCAAGTGCTAAAACGGTACATTAAAAGCATACATTCAAAAAGTGTATGAAAACAAAATATCCTCTCCTGACTAGGTTTATGGAGTAAATAAATAATCAGATATAAACTCTAGAAGTGTAACCCTTATATCGCATTGGATACATTTTATTATTTTTTTTTACACGAGGTATTTTATTTTGAGTTTTCTTAGATATATAAGTATAAATTGCGGCATAAAAGAGCAAATGTACTTTCTCAGTCGGAGCTCATAAAAAAGTTCGACGAGGCTGGAACGAAACATCATTATATAAATGACAAAAACGTCGGTATTCATTTCCTCGCGTTAAAACATTGCTTCAATCTATTCTCAAATAGCATATAACGAGGTACTGAAATCCTGAATGAGAACACCATCAAGAAAAGAAACAAGGCCGAAAACTTTTCAAACTCAAACACTGCAGAGCTTCAGAACAACCCACACACAATCACAGATGCATTGTTTCAGGCCATCTTGAAAGCACTGGAACGGGTTTTTAAATTGAGCTGGATATTACCACGGTCCATGCAAATCTGCTTATCACCAGGAACGGAAGAGAACGAAACGTTCACATTTTTTTTACCCGTTTTTGCCCTGAACCATATCGACCCCCCAACAGCGGCTTGTTTAGCCTGTCAAGTATTGTTTTCCTCTCCCAAGACCTTGGATAACAGCAATGGAGATTTCAGATAACATGAAAGATTAAGTTTTCATGATTCTTTTGGCAGTGGATTTGCCCGTTTCCCTTCGCAGAGATGGATTGGCTTTTGGAGGGTAATTTTAGACAATTATGTAACACACGGCTTGTGGACTACCATAAGGAATCCGTTGGAGTAGACAGTGAAAGTTCCACATAATGGTTAATTTGCGGGCAGATGTTATTTGAGCTTGCAAGAGAATGAGAATAGGATTTTTTTTTGAATATGACAGATGGTATATTTGATTTAAGCACCGGTTGTCTTACCAGTCTTATCTTATTTTCGCAAATAGATAAATATTTGAGCTATTGAGTCTTCACGGGTGCTTTGTTTTACCTCCAATTATGTATGAGTACGATAGTTTTTATCTACAAAAAAAAATAATGAATAGGATGCAACTGAGAAGTGAGTATTTAGGAGCTAATTGTGGTAACATGACAGGTGTACATTTTTTGCCATGTATTGGAAATAAGTCTAAACACCAATAAGAATATGAAATTAAGTTTTATTATTTCTGATAAGTTTTATTCATTTTGTGGGAATGTGTTTATGGATGCTTATTACAAATAGATATATAAATAAGGTATGAAATGTGAGAACTAAATTAAGAAATTTTGTTTTAGATGCTATGCGTGGATCTGCTAGTATTGATTAGGTATAAAATAATATTGACTTAGGATTCCGGAGCTGTCTTCGGGCAATAGCAGCTATAATACAACGTGTTTTCTGTTAATATTTTTGTGATGGTTCCGCAATTTTAATGGGAGATTTCTAAACTACATCGAAACAAAGTTGCGTGGGATAACTGCATTGTGAAGAATTATTTTCCCGCTTACTGAAAGAGTTTTATATCTATCGGAAGTTTTTAAAAACATTTCGGTACTTAATTTTATTTTTATAATAAATAAGCATAGTCACAAGTGTTTACTTTTCGTTAAAAGGAATTATGGGTGAAATTCGTTAAAAAGAACTTCTAGGAACAGTTCGTTAAGAGGGTATCAGGGATCAGTTCATTATGAGGGTATCTGGGATCAGTTTGTTTTAAGGGGATCCTGCGAGAAGTTGGTTGAAAAGAGATCCTGTGAACAGTCGTCAACGGGAACCAAGTAAGCAGTTTATTACAGTATATCCTGGGAACAGTTTCTAAAAGAAGATAAAGAAACAGTTTTTAAATGTAGATAAAGGGAACAGTTTCTAAAAGGAGGTCAAGGGGGACAGTTTGTTATAAGCGAAAATTGTGAGCAGTTTGGAGATCCTGAGAACAGTTTGTTTAAGAGGACTCTTGAAGCAGGACAAAAGGGGAATCCTAAGAGCAGTTCGTTAAACGAGGATCCTGACAGCAGTTGGTTCAAAGTTGATCATAGGAACAGTTCATTAAAAGGGGACCCTTGAAGAAGGACAAAAGGGGAAAACCTAAGATCAGTTCGTTAAACGAGGATCCTGACAGAAGTTGGTCCAAAGTTGATCATGGGAAAGTTCATTAAAAGGGGACCCTTGAAGCAGGACAAAAGGGGAAAACTTAAGAGCAGTTTGTTAAACGAGGATCCTGACAGAAGTTGGTTCAAAGTTCATCATTGGAACAGTTCATTAAAAGGGGACCTTTGAAGCAAGACAAAAGGGAAAAACCTAAGAGCAGTTCGTTAAACGAGGATCCTGACAGAAGGTTCAAAGTTGATCATGGGAAAGTTAATTAAAGGGGACCCTTGAAGCAGGACAAAAGTGGAATCCTAAGAGCAGTTAGTTAAACGAGGATCCTGACAGAAGTTGGTTAAAAATTGATCATGGGAATTGTTCATTGAAAGGAGAGATTGGGAGCAGATTGTTAAAAAGGAATGAAATTTGTCGTGATATCCGGGAGTGTATTTTTTTTGTAAAATCTTCTATAATGAAAATGTAAAAAATAAATGCACTTAAAAAATTCGTTATGCAATAATTAGAAGAGTTCTTTATCTCTTCATTGAGGCTGTTTTAATATAAATCCTCCTTCCACCATGCATTAATCTCTACTGTTTTTTTCGGCTGTGTCATTTAACGCAGATGAAATCTCTACTCCGTGGGAACTCAACATTTCAGTGAGTTACTGAGATACATTGGGGCGACCACGTTTCCCAAACCACCATTCAGAAGAGCTTATCGAAGAAGGGCAGAAAAAGGGGAACCTATCATCTGCAAAAACTTGAAACGGATAAATATTTATGAGATCAGGTTTTAACGCCTCAGTCGTGAAGAGAAGTAATAGAAAAAAGTATCGCAATGCATGTAATTAGAAAAACTTATCTTGTCCCATCGAATGGACATTTATTTTTGCAAGGGCAAGAAGACATTGGATTGGCGGTAATAATGCATCTGATATTGATGTACCGACATTTAGGGGTAATTAGGGAATGAATGCCGATTTCTTGTTAAGATAAATGTGGAATCATCAGTCAACAATCTCTTCTTCTGGTTTTGCACGACAAAAAACGGATTCTTTCTGGGACTCAATTTGGTAGTCACCGCAAGAAGGAATCTGACAGGGGTATTCATGTAACCTGTTTTCAATTATCATAGTTTTCACGATGCCTGTCAGATAATGGAGCAAATCTCACACGATCGAGCACAGTTTGAGTTTCTGATATTGTAAATGTCACTGAAATTACGGAGATCGAATTAACGAGTTGGCTAGAGCTGTAATTTTACCATGTTGCCTGTCAATTGTAGATTTCACTTAGAAATTGAAGATTGACTGTTGTGGATGGAATGCTTAAATTGGAGCTTATGGAGGAAAATTGGAGGAATTGGATGCAGCATTCTAGATTAGAATGCGTGCCAAATCATACACAAAACAATATTTTTCTTTCAATTTAAAAATATCTGTTTTATTCGCATAAAATAAATATATTTATAAAATTCTAAGAATTTTTCTGTAAGAGAGCTTATAATCTTCACATCGATAATGAGTTTTTTAAATGTTTTCTTTAAAATATGTATGACTCTATTTGCTGCTTTTATCAGTTTACTATCTCATGAATTTTCTTTTGCGAAAATTTATAGATAACATCAATAGCCTTAGAAACAAAAACTTAATTTAAGACTTTCAACCTCTGCTTTTGTTGGACCCAGTTAGTTCGAATGTTTAATTTTTACTTTTAATTTAATATATTTCGTTAATACTTATTGCGTTTGTAATGTATTTCTCGCATATTTTTTGGTTTTTAATTGGCTTAACCGTAATTTCGTAAGAATGAAAAAAAAAAAAAAAAAAAAAAAAAACTGGTTCTAGTAGAATTTGAAAGCGGTCAGTTCGTTTGAACCTAAAGTGAGATGAGTTGAGCCGTGATGAATTTATCCGAACTCGGCTCTTATTATATTCACGTCATCGGCAATGCAAATTAAGACTTTTGTTTGATATTTGTATATGGTCTGTATACTTTTCGTAAATTAAATTCACTGTTAGTGTGGTTACTTGAGTTTATCTTTTCCCATCTGCCATCACCAAATTTTAAATTATTTTCACATAAAACTGTGCTCTTGATGAGACAAATTGGAAATATATTTGTTAAGATTTTAACTTGTTGCCGAGAATATTTATACTTACTCCGAAGTAAAATTAAGTCATACCTTACAGTCATCCCTACACCAAATGAACGACCTCTGTTTCTATAGTGACCGCCACTCACACTTGATGTCGGGGTTCTCGTGTTATAAATGCACAGGCCACAAATTGGAGCAGCATGCGACAAAAAGCACGACATGCGCATGCGTACTCCGTTTCTGTACAGAAAACATGTCGATACACATGCGTATTTAAGCTAATGTAGTATCGCGGGATTGATGTTGGACCAATGTGTGGCTTTCCTAATGGACATACATACAACAGGAAAGTTTCACAGAACTGAAGAGATATACACCCAGGGTGTTTTAAAGGAAACGAAACATGTGCCACCTACATTCTCGGAAAACAAAATAAAATTAAGTCAACCCCGAGACTCACCCCTGCTCAAAATGAACCATCCCTGTTTCTATAGCAACCATCATCACTCACACTTGATGTCGGGGTTCTCGTAGTAGGCAAGCACCACTACGTTAAGGGCGATACGGATGGGGATTGCTTCCATATAAGTCAAGTCAAGTAGGCAAACAGTATCTCCGAATTCGTGTTCATTTAGTATAACTATAACTTCTTCAGGTAGCAATACTCAGATATTTTGCGGTAATATAAGTAAATATTGCTTCAAAGATCTGCACTTGAGTTTAGTTGTTTAAAGTTACCACACCCCTTTGAACTTAAGAAATAAAGATTATAGAAGCAATCTAACACACTTGAAATAAACGAGAACAAATGATGAAACATTTGTAAGGGGCGGTTGAAGAACACAGTGAAACGGCTGACGTTGATGATTTCCTTATGTTCAAGAAGGGGTAAATACGGCATTGTTACCTTTCGCGTCCACGCGCAACAAATGGATAAACAGATTTTTCTTTACTCAATGCACCATTCTAATGTACCGCCATAAAAAATATTTTTGCGTTTGTTCTTTTTCTATTCTTTTGTTTTCAGGTTGGTGACGCTGTAAATTATTCTGTGACATTCTTTTTTCTTTCTCAACAAGGAAGTGAAGTCAAATATTCGCAACCCGTTTTTTTTCCACGGAACAAATGCGAATAAATGAGAGGCAGCATGTTACCTGGTGCTTAGGCACCTTTTTTGGACGAAAAAGAAATAAAAATTGTAGGATCACATCTAAACGCTCTGGAAACTGAAGTCGGGTCTGCTATTCATAATGGTTTACGGTCAAACCGATTTTCGAGATTACGTTTGTATCTTTAAGTTGAGGCCAGAGTTTTTGAAAGAAGAAATAAGATGAAAGGAAGCAAAGTAAATAGCGATAGAGAGAAGTTAAAAGTGAATGCAAGTTTTTTTTTGGATGAAATGAAAGGCACCTATGATATAAATGCTCTATTTTATTGGTAGAGCATATTGTACTGGTCAGTTTCAGGAAATGTAATGATGTAAGGTGGTTATTAAATACTAAGATAAATGGCCCGTCATACTATTGGTGCATTACAAAATTTATTTATTTTGATCAAACTTCATCTATGTATTCCTTAAAACCTGACGACACGTGATCAATGGCTATGTATAAACCTTTTTTGACTACTATATTTCAACCTTTTGTTGATCACTGGCAAAATATTAACCTTTTCACACCACTATCAGTCAAACGGCATTGCTTTCTCATAGTGTTGTTTTTAATCAGTACTGGCAAATTACTTTACAATATTATTGGAAAACTTCATTTTTGATCAACACTATTAAAACAATTAGCTGTGTACGGAAATCATTTTATACTCTATGTTATTTCTATGGCGATGATTTCGAATGTAATGATTTCGTATCTCGTTTCGCTCATGACATCACACAACGAATCAAAACAATTTGAAACTCCGCCTACTTGTGATGTCACACAACCAATCAAAACAATTAGAAACTCCGCCTACTCTTGACGTCACACAACCAATTCAAAACTTTAATAGCCACGGAAACACAGGGGCATCTAGCATTTTATGTAAGATAGGAAAATCAGTTGATTGATAAAATTTAAGGCACTTTTGATATAAATGTTCTATTTTATAGGTAGAGCGTACTATGCTGTCAATCTCAGGAAATACAATGATGAAGACGGGTATTTAATGTAATCGGAAAATCAGTTGATGAAATAAAAGGCACTTTTGCTATAAATGCTTTATTTTATAGGTAGTGTGCTATAAACTAGGGTATTATACACGATAGGACCTCTAATTATCTCACTATTTTTTTTAGTAAATTCTCTCCTTAAATTCTAAAATTGAATTTAAATTTTTACTTTTATCTCCTCTCTCTTATTAATTGTTAAAGTTCTTTTTCAGAGTAAACAGCAGTACAGAGGACGAGTAAAGGGAGGGGGGTGAGTACAGCAGGTGGTGACCTCCTGCTATTTTGCGATTCGACGAGTGCCTTCGGGGTTTTGTACTAGCTGATATTATGTTCTCTCATTCACCCACCTAAATCAATATTTTTTAACACATCCTCCATTAAGTGATTTTTTTTTGTGTTACACTTTTCTATTTCTGGTATGGAGATGGCAGCTTTGAATGTAGTCGGAAGCTGAATTTGCTACGGGTACTTTGGAAGTGATATGTCCTCTCCTGTAGAGTATATCATAATGGTCAGTATCGAGAAATTAAGTAAGGTGGATATTGAATATAGACGGAAAATCAGTGATGTTAATAGGCCGAGGATCGACGATGTGTAAGAATTACTTTTAAAGATTGCTTTCTCTTTGATTTCACTTTCTCTGACTTGATTTCATAGTTTCTAGATTTGTTTTGTAGCAGTACAACCTTTTTGATACACTACGACAAAAATACAGCAGTTTCCTAGGATACGCTTTAAACACTGAAAAACATTGTTTGAGACCGTGAGTTTTCAAACCTCCGATAGATGGAAGGAAGTATGGATTGCTGTCTTTATTTCGCGAAGTTAATCGACTGTTGTAACGTCAATAGTACTTCAATAATACGTCAAAAGTACTCATGGTATTTATGGTTATAAATGGCTAACAGAAAAATCTGTCACAAAATCAGAACCAAAGAAGAAAATCTGTTTGAGTGAAGCAGCAAAAATCTCGAATGCTGAGCTCTGGCATCATGATATTCGTACAGTTAATTTCGTCAAAAATTTCTAGGTTAACCGAACTATTTTCAAAGCGATACGTTGTTCCCTCAGAACTATAGAAATAAAATTTATATAAAACATTAGAAAAGGTATGCATTAGAAGAGACCAATCAACAAAAAAATTCAAAGGTTTTCACGAACATTTCTTTTAAGAACATATCCTTGGCTTACAAGTAAAACACAAAGCCAAAAAATTTAGTTATGAGAAACCACAGGGAAAATTTTTTACACCTTTTGCTAAACGCACTAAGCGTGTTTCTAAAGAAATCTAGCATTTATGTAAAGAAAACAATGATTTAGATGAAATTTCACCAGTCTAAAGATCAAAATATTCTGGTTTATAAAAACTAAAATGGTTTTACAGTCCGTCTCTCTTGTAAACCGACGATTTTATCATAACAAATGAACAATTACTTCAGTAGAGAATAAAAACATCTATAGTAAACACACACTTTTATTTTCGAATCTCACCACATCGGAACTAAATTTAAACTCAAAATTCGAATCGATGTTATCGATAGCAAAAAGAATCACGTTGATGCAAAAGTTCCTCCCGTTTTTGGCGGTATATGGAATCGCATGGCAAAAAGGAAGTGCTATCTACATCACACGTCTTACGTTTTGATGTTTGAAAAAAGGAATTTCAATGAGTACTTGGGAAAAAAACTGTTATTTGGCTGTGCTTTTAAAATTTTGTTAAGCGTTAAAAATGACAGAAAATAAGGAGCACTTTCGACATTTCGGAAGTTAAACTTCCGAAATGGCAAGAATGCTTCACAAGCGCAAAAGAAGATATGTGTTGTGGTGGGGGACAGAGCCGTTGACGATTAAACGTGCCGTAAGTGGTTCAGAAGGTGTCGTCACTTCGACGAGGTTTCTTCAGCCAAAAACCTCAGAACTTCTATGAGCGCGGGATCATGGAGCTTGTGATGTAATAACTATTACATGGAGTCCAAAGTTCGCACATCATAAGGTTGCATGTTCAAATCAAATGTAAGTCCAATTCCAGTTCTATTTTAACATCTATTTATTAACAAAGACAGGGCACTAACACAATGACAATGAAACAAAGATAATAGATAGGTCCATTCCAACGTAGCCTTCCTTCGACCAAGTTCCAAGTCAATCTGGCGAATTCCCCATCGGGTTGGGAAGATGCTCGTTTCAAATTCCCTTTCATAGGGATTATAACAAGATATGTGGCTAAGTTGCCATAGAGCTACCGGATTGATGGAGAAAGGTCATCGAACTGAACGGCTCATATTATATTGAATAAATGTAGTTCTTAATAAATAAAATAATTTTTCTTTAGTTTTTGTCGAAAAAACAGGACGAACTTTTGCATAAACCCTATAGTTCCAAAGAACCTTACTGACGAATCTGATCAGATACTGATCTAAGTACGGATCCAAGCATTATTTTACTCGAAAAGCGCATTTTCGCTCAACATCCAGATTCGAATAACCTCTCACCCGCGAGCCATTCTCTTCCTGAAGCAAAAAAGAAGACGAAACCAGAAAAACACGAGTTCGGGAAAATCGAATCAGATAAAGCAACTCGTCTTCAAACCCCGAATCGTGCTACAGCATCATGAATCTGACCCAGAATCGAGTCCAGAAGAAAACTGCAAGAAAGGAATACGCGTGGGAGGATGGAGAAGATTGTTCGTTCGAAGAGTAGCCCTGATTCGAAAAAGGAACCGGTAAAACAGGGACTTGGAATTTTCGAAGGACTACTTCTGATCTGAATAGCCTCATGCAAATACACTTAAAGTGATTTTTGTGTTCCACATTCGGGGTTCTTTTATACTTGTTTATAAAAAACGAGGAGGTTTCCGAGGTATATATTGTTGGTCTGTTAAATTATAGTTGGCCATGAGCTGTGATCGTTTTGCCTGAGATTAATGGCCGCGAGTTGGGAAAGGCCGCTTTTCTTAATTTGAAAAGGATCGCTTTCCTCCAAACAATACGCGAAAATCAAATGTAAGTCACAATGAAAGCGTGCGTGGATAGGGTTGTGGTTAAAGTGGTTACCCGTTTTAATTCAGGTGCCTTCACTGCAATGGGATTGTTCATTAATTCTGTCTATGGTTAGGAATTGGAATGAACGTGCTGGTTTATTTTCTGTTGACTTCATCTATTGCATTTATTCGCCAGACTAACCCTTCAAGTTGTTTCGACAAAGTATATCGTTCATCAAGATTGGACCAATTTTGAGAATGACGAGATACCTTGTCATTAACCCTCCAAGTGGTTAATCTTCGCGTCGAAAACCATACAGTAGTAGCCATCAATTGATGCAAAAACATGTTCTAAACCAGGGCTCGAAATACCCGGGTGCACAGGTGCACTGTGCACATGAAAATATAATTGTGCACCAAATTTTTTCCCACTAGGTGTACACAGTGCACCTTGTGCACCTAATTTAAAAACTTAAGTGCACAAGGTGCACCTGTATTAAAAAATCTATTTCGAGGCCTGTTCTAAACACTCAAATTGTTCCGAACAGTTCTAGACAAGGGATCAATTTGTTTTTTCAGAGGATATTCATTCCTCTAGGAATAATTGAGCAGTTTTGTCCTGACGGGATATATCGGCACTTGCAAAATTGACAAGATCTTGGACAAGATATCTCCTGGAAACCCTTGGAGGGCTAAAAAAAGATATTGACGTTTTTTTAATGTTGAGAGATCAAAATCTGGACATTTTTTCTAATGTCCAGATATCTCGTCCATCAAGATGTCCGATAAGTTTTGTTAATGACGAGATATCTCGTCGAGACAATCCGAACTCAAATAAACTTATCAAAATAATTTAGAAGCATGCTATATAATATTTTTAAAATGTATCTATAATATTATTGATAATAATCTGTGAAAGATAAAATTATTGATTTAATAAAAAGAAGAATTCGGTTAATTTAAATGGCAAATATATGTTTGAAAAAATACCAATGCTTTAACTTTGTTTTAACACTGTTTTAAAATAAATTTCTTTATAGGTTTATAAAAATACAGAACACATTATTTAATCACTTAACCGTTTTTTAATTTGAAAAGAATTTGAATAAATACGACTGATGAAAATGTCTCATAGTGGTAACTATACTTAGCACACATTATCTACATGCATAGTTTTATTTGAAGAGATTATGTCTTATGGGTTATATTTAAAGGGATTACACCTCATTCCTCTAACAACTCTATCCTGTTCAGTAATGCAATCTTCGTCGAATGTTTTTGTATTTTGTTTCAGGATATTCACACCCATGTGCTAATGAGATCACACATCTCCATCAGTCTTATGATTATGGATGCGCTCTGAGCTTTCGCGATAAGATCTTACCAAGGTGATAATCACGGTACCCAAAATTAAGAATCTATCATCATATTATGAAACAATGGCAAGATGTAGGACAAAGTATAAACTAATGCTCTCTTCAGCGCAAGTCTTCACTCTTTTTAATGGATTTTTTATCGCTCTAATTGATCTCTAGTCTCTAACATCAATTTAATTTAAGAGGAAGAGCTCTGAGGGTGCATAACCATTCTTCATGGATGCATCTCGCCTTGGATGCGACTTGCACAGTTTTGAAATCAAATAGTGAGATTAAAAATAATAAAATTTAACTATTTTTGAGTTTTTTGAAGTTTAAGATACTTTTTCTTTGAGGATAATCATTGCTATCAAAATACAAGGCTTCATTTCATTGAAAAAAAGAGTTTCAGTGCAAATTATATCCTATCAGGTATAAAGAAATATTTTTTCGATTTAGGTAAAGAATACGTGGCATAAGCACCACCTAAGTCATTTCTCATTTTTAATTCACTGCTAGTCAAGCGGCAAAGTGTTAATGAGTTCCTTATTTAAAGCATTAGGAATGGGTGAAAATAAATCTTGCTTTATAGTTTTCGATTGTATATCTGTACTCTGTACAAGAAACGTTTACTGTTTATTACACAGGCCTACTGTTTCAATCAAGGAGGTTTCGAATTTTAAGTCGACCGCAATATTTTCCTTTTTATTAACGTTTGAATTTCATTGGAAGAAAGACCTACTAGAAAGATACTACTATTTGTTTAATTGGTGGATATTGTTCCCTACTACTTGTTTTCTTTAAACTTATGATTCGAATCTTAAATGAAAAAACATATTCAATTTCAAAATTTAAGATGGTTTGTAAACTCTAAGACGTGTTAACCCTCTTGACGAGTGTCTCGACGAGGTATCTAATTAGTAGCAAACTGACCAGATGTTTTGGACGAGATATCTCGTCATTACAAAAAAAAAAACACGGTGAAGGTCATTAGAAAACAGATAAGTTCTTGTTCTCGTCATTAGTAAAATTGGTCCAACTTTAAAAGCCGAGATTTCTCGTCAAAACCACCTGGTAGAATTAAGATTCTTTTAAATGCGAAGAAATGATGATTTGCTTCTGATTAGTATGGCTTCTTATTTTAAGAGCAATCAATATTTTGAATCAATATTAGGATTGTTTTCGACACAAAAACAAGGAATAGCTTTTTTCAGACCTATATTGCTTTGGAAACACACATTAAAAGATCCTACGTCAATAAGAGGTAATTAATTTGTAATTAGTTCACATGGAACATTTCAGAAGATTGGAAACCACCGAGTTGTTTCAACACAAGTATGGAATCTACCAGAGCTAGTCGGGTAATAATTAAACGCATCGAAGCATTTGGGATCAAAACCATGATACAAACTTACTTCAGACGGTTCAATACATTATGGAATCATAGGATTGTAAACATTAATTTAAAAAAGATATTATGTTTCACAAACACATATTTTTTCATTAAATGAAAATGTTTTATTGCATTATATCATAGTACATGAGCCCGTTGCATTGGAACCGACTTTCCGATGTCTTCTATAAATATGAAACTAAAGTATGCGTAAAAAAGGAACAATGGATTGTGAGTCACATTCCTTTCAAAACTTCCAAAACAGTTCAGTACAGAAGAACAAGATGTGCTCCAAGGTATCTATTGCTTAGGGAAACATGACATTCACACGAATCAGCAAATTGAAATCTATGCAAGACCTGAGTAACTAGACATTTATATGAATTAGAAAGTTGGAATCTATACAAGTAGATCTGAGTAACAAGACATTTATATGAATCAGCAATTTGGAATCTATGCAAGTAGACCTGAGTAACTAGACTATATGAATCGGCAAGTTGGAATCTATGAAAGGAGACCTGAGTAACTAAACATTTATATGAATCTCTACAAATTGGAATCTATGAAAGTAGTCCTGAGTAACAAGACATGTATATGAATCAGCAAGTTGAAATCTATGCAAGTAGACCTGAGTAACTAGACTATATCAATCAGCAAGTTGGAATCTATGAAAGGAGACCTGAGTAACTAAACATTTATATGAATCTCTGCAAGTTGGAATCTATGAAATTAGACCTGAGTAACAAGACATTTATATGAATCAGCAAGTTGGAATCTATGCAAGTAGACCTGAGTAACTAGACTATATGAATCGGCAAGTTGGAATCTATGAAAGGAGACCTGAGTAACTAAACATTTATATGAATCTCTGCAAGTTGGAATCTATGAAATTAGACCTGAGTAACAAGACATTTATATGAATCAGCAATTTGGAATCTATGCAAGTAGACCTGGGTAACTAGACTATATCAATCAGCAAGTTGGAATCTATGAAAGGATACCTGAGTAACTAAACATTTATATGAATATCTGCAAGTTGGAATCTATGAAATTAGACCTGAGTAACAAGACATTTATATGAATCAGCAATTTGGAATCTATGCAAGTAGACCTGAGTAACTAGACTATATCAATCAGCAAGTTGGAATCTATGAAAGGAGACCTGAGTAACTAAACATTTATATGAATCTCTGCAAGTTGGAATCTATGAAATTAGACCTGAGTAACAAGACATTTATATGAATCAGCAATTTGGAATCTATGCAAGTAGACCTGAGTAACTAGACTATATGAATCGGCAAGTTGGAATCTATGAAAGGAGACCTGAGTAACTAAACATTTATATGAATCTCTACAAATTGGAATCTATGAAAGTAGTCCTGAGTAACAAGACATGTATATGAATCAGCAAGTTGAAATCTATGCAAGTAGACCTGAGTAACTAGACTATATCAATCAGCAAGTTGGAATCTATGAAAGGAGACCTGAGTAACTAAACATTTATATGAATCTCTGCAAGTTGGAATCTATGAAATTAGACCTGAGTAACAAGACATTTATATGAATCAGCAAGTTGGAATCTATGCAAGTAGACCTGAGTAACTAGACTATATGAATCGGCAAGTTGGAATCTATGAAAGGAGACCTGAGTAACTAAACATTTATATGAATCTCTGCAAGTTGGAATCTATGAAATTAGACCTGAGTAACAAGACATTTATATGAATCAGCAATTTGGAATCTATGCAAGTAGACCTGGGTAACTAGACTATATCAATCAGCAAGTTGGAATCTATGAAAGGATACCTGAGTAACTAAACATTTATATGAATATCTGCAAGTTGGAATCTATGAAATTAGACCTGAGTAACAAGACATTTATATGAATCAGCAATTTGGAATCTATGCAAGTAGACCTGAGTAACTAGACTATATCAATCAGCAAGTTGGAATCTATGAAAGGAGACCTGAGTAACTAAACATTTATATGAATCTCTGCAAGTTGGAATCTATGAAATTAGACCTGAGTAACAAGACATTTATATGAATCAGCAATTTGGAATCTATGCAAGTAGACCTGAGTAACTAGACTATATGAATCGGCAAGTTGGAATCTATGAAAGGAGACCTGAGTAACTAAACATTTATATGAATCTCTACAAATTGGAATCTATGAAAGTAGTCCTGAGTAACAAGACATGTATATGAATCAGCAAGTTGAAATCTATGCAAGTAGACCTGAGTAACTAGACTATATCAATCAGCAAGTTGGAATCTATGAAAGGAGACCTGAGTAACTAAACATTTATATGAATCTCTGCAAGTTGGAATCTATGAAATTAGACCTGAGTAACAAGACATTTATATGAATCAGCAAGTTGGAATCTATGCAAGTAAACAAGAGCTATCTTTGGCCAAGTTCTTCCAAACACAAGATAGCAATGTGAAGTAATGAAACACACAAGGAAAGTTTTGACGACACAGAAAAGAGAAAGTTACACAGGGTAAGTTACAGCAATTAAATCTGCGCCACCTGCAACTCGCAGATTGCGAATGCAGAGGTAAAATGCAATGATCCACGACGGCACTCTTCAGAGGAGCTCAATTACCACCAGAAAGAAAAAAGACAGAAGAAAAATATTCCTATTTGCATTTCTGCATTCCTCTCCATTGTCCCAACAGCAACATACTATCAATCAGCATCTGCCTTCTGCAAGTCATATGCATGCGCAGAAACAAACGGAAAACAACGAGTGTCTTCCAACAAAAGACACAATGAAGCAATTAGCGCAGGGTTGGACTCGCTTCCTAATTGAAACTAATGAAAGTAATTAAGTAACAAATCCCAGCAACACATATCTTGTGCGTTAATAGAGTTCCGCATGTGACTGCGGATCCGAGCAGAACAGGAGGAGGATTGAAAAAACACCCGTTTTATCGTCCCTCCGTGACAAAAGGCATTGTTTTCTAAGACATATTATGGTCAATTTACATCGTTTCGGCGTATATCGTGAAGTCTAGGACTTTTTGCTGGATGTCAATGAACTCGTAGTTACGGTTTGCTTTAGTGCTCCATTTATTTTTACCTATGGTTGCACATCATCTGTGTTTACTAAGACTTTAGGACGGAGTGCGCTGTTCAAATATTGACAGTGGCCTCGTAAAGCATGATTGAGACATGACAGCAAACGGTAACATTGCAGACGGAGCAATATTGAGGACAGATCAAGAAGTTCTTTTGGTCAAAGGCAAATTTAGAGAGTTGAAGCTACAAAACGTAAAATCATGTATGTCAGTCATTCCATCGTGGAAAAATTCTGTACTGTCTACCACAAAACCTTTTATACCCAAACATTATTATTTTTAAATCTGTGAAATCCTGAACTGTGAGATTTACGGAAGATTAATATTAATATATCGTCACCTGAACATAAAAATTGGAAAAATGGCTATTTGAATTCTACTTAAATTAATAAAACTGAGAAAATACAGCATTTAATGCAAGAACTGGGAAACCATTTTGACCACTTAAACTCTATCTGTTGGATAATGAAATATGTAGGTACTAGGGGGCCCGCCCCCTGCTCGCTAACGCTCGCCAACCCCCGGAGGATTGCTTCGCAATCCTCATTGGTTCGCTGCGCGAACATATGCTCGCTTCACTCGCAGCAATAAAGACATGTGTCCTAGCATAAGAGAATGTTTACAAAATATGATATTCCAAAAAAATATTTTTCAAACCTAAATTTTTTTTGCTGTTTTTCAAAAAATATATATACAGTACCTATGGAATCAGAATTCAAATGAATACTTTGAGCAAATTTGGCTCGAAATTTGAGCGCTGATTTGGAAATTGAATACCCAGCATGTTGTTTGTGTGTACATTTATCCCTGCACTCGAGCCACCCTCGCCTTTTTATTGAGTTTGTTGTCGAAAGTTGTAGTGCAAGCGTCTTGTTGAACTATAATTGTTGGCACTGAAAAGGACCTTTTTTTAAAAATGGCCCTGAAAGGATCCTACGCTTTCTTTTATTTCTATTATTAACTGCAACAGCTCGACTAAAATTAATTTTTTTTTCAATCAAATTTCATCCGATAACGCTGTAAATTCAATGGAAGCGCGAGGCTTCGTGATAAACAAACAATCATACAATGTTGCCAAAACGCGATTACAAATAACGTCTTTTTTGCGTGCCACGTAAGAGAATTATATATATAGATATATGAAGCAGGGGATTTCTATAGAATTGTTTTAACATTTATCTCAAAAATTAAAAAAAATTGAGCAATCCAGTTGTGGCAGTCAGTGGACTACATGTGAGATTTACCAAAACTATTAAAATTTTATTACTATACTCCAAAATAACCACATCATATTACAATTATGAAATTCAACTAAATGCTTGTAATAAAATGTAAAATAAAAACGTTTTGATACCAGTCTAACAAAGCTACTTACAAAACAAGCTTTCAATCAAGTAGCTTATGCTCTATCTGTAAATAAGATCAACTTCAAGATCTGTGAATCAAACTGCTCCACATAACACTTTCACCAAAATAAATAAATAACGTACCGCAATCTAGCCAGAAAAAACAAATTCCAGATATGATATCAGTGAAATGCTTTTCAATTAAAATTAATTAAATAAATAAATATTAAAATTTCATATACCATCCAGCATAATCCAATCAGATTAAAAATTATATGTTGACAGTTCAAATACATACTTATTATTTGATACGAAATTTTGCCAAACACCCACATTCTTAACAAATAATTTTTTTTTACATAAACTTCCATTCAAGCAGGTTAAGCTGTATATGCAAATAAGACTTCACAACTATGAACACTACAAATCAAATTATTGTTCTAGAAAACAATTTCACCAATGCAAGCGAGCTCGAAGTTATGTCCCAAGTTCCCAGAAAGCAACCAGCTTACGACAGTCTAGCCAGAAAAAAACCGAATTCCAGCGACGGCACCAGTGACATATTTTACGATGCTCGTGCATCTCCGACCACAGGAACATCCCGAAGAAGAAGGATGTATGCGCTGAACCAATGGCTAAGTAATTAACATCCCTAATCACGTTTGCAGGACGTCACTTAACAGCCTGAAAGCAGACAGGGCCGATGCTGGGTCCAACGTGAGAAACTTCGTTTCGAATCAGCACGCTTACAGCTCTCGATCTTTTCAGCTTTTTTTGCTTCTTTCTGACAGGGTCCCGGAGAGGACATCTGCCTCTTGTGAAGTAGCAAAGACTGCCTTCGGGGTAGAGACGAAAAATGCTTCCAAGTGCTCAGGTGTCTCGCACGAGAGTGGACGAGATTATTCTTCCAATCTGCATTTTTCGATTGTAATTAATGATTGGTAGCGACGCTCGGTGGGCAACAGCGGACATAACTTTCGGAGTTAAATGCCGGGTTTTGTTGTTGGATGTTTTATGTTCTGTTATGTCTCTATTACAGATGGTACCAACGAAATGGACATTCGTGAGTTATGCGTTCAGTCATGTTGAAGTGTTACTTGAAAAATAGTTGAAGCGACAGTTAAGAAATTGATGTAATTTTGCACAGACCTTGCTTTCTGGTGGACCACATAAGCGAAACTTTCCTATATTTTCGTCTTTCTTCATGTCTTGATGTAATTTTGCACAGACCTAGCTTTCTGGTGGACCACATAAGCGAACCTTTCCTCTATACTGTCTTTTATGAACCCAACAGAAGGCAAACATTTTTTATTGCAACTGTGGATTCACGAAGTGATATATTCAATGTATATTCACAAATGTGAATCCGTGATTGCAATAAAATTTTTACCCAAAATATGGTGAAAAAGGATAAACTTAAAATCCTCTGGTGCATCCTCCGCAACGTAGATGATGTTCAATATACCAGGCTGTGTCAAAAACAATTTAATTCTTGAAAGTGCCATTCAACAGTGATTAGTTGTGGTCAAATCGGTAGCGTAAGACGCAAAGCCACATGTTCAGACCAATCAGAGCGTTTTCACCGCTCATACCGGCAACTCTGATTGGTTTGTGTGGACGTGACTTTGTGGCCCAGCACTCATTATTTGACCACGGCTTTGGCGGAGAAAAATTGGAAACAAAGAAAAGAGTTGATATTTAACAAACTGCAACCTATTCATTCAGGGAGGATCACATGTGTGGACCTTTAGTTCTGTCTTTTAAACCCAATTAGAAGCAAAACTTTTTTTTTTATCCAAGTACGGATTCAAATATTGTCATGTTTATGGTTTGCTGTTGTTGTTACTAATCCCCTTGTTTAAGGTCTTAGACTAAGGCTAAAAGACCATGTTGAACAAGTCGCACACCAACCAGCTCCTCATCATGCTGGAGCTGTCCACAAAGATCAATACCTCCTAAATATATGTGTGAGAGAGTTGCTGAGGTTGTGAGGTTCCGGGCCTGGTGAACTTATAAGGGTAGCCGTATTTGGCCAGCAGGCCGGTTAAACCTATCCATACTTGACTTGTGAGCCGATGAAACTAATCAGGAAGGGCTTATATAGTCTCTGAACAAGTTATCCGGTCTCCCAGCATGATAAAAATATTTGGAGGGCCATATCTGGACTGAGGGCTGGTTAAACCTGTTTGGAGGGCCATCCACGGGCCTGTGGTAAGATTATTCGCTACAACACGCATATTTGAAGTGTACCTCACTTTACCCTATGTGCACGGTTTTTTGTGTACGCCAACCGCTTGATACCAATGGCATGGCCAAATATGGCCTAGCATCATAAAAAAAACCAACAAACCAACCTGATCTCAAAGAAAGCAACAGCTTTTTCTCAAATATCTAACAAATTTAATGTGAAAAATCAGTCAACCGGCGAAAAGTTTAGGAATTTGTTTGATAAAAATTGCGTCAAGACGGTTATTTGCTAAGTTAACCATCTCATTTTCTTTTACTCGTTACGTTCCATGAATTCTTATCTATGTACCAAACAGGATATTGCCCGCCCAGTCAATCAATTTCATCAAAATAAGGAAAGTTAATGCAATCGCTAGAGGATTGATTGCTTTATTTAAGAGTTCGGAGATAATTGAGAGATTAAAACAAAATCTGTAATGTGGAAGACGTTAACTATAGTGTTTTCCTTGAGAGGCGTGCGAAAATTACATCAAAATTTCTTTTCATTCAGTGCTATAACGGCCTTTTTGCGTGCTGAAGAAGATTATTTAAAAAATAAAACTAGAATACTCCCAAATTGCGTGCAAAATAAGCATGTATAGTTCCGGATTCTCCCAAAATTCAGTCACAAATCGCACAAACAAATTCAGAAGAGACTTTGCTTTTGATCTTTTTAAAATTTAATGTTGTCTTTTAATCCAATGTGGTTTCAATGATATGAAAGGCGTGCCTTTGCGTACGAAATAAGTTAGTAATTGGTACATTTTCTCTAACATTTATACGATTTTACTATACGTTTTTCAGGTTCCTACTTATTTGCGGTGAAAATTGCCGCCGATACGATGTCTTAAGAAATCTAATAAAGATTAATAAATATAAGTATATTCGATTAGATGAAACTTTTTTCAAAGGTAAAGTTGTATAACGTATATACATTCAACCCGGCGTTAGTCGCGCCACTTTTTGTAACGTGAGTAGGCGCGCCGGTCTTTTCGACCGAACAATTTTTTATAACAGATAGAAACTGTTTCTGGAATAACCAAACACTTTTATCGATACATATCAATAAAAAGTATTTAAAAAGTTATTTTTAAACATAAATCGCGATGGCAATCAAGTGGCAAATGCATAAATTCTAGAAATTAATTTAAAAGTATGAGAAGATAATGTAAACAAATAAACATATTTTTATGTAAAATTAAACAATTAAATTTTTTTAATAATTAGTAATGAATTATATATAATAACAAATATTTAATTATGATTAAGAAAAAAATGAATTTATATTTGTGAATTTATAAATATTTTTTACTCTATTTCCAATTTTGCTCTGTCAATTTGAGAACACTCAGTACAAACTGTTTGTGCATGTTCCCTGCAAATATATTTGCAACAATCTCGACATGTTTGTTGCATTTTTTTATTCTTTGTGTTGCCAGCCAGCACCGAAAAAACGTGGAGAAATGAATATGCACTCTCCTTCCTATTTGGACTAACGTCAGTAGGCGCGCCGCGGTCAGTTTGACCGAACTTCCCTTTCGGATACCATAACTTCCAGGAATTTCACAAGAAAGTGACCAAACGGGGGGAAGTGCTAGAGGACACTTTGAAGGTCAGCTACACAATGTCATTCCTCTTTATTTAATAAGTACGGGAAGATACAACAGAAAGAGCATGCACTTGCGGGGAAATGACCAATGCGCGACTAACCGCGGGTTAACTAAAAAAATCGAAACGAACCGAAGGCAACCAGTGTTTGAGCGGAATGAAACTTAAAACGTGTTATGTACATGAAAAGATAAAGAAATTATCCCACTATCAAATCTAGAGGGCTCTTTATTGTTGTAGTTTTACATCAGGAAGGTCCCAAAGTAGTAAGTTGTAAGGCCTCGTTTACAGGCGATACATTCCGATATAAGGTATGCTATAAAGTAAAACAATATTCTTAAGTTCATCCTTACCAAATTACCAAGTTAGTTCGTCTCACAATTATTGACATTATATAATTCTTCATATCAGAATACTTTAAACTACGAAACCAGAAAAATATCATCTGAGGATTTACCAAGCGTTTCAGTTCTCTCTAACCGAGTGCTTTAATCACTCGACCACTGCAAATTGCACAAGAAAAAAAGAAAAAAAAACTCAGGTAGAATGCAGTGCCGATTCAAATTATGCATTAAAAACATCAAAATATAAGACGGCGTGACAAATATTATATATATATAGAGCCTACTATATATAAAAAGAATAAAAAAGAAAATTCCGTAATCCCTTGGTTCTCAAAGGAAGCTTGCTCTTCCTGTTTGAGCTTCGTGCATCCACTCATACAGAACACTTAAAAGTGGCTTTATTTAAGCTTTCACGGTCAATAGGCTTAGTGTGTTTATTTACCCACTACTGCTAATGCTTTAAAATAGATACATTTAGATCTATTTAAGAAGAAATCTCCACGGTCTATTACAAATTGAGTATCGCTGTAGCCGATTTTTTATTCACACAAGAAAAAATAAATTGGGAAAATGCATTTTGTTTACATGTCTTCCCCGGTTGTGCATTGGCCTATTAACTCACTGCTATGATATCGGGCATTATTTAGGGAAACCAGTAATTGCCAATTTTTCGATTCATTAGGTTTATCTGTTAAATCACTAAGCATTACATTTGAGAAACAAAATGTTAATCGAATTATTTAGTTTGCTATTAAGTATAAATTTGTTTCGTCAATGATTTCAGACACAATAAAAATCCACTGGTGCTCTTTGTATTTTTAAATAGTTTATTAGGGATGACTGCTATGAAATCGAGCTCTTAAATAAATTTCACTTTAGACTATAACAATACAGGCCGTTGTATGGTAACTATTGCAGAGAAGAAATATCAATTCTTCAACAAGTTTTAAAAGTTCGAATAATATTAGAAAACATATTTGCTACATATGATGGCAGTTAAATAAATTTATATAAGCCACTTAAATTAATTCTATATTTCTGACAGAACAGAGATTATAATCATTGCACTGTTTTTGGAAATATCAGATAGTGTTTATAAAAGGACAAACATCACTAATACAAAAATATTTGATGCGTATCACTTATAACAAACATAAGAATTGGAAGCTTTACCTCTCTCTGACGAAAGAAAAAAAAAGATTTACTTCTTGTATTTAAAAACTGCGTAAACAGTTATTGCTATAAAGTTATATACTTAACTTCAATAAACAGAGAAATATGCCTTTTATGCAAGATATTATCCACTATACCAAGATTTTACTGTAAAATATTATACATATATTTTGCTATAGCTGCGCATAAGATTTATTAGATCATCATGTAGTGAAATTTTGGGAAGTAAACATAAATTATACATAATTTGTATTCCACAAATAACCTGCTCTTTAACTTTAATGTCAATTCATATAATGGAATCTTCAAATATTAGTTAACAGAACTTTGAACCCAGACGTGATATAAAAGTTTTAGTTTTTTATTACTTTTTATTTTGGAATATATATTATTTTCAAAACCATACTTTCCTCTTAGCTCAATTATATTAAAATGAGAGGCAGAAGATCTGATTTGTAAAAGCTTTCATATCATCTTTTTTAAATTTACAAATCCAACAGGTAAGATTACCAAAGATCTTAAAACGATCTGTCATCATTAAATATATACCATTACACCTCGTGAAAAGTATAAGCTTTCTCTCGGAGATATTTAAATTGTCGATTATCATGACAGGTTAATAAATTGTTTTCATTTCACCCGAGAATTCTTCACATCGTCACGATATTCATACACTGAGTTAATTTAAAAGTTACTATTAATCTCCATATGGTAGGTACAAGTTTTAGCGTGTGCGATTTGGAACAAGGAGCGAATCGGTCACCAAACTGATGAAATTAACTACAAAATTGGTTTTGATGGAAAGTAGAATTTTCGAATAGATAGATGGTCGTATACATTTTTCGTTTTGGTATTCATATTATTGATTACACTGACATACATGAAACATTGTTTTCAATTCTCCTGAGAATCTTCCTATAGTCACGATGTTCGTGTGCATTAACATAGAAGTTACTTTTATTTTCTACACCTATTTTTAAATATTAACTCGTGTGCGATTGGAAACAAGGAATCATTTAACAAAGTGATGGAATAATTTCAAAATTGTTTTTGGTGGAAAATAGAGTTTTTGAATAGATAGATATCGTATAGATTTCTCATATGGATATTTAAGAATATTTGCAATAGATGTTTATAAGCATAATTCTGTTAATCTCTATATGAGGTTGAAATATTAACACAGTTGTGATTGGTAGCAAGGGATGATTCAGTCAATAAAGTGATGGAAAGAACTTAAAATTGTTTTCGGTGTAAAATAGTGTTTTTGAATACATAGATATTGTATAGATTTCTCATATGGATAATTTACTTATTGATTTAACTGAATGATACCATAATTTTTGTTAAATTTACCTAAGAATACTTCTAATATATGTTCATAAGATAATTCTATTAATCTATACATGTAGGTTGAAATATTAACACTCGTGTGATTGGTATCAAGGGACGATTCACAATCAATAAAGTGATGGAAAGAACTTCAAAATTATTTTTGATGGAACGTAGAGTTGTTCGATACGAATCATTGTAAAACATGTTTAGAACTGATGATGAGAATACATGCGGAGAGTTTTACAAGTTGAGGACAGTTGATTTGTTACATTACAATTGTGATAGCAAAATTTAGCAGAGTTTATTTAAAAACTGCAAAGTGAAATGATTTGAGGAAAATAGAGTCGCTATAACTTCCAATTCTAAGAGCGAAATAAAAAGTGCTCATACTAGAGTTCTGCGAAGGATTTCTAAATGTTGGCATTTGCATAAAAAACAGACGCAATTGACCATCAGCTTAAAAATGGAATGCAATAAATAAAAATTTCAATATGGAAGTTCTTTAGATTTTCTAGACCAGATCATTAGACTGGTGAAGACCAAGTCCTTTTTTTCTTTGCATGGAGGTTGGATTTCTTCTCGAGAAACATATTTAGAGAGTAGATTACTTCCCCTCAGTTTTCTTTGAACCGTTTCTGATTAAGAGTGTTTCAATTGCAAGCCGACGATATTATAGTAGTTTTTGTATTCGTATAAACATCACAGACATATCGAGGAAAAGCGTACCTTTTTTTAAAAGGAAAGGTTTGCATTATTGGTTGAAAACTGAATTAAAGTCGAAAACTTAATGGTGAGGTACTGAATATTAATATAGGTTGGTTTATGGTTACAATAAATTAAGAATTAAAGTTCGCAATTTTGATTTTCGTACAGTAAAATCACAATTCAAATATAAAATCGACAAGAAAAACCTTTAAAATTATTTAAAAAAGTATGGTATTTTTTATTATATAATACCATGAAAATCTAGTAAATTAATATTAGACAAGTATTTACGACTTTCATTTTATTATATTTTATATTTTAAAGTATATGTACACACAAGAAATCCTGAAAATCCAACAGAAGGTCTAAATCTTTTTATTGCTTAAAAATATTCTTAAATTCCTTAGCTTTTAAACGATAAGATCTTGAAAATATTCGAAATAGTTTTCTAGTTACAAGGGTTTTTGTTAGGTACAGTCACCATGAACATACGTGTTTACTAAACTTTAAACTCGATTTCCGAAGAAACAAGCTTCTGCAATAGGATATGCTTTGTTCAATCAGTGATAACTTAACAATAAATTAATCTAGTATAATTATTTTTGTATCATTACAATCGACATAATGCAGCAGATGTTTTGACCTTTAATCAGAGTTATTAGTTAAGAAATAAATTTTTAATGGATTTTTAAATCCTCAATTTCCAGAAAAAATCGTGATTTTTTATGCATTCTTGGTGAAAAAGTTGTAACAGAAAATATTTTCTCTCAAGTAACTTGATTGAGGGTCAAAACATGAATAATAATATTGGAAATAAGTTCCAACTAGAATTGTCTTTCTAGACAAATTAGAATTTGAGATAGCACTGTTCAAAGAACATGGTAATTAGCTCATTATATATTAATTAGCTAATTAATAATTAATTGAATATGATTAATCCGTTCTGTGGCATCGTAATTTCTACTGTTGCAATAATTTTCAGTTAACACTTCACGTGGTATCGACGAGATAACTCGTCCATCAAGATCTGACTAATTTGGCTAATGACGAGATGCACGCGGTCATCAAGATATCGAGATCTGGTCAGTATTTTTGTAATGACGAGATATCTCGTTCATTAAGATCAGGTCAGTTTTGCTAATGACGAGATATTTCGTTCATTAAGATCAGGTCAGTTTTGCTAATGACGAGATACTTCGTTCATTAAGATCAGGTCAGTTTTGCTAATGACGAGGTAGTTATTCGAGACACCCACCTGGAGGTTTAAAAGCTCAAAAATTGAAGATTATCCCCAAACTTCAATGCTTTTACATATGACAGCTCAGCTTTGGTCATTGAAGCTACAGTCATCCATGGTCAAATAAAACATGCAGCCAAATGCACGCTACACAGAAGTCAGATATAATAAGGCGTTGCATCCAAAAGCGGTCGACGCATCGCAATGATAAAACCATCCCACATTTATCAATTAATTAACACATACGATAGTACTTGTTGCGATAAAAGGATTAAGATACAGAGCCACCTCAGGGGCGTGAGATTGACAGGTGGAAAAATCGTGGCGATTACACAGCATCATGACTTTCAACCGCGCGTTTCGAAGCAAGGGGCATGGCGTGATGTGACAGCGAGATCAACCGAATTTTCTATTAATCAGTTCGATCTAGCTTCTCCAAACCGGACAATCACCCGTAATTTGTTAATCTCCGTTCACGATTTTTTCTATTTGTACCTCCAGGAGTTGAACGGACTCCAAGTAAATCGAAGTTCCTTTTTTTCTTCTCTTTTGAAGCTAGACAAATTGATATAAAACGTGGAAGATCGAGAGTTTGAGGTTGGAGTTAAGAGGTCAGTAGTTTTTTATCAAAATGTGGTTAAGAGGATTTCCAACTGTCCCCAAATTTGAGGAAATCTAAATCATGCAGAAACGTTGGTGAGTTGTGGAATTCTGTGATTCTTTCATTTAAATTTGCCATTTCTAGAATGGTTCTCTAAAATTAAAAAAAAAATGTATATTGAAGTTTATTACATTAACACTTTGCGTGTGAATCCCTGAAAGTGTTAATGTGATAAACTTCAATATACATTTTTAAAAATTGTTTATATCAGTTCTGCAACTTCAAGTCTTTTCTGTAAGACATCTGAACACTATTGACTCTTGATTATTTGGTCATTATGTGTATTGTGGGATAAAAAGAATACAACGATTCCAGGAAAAAAAATGAGATAACGTAAGTAATTCATAAGATGGCGTACATAAGTAAAGCATGTGTTTAAGTAAAGTATTTCAGTAAGGATTTCAAATTAAAGGAACCGTGCTTATTTTATCATGGGTCGCGTATTATTACAACTACACCTTTTCATCCTCACGATCGTAAGGTAAGGTACGACAAAGATAAATATTTTACTTTAAATCAGTAACAATCACTTACTTTTAAAGTAAGTATCACTTACTTTAAATCAGAAACACACTAAGTCAAGAAACTTAGATCCGAAAAAGCTAAGGGGAACAAATTCTACTCACTAAGCAGTTGTTACTTATTCAAAGTCTAAACAGCTTACTTACCCCATAAGGGCTTGCTAAACAGCTAGGCAAAGTCCATGAGACAGAACACGTTGAAAAGGTCTAACACTAGATCAGGACACTTCTATAACGATCCCCCCCCCTGCCAGACATAAGCAGGCAGGTGGCATAGGAATTATCACTAAGCTAAATTCACTAAATGTGTTTCTTAAGAAGAAATCTAGCTTTCGTGTAAAGTGAAAATAACTTTGTGGAGATTGGTCAGTCTAAGGATCATCTCATTTTGGCTCACAAGTCTGAAAAGCTCAAAACTTTAAAATAACTGTCTTAGTGTGTTTCGCTTGCAAGCCGCTATTAATTAATTACTCAATAATAGAACGCGATACAAATAAAGATAAAATGTATAAGAAAAAGTCTGAAGCAAAAAAAGGGTTAGGAAATTGGAAATCTTAAATAATCGAAATATAAGAATGGATGATGAAAGTAATTCGAAGCAATTAATTTAATCCCGATTGACTTGACTGATTCAATGATCAAATATAGATTTACTATCTCCATACCATTTTTAATTCTCTATTTCTATAAATGCAGGACTTTCAAGTTCTTGCTGGAATATACTGAACTGTTTTCATGAAAATCCAATGCACGTAAGGGATATAGAATCTTACCAGACATCTTTGTTCCGCACTTGAAAAGAAACTTACAATACACAATACGGGTGGATTGATTGGATTGAAGATTCTGTTAAAAAAACAAATAATCCGATTGGGGAGAATAAGATGCCTGAGATTGAGAGTTCTATCATTAGATAGCAAAGCTGATTTCCATCCATTGAACCTAGCCCAGACAGATCGGAAACACGACCTACATGGTTTTATAACACAGAATCAATTGCGATATCAAACAGACAACGGTGTATATTTATTTGTTGGAACAGTCACCGAACTTAAGAGCAACACATCGTTGGAAAAACTTAGGTCCACCGAGACAGAACAGATTGTATCTATTATGGTCTTAATAAAGACGGTGAGATACCTACAACCTCCTTTGTTTGAAGAAAATGGATGGTTTTTTTAAAAAGATGGATGGATTAACAACCAAATCGGAGGGAAATGAACGTTGAGCCTCAACGGACAAGGGAATTGAACACAAACTGACCACAGGTGAACCAACGGAGTAGGCAGATGCATCATTCACGCCTCCAAAGGTGTTAGCCCAGGAACAGAATCATATTGTGTTCTGCAACACAACTCCAAGCAATTGCAATTGTTCTGCAGGTATTTTGTCCGAATTTTGAAAACTGCAGTAAAATAAAAAACAGACGTAAAATACAATTATCGTCTAAATATGTATTACATATTTCTATTAAAACATCAAAATTAATTAACTAACTTTATTTGTAACCAAGGCTTACTTTCAGAATTTGCAATTATGTCAATAACTTTTGAAGTTAAATATTTTGTCATTGACATATAAGATGTGTTATTTATAAATTGTTTGTGGTAATTTGGATGGTGTATGGAGGTTGTTCCGTAGCTAGAAAAGAAAAGAAAAGTGTGGCAAGGAACGCGCTTTGCACTGCAGAGCATCGTAACTTATGAACTTATGAAAAAAAATCGGCCAAAATTTTCATAAATTTAAGGTGAAAATTTTCTGCAAAGACATTGTTTGTTCGGCGACGTACGTCGTAGTTTTAAGCACTTTCTGCTTCCGGGTGTGTGAGTACAATTATAGTCCGGAAATGAGTGGAATCTGTTATCCTGATAAATAATGGATGATAATACGTGAATAATTTGACAAGGTCCTTCACCTTTATGAATATGATGATTAAAACAGGGATTGATCTCAACATTGCACATAAAATTACAAGCTTCTTCGACGAGGACGAATGATATGCAAACAACTATCACCAACTGTCGCTTCGTCATCTGATAGGGGTTAAAAATTAAGTGGTGTTGTCCTTGGACCTTTCCCTTGGGGTATTGATCGATCCCTAACTGTCGTCAGTAGCCAGTTGTGTTACTCCAGTACGAAGTTAATTGAAAATATACCAAACACCTAATTACCACCCACCTTCGCCGAATCCTCATTATACTAAAAATGTACGATAATGTAGTTACCGTCATTACCTAGACTTTGTGTCTGGAGCACTTCTCGTGGTAGACAGAGAATACTCCATTTCTGTACAAAAAAATGTCGGTACGGATGTGTTACATTAAAAATTTAAAATAAAAGAGTGACAGAATTCAGATAGTCAGGATATTTTATCCAGTTGAAATTCATCTCAAATAATTATTACATGATGACACTACATTCCAGGTGAGGACTGAAGAGTCATTGCTCTTCCATTAATTCTTCAAGAAATTCAAAACTAAAATCTTTCAATTCTTTCCCATTCAATCGCGGTGATCATAAACACGAAATCATAATCAAAATCCGCTATGATTTTGCTTTCGCGAAAGATAAGCAACGGAATTCGTAGCTTCTAATGAAATATACGCAGCATGTGATTGGATGTTGGTGTCATAAGATACCAGAAGGGTAAGTCACGTGGACTTATGAATCGACTTGGGCTGATAGGTTATTGAAGCCTAGACTAATGTTTCTTATCACACTGCATAATCACTTTAAACAATCAATAATTTGCCCTACATTGGGATTTATGCATTTTACCACAACCACATGGCATATCTTGAAACCAAGCGACTGGGAGAAATTATAGAGCATCTATATATATAAAACCCTAACATACGTGGACCCGAAATCGACGTTATTTGTGTATCGTCAAATGGCAACGATGGAGAGCTACAAGAAATGCTGAAGATAGAGATTGGTTAAAATATTTATATTTGAACTGACTTTTTATTTCTTCCCTTGATGTATAAGTAATTTATAAATGCTTGATTGAAGAAAGAATATTTAAAACATTTAATTTTACACTAAAGCGTAATTTTACTACCCGGTATCTGGCCAAGTCAGAATTAATGTTTACTTTTTTAATTTGATTTAGAATTCTGTGTTTGGGTATTTGAGTAGACTGCGAGATGCTGCGGTCATATTTGAGGATTCCCAAGAATCATAAATATGTGTTATTTTTGTTATAAATCATTATTGTCTTTGTCAATATAGTTGAAAAGTCTTTTGTCGCATTATTCTATTTCACAATCTATTCAGGAAGTCGAAATTCAACACGTTTGAATCGATACGTGTGTTTTTTTCTCTTCAGAATTCTGCATTTTTTCAAGGATTGGAATTTTATTTTTGTTGCATTATGTGTTTCGGTTTATTACTTATTGCAGAAATATTATTTAGGAGTTAGATTCAAATGTTTTGTCTATTTCCTGCAAAATATCACTAGACATGATCACACATGGTAATTTTGTAGCGGTATGTGAATATTTCGACCCACTTTCCTTAAATATTTGATTGAATACGTAATGATTTGAGGAATTATGTTTCATAAAAATAAATAAAGTATACAAATCAAAACATGTTTAATTACGGTGTGTAAAATAGTTAAAAAAAAAAAAGCACTATTACACACCGCCGAGCGCTAGCTGGAGCAGTCCGGCTAGTATAATGAAACAGACGGAGCACGTGCTTGTAGCTTCATGCTACAGCTTCCGGTCACTTAGCTTGAAGATGTGTAAAGTAGTTTTGGCGAAAAGAATGAACCCTGATGTGGGACAAATTATTAATCCGTTAAAGTGATCACGCAGCGCTTCAAAAACATTCAAAAACACTTATCTGAACTTCGATAGCCAATCGACTCTGTCGATACGTAAGCCCGTAAGACTTACCCTTCTGAGATTTTAGTATAGAGACTTCCCACATGGGCTCTGTCTATTTCATCAGAAGGTCAATGAAAGAAACAGCATGAATTTGCCGCCCATGTCAATTTTATTAGAAGGTCGATGGCTCAATTAGCTGGCTCTTTTTCCTCCAAGTCGGTGACTTCGCTTGTGGTCCTATTGTGAGATACAACACATCCATAGTTCAGGAAATTTAGTCTTGAAGAACCGATATTGGATCAGCATTGCTTTATACTCAGTATTTGATGATCGAACATCTAGAAAGGCATGTTGGAACGAAAACGAAGGTCCGCTTTTGAATGTCAAGTGACCCCTGTTTACCCTACATCTCTCCAACCATCCATAAACCCACAAATACTTGGGACAAAAGACGACTTCCGCAGCCCCTCCCCACAACATCCGCATCCGCACCTGCCACGCGGACTAGAAACCATGACAACGCCTCCCAATAGAGGCATTGCCTCTTACCTGTTGCACGCCGCCATTTTATCGGGATTATACCGTCACAGCATTTGGTGGGCGTGAAGGGATTGTGTTTTTAATCGAAATAGTAGTCATTCTTTTGTCATCAATTTAATGGTGGTTTTATTTAAATCGGCGGTTCTTTAATTTGGAGTTCACAGAATTCTAAGTTTGTGATAGTGAATCATGGAAAATATTTATCCATATATAGGATTATGAATTTGGTTAAAAGAGAATTGAAGAATTGTAGTTTTTGGAAATGGGAATAAATTCCGAAAAAGAGAACTCAAAATACATTTGGTTTTAATGACACATTTCATTGGCTTCATTATTCTTTATTGTCTGAAGGATTTTTAGGGTAAGCAAACCAGACGGAAAATGGAGTACCGTTCCCCATATGTTCTCGCATGATAAAATACCCTAAATTACTCTAAATTTACCCTAAATTCCTTTTAATCTAATTGGTGTTAACCAATGAACAATCATCTATCAAATCGGAATTCATTCTTTGATTGACTTTTTAGACGAGATTCTAAATTTGTGCTCGAAAGAGACAAGTGACTTTAACAGCCAAGGTCAGGATCTGGATCTTCAAATCATTCATTTATCCACAAGGTCAAATATCTGACCCTTGGTTCAACAGGTTTTTGGTTAGATCCCGGATTTCGACAAGAGTGTGAGCCTTATTTCGAAATATGCTTCAACAGCATAAGAAAAAAGAATTAACAAAACCAATGTCGAATTAACCCCCATTTAGAGTATAAGCAGTCAAACCAAACCTAGGTTTAATTAACACTCACGAAGCAATAAACTAACATTACCGTCACAAACCAAACTAAACCACAACTTTTGAGTCCTAATAATAGAATGATTCTAAAAGATGTTTATTTAACCTTCCAAGAGGAGTGTCGACGTTTTTTCTCGTCCATCAATATCTGACCAATTTCTTTAATGACGAAGTATCTCGTCTTTTGAGATTAGACTGATTTTGTTGATGACGACATGTCTTGTCGTCAAGATATTTACTATTTTTGATGAAGACGAGTTCAAAATCTAATCAATTTTGCGAATGACGAGATATCTCATCAAGATCGACCAACCGGTCTGATGGTTAAGGTGTTAGCCCCAAGATTGAGATGGTTCCTGATTCGAATCAGGGTCAGTGCATGGATGTTTGTAAGCGTAAGGTGTAGATCGGTCGTTGTTTGAAAGTCCTCACGTTTGGTTGGTGTGGAAGTTTGGAGAGTGGGATGCCAGCACAGATATAGCCTCGTCATCTGACCGTGGTTCGAAATTACATACCAATACACCGAATGGCTTAGGCTGGGATGGTGGTAACTAGTTGAATATGTCATCAAGATATTTACGATTTCTTGATGATGATGTGATAAAGATCCGGTCAGTTTCTTCTAGGATTGGATTGGATATGGTTTTGTGGCATTGAGAGAGAGAGAGAGAGAGAGAGAGAGAGAGTCCTCTTGGGACATATTATGCCAAACTCAAGGTAAAAAAAAATCAGATATATAATATAATAATAAAGTGAAATGAGTCAAAGCATAATGAATGAATATTATATAAAATTATATGTGTTGGATAAAACCAATGTCACTTAAAAAGCTAAAAATATTTGGATGAGGATTCTCTCCAGTCATGTCTTCTAAAGCCAAGGTATAAGAACAGTCAGTTCATTCTAATGACTAGATATCACGACCATCAAGGTCTGACTAATTTTTCTTCTGACGAGATTCCTCGTAATCAAGATATTTGCGATTTTCTATAATAAGATCCATCAAGATCAGGTCAGTTTTGAAATTGACAAGAACGAAAAAATTTGAATGTTTGTCCCGGCTAAAGGGTAACAATTCATATGCAGTGCCTCCAAACATATATCTTTAAAAGTTCCACATTCATTTCTGATGTGAAACAAGCGAATCTTTCGGCTTAAAAAGTCATCTATTTCAGTGCAAGATTAATGTATGGATCACGCGCATTGCATTGTTTTCCACCATAAATAATACTCCCAGATACTCGATCATATATCACGAAAGGGCAATTGAAGTTTCCCACTCCGTGAAATCTCGGAGGCAAGGAGGAAACAAGCTCAATCACGCCGAGAGTGGTGACTAATCCTTTTCACACGTTTGTGAGGATCTATTACCCTACTTCCATCTCAGAAAGAGAAATGAATCATGAAAGGAGATAAAACAGGTACTTTGAAATTTTTAACCATTGTTTGAAGCCATTGAAATTCACCATGCTGTGTATCTTAGGAAGTATGGTTTTCGTGTATTGAGATAAAATTTAATCCAGGCTCGTGATTTCGTGTTTCTCATGCATTGATTGATTGTTTCGTATCAAAAATCAATAAAACTAGGCTTAAAATTTTGTTTTTTGTTCAGATGGGTTAGTTTTATCACGGTTAACTGGATTGACGAAAAGTGTCCGAATTTTCAATGTGTCTATGGAAATTGTAACTAAAATAGTTGCTTGGAGTTTGTAGACCCTCGTTGAGAAAAATAGTAGACGTAAAAGATGCTGATTTATAGTTTGATGATTCAAGTTTATTGAAACTTGATTGGGCTTTTAGTACTTCTACATTTCGACCATCTTTCCCTAAAAGTCCTTTGTGTATGCAGCATTTCGTTTCATGACAGGGTAAGTAGATTGGTAGGTAGTTGTATTAACGTCGCACTGGAGCAACACAGCTTGCTAATGGCGACGGATCGAAATAGATCCTGAAGAGACGGATCCGAAGACAACACCTCGTAATTTCGAACCAGTCAGATGACGAGGTAAACAACTAAGCTGGCGCCCCACTCTCCAAACTTCCACACCACGCCAACGTGAAGATATTTAAGGCCACGACGGATTAAACGTGCACTATTCCCCATAATATGGTTGGATCGAGTTTAGAACTTGCAATCCTTCTAAAATGTCAAGTATTCATTCGAATGTTCAATCGGATTCAATTCACTATCTAAATAGAACCATTCCAAAGATGTAGCTAAATAAATAACTTCAGGTTATTTGTAAAATTAATAAAACACTTTAGTAAGAAGTAAATTTTAATTTAATAATATCTGAGCTACAACCATAATTAATTATAGCATCATTAATATGAAAGGTGTTCTAGTGTTAAATTATGATAAAACACACACATTAATTACAAATTTTTTTATGCATATTAGATAAGAACTACCGTCAACATTCCATACTTTAAAGTCAGCACATAAAGGAGGAAAACACACCTCTGAAGCAGAGTTCAACGATATTCTAGTTGGATTTGGTGGTGGAATTTAAAGATACACGGGGGATGACATTTTCCTGGTTTTTTAAAGCATAATCACATGCTGGCAATAACCAGCAATGAATTCTCGTAAGTCTTGGAGTACAAAGACTGTTTACGAGCTAATGAATATGAGAGAGTCTCCACGTGTTCTTAATTGCTCTTCTTAATTTGTCAAGGGGTATGATTTATTTCCTCCTAATGATAGGTTTAAGCAAAGTTGTTGGCATAAAATACACACGCTCCTACAATCAATTATTCCTGTCGAACTGTTATTTATGGATAAGTGAAAATGGTTCCCCAGTGAAAAAGGTTAGTGGGAATCGATGGAATTCCTGTAAACTGCAGGAAAAAATACAAAAAAGATATATTTTTGTGAATTTCAAAAAATTCTTGGTTTTATGTATTTTATCGTATATGTTGCTGAAAGTTATAAGTAAATTATAAAATACTGCTAAAAGTAAAAAACATGGAACACATTTTATAAAAAGATATTGATTCAAAGGTGAAAATTATTATTTATATTTAATCAGGATATTTATTTCAAAGTAAATATTCTGATCTATATGTTATCAATTCTAATTTAAAAGGTAAATTCTAATTTAAAAGGTAAATTCTAATTTAAAATGTAAATTCAAATTTAAAAGTAAATTCTAGTTTAAAGTTAAAT
The DNA here is from genome assembly GCA_947359465.1 of Metellina segmentata. Classification (NCBI taxonomy): domain Eukaryota; kingdom Metazoa; phylum Arthropoda; class Arachnida; order Araneae; family Tetragnathidae; genus Metellina; species Metellina segmentata. Next base: position 73,102,201 of record OX375882.1, read on the forward strand.
TCTAATTTAAAATTAAATTCTCATTTATAACTAAATTCTAATTTAAAAGTAAATTCTAATTTAAAAGTAAATTATAATTTAAAAGGTGAATTTTAATTTAAAAGGTATATTCTAATTTAAAAGGTAAATTCTAATTTAAAAGGTAAATTCTAATTTAAAAGGTAAATTCTAATTTAAAAGTGAATTCTAATTTAAAAGGAGGTACATTCTAGTTTAAAAGTAAATTCTAATTTGAAAGGTAAATTTGATATACGTTTTCCAGATGATTTTTATGTTGTTATTCGTGTATAATTGATATTCTTTTGTTATAGGACAAAAAATAGTGGATAAAAATAATGAATTAATAGATGTTTCACAAAAGTGATGGTTGAAAATATTATTCGAATTTGTAAATGGTAATTATTAATGTTTAAATAAAAAGTATGAATATTTCTATCACGCTTTCTTATTGAATCCAGTGCCACAGCATTAACCACTTGGCTGTGTTATTTTAGGGTAGTTTTTGCCTACTACCTGCTTATGATCTACTTCGATTACATAAGTAAACACTTAAATTTTAAGTATGCAGATAATGAAGTGAATTAATAACCGATTTAATACTTGTTAATAATATGAATTATGAATTGAATCTAAGATTAATGACAGAGAGATGCATCTTTAAAATTTTTAAACAGTTAATAAAAAGGTAAGAATAAAATTTGCATTTCATTTCAATAGATAATGCATTTCTAAGAAACTATTTGTTGCTATTAAAATTACCCGTCATACGATCTCATTACGTTAAATAAACAAATTGCTTCGCTTAAAACTTGGATACAAATGGGATATTCGGTTATTAAATATAAGATAATGGTTAAGAGTAGTAAATAGATAAATTTATTTCATGTGTGCATAGCTAAGAAACTATCTGTCACATTATTTGTTGTTATTAAAATTAAACGTAATATTATCTAATTATGTTAAATAAACAAATTGTTTCACTTAAAACTTGGATGTAAATGGGATATTCGGTTATTAAATACAAGCTAATGGTTAAGAGTAGTACATTTTAAAGAACTTTTTCGCATGTACAATATTTAAGCCTAAAGGGAAGGACGTAATTAAAATACAAGTAATCTAATTGATTTTAGTAAGGCGTTTACCCATTCTGTTTTGTGCCTGGAGAAAAAATTCCCCTAAACAATAATAAAAATATCATCGTCGAAGTTTTAGAAATTCGAAATATTTTTGGTACATAAGAGACAACAACTTATAGGGGACAATACTTACATATTTATAGCTTAAAGGCAATAAAAAATTAGATAAACCAAAGCAGTTCTTTTGAATTAAGACTTAAAGAAGCCGTTAGAAATGAATATGAAAATTTTGAATTACAAGGTACTGTCACCTCAAATTGACCCTTGACAGTAGTCGTATGTATTGCTCTAGTGTGACGATAATTCAGCAACCTACCTGTACGACTAAAAAACAGACATTCATCATTTTTCACTAAAAAAACAAACACATTTCTTAAACTTTTGTTTTAAATCTTAAAATGTGAGCGAAATTCGCCAAGACCATGTTTCTCTTTTACACTAAAATTTTCATATTTAAAAACAAAACTCAAACAAAAGTTAAAAAAGTAAATATAATTTAAAACTGTCAGCATAACTTATACCAAGAATGTCTCAAAATGCCGACGAAGATGTCTTATCGGTGAATGAAGCAAAGCACGTTATTTGCCAACGCATAATTTCCCGATTTAATTTTAGAAAAACCTGTTTCCTATTACACAGGATTCTCTATTGGAGTAACTTCAAACTGTAATAAGTATGCAGCATACGTAAGTCAGTAACCAAAACATACGCATAAGATGAACGCATATATTGAAAAAGTTTCGAGTGAAGCTAAAAATTGCACTTCTAAAAGTAAGTTAGATAAGGCGCTGATTTGGTTAACGCTTGTGTGATAATATCCACTATTTGAGCACTAATTACTATTCACTACTATATTGGTCATAGTCTTTGATAGGAGTAACGGTGCCTAACCCTCTGTGTGCTTCCCCACAAATAGTCAAAAGTTCGCTCCTTGTAGAGATAGTCAAAGGCCGGAAAAGATAGAGTATTGATAAAAAGGGATTTCCTAAATTGCAGCTTAGTTCAGTGGGTTCGTTAGTTCACTGTACTAGTATTCAGAGAGCTGGAGCAGTGCCGGTTTGCTTCCTGTAATGTTTCTCTTTTCTGCGCCAATAAAGCTTTTCTTGTGTGTATGACCCTTACTGGACGTTGTTTTGTGTTTGGCACACATTGAACTTGGGTAAATATGGCCCTAGCGCAATGAGATTCAACCAACCTAACTTGCAGCAAAAGAACCTCGTGATTTACTCGAATTAAAAGCACACGCAGGAGAAAACTCTGGTTCTAAGACAAGACACAACAGACTCAATATCTGTCCTGCGACACCAAATAAGCTGAGATATGCTGGCGAACACAGACAAGAATATTTCCCTACAGAAACGAAGACACCATGACCATGTTGCAGCAAAAGCTCTATGAAATTTACACGAATTATAAACGGAATGCGAAAGCTGATTCTAAGACAATTTATATACTGGTTCAATGTTTAGTCCTGTGACACTTAGGCCCGGTGCACACATCCGGTTTTTCAACATGCGGTGGCGCTATCGCAACGCAAGTGCAGTCTGAGATACATTAGATCCAATGGAGTCAATGCACACATGCCTCCGGCGCCGCTGCGTCGCCGCACGTCCAATTTGTGTGCAATTTGTGCCGCAGTCCCCCACGGCGTCGCAGCTCGCAGCACACGTTTCTCCGGTCTCAAGTACTTTGTTTTCATAAATAAATGGAATATAAATAATAATTAATAAATGGTCGTATCCAGTAACGTCTATTTTGTTTCAAAATATACTTTCTTTGCACCAAGTAAACGAAATAAACACGTTTTCTTCGATAGAATATTTGTCGCAAATGGCACGAAATGAGTTCGTGAGTCATTTCACCGTTATGTGTGCATAGTTGTGTTTCGGTGCCACAGCGGCGCCGCACGTTGAGAAACCGGATGTGTGCACCGGGCCTAAATAGGCTGAGATATGAATGTGTACGGACATGTTTCCGTACAGAAATGAAGAACTCATGGGCATCTAGCAGCAAAGGCTCTTCTTGATTTTCGCGAAAAGGAACAGACAGGGAAAGTTTGATTCTAAGATGATTCACATACCGGTCCAACATCCGTCCTGAGAAACTAAATAGGCCGAGATACGCGTACATACCTAAATATTATTGGACAGAAGAGAAGAATGCAACGAAGTTGTATCAAAAGCTCTTCATGATTTGCACGCATTAAAACCAGAAATAGAAAATTTGGGTTCTTAGGCAAGATACACACTAGTACTACATCATAACTAAATTGCTTGATACGCACATGCGTAACGACATATTTCCGTACTGAAACGAAGCCTCATACTCGAACAAAAAATCTATCTTCAACGGAATGGATGCACCCATTACGAAATACCGAACTGAAAATCGGCGTATCCACACATTATAATAAACATAAAATTTTTAATAAATTGAACATTGCTGTTAGAGACAGAAAATAAAGAAAAGGACATTAAGCACTTGATTAATAGGAAGATAGTTAAGATAAAGAATAGAATTTAATGGATGCAATTAGGAGTCAAATTCGCATTCCAAAGGAGCACACGAGGCAGACAGACAATCTGATCCGAACGAAAGATGGAAAACAGCAAGAGCTGTGGGGGTTCAAAAGCTCTTCGGGATACACATACATCAAAAGCAGACGAAAAACTTTGGTTTTCAGACAAACCTTGTCAAACCTCAGTCCTGCGACATGTTTCTGTATAGAAGCAGAATACGCATGTCAGCTGTCAAACTAAATCCCAAAACTTACGAAACCGTCTAATCCCTACAACGCATTCTTCTACCTACACACATAATTCACAAAAATAAACGATTGAGCCGAACATGAGGAACAGACATTAACATATGCCCGACATCACCACAATCCCCTGTCTGGGTGCGTCCTTCATTAGAAACACACATACAAAAAAAAATCACCCAAGGTCGTTTTTGTTTGCACGGCTTTTCCAGTGGTGTTAACCTTACTCCCTACGGGTCTTTTGTTTCGTACTGCGAACCGACACTGTGGGAGCCGTTCATCTGTTTGGCATAATCAGATGAGGGAAATAAGAGGAATCACACAAGTAGCTGGAGCATTGCGTGAGAAAATGCTCATGCGATGGATTTATGGAGGGTGAAAAATGTCTGCCTGGGACCTGCTTTCTCTCTCTTTTTAAATACCGGGAATTATTCTTGAAAAAACACATCCGCACGTGGGGTAAACTTTTTTTTATTGCTTATATCTATTGATGGGAAAGTGATGTTACTCTATTAGCTATTTGCGAAATAGCTGTTTTTCAAGCCGGGATAAGGTTTACCATCTTGTCATAAGAAACAGTATGCTTGAGATAAGTCGGTCGTAGCAAATAGATTCAAGAAAGATAGAAGAGATCTCAAATGCGGAGACCAGATACGGTCCTCTAGATAAAAATATACCCAATGTTCAGATTCAGCCCTTCAGACAAATTTACCTGGCCCGCAGACCAGATACATCCGTTTGATATTTTTACATGAAATATTTACCCCCTAGCCTAGTCACAGCCCTTTGAAAATATTTACAAGGCCTACAGTCTATTGATACAGCCCTTAAAATATTTACGGTATACTGACTTAGATACAGTACTTCGAAGGTATTTACAAGGCCTACAGTATTGATAAAGCCCTTAAAATATTTACGGTATACTGGCCTAGATACAGCCCTTCGAAAATATTTACAAGGCCTACAGTCTATTGATAAAGCCCTTAAAATATATACGGTATACTGGCCTAGATACAGCCCTTCGAAATTATTTACAAGGCCTACAGTCTATTGATGAAGCCCTAAAAATATTTACGGTAGACTGGCCTAGATGCAGCCCTTCAAAAATATTTACAAGGCCTACAGTCTATTGATAAAGCCCTTAAAATATTTACGGTATACTGGCCTAGATACAGCCTTTCAAAAATATTTACAAGGCCTACAATCTATTGATAAAGCCCTTAAAATATTTACGGTATACTGGCCTAGATACATCCCTTCGAAAAGATGTACTCGGTTCGACAGCCAGACTGCCTTTCGCAAAGATTTATCTGGCCCACGGGAAATATACATCCCTCCCTAAATGTCTTACGGCCAGCCGGCTGTATACGGTTCTCCCAATGGGTTTATCTAATACACAGACCATTTACGGGTATCAGATATTCATATAGCATACTCATTCATAAAATATAAATATTTAAAAAAAGGGAGCAAAATTGAAGTCTCGCGTTATTTTGCAAATACCTACTTTCAAATTTTCGCAAGCAGATGTGTATCTTGTTACAATTCATTTGTTATAAACATATTAACAAAATTGTATTTTATATCTCCAAATTAAATTAAATTATCCAAAAATAACTAACAGTATTTCATTAACTTTTACTGGTGTTAATTCTTATTTACAATCAAATTCATGACAAAATAAACACCTCTAAGTCATATTACCACATTTAAATTATGAAACATCTACTTAAATTTCATCTCTTTCTCCTTTTTTAAAAAGATTCGGTGTTTTTTCTGCGGTAATGAGTATATATAGGACCTATTCTAATGAAATGTTTCACATCTGCATGTAACACATTATTTATCACATACTAAATTTGTTAAAAATTCATAAGAGACTTTCAATAAGGCTTGTTCGATATTTAACTGGGTGAAATATTATTCTTAAACGAATCCAACACGTTTTATTTATTTAATAATTTTTTATTAAAATTCTTAATTCTCATATCAAATCATTTTTCTAAAACGAAAATCAATGTAGAATATCGTAGCCAAATATCTTAAACTTAATGTTAGATTTTAAGCAACAGTCTTGGTAGCTATTAACTTTACAAAACATTGACATCCTTATTAAAACTAGATAAGCAATAATGTAATGCCTACTTCCTTTTTCAACAAAAATTTCTTTTAATTTCAATAAAAACACTCAACTAAGTTAAAAGTCTTGAATAAAACCAAAAATTGGAATTCTTTATATAAAATCCCAATGAAACAGTTTTTAAATTCGAGCAACCGAACGTACTAACTCATGTTAAAGATGAGTTGAAACAAGGAAATACTGTTTTGACAGTGAAGGAAAATAGTCTCTGTTCACTTACCGTGACCGTATAACTTTAATTCATTTCAAACGACTTTTCATTCCTTCATTCTATAAACTTTTTTTACGCAGTGCTTATTATTTAGCGTGTCAAATTTCTGTTTACGGCTCAGGTTCGAAAAAAAATCAATCTTTGAAATCTCTTTGATCGCACTAATTACATCTTATGCAGTTGTTGATTCAGTTCTTCAGTTGTCAAAAGGATAAACTCAATTTTTCTTTATAAAAAAAAGTTATCGAAATATTAACGATATTAGACGTTTAGAGTTTGTCAGTTTTCGTCGTACGGATTTGTTTTGTTTCTTCTGTCTTAGTGATTTGATATGAGTTCTAATAAAAAATATCAAAAATGATGGAGGGATAATAAATGAGAATGCGGAAACTTGACTGGCAAAAAGAACTGTTTGCATTGAATTGGTCAATGCTCTTTGATGACTGATAAACAATTATTTTCTCAGTAGTACTCTACTGTTAAAGTAGCACAGGAACAGACAAATATATCATATTTTAAGGTAGTAGTTTTAAAATAGTTTTTTCTTTAGTAAAAGTAAATTGTTTGAAAACTCACGTTAAAAATTTTGAGTCCCTTTCTCTTGTAAAATATGAATATCAATCACTTAAATAATTCATTTTTTGTTGAACATTTCATTTTATACATTCATTTATATACTCTCATGTATTGATAAATGCGGAATACTAATAAGTGCCTTTGAAATTTTTTAAAATTGGAATTAAACCTAAAAATTTATTCAATTGTCTTAAAAATTTTTCTAAAATTTATTTAATAGTAAAATTATTTTATCGCACCCCGGCAAGAAAGTGACACAACTTAAAAATTACAGAATTTGAGAAACATCATCTTAAAGGATATTATAAAACTTATATTGAAATAGTATAAGCTTCTTTTAAATTTTGGGTAAGTATTTATGGTGGTAACTTCTATTATATTCTATAGAATAGTAATATAACACGCTGGGGCACTTCATACATATTTTTCAATGACATAACATCGAAATTTTTTTGTTTGACTTGTATCACTTTTCTTGCCGGGGTGCGATATATTACTTGCATTATAATTATGCAATTACTTGTATTACGTTAATGCATTACTTGTATTATAAGTCATAGTTTTACCGAACTTTCTTAAGATTTATTTCCTTCGAAACTTATTTTAATCAATGTAACAATGTTGGTGGCAATAGGAAACAAATATTTCATTTTGCCTTTAAGATTGATAATATTATCAAATACCTTGTTTTAAAACAAGATTATATCTAATGTTATCTTTTTAAAAAACGACAAAAGAAATTATGTTTAACTACTTGAATTCAAGATAACTAATTTTCTAATTATTTTAATGTGCGTCGATTCCCAATAGAATTGCATTGAAACATTTGTATTTAATGGATGTAAAATTCTTCTTCTAAAATTTGTCTGTTTTGCAACAGTTACACAGCAGACAAAAAAGATTGTAAAACAAGAAAATAAGTTATAAAACAGAAAAATAAGTTCTCAAATCTATTTTTAACTATACATTGAACTAAAAACTAACTTGTCGTTCGAAAATAAAAGCTGAACAATACGATTTTTAAAATAATGCTATCCGGCTTTTAAATGTATTTGGACGTAATATATTGTATTACATTGTATATTACAACTGTAAGGGGTTCTCAATGTAAAAAGGTTAGTAAAAACATAAAATTAAAAAAATATATTTAAAATGTAAACCTAACATTTTACCTTTTTGTCAATAACTAGAAAAGCGGAACTGAAGACAGTATTTTCCAGAACATCATCACCAACAAAACCAGACAGAAACACCGTTTTCACAAACTCCCTTTCCGTACCGAAACAAAACACTGGTAACAATTAAAATTGATGTAGAATACATCACTTTTATGTATTTACTACGTAAAATTAAGTGTCGTTTTAAGGAACCGGCTAAACCAATTTTCGGATATAACCGGGATAATAATTTTGCTATACACAGTATATTTATATATCTATACATAACTTCAAACTTCTTTTTATACATATCTATATTTTTTTCTATACCTATTTACATCCATATATACCTTACTTCTATCTGTCTACATATATGTCTGCCTGTGCCTGTGCACAAACATAGTTAGTCATCTATGCCTTTATATATCTGTCTTGGACTATACACATTTTTATCAATAATTTCATATATCTGCTTATTCGTATTACATATATCTACACCTTTATATATCTTTGCGTGCCCCTCTAAGTGTCGATTACTAAATTCCAAAGAGTAACAAATCAAAAATTTTGATTTGAGTTAAGTGTACGAAACGATTACTATAACGATTAGTTAATAGTTCCGAAGAGAAACAACTCGATACATGAAGGCTATGTTTGTTACACCAAAAATATTTGATCAATCTAGAAATATTTCAGCTCCATAAATAGTTATCGTTTCGTACGCTTAAGTCCAAAATTATGTAATTTGAGTTGTTACCCTTTGAAACTGAGGTATCGATATTTATATCTATACCTTCAAGTATCTATATATACTTGTTAATATCTATATGTCTATACTTTCATATATCTATGGGTGCCTATCCATATGCATATAACAGTTTATGCATTTTTATATCTATATACCTATCTATGCATGTAGCATTTCTATATCTCTATACCCCCCCATATATCTAAATAAAACTGCTTTTTCTTGCGCACATATATAGTTATCAGTCTATGTGTGCTATCCATATAATATACCCGTTTATACATTTTCGTATCTATTTACTTATCTATGCATGTAGCATATCTATATCTATACCCCCCCCCATATATCTAAATAAAACTGCTTTTTCTTACGCATATATATATATAGTTATCAGTCTATGCCTCTATACATCTGTCTATGCCTATGCACATCTATATCTATCGAAACTTTTACATGTCTATGTATATATCGTACATATAGATACATATATATGACAGATATAAACAGCCTGCTATATATCTATAGCTTTTTACATTAATATCGCACATATTTATGCCTATATATATCAATCTATATTCTATACACACCAACAACTGTCTATCAATATCTGTCTATATATATATCAATATGTATCAATCAATACAATATGATTTTTTTATTCTTCCGCAGCTATCTTTTCTTTTCATCCAATAACATGAAAAGTCAAATCAACAGGTAGTAATGTTTCACCATCAGAAATCACACTACCCACAAACACAAGACAGCCCCTGAACTAAAATTTCCGAGAAAATCCCCAAAGAAGCAGCATTTCCACAAATCGCCGAAACCCGAACGCTGGCAACAATTAAAAAAAAGCGGCGTCAAATAACCGATCGCTTACCTGGTCATTGCTCGCTGGCGCTGGAACCGTCACTGCCGTGTTGTTATCCCGAAAACGGCTCTTCCGTTCAATGCTCTTGGAAGGACAGTGGAGAGGGAAGAAAACCACCTGGCAGGACAAGAGCTTCTTTGCTGGATGCGATCTTAGTAGCGACTAGTTCTTCATCTCCGATCAAGGAACACTCGAGTTCTTCGCTCATATTATTGCGGACTGTGTTGTCACGGAGGTGAGGGGGGAAACAGAGCCCGCGATTCCTACCTGACGGATGGGGTTGCCAGGCTTTTTTGTTTTCGAAAAAGTTTGATCGGTGTCCGTTTTGACGCCAAGGTTTTGGTTGGCGATTTGGACAGAGGGATGGTATACGCGAAGTTTTTTTAATTTTTATAATGAGCGTGAGGATCTTAAAGGATTACTTCTGCTTGTTTTCGTTTGATGGTGGGGGATTTTAAATAGGTTTGGAATATTTATAGAATCTTGTGTATTGGATTTCGTGAATTGTTTGTTTTAGTTTCTTGGCGGGTGATTTGAAACTTGTGTTGAATATTTAGAATGCGATAGAAATGCGTTTAGGCCCGATGCACACATCCGATTTTTCAACGTGCGGCACCGAAGCCCAAATATGCACACATAACCGTGAAATGACGCAAGTACTTATTTCGCGCCATTTGCGATAAATATTCTATCGAAGAAAACGTGTTTATTTCGCTTACTCGGTGTAAAAAAAGTATATTTTGAAACATAGTAGACGTTACTGGATACAACCATTTATTAATTATTATTTATATTCCATTTATTTATGAAAACAAGGTACTTCAGACCGGAGAAGCGTGTGCGGCGAGTTGCGGTGTACTGGAGAACTGCGGTACAAATTGCACGCAAGTTGGACGTGCGTCGCCGCAGCGGCGCCGGAGGCATGTGTGCACTACTCCATTGAATCTTATGTATTTCAGACCGCACTTGCGTTGCGTCAGCGACGCCGCACGTTGAAAAACCGGATGTGTGCACCGGGCTTTTATAGCTCTACATTTTGTGACCCGCTTTTTTAATTTACTCGCGGAGAATTTGAAGATAATGAGTGTTAATATTTAAAATCCATTATAATTAGTGCGTTCAATAGCTACAAATGTTATTTATAATTAAAAATATTTCTCGAGTCATCTTATATACTGTGGCAATGTTTTTCATATGGAAACCCTTTGTAGGATCGGTATCCTATGATATCCTATATAGCTTATGGTGTAATTAAATTACAGAAACAGTCTGAAAGCCAGATTAACCGAATTCTTTACACCATCTGAGGCGTTCACACGCATAAATCCGTTCTGAAGCCGAGTCTTCACGCATGATAACTGACTAGTTCTGCCCGTCTTCAAAAATATAATCTTTTCTAAGATTCTTTCAACTAATAGATTCTATCCTAACAATTTTTATCACGTACGGAAATCGACTTTAGGATCCAACAAAATTTGTCTCTCTGTTTCTTGACAGTGAAATGGCAAATCGTTTGCACAAGACGTTTTATTTTACTACTATTACTACCGCTACTATTTTATGTAAAAATGTTACTTTTTGGTTCTATCCACTTGTTTCAGGTTTTTCGATATAAACCCAATATATCAACCAATATCTACCATACAAGTTATTTAGTTGTTATGTGTAATGAGGTAATAAGCGAAATATAATTTACGAAAGTCGAAATACTAGAAAATAACAAGTGTGTGTTGAACCGAATACAATAATCTGTATTTACATATAAATATTAAGAACTCAACACTAAGCAAATTCACATCACGTTTTTACTATATTCCAATTAATAAAAAATTATAAGCTGATATTTTTATTTAATTTATTTGCATATGTATTCACTCAAGCTAGGTGAGTTGTTAATTAGATTGAAAAACCTTTCAATCTAACTTTATACTGAAGCCTTTTCGAGTATAATGTTTGTTAAAATGTCCAATGTTTGTTAAAACATTAATTTGAAGAAATTGGAATAATCGAACATACTATGTACACAACTTACACAAATATTTTGTATCTTAAAATACTTAAGCCGTAAAGAAGAAATAGTATATTTTTTTATATGAAACGAAAATTTGTTATTCTAGAATTTTGTATTCATTATCTGTAAAATCCATTGAGTTAAGATTTTAAAGTATTCTAAAAAGCACTTACTGGTATTCAAGTGCTTTTTATATGTTGCTGCAGCAATCGTAATAAGGAGAGGGTATTGAAGCATATATACCCTTCATACGCTTCGTTGTCATGAATGTCTAAAACTTAAAACATTCAGATTAAGACAAATTAATAAATCTCACAATTCAAAATCACGTTTCAGTCTCAGTAATAATCGCACGAAACCCCAGTTTTACAGACCTCAAATAAACTCACAGCTGAAAACTGCTTCTCAATTATTCTAAATGGAACAGGAAATTATAAACAGATTACTGGCGTTGCCAGATATAGGAAATCCTCATAATAATTTAATAATTCTATCTCATACTCATATTCATAAAATTTCTGTCTGAATGTCGTTCGCGTTTTCTAATATTTTATCAAATATTATCGCTTGCATTCTCGTTTCATTACATCCATGACGTAATTTAATGTTTTTTTTTTACTGTGCATAAACGATTTCTCGTGAAAGGATGTTTTCTTTAACTTTCGCTAATGATAAGTTTAAATAATATTGAATTTAAGTAATTTTAATCTTTAAGATTCTTTTTCTACCCATTAACTAATGACAGGATAAAGAAAAACTCAAATGGTCAAACGATCACATATCGAACCACGGCAAAAAAAGTGACACGAGTCAAAAAATAAAAATTATTGTGATGTTATGTCATTGAAAAATATGTATGAAGTGCCCCAGCGTGTTATATTACTATTCTAAAAAATATAATAGAAGTTACCAACATATATACTTACCTAAAATTTAAAAGAACTGATACTTTTTTAATATGCTTTTCATAGTATCCTTTAAGTTGATGTTTCGCAAATTTTGCATTTTTGAGTTGTGTCACTTTTAATGCCGGGGTGCGATATGTTTGGACTGAAATTTCAACTATTTTAAACTATGTATAGTGAACTGCTATAAATATATCAACCTTATGCTAGCATTGTTTGAATAAAGAATTACAATGGAATTTAATTTTGATTTAAGAGTATATTGATTGCTATCTATAATGCATTGGTGTCAGATATTTTGCTGGATAGATTTACCAAACGATAACTGAGAAGAATGGAAAGAAAATGAGAGACTGTTTAAAATGGAATGTGAAATTGAAAATAAAAAACATCTGACATTGTTTTTTGTCATTATATTCTTAGTGACTATTAGATGACTATTTTTTTTTGAAAATTAATAACCGTACACATTTGTATAGATTGGTATATTAGGCTTATTTTAGCTATTTTATAAAAGATTAAACAAATTATGTTTTTAAATTTATAAAATTCATAGGCTCCAAAACAAATGGGCGTTTGATAGAAATATTTTGAAAGAAAAAATAAAATTAATATATCAGTAGGTAGGTAATTGAATTAACGTCGCACTGAAGCAACAGAATGGGTTATTTCAGACTTCAAGAGGCAAACCAACTTAACAATTATTTAAAATTGAAACCCGACTTAGCATAATGTTATTACATACATTTTACCATTATAAATTGTTTTATCCTCAAACACCGACTTCAAATCTTTATTTTCATACTAAGCACATTGCATAAATTTTTTATTTATTTTTCAGTTTTACTAAATTAGATAATATTATGACGTAGCACAGCAGATCTGATACGAGTGACTAAATGGAACTTGGACCTGGAATAGACAGTCCAAGTAACTACCATTGTAAGCCTCACAGAATTAAGTTTAGAAAACTATAAAAGTTGTTTACAATTGACGATTGGAGACTTGAATGTTTATAATAATATTTCAGAAAACATTAAATATTTATGTATTATCTTTTAGAGTAAAAATATTTAACAGTTTAACACTTTTCATCTTGTTATTACTTATGATGTTAGGTGCTATAACATTGCCTTGACAGTGAATTTAAAACTAACCTCAAGCTTTAGATTCCCCTGGTACTGTAGTTCTCAACATTTGACACAGGTGGAAAATAATCGTATCTTGTGAATCAGACATAAGCCTTACTACCACCACGAGTGGTAGGATTAATCAATTACGGGATCTGAGCCCTTGCATTAGTGTACAAGTTGAGCCCACTAGAAGAGATGAGCAATTAAAAATACAGTATTAAACAAATAAACCCTACAAGCGATTTCGGCAAGATATCTCGTACATGAAAATTGAACAGATTTTGCTCTAGTGACCTCTTGCAATATCTCGTCTTCAAGATATTACCATATCTTTTGTATAGAGTCGAGATCAAGATATGGTAAGTTTTCTTATAATGAGACATCTCGTCCACGAAGATCTGGTCAGTTTTTTTTCTAATGACGAGATACGTAATCGGTATAACCACTACGAGGTTTTAACAGTTACTGTTGTCAAAAATCTTAACAGGTATCGATACATATTATCGCCTTAATGTTAAAAAGCTACATATAAAGTGGCACTACACGTGTTTGAAAAAATTCATTAAATTTGTAACGAAATAAAATTTATTATTAAAAATAAAAATTGAAAGGTTTTATATAATTTAAAGGAAAAAATTTAGACAATTACTAATGTTAATATTGTTTTCTATTTGCGTCAATTTATATCAGTCAATTATAACTGCTGTTATTTTTGATTTATCTCTCTTGGTCTGACAATCTAGACCAAGTTTGTGGGTTCATGCCCTTTCAAAAAACCCAAGGCTTGCATAGGATTACAATACAATCCTTTCCTGGTTAGTCTCAGACAAACGAGGAGGTGCATAAAGAGGTCTGCCCCTTATTCCATTTCCGAGACCGGTTGAGTAAAAGCGTTAGTCAATAATAAAAGGAAATTTATGTCAAATGTCCACTGGCCAATCTAGAGATGACAATTCTGCTGACCTCTATTACCCTTGAATTTGAGGGAACCATGGGGTATCATATGGATATCAATTATGGGTGGAATGAATTTTTCAATAGATATTGTTCTGGAGACTAATTTTTAGCAAACATTTCGCATTGGGGAAGAGAAGTATTTGATTGTAATGTCTATGAGATAATCTCCTTTGTGGTTATCTGCCATTTCGTATCCGCTGAGATCCGGATGAGAAAAAGTTCACATTGGAAATGTACCTCATTTAACACTGTCAATTGCTTAAGATTATTTTTAATATCGATTCCCTTCTGAATTTATTTACTGTTAGTATAAACTGTAGACCGACAAGCAAACTGTTGATATTAGAATTTAACAACAGTCACCGCTCAAATCAGCAACAACCATCAATCCTCAAGGTGGTTGTGACGACCAGGTATCTCATCAAACTGGCAAAATTGAGAAGATCTTGAGATATCTCGTCGAAACCAAGTGAAACCCGTGTTAAACCCTCGAACCTCATTGGAGGGTTAACACTGCTAACTCAAAATGCGAGTTCTGTCCTCTGCGCACGAGTCGGAGTACGAGCTAAATTTGCAATTGAGGTAAACTCGTCTATTTTTTCATCGCCAAGAGGGTGAAAGGCCGCCACTGCGCATGCACCCATCTGGTTCCTACTAAACGTCACACCTGTTACCGACGCCGGGGAGGGAAAAGCCCTTGTTCGATATCCGCACCAGGTGGAGTGAGTCGGTGGTTGGAGCAGAAAGAGGGAGCAGCAGGTTAGCGGGGACAGAACGGCACTTCCCTTGCCTGTTTGGAAAGAGTGGGTGGCAGATTTGAGAATGACATATTTTGAGCCATGTAAAGATTTTTGTATGTTGTGGTTTCTTTCGGAAGAGATAGTTGTGATCCATTTATTACATAATCATGTTAAAAATATTGCTAATTTGAATTGATTGATTATATTTTGTATCAACCTATCGTTCAATTCCACCAATGGGTGCATTTCTCTCGTCTGTGTCAGAAAAGCGTAGTCTGTTTATGTTTGTCAATTACTTGACGGTCTTATGTTTGGGTGATCTTGGCCAAGTATTACCCTTGCCCCATAAACCTCAATGCAACTGACCATCAATAGCGATGTTAGTATATAAACCTTAACCACTTCAGGACGTTGTTTGCTATAATATCTGTTTTATGATATCTATTTTGTTGCTATAATATCTAATTCTAACTAGAACTACTTATTTTTTACAGTTAGAATAATATATCATTAGTAAATATTGTAAGACCTTCTTAGCTTCTTATCTAGGACTGCTTATTTTTTACAGTTAGAATAATATATCATTAGTAAATATTGTAAGACCTCCTTAGCTTCTTATCTAGGACTGCTTATTTTTTACAGTTAGAATAATATATATCATTAGTAAATATTGTTAGACCTTCTTAGCTTCTTATCTAGAATTATATTGTAGCTATAATTATATATTATTAATAGAATTTTGCAATACCTAGAATTATATATTTTAGCTAAAATTACTTAGCTAGAATTACATATTTTAGCTAAAATCACTTATCTAGAATTGCTTATATATTATATCTAGAATTACTTAGCTAGAATTGCTAAAATATTATAGCTAAAATGACTTATATATTATAGCTAAAACCTTATATACTATAGCTAGAATTACTAATATATATTCAGTGGCGTAGCTAGGGAAGGACACAGCAGTGGCTACAGTCTCAGTGATTCGAGGAGTGGGACTATACACAGGTGCAGAATTATATTGTGTTCTTCAACAATTCCAAGCAATTTCAATTGTTCTGCAGGCATTTTGTCCGAATTTTGAAAACTGCAGTAAAATTAATTAGACGTAAAACATAATTATCGGCTAAATATGTATTACATATTTATAATAAAACAACAAAATTAATTAACTTATTTTATTTAAAACCAAAGCATACTTTCATAGTTTGCAATTCTGTCGATGACTTTTGAAGTTAAATATTTTGTCATGACGTAAAAGATGTGTTAGCTAGAAAAGTAAAAAAGGTGTGTCAAGGAGCGCACTTTGTAAGGCAGAACATCGTAACTTATGATTTTAGTAAATATCAGTCAAAATTTTGATAAAATTAAGAAAAATTGTTCTGCGACGTATAGTCGCAGTTTTAAGCATCTTCTGCTCCCGGGGGACTATAAAAATATTAATAAAAAAAGTGTTTTTCTCATAAATTTTTTAAAAACAATATTACATTTTAAGCATTACTTTGTTCTTGCCACAAAAAGTATTTTCCAGTGCTATTTGGATGTAGTAGATTCATGCCCTTCATCTTTGGATGCTTAGAAGCCCGTCTTACAGCGCTTGAAAGTCAATTATTTTCATGTTATCACCTGTAATCGTATTGCTATTCAGAAAAGACAAATTATTAAAATTTTCTGCTCACAACGTTTGTAGAGCACTTAACAAGACGAGTGTCTTTCCTTCGTATTGGAGACTCTTTAATAAAACGGACTTTTGCTACTTTTTTAGGCGTAGTCAACAATTACAATAGCAAATCCAGATAATTAATACATGTTATTCCATTAATACATGTTATAGGAAATAACTAGGGGGCTCGCTAACGCTCGCCAACTCCCGGAGGATTGCTTCGCAATTCTCATTGGTTCGCTGCGCGAACCTATGCTCGCTTCGCTCGCATCAATGAAGACACGTGTCCTAGCAGAAGGGATTGATTACAAAATATATTCCAAAAAAAATATTTTTCAAATCTAAATTTGTTGTATTACATAAAAGATATATACAGAACCTCTGGAATCAGAATTTAAATGAAAACTTTGAGCAAATTTTTACTCGCAGTGTGAGAGCTGCTTTGTAAATTGAATACCCAGCATGTTGTTTGTGTGTACATTTCCCCAATACTCGAGCCACCCATACACTTTTTGACTGAGTTTGTTGTCGAAAGCTGTAGTGCATGCGTCTTGTTGTACTATAATTGTTAGCCTAGAAAAGGACCGTTTTTTAAATAGCCCTGAAAAGATCCTCCGCTTTCTTAGATTTCTATTACAAACCGCAACAGCTCGTCTAAAATTCATTTTTTTCAATAAAATTTCATCCGATAACGCTATAGATTCAAATGAGGCGCGAGGCTCCTAGTGAACAAACAATCGCACAATGTTGCCAAAACGCGGTAACAAATAACGTCTTTTTTTGCGTGCCACGTAAGAGAAATATATATATAGATTTGCGCACCGTGTGCAGTTTGATCTAACTTTAAAGATAGGATAGCCTTCATCTCAATTTATAGCCGCGATATTATTTTATTGCAAATTATTGCGGTATCTGTTGACTGGATTGAGTAAGTATTCTAACAGATGGCGCTGTGTTGAAAGTACCAACGTTTCACATAAGCTACAATTTAATGGCATAACCACCACGTGTTGCTGAGTCTAAAGTAAAAGTTAAATTTATTTCGTAGTAAACGCAATACAGTGATTAGCATAGCCGACCACGTGTTATTTAGACTGAATTATAAACTGAATTCATATTATAGTAAAAGTAATACAGTGGAATTTTATAATTCAAAATAATAAACATTATTGTTAAAAATTTAAAACTATCTGCCCTACCTACCTCATTAATAAGTTTAAGTGTTACGTGTTATTTACTAACAACTTTGTGATGTACTCATTTGTTACAGACTTGAATACAAAAAATACAAAAATTTAAATTTATTTCTTTTGTATTGATTTTTGCTCAATATCAACAGTAGTAGAAAATCAATCATGGAGGTCGCCATGTATTTTGACAAATGGCATCTGTGTAAAAAAGCATGGTGGTCCCCATGACTGGTGTTCTCCTACCGTTTCCCTTGAATAGTTTAGTACTATATAATATAATAAAAACCGTAGCCACAGCAACGCGTGGCCGGGTCTGCTAGTATATATATATATATATATACAGGGTGGTCCCGAATTCATGGTACAAACTTTAATGGTAGGTACAGGACATTGTAACAATGATTTATTGTATAGGAATGTATAGTCGCAAGTGACGCGGTGAGGCGAAAACAGGGGAAATAACGGCCGAAAGGAAAAACAAAGATTTTATTGAAAGCGTTGTTGACAAGTGTCATGTTTACAGTAATTGTTCAAAATTGCGTCCACCAGTATCGATACATGCTTGACAGCGTCGGTGGAGCGATTGGCGTACACGTTCAAAGATGTATGGCATACGCAGCTCTGCCGTTACCATTTGCACGGCCGTACATGTAATGCATGTCTGCTTTTTCTGCATACGTAAAGTCACCCATCGTCTACGGCAGCACAATTGTGAATGGCGCTTTTCCCTACTGCGATGCATCATGTTCAACAGCGGCTAGACATCTACTGCCCTCTACCGGCAATGATACCAACCGATCACTCCATTTCTCTTTCCTTTTATTTCCCCTGTTTACGCCTCACCGCGTCACTTGCGACTATACATTCCTATACAATAAATCATTGTTACAATGTCCTGTACCTACCATTAAAGTTTGTACCATGAATTCGGGACCACCCTGTATATATATATATACAGGGTGGTCCCGAATTCATGGTACAAACTTTAATGGTAGGTACAGGACATTGTAACAATGATTTATTGTATAGGAATGTATAGTCGCAAGTGACGCGGTGAGGCGAAAACAGGGGAAATAACGGCCGAAAGGAAAAACAAAGATTTTATTGAAAGCGTTGTTGACAAGTGTCATGTTTACAGTAATTGTTCAAAATTGCGTCCACCAGTATCGATACATGCTTGACAGCGTCGGTGGAGCGATTGGCGTACACGTTCAAAGATGCCTGGTATTTCACGCACACCTGCAGCAGCTACAGATAAGCGAGCGACGAGATCCTCATCTGAGTCAACTGGAGTCTCATAAACAAGATGCTTTAGATGTCCCCATAAAAAGTAATCGAGGCTCGATAAATCGGGAGATCGGGGTGGCCAAGGGACTGGTCCACCACGCCCAATCCATCGAGTACCAAACGTGGCATTCAGGTAATTCCGTACATCAATGCTGAAGTGTGCTGGCGCCCCATCGTGCTGAAACCACATGCGGTTACGAATGGCGATCGGAACATCATGCAGCAGTTGTGGTAACACTTCTTTCAGAAAAATAAGATAGCTTCCGCCAGTGAGCCGCGTGGGTAGTAAGTATGGGCCAATCAAAAATTCGTTCACAATACCAGCCCACACATTAATACTGAAACGTTGTTGAAACGCATGTCGACGCGTTGCATGTGG
The DNA here is from genome assembly GCA_947359465.1 of Metellina segmentata. Classification (NCBI taxonomy): domain Eukaryota; kingdom Metazoa; phylum Arthropoda; class Arachnida; order Araneae; family Tetragnathidae; genus Metellina; species Metellina segmentata. The sequence continues at coordinate 73,122,069 of OX375882.1, forward strand.
ATTATCGGTTGCCCACACATGGGAATTGTGCGCATTAAAGACACCCTCGCGTGAAAATGTCGCTTCATCTGTAAATAGCACATAATCTACGAAATCCGGCTGCAACGCACATTGCTGCATCCCCCACAGGCAGAAGTTCACGCGGCGAGGATAATCTGCCGGATTCAATGCTTGTACTTTCTGAAAATGGAAGGGGTGTAAGCGAATTTCGTTTAACACTCTGCATACAGTCTGATGACTCACACCTACGTCACGCGCAACAGTTCATGTGCTTGACTCGGGTCTATCAGCCACAATGTTCAAGATGCTTTCTTCCAGCCTTGGAGTGCGTACAGCTCTTACTCGACCAGCGCCATGTCTGTTGACGTCGAACGCACCTGTTTCACAAAGTTGACGATGTAACCGTTGAAAAATTCTATGATCCGGCATTCGTCGATCAGGATACTCCGCGCGATACATTCGTAACGCAGCTCTGCCGTTACCATTTGCACGGCCGTACATGTAATGCATGTCTGCTTTTTCTGCATACGTAAAGTCACCCATCGTCTACGGCAGCACAATTGTGAATGCCGCTTTTCCCTACTGCGATGCATCATGTTCAACAGCGGCTAGACATCTACTGCCCTCTACCGGCAATGATACCAGCCGATCACTCCATTTCTCTTTCCTTTTATTTCCCCTGTTTACGCCTCACCGCGTCACTTGCGACTATACATTCCTATACAATAAATCATTGTTACAATGTCCTGTACCTACCATTAAAGTTTGTACCATGAATTCGGGACCACCCTGTATATATATATATATATATATATATATATTATCATATGAAATTTTCTGTTATCTGATGATAGTTACCCCTTTAAAAATTTAATTATTGATATGAAAAATCAAGGGGCATTCAGTTTATATAAAACCCTATCTTGACAAAAACGTGTTTTAGGAAAACATTTTTTCCAATCTAAGCTAAATCCAAAAAACCTTTACTACCATGCTAACGGTAAGAACTGTTGTTAAACTACAAATCTAAAAAGTTTTTTTCCAAATTTTTTTAGCATGATACCATTTAAAGGATTAAGTTATCAAGATTTGATAAAATTTCCTTACAGAAATTGCTTAAGCTAAGTAGAATAAGCAAATAAGCGATCTATCTGTCTAACCTGAGAACTACTACAGTCACGAAGTCTGCACCTTGTTGTAGGAACAGACTTTATACTATTTTATTCAGAGGATGCCTGAAAAGATACATTTTAAATTCACATAGGTGCAGCTAATGTCGATTAGAAATAGACTTGTAGGGTACTTGTCTCCAAGAAAATATACGCTTGTAAACCGCCTGATTTTTCCAAGATTCGAAAAAATAATGAAATAAAATACTATGTCGTGCTTCCGAGTTACCCCTACTCAAAATGAACTAGCCCTATTTCTATAGCGACTGCCACCACACAGAATTGGTGCCGAGAGCAGTTGTCATGACAGCCAGAATGTGCCAATATCTTGGAAACCAATAAATTGAAATTTTTTGGGGGGGCGTTTGTGTAAAAATTGTTGTACGGAAGCTAAGAATTTCAAACATAGCCAAATATTTGCTTTAGAAAATTCTACCATTTATTGTAGTATTGAATTATTCTTGTTTCAGTTTATTCGATTTAATTTAAACATTAAAATGATCCTCTCTGATCACTATCATAACCAAACCGGTTTGGAGGATTTTTTGATGTCAAAAGGGTGGAAAGATTCCAATGCTGACACCGTATAAATGACACATGTTAGAATTTATATTGTTTATTTTTGATTCGTTTTATTCAAATTGGAAGAGAGCCACATTGGATAAGAGAAGAATGTCTTTTTTAGGTGCTACTACCTCACGGCTTTACTAACTATTTACAATCACTATAACATTCATTTTGTAACTGCTTTTATTTATCATCTGAATCGTTCCATCATCGGAATTCATTCTGTTTGCAATAATTTTGGATGGGGAATCGTTATTTAAATTTTTTTTAAATCTAATTACCTGACGTGTGACACTTTGCCCTAATTCTCTGATTTGTTTTAGCTTTTCGGCATCAAATTAATAGAAATACCTAATTTTCATAGAAAATACGTAACAGGGGATTTTTTTCTTGAAATAAAATATAGAGGGCGCTAATGTTTTTGTGGATGTATGTACTTTTTGTTTCATTCCAAACTGACGTAACCTGAAATGTCACTCGAATACGATTTCATAATTTCACTTCTTGACAAAGTGATTTTCAATGTAAACAAACCATCAGGAAGACTAATATTTTACTTCCGGTTACTAAATACTATTCTTAAAAGAAGCGTTACATCTCAAAACCAGCGTCACCTGCATTTATCTTTGCAGTTAAAGTTTCTCATAGATAACCACAAATCTAATTCTTTGTGGTTTCTTAAATTAAACGAGAACATCTATATAAATAAGAATGGAGTGTTTGTTTGTACATTCAATATTTTCGACCCATTTCAAGTTTTCTATCCGTTTTGGACCCTTCTGATGCCGAATCCGCCTTTTTCTCGTTTGGTGTCTGTCTGTCTGTCTGTCCGTCTGTCTGTCTGTCTATATGTTGTGCCCTATACACGTCCATTCGGTTTACGATATTTTCATGGAAATTTGCATACAGTGAGTACTTATCTTCATTTAGTGAGTGGAATGGGTTGCGAAAGTCTGTCTGTTCTAAGCTCGATTTTGTGTTTGTGTGTTTGTGTACACATCACATGAATTGTATTCCTGATATTTGATTGCAGTGTATGTTATTTTATATATTATCTATTAGTTTAGTGAATGCAATATTAAACATTTCTTTATTGTTATATTTAGATGAGTTTCATGCTAAAACACCTGAGTAAGTATACTTAAATCAACCATAATTTGGTAGTTTTGGAAAAATTGGAATGTCTATTGAATTTTTACGATTACTTCGATTGCTTTACCAGTACTGCTGAAAAAGTAATTATTCTTCAAAAAATTATATTTTTTTTAATGGAATTTCAGCTCTGATACTTTATTTATTTAGAGTCTTATCTTTGTTCTTTGTGCAATGAAAACGAGTTCGGAATATTTGAGACAGACGATATTTTTCAACGAAACGAGAATAAACAAGATCGCGTGAGCAGTGATATTTTCTGTTTCTTTCTCTCTGAATTAATTTCACATTTCTAAATTTTGTGCACTTTTAGTCGTAAATTGTGGCAACTGTGCGAGATCAAGAGATAAAAATGAATCACAAATTAATATATTTGGAACAATTTTTCCGACATCTTTTATTTGGTTCTATTTCACTGTTTTTTCTGTTTTAAATTTTTATTATTTTAATAAATGTGTTTTCCTTCTCATCACACGCAACAGCACCACAAAGTATTCGACTTAAAAATGTTAGGTAAGTCAGTATAAATTTTCAGTAAATTTTAAGTGTAGTTATGCCATTATTGAAAGAATAATGCCGTTATTGAAAGAATAATAATATTTAAAAATCCGATCTAGAACTTTTTCCAACATTAAAAAATTCGTTGTAATAATGACAGGAGAATATTGCAAAATTTCACAATGTCGCATACCGGAGGCAAGAGTGCCACAAGTAAAAATATATTGTTTTGTTGACTATGAGTGCGTAATCGTAATTTTAATTAATTGAGTTGAACACGAAAAGATCTTAAGAAAGGGAATTCCAAATCTCCCTCAAAATCGTCTTTTATAGTAGTAACCTTAGTATCCCCTTTCGTCATTTTGTAGCTTTGTCATACAGCAATTGTGCGATGTATGTGAAATGTATTACATAAATGGATATGCATGTGTAGGATTTGTGTCCAAAGTAAGTTGTAGAAAATATAAATATGTCGAAAGGTGTTAAAATAAATTTTTATTCTACAAAAAACGTAAGTCATTATATATTTTGATTATCTCTTCAATCTAGAGTAAACCAATTCAAACCGAGTAAGGTCGGGTATTTTGCTAGTGTTAAATAAATGTATTGCAAATGGCTTTTCCGTACCTTATTTTCCCACACTGGTAAGGTGTCAAAGAGAATTAGCTTTAACATTTTTAAAGGGACGATTAATGAAATTAATTGAAACAGCAAGTATTTTCTTTCGGAAAGTGTTTAAATGTTGTGTTTATGCTTAGTGTCTCAAAACGTATCTCATACTACATAGAAAGAAATAAAGGATATTTTATAAGCCAGAAATATCTATATATCTCTCTCTCTGTATATATATATATATATATATATATATGGGTAATTTTTTGTTCAGTGACCAAAAGGTAATCTTAAAATTAAAAAGTTTCTACCACTACTATATCTGATAAGAGAACGTATTTGAACTTTCTTCCAAAGAAATCATTAAAACAGTCATTAGAATAGTAGTTAGATTTTTTGCTTTCACCATACTCTTAGAAGAAGAGATGATTTCACTGGAGCAACATCAAATAGCGCATTTCGTAATCCAAAACCCACGATCATTTCAAGATATGATAAAATTAATATAGATCATTGACCACGGTATTTGATTTTGCTGCGAAGCGTACCACTGAAGTCACACCATAAAAGCATTTGAGAAAATTATTAGGGAGAATTGTGAACTTAATATTCGCATAAAATGTATATAGGCTAATGATAGCCTGACAAGGTAGATTGAAAACAATATTTATTCAGCTAACTTGCTTTTACACTTTATCTTGATTACAGTTGATTGATTTAATAGGCCATGAAGAATATTAAAATATCTTACAACAGTTGTGGTTTAAGTAAATAAAAAATCTATAAGCAATAAAATTTCTCATTTTAGATGCTATCTCAAGTGTAAATTTCCCACCAAATGTTTAAATAATTTGAAAAAACTTTTAAACCAGTTTTCGTGAAGACTCGAAGTGAAAGACTCGAATACATAGAATGACAATCTCTTCCACCATGATATGAGCAATTTTTCTTTCAATGGGATACATCGTTTATCAAAATTTGACTATTTTTGCTAATGACGTTATATCTTATCAAGATATTACCGATGATTTTTTTTTGATGATTACGAGATTATGATCTGATTAGTTTTATTCTGACGACGAGATATTTTGTTCATCAAGATTTGGTCAGCAATGAAGAGATACTTCGTCGCGACAACCGCCAGAAGGTTTAACCAATAATTTACATATGGAATGGTTTTATATTTAAACTTCGCAAAACTATTAAATGTGTGAAGAAATATTTAGAGAGATGAGATACTTAGAAGAGAAGTAGTGCTTAAATTCGTCTATATTTAGAAGCATTGATATGAAAGTCAAACGAATAGACGATTGCAATTAGCTTCCGATGACAGACTTCATCGAACTGTCATCGTAAAATTTTACTAAAGCTCACGGAACTAGACACCATCCAAGAAACCGTATATAGAGAGCTTCACCAATTTCACTAATATTGACAAATCCTAAATTTTTCGTCGTATTGAAATATAAACTGACTGCAATTTTACGCCTGCAAATAAAGCGAATGTGACGTTAATATAACGTTATCGGAGAGATATCGCTTGTTATGATAAAGCCATCCCGAATCACACTTGGATTTTCCAAGGTTCATATACACTCTCATCTCACTTTAAGAAAGGAATTCGCGATGCTTAGTTAAAGTTCATGGTGCTGCGCAAGTCCTAAGTTTTGAGAGATGTTTTGAAAGTTTGTGTCGTTGATTTTCGATAGATGTGATTTTATCTATTGTATTTCTGAAAGTGTTTTTGAGAGCTATGTCTTCTCGTTCAATGTATATGGAAAGTTAATTTTGTCTTATGGAAGATATACGATCGAGACACTGGTGTGGTTTGAACTATGATACATACATACAAATGGTTCATTCACTTTCATCATTTGAATGAAAAAGTGAGTGTTTTAAAAGCGATTTAATAAGCTGCTTCACGCTTAAAATTGCCATACATTTTTTCGACTTTTCAAAGGATGGAGGAACAGACTTGTGCTTAAAAAAGAAGCCATTTGCTGGAGCTCACAAAAAGATAAATTAACGACATAGTCATAGAAATAAGGCATAGAGCTTTGTTGGTGGACGTTGCTATTTCGGAGAAGCCATGATAATCTGATTTTGTGGCTTCAAATAAGTATTTTTTCGCAGTATGTTCAGTTCAAACAGCATGTTGTAAGATTCTTCGTCGAAGGAAAAGTTTTCATGGCAAAGTGAGTAACAATAGAATACAATGTTGGAGTATCGGCCTAAAATGACAAAGTTTTGTGTTGTGTTGGTTTTTGCTATGGTCTTCAACTGTGTACTGTGGGCCAAGGTATGTAGTCTATTCTGAATTATTGTACATTATTTAATTTTATGTGTGTTTGATGGTTGAGAGAAAGTGTAAAGAACATGATGAAGTTGTTGTTTACAGTAATCTACACTCTACATTTAAATGCTCGAAAGTAGTATTTGCTTTCTTTGTGGCAATCAATATTAATCATTGCTCAAGAACATTTGTCGTTGACAAGTGAAACACACTAAGTCAAAATTAAAAATATTAGGTTTTAGATTTTCTAGACCAGAATGAGGTGATCTTAACTACAACGTCCTCTAAATCATTTTTATCCTTAAATGAAGGTTAAATTTCTTATTGAGAAACTAAAAAAATACACACGAGAAACGCGTAAACAAATGAATGAAAAAATAAGTTAATTTCAATATGAAAAATTTGCTAATGTTTGTTAGTCTGTTTATTAGAGCTTCTTGCATGTTCTCTTCTTGTCATCAGCATGTTGTTTTATAAAGAATTATTAAAGACATGAAACTGGGAAAAACATTATAAATTATGTCAGTTAATTTTCTCAAAGCGGCAAATAATTTTTGGTAATTTTATTATAATTTTTGAAATTTTCACATCGACTATGAAGGGAATATGAAAAATAATTGGGACTAGATACATGAGGATATGAAACTATATTAACCTAAATAATTCTAGAGTATCCTCATTACCTAAATGAATTAAATGGTACTCCGAAAATTTTTGTTAGTATTACTGGAAACTTTCATTGAATTATACTGATAATGTTTTAAAAGGATGAAAATTTTAACATTTCTTTGAAAGCGTCAGCGATAGTTTCAAAAACGAGTTCGAAAGAAAATTTTTTTTTGACTATTTTACTATGTTTAATGGAAAACATTTGAAAACGTATGAGTTGAAAGTACAACTATTTATGATGAGGATTCTGACATCTAATATCTGAATATGATACTCAGAAATTAAAGCGATTTGAGAAAACTATGTTCCTATCAAAGCTAAAATTATGCTTAAGCCATTTTAACTTTAAGGAAAACTTTAAAGAGAAGCACAAAATATCATTTAGAATTCATTAAAATTGAAAAGGCTTAAATACAAATTGACTGTAATTTGATCAATTATCGAGTTTTATTATTAAAGACTAAATTAACGATAAAAATTATATATAAACTCTAGGTGAACGTAAAAATATTTAATAACTAAGGGGTGATTTTATAAATAGTTGAAATTATAACGGTAAAAATTAACATTATGATACCCATTTTCTTTCTCTTAGAGAATTGATAGTTGAAAATTTTTATATATTTTTTTATATTACTAGGGGCTCCGCCCCCTACTCGCTTACGCTCGCCAACCCTTCGATAGAGAATAACGTATTCTCCAAACTCATATAGATAAAATTTGTTTAAGGGGTCATCTTTATATTAAACTGTGGATGAATTTCATAATTTCCCATGGCAACGGCCAATTTGGATCCCAAATTTGAAATCTGCATCGAAATTTTAACCATGAATACGAAGTCTGAAGTTATTTCTCCTGTCGTTTCAAGATATGAATATGTTCATACGTGTGCTCATAAAGTGGTTCTTAAGTAATGCTAGCAATCAAAGTGGTTTCGACGAGATATCTCGTCCATCAAGATCTGACCAAGTTTGCTAACAACGAAATACTTCATCGAGACAACCAAGAGGTTAAAACAGTTTATACCGGATTGTTTAAATCTACTGAAATAATCTTTCTCAAGCTGCAAATTTGTAATATCATACTATTAAAGAGCCAAACGAAACTTACATATTTTTTTCCTGGATTATTTAAATCTGCTGAAATAATCTTTCTCAAGCTGGAAATTTGTACTACCATACTATTAAAAAGCCAAACAAAACCTACATATAGTTTTGTAGCATAAATTTTAGTATGCTATATTTATTGTGAAATTATTATTAAAAATATGAAAATTAGCTTTTATATATTTTCATGGAAATTGATAATTAATAATTATTAATTTTACAATATCGTATGATCATCCTATTATACGATAACGTAAAATATTTTATCTTTTAGATGTTTGTCATTTCTGTTTGCAAAAAGAGGGCTAAAATAACGAGTATTAAATTTATTATTTTGATAAAACGGGACAAGGTGTGTGTGGGGGTGGGGATGGAAAATTAGCATTGTCATTAAGGAACTCTCATTACAATGTTTTTATGGTTGCTATTTATAAAACCTTTAAAAAAAATAATATTAAATTAGTTTATTAATAGTAACATAGTAAATATTTCAGTATGCATAGCTTCACACTCGGCAATATAGTGCTGATCATCACCTAGTTTTTAGTGAATTTATTTAGATAAATTTAAATAATTTCTATTAGTTGGCATGATTATGAATAAATATAACCGATTATTTAAACGTATTAATTCATTGACGGAACTAGTGGACGATTTATTCGTTGCAAATGTGAAGTTTAAAACATATGTTGTAAGTATTACATCCATTATAAAACATATTCTTTGTTTTTTTTTCTTAAAAATTCTCGGTGAAAAGTATATGTAAGATCAGAAAAGTGACAAAAGTTTGATAGTTTCGATTTCTGTTCAATTTTTTTTATTCAACCTGGTTATCAAACCTGATATTATAAACTTACCTTGCTAACCCAAAGAAGGATAACCGTCGTTTCTATTTTCCCTATGACTTAATTTCAGTCATGCAGAGTGAATTGAATGCATATTTTACAAATAAATTGTTCATAAATATCTTTATTATGCCTATTTCTTGAATTTTTGCTTTAATATTTATTGCTTCTAAGGTTTTTGATAAAAAGTATTTCAATGCAAAATTAGAAATTTTACTCTTGACTTGAGAATTTTTTATTTCTACACATGAGTATGTCCCATTCCGTCACATGCTTATTTGATTTTAATAAAAGCCTATTTTCAATTTATAACATTATTATATCTGGATTTAGTTAGCTAATAAATACACAGTCCAGTCACATTAATGTGACCACCTGTCAAAAGCCAGAATAACCACCTTTGGCAGAGCGGACCGCTGCGAGACGTGCAGGAAGAGAGTCAAATAGGTTTCTGAAGGTGTTCACTGGGATGTTGAGCCATGCCGACTCCAGTGCCGTGGCCAGCTGCGCTAGATTACCTCCCTCCTCCAGCCTGGATTCTTCCGGCAATTGTTGCAGGGTGTTTGCTTTCAGACGTTTCACGCCGTATACGCCGTCCATCTGTCCGATGGAGCATAAAACGTGATTCATCGGAAAAAGCCACCTGTCGCCACTCTGTGGACGTCCAGTTGCGGTACTGGCGTGCAAATTACAGCCTTCGTTGCCGATGAACAGCAGTCAGCATAGGTGCATTAACCAGGCGTCTGCTGCGGAGGCCCATGCGCAGCAACGCTCGCTGAACCGTTGTTGAGGATACACTCTTGGTAGCCTCTTGGTTCATCTGGGGGGTCAGTTGCTCAACAGTTGTACGTCTATTCGCCCGAACGCATCTCCGTAGCCTTCGTTCGCCTCTGTCATCTATAGCCCGTGGTGCACGTGCCACGCCGCTGATTTTAGATAGTGTCATTTTTCCATGCACGGTATACTTTTACCATGGCGGCACGCGAACAGTTCACAAAATTAGCCGTTTCCGAAATGCTTCCACCCTTGGCCTGAAAGCCAATAATCATGCCCTTTTGGACGTCGGATTAATCGCTACGCTTCTGCATTACGCCAACGATTGAAATGCTTTCCGATGCCCTAGGACATCCTTTATATACACTCCACTGCAATGTGCTGCCACCTGCGTTTTGTGATAGGTTATTTCACGATGACGTCGAAAGTAGGTGGTGGTCACATTAATGTGACTGGACTGTGTATATTCATGTATTCTACAAAGAAAACTAAGATCTTTATTCACTTTAATTCGCAGATGACGTTTACTTTATTCTTTGTCGAAATTTTTCTATGTTGCTTGTTCTGTTCCGGCTCACCCAGTAATTGCTTGAAATTTACAATATAAAAAAATTGTTTCATTGATTCTTTCAATTGAAGGCATTTAAAAAGCATCGGACATGAAACAAAAATTGTTTCGCGATATACCTCATTGACATTCACCAGGAAGGAATAAGATGGACAATTAAAACAGAATTCACATGGTTTTTGTCTTGTGTTTGGCGAAGCTAAGCCCTTGCGCCATAAAACTATAAAATAATCAACAGAACGCCACATGGAATGGTCTTGGTACCATTTTAAAGCTCTAGATGAGATCTATTCAAATATAAGAGAGTTTCGGAGCTTTTTAAACTGAATATCATACAAATTATTTCCTTGTGAACCGGTGAACACTTGACAATATCGCGGTTTAGCTGGCTCATTTAGCAACACGGCAATAGTAATGCTAGCTCATTTTTACTCACAGAACAGCAAGTTATAGTTCTACGCTCCAAATTGCTAGCTCAATCAGAATACAAATACTCGACTAGCTCATTTGAACTCGCAGATCTGCAAATTATAGTTCTATTCTCTCAATTGTCAGCTTAATCAATATACAAACAATGCTCGAGTAGGCCAATCTCACTCTCTGATCTTCAAGTCGTAGTCCTACGCTCCAAATTGCTCGCTCAATTAAAATACAAATACTCGACTAGCTCAATTGAACTCTCAGATTTGGAAGTTATTGTTCTACGCTCAAAATTTCCAGCTCAATGAAAATACAAACAATGCTCGACTAGCTCATTCCCACTCTCAGATCTTCAAGTCGTAGTCCTACGCTTCAAATTGTCCGCTAACTCAGAATACAAATACTCAACTCGCTCATTCCAACTCTCTGATCTTCAAGTCGTAATCCTACTCTCCAAATTGAATGATCACTCAATCAGAATACAAATAGTCGACTAGCTCGATTGAACTCTCAGATATGCATGTTATAGTTCTACGCTCAAAATTTTCAGCTCAATCAAAATACAAACAATTTTCTTAACTAAATCATTCTATCTGATTTCAAGTTGTAATCCTTCGGTCCAAATTGCCCTCTCAATCAGAATACAAATACTCGACTAGGTCATTTGAACTCGCAGATCGGCAAGTTATAGTTCTATGCTACAAGTTGCCAGCTCAATCAAAACACAAACAATGATCGACTAGCTCATTCTAACTATCTGATTTCAAGTCGTAGTCCTACGGTCCAAATTGTCCGCTCAATCAGAATACAAATCCTCGACTAGCCATTTGAAATCACAAATATGCAAGGTATAGTTCTACGCTCCAAATTGCCCGCTCAATCAGAATACAAATCCTCGACTAGCCATTTGAAATCACAGATATGCAAGTTTCTACGCTCCAAATTGCCAGCTCAATCAGAATACAAATCCTCGACTAGCCATTTGAAATCACATATATGCAAGGTATAGTTCTACGCTCCAAATTGACAGCTCAATCAGAATACAAACAATGATCGACTAGCTCATTCTAACTATCTGATTTCAAGTCGTAGTCCTACGGTCCAAATTGTCCGCTCAATCAGAATACAAATCCTCGACTAGCCATTTGAAATCACAGATATGCAAGGTATAATTCTACGCTCCATCAGAATACAAATCCTCGACTAGCCATTTGAAATCACAGATATGCAAGGTATAGTTCTACGCTCCAAATTGCCAGCTCAATCAGAATACAAACAAAAATCTTTGAAACTATTTACAGTTCTGTATCTAGTAACAACTGTTTTACTGCAAATTATTCATATAGGATGAATACTGATTTGATATTATTATATGTTCCTCAACAATTTCGAAGGGCTGAGAAGGTTTTTCAACAACCCTAAAATTGATCGATGGTGTTTTCGACGAGCAACCTCTTCCACAATGCTTTCGGACGCATTCAGAATTTCGCACTCCAAGAACCGGCCTTAATGATCGAAGAAGGAATCTAGAGAGTCTATAAATTTTTGTCACGAGAAAAATCGTTTCCACGAATGATCTCGTGTGAGAAGTCGGCGATGGGGTGAAGAAAGCAGAAATAAAAAACGGAACTGGGATTTAGAGATACGAGACGGGGGGACAAATTATTATGTCAATGTTCTGGTGAATACAGTAATTAACTTTTCTATTTTATTGATGTAAATCAGGTTGGTCAATTAGAGTGTCAAAGGCTTGGCCATTAGTGTTCAACAAATGTCAAATGGCACATACAATCCAATGAAATAAGAGTGAAGTGCTTTTGGGGGTTTAATGTTTGTGCACCGCCAACTTCATTAAATATTTTTTCGAGCTGTTGACAGATGTTTTCGTGGACTTTTTATGCTCTTACAGCATTTGTAATACCCGAAAGCTGTGTGCAAACACTTATGCCGGGAGACATGATTTGTTTTGCAGATTAGTATCGTGAAAACAAATGGTTGGCAGAAAGAGTGTTTTAGCATTTTAGATTACATAATTTCGTGTCACGCGTCACTCATTCTTTGATAAGGATGAAAAATGAATAAACAAATATCTTTAATGGAATTTCATAGTGATTCCTTTTTTCAAGCTGGTATGTGTTCTAATTTTGAGCACTTTCTCTCATCGATTATGTCCCAATTTTAGCCTAACATTATATTCAAAATGTTTCGTTTAATGAAACTGTTTCACTAATTAATGTAACAATAGATCAAAGTGCAATCTCGATTTCCATGACTACGGGAAACACGGTGATAAGCCACAGAAATATAAATTACACAGTGAAAAAAATATTTAAAAGGATCATAAGAAATTCAGATTGTTGAGTGCTTAATACTTAAAAGCTTACAGTAGCATGACCTCTTGAACAGTTTGTAAGCTGTTATAATTTTAAAAATTGCTTTTCTGGAAAATTTGAAGTGAGGATTATTATTTGCTACCAGAAACCCTTCTGTCAAAAAAGTTATAAAATATATGTTATTAGAACGTTACGGAAAATAGATAAAGTAAATTCCACTCTAGTTTTATTTCAAATTATTCTATTTAACAAACTTTTAAATTTAATACATAATCCATTAAACAAGCTTTTAATGTATCTCACTTTTAATTTTAAATACTTTTTAATTTAATCATTTTATAGACAATAGACCTCTCAGAGTAAAGTCTATCATTAAAAATCTATTTTTGAGTGCTTATTAAAGTATGAAACTATTCTTAAATCTTCAGACAACGGAAAAATTTAAACGCAATTGAGATGACCAAGGACGGGCATTAAGAATCGTATTAATTGAAAATCGAACATTTAGCAATCAGACTTTGGAACAGAAAAGTGGCTTTAATTGACTTACGTACCAAAAGCTATACTTCATCCATAAAGCTAAAAAGCTGTTTACCACATAAGAACAATCTTGGCAAGAATGCGTGGCATGTCGCTCTGGTGCTATCCACTATGGCAAATTAAACTGGGACCTATAAAAAAGGTGCATAAACATCACGACTTATTGTCACCAAGGTTTATAAAAGGATACGGATTTAATAAGCCATATACAAATTTAACAAAAAAAAAAAACCGACAACTAGCATATGTAATTTTAATAAACAGCATCTTCAAGCAGGCGAACTTCATTTCCATTCAGAAAATGTCATCGTTCTCATTGGCTCGACAGCCCAGTGTGGGTCTGAGCATTCTAGACAATTCTGTTCCATCTACACTTGTTATTGGCAACAGTTCCCAAGTTATTAGTTTAACAAATACCAAAGTCCCATGTCTACACATTCAATCCATTTTATAGGTCTTCCGCTAGGCCTAACACTTAAAGGTAATATGTGTAATCAGATGCTTGCTTTAAGATATTACACAGTATTGCTTTGAAATTTATCTCAGCTATACAAGCAAGTATTTAACCTTAGAAAAATCAAAAGAACTGATGGAATTGTACCTTTATTTTTAAGAATGAACTGTGCCGTTACATAATACTTCGAATAGTAAGTTAATGCATTTAGCTTGCAGCGATACGCAACGATGTCATTAAAATAATTTAAGAGGACGTCATGTCATCAACTCAAAGGTTATAGGCACATCTGCCAAATAAAACTACAATTAGCCTGGCAAATGCCATCCATGGTCAAAACTAATTTAATTCGATCCAATTACAAATTCCCATCGCTGGAACAATTTTCAATATAAATATAGCAAACAAACAATATATAGATGTAAAAAAAGATGCGTGATTTGATAAGCCACTCTCAGCTACTGCTACAGAAAAACAACATCTAGCGTGTATAATTTTAGTAAACACCGACTCCAAGCAGACAAACGGTATTTCCAGAGAAACTTCGATAAAAACCCATTTTTCTTTCCCCAGAGTATTCCAAAGGCAAGGAGGATACGGCGGAATGCTTACAGAAATGAGAGTCGCCTATGGCCCAAAGCGGTTGTTACCTACACGATTGATGAAGCATACAGTAAGCACTTTTTTCTTCACTTTTATGCATTTCTTTGTCGAATTTGGGGAATTGGAATATAAGCAAACTCTTCCTCGCGTCATTGCGTGTCCTATACGTTTAACCATGTAAATGTCCACCGGATGTTGGCCTAATCTTGTGGCAGGTTCCGCTAGGCGACCTTAGGCATTCAATCTCTGCGCTCTGTATTGATTTACAACGGGTTTGGCGTTCGGTTATATCCAATTTCAGAGTTCGGTTATATTCAATTTAACTTATTTTACAATGATAGTAAACATGACATCTTATTAAAAGTATCCGAACTTCATTGCAGCTGTTTGAACCAATTATGAGACATTTCTGTCAAGATAAATACAAACGGAGGCAGTGTTTCTGTGGAGGTAGGTAGGGAGTTGAATTTAAGTCGCACTGGAGCTACACATCGGGGTATTGGAAACTGACGGGATCATTCCCGAAGAGGAAAAATCCGACTACAGCACTTCTTAAACTTCAATCGCGGTCAGATGACGAGCTTGGCACCACTACTCTCCAAACCTCCCAGAACGAAGACATTTGAGGTCACGATAGATTTAACGTGCACCAACCCTCTCGTATACGTCGGTCTTTGGTTGGATCGAGTTTCAAACATAGAACCCTTCGGTTATTAGTCGACGACTCAACCAACTCGGCTAGCGTAATCCCCGTTGCTTCCGTGATTCGTGTTTTCTATGCGAATACGTAACGTGATTGTTTTTCGAATACGATTTCAGCACGTTTGACAGTAAAAATTACAAACGAATAAATTCCGAATTGATATATGAAGTGGCTTAGTAAATAACAGTTAGATTAAATTTGTGACTACGGCTATAGATATAACTGTCGAGATTCTTTCTATTTGCGATTGTCATAACTTTCAAGGTATAACTGTTGTAATTGCCATAGTCTAAATTCTTTCTTGGCGCGATCAAGGTACAACTGTAGGGTTGCCAAAATGGCAACAAGAAACATTTGAAGGTAATCCCGATACTTATGATGCGAGAGCATTTGGGTAACATGGTGTAAAATCCTCGTCTTTAGTTTGTTTGGTTATGTATGGTTTGAAAATTCCTTTCATGCAAGGTCCTTAAAACACAAGTCCCATCTCTGACTGTGATTTTTTTCATGAAATCAGGACCAACTTCTGAGAATTCCAGCTAGTCGTGCAACAGTCGTTTCAGATGGACTAAACAATGCTAGGAACATAGAAAGCATGCACTGTGAATAGAAGCACACAGCGACAGAAAAGCTGAACGATCAAGCAAAACATCACACATGTTTAGTAAGGTTCAAGATTGAATTTGTTCAAGTCCTATCTCTGAAATAACAGAAGGGTTTTTCATTAAAAAATCAGGGATGGGCATAGCAGCTCTCCGTTGATTTGATGCCTGCCAGCCTGATCATCTGCTATTTTAATTTTAACAAGTCACACGATAGGTAATTTAGGTTAAAACATTGTAACCAGATACTGGCATTAAAACGCGAAATCCTCGTTGGGTCAACATATATAAGAAAGTAAACTTTTTTCAGTCCTGGATATTAACAAAGCGTTACATTAGAACCGTTGACTAACGAAAATTAAAAATAAATTTTGTGCCTTTTTATCTTTACGACGCTATATTTATATTTTGAATGTTTCTTCTAGTTCTGAAATTATGAGACAATACAGTTGTATAGCTAAACTTTTCATTCATGTCCCCGGTACTCTCCCGATTTTAAGATGTATTCACGTCAGGAATATAATTTAAACAAACGAAAAGTGCTCCAATTTCGTGATCCTTCTATCGTCAAGTTGATATTCAAAGAAACCTTATCTATTTTTCTGTTATAGAACACATTAATGAATAGTGAATGACGGTAGTTCTTCCCCCCTTATGCTCTGTTTGTAAAGTCTAAGTTAAAAAAGTCAGTTGTGGTAACACTATTCTAGAATAACAATATTTAATATCGCGTTTTGCTCTAGTGACTTTCTTCTGTCGTGATGATTGAGAACTTTTAGCTCCACAGAAAGGGTCATTGACGATTTTGTCACAAGCTTTCAATCTTTATTAGTCGTTTCTTTGAAGTTTTATATATTTTACTGCCAATTTAATTAAGATTTTCCTTCGTTTACCTATTAATGTACCAGGCAAGAGGGTAATGTCTCCAAGCTTAGTTCTTAAATTAAATGTTACTTGGTTGGTGTCGTGTCCAATCGAGTCAAATTACTCCATGTGCCGAAATCACGGCCCTTGCAATGTCCACAATTTTGTTGCTATAAAGATTTCCCTAAAAAGGAACACTCGTCAATGGCCTGCAAGCTTCTCAAGATGGAAGGGCAGTTGAAAATGTGTTCTAATGTTGCTTGGTGTATAAGTATGTTATAACGCTGTAAAACAGTAAGAGTACTCAATCAACAGTTGATTGGAGCGATCATAGCGTCACTTAGCTTTCAGATACGCATTCTCAACATGTAACAATCTTCAATCTAAAGTGATCAAACTTTGAGATACCAGAGATACCAACATGACAAGTAAAGACATCAAATGACTGTGGATAGATGAATTCAGAGAGGTCAATTGCTAGGTAGGCTAAAAAAACACAGCTCTAGACCAAATTAGATGTGATTAATTATGTCAGTCGCTATGTGATGTTATTACGTATTTGACTGGCATTTCGTCTGACTACTTAGACCTCTGTTTATATAGAGTGAGTATCCGTTTATGACTTTCACAAGAGAAAGAATCTGCTAATGATTTAATTAAAGCACACAGAAACTATTTTTGACTAAGGAATGCTGAGAGATTTGTTGCAGATAGTAACACTCAATTGAAGTAAATATTTGTCTGAATAAACTTAATTTAATTCCTGGACATATATAATAACAATTTACGTTTACTGGTTCTGTTGATAAGTAATTTCCAATTTAATATTTAAGGTATTCTGTAATATTATTAGTTTATTAAATTATAAATTCCAGAACCCTTAATTTAAGAATAATTTAATTATTTTTAATTACACGAATTTGAGTGTATTTATAAGCATTCTAGTGGTTTTAAAGCCTTACACGCTTGAAAGCTTTTATTTCATGGTTTAAATTAAAAATAATAATATTTTAATTTGACCCCATATCAATAGCGTGACAGTTGACTAGGTAAAAGTGGATTTGGGCTTAGGTCAATACTGAATTGTATATTTAATTAAAAAAAATAATGTAAATTATACAAAAATATTCATAAAAGTTGTGCATAGTCTTTTGTGTTTTATTGTTTCTACTTAAAATATGCCACATAAGAAATGTGTGAAAAATGCCTGCCTTAAGAATTTACGCAGGATTGATTTGAAACTTCTCACACAGGCGCACTACTATTTAGCCTGACAAAATCCAAACTGATAAAATAACTAGAATTTCTATTTTTGAGGCAAATTCATCGTACTGTATCATTTTAAATAGTATGTTGATGTTTATAGCTTGCAAGGATATGTAACAATGTTATTTAACAAATAATTTAATCTTCCTTATGATTTTTCTTTGCTTTGAAAGTTGCTCTGTAGTTGCCAGTCTCTGATGCAAAAACCTATTCCAAACTGCTACCAGTTCTTGGTGACAGTCCGGGATCAATCCCTAAGGGAAAGATTGAGGACAACGCCTCGTCATTTTGAGCCACGACGAGTTTTGGGAAAGTGACAATTGGATTTTCTTACTTGGAGTCATTGGGCAGTTTTGTCTCGATGAGATCTTGTCTTAAGCTAAGTGGATCAGATTTGGACGGACGATATATCTCGCAGAAACCACTAGGAGGGTTAAGACGACTTTAGCTTATAAACTTATAATGCAAATCTGACAAACCCCTATAAACTTTGAAACCTATCAACCGGTTTCTTACTGGTCTTGATGCATGAATATACTCTATAGCCATCTTTAAGTTATCACAAAAATGACAGCGTTATACTCAACTTCCCCAACTCTTTTATACTGCATCAATATCGAAGTATACGTTTGAAACCGATATTGAGAGAATACCAATAAAACAAGCTGCTACAGCAACACAATCAATCAGCATCTCTATATTTTTGCACATTGCGTATGAAATATGCGTCTTAATTCGACTATAATCTGTGAACAGTCAACAAAATCCTTAAACACAGTGATCATCTGATATTAGAGCATGTAGGAAACCAAGAGGTAGGCAGATTGTTGAATCAACGCCGCACAGGGAAAAAAACACAACAGGCTATTGGTGACAGTCCGGAATCATTTCCGAAGGGAAATCTTTCCGAGGAAAATAACTCGTTGTTTCGAACCGCGGTCAGATGATGAGGTCTACATTTTAGATGGCACTCCACTGTAAGGTGTTTCATAAACGGAATAAGGTAGCTGGATTAGACCGTCAAGTCTTAATTAGCTTGGACGACACAAACACACAACACAGGAACGTGCACCACTTGGACGGACAAGCATGGCAGTAAATTAAAAGAAAGACATTTTAAATTTAGTTGAATAAAACGTCATCAGCCGTCCCATCCGCACCAAAACGCACTCGTTTTTTTTTCTGCTTTCGCAGAGCATTCTGGGAGCTCATGATGACGTAGGCCGTGACGTTACACCACTCTTCAAGAGAGTTTAAAACTCAAGTCTAGATTTATTATAAAATTCTCACAATAAATACGTACTGAGACTCAAACCTGAGTATACGAGGGCTGTCTAAAAAGGATCCGACCTTGAATTTTCAAGCGCACAGTAGTGATGCTAAGGCGGTGCCACTGTGCACAGTAAAAGGAGACAACATAATGTGCATGCTTGAATTTTTTTCCGCGTTCCAGTGTGCCAGTCGTTGCCTGTTGATCGCCGAGTGCGGTGCAGTTATAAGTGTTCGTCGGATTTTGATTTCTCTCAAGATGACTGAAAGAGTTGAGCAAAGGTACTGCATCAAATTTTGTCATAAGCTTGGTGATTCTCAAAGCGAAACAATTTGTCAAATTCAGCAGGTGTTTGGGGACGATGATATAGGGATGACACAAATTAAGGAGTGGATCAACCGATTCAAAAGTGGCCGCACATCGATGGAGAGTGACCAGCGTTCCATCATTCTTTGATATCCGTGGAATTTTTCATCACGAATACGCACCGGAACAACAAAAAGTGACTAAAGAGTACAATCAAGAAGTTCTCCGCCGACTCCGTGATGCAGTTTGGTAATTTTTTAGTTAACGTCGTACTAAAGCAACAAAACGGGCTATTGACGACAGTCCAGGATCAGTCCCTTAAGGGAAAGATCCGAGGACAACACTTCGTAATTTTGAACCACGGTCAGATGACGAAGCAACGTCTGAGCTGGCACCCCACTCTCCAAACTTCCACACCAACCCAACGTGAGGACTTTCGGCCACGACAGATTTAAGGTGCATCAGATGCCTCTACACCATACGCTTACAAACATCCATGCCCATTCCCGGATTCGAATCTGATGATTCAGACTTTCTTGGCGAAACATGGAATTCCAGTCGTTTGCCAACCTCCCTACTCTCCAGACATGGCTCCTTGGGATTTCTGGTTGTTTCCGACACTGAAGACGCCATTGAAAGGATCTCGTTTTGAGAATAGAGAAGAGATAATGCAGAACGCGACTGCGGAGATGAAAACCATTCCAAAAGAGGCAGTTCATAAGTGTTTTTAGCAGTGGAAGGAACGGTGGACTAAGTGAGTGGAGGCTCAAGGGTCCTACTTTGAAGGGGGTTGGGGTCCCACACCCGTCATGCAAGAAATATATTTTTCCAGGCCAAAGGTCGGATACTTTTTAGACAGACCTCTTAGATTATTCTTTGTCCTAGTTTTATGAATTTTTCAGAGGTTGTAGTTGGTAACATGTAGTCTGAGTTTCGTATGTGTTGTTTTGTGTCATACGTCCGTATTATCCAAGAGTTTGGTTATTCGAGGCCATGGATAATCGAGGTTCTATTAACCGTACTATATAATTTCAAATTGTATTTTCATTGTATTTTTTAATTGAAGGAAATAAGTGGTGCCTATTTTATGTTTTGCAGGTAGTGATGAAAGGGCTGTCATAGAATGGGCCATGAAGGATATACAATCTATCAGTTGCATTAAATTTAAGAAACGCAACATCGAAGACGCTTACGTCGATATAGTTCGTGGGAAAGGGTAAGTAATTTCGTAATTTGATGAATTAATAAAAGCGATTAGTTGAATTTCAATTAATTCAGCTCAATAGAAAACGCGGAATGTATATTTGTCGAGAAAATATACTCTGAGTAATATGTATGAATGCGAGTTGCCATTAGATTTATTTTTAAAATTAAGATTCGCTTTACTTCATGAACTGAAAAGTCAGCTGTAATCAATCCTCATAGTGGTTGTCTCAACGAGGTATCTTGTCTCAGTAGCAAAATTAACCAGATCCTGATGGACTCGACAGTATCAAAAGTGGTCAGCTCGTGAATGCCGAGATTCCTCGCCAAAATCATTTGGAGGGTTAACAAAAAACAAACAAAAATTTCAATCTAAAACTTCATTTACAAAGAAAATCATGCTTATGCTCATGTCTAGCTTATATGATTTTTATACATTGTCATATCCATTTATACCAGCCTGATTTGATCTCTGTAATTTTATTTTCTATTTGTTTTACATTATTTTTTAACTTTACATTTGTTTATTTTTGTAATAGGTTTAGTAATTTTAAAAGTTACTCTAACATTTGTCGACGACTTAATGATAATAATAGTTACAAACTATTAGTTTGTAATAACATTATTATTTGAACTATTATTGGAATAACAGCCCATCTCTATTAGCAACATTAGGTAAAGCTGCGATCACTCAACTAATTGTAGGTACTGTTCTTTAGTGTGAAAGGCATTGTGTTCATTTCTGCTCTCATTTTAACAACCGTTTATCCTAAACATCAAAGTTGGAGATACCGTAGTTTTGATTATCACGCAGAGCCGTTCATGAGGTATAAGCTGCCCTCATGAACGGCTTTAATTACATTTTCTGACTGTTAATTTGTAACAACAGTGTTACTTTAGAAATTGTAATAACAGTGTTAAACTACTACAATAACAGTGATACTTTAACTATTGCAATAACAGTGCTACTGTAACTATTGCAACTACAGTGTTACTATTGTAACAACAGCATTAGTTTAGCTATCACAATATCAGTGTTACCTTAACTATCGCAGCAAGTGTTACTTTAACTAAAACAATAACAGTGATACTTTAACTATTGTAATAGCAATGCTACTCTAACTATTGTAATAGCAGTTCTTCTGTAACTATTGTAATAACAATGCTACTGTAACTATTGCAACAACAGTGTTACTTTAACTATTGCAATAACAGTGTTACTTTAACTACTACAATAACAGTGATACTTTAACTATTGCAATAACAGTGCTACTGTAACGATTGCAACAACATTGTTACTTTAACTATTGCAATATTAGTGTTACCTTAACTATTGCAACAAGTGTTACTTTAACTATTGTAATAACAGTGTTACGTTAACAATTGCAATAGCAGTCCACCTCTGTATTAACACTCTTGGTGGTTATCTCGACAAGTTCATTAGCAAAAGTGAAGAGATCTTGATGGAGGAGATGTATAACAAATTGATAATATCTCGAGATATCTCGTCATTAGCAAATTTGGTAAGATCTTGATGAACAAGATATCGCGTCAAAACCACTTGGAGGGTTAAGGAATGTATCCTGGACTGTACCATGTACCTTTGAATTGTTTTACGTGACTTGTATTCAGTAACTTTATGTTGTATTGATGTAGATGCCGTGCAGTGGTAGGCTACATAGGCCGCCGTCAGAAGCTCACTCTTGGATATGGGTGCATTTCGAAGAAGATGGTCCTGCACGAACTCTTCCACGTTCTGGGTTTCTTTCACGAGCACTCGCGTCCAGACAGAGACGAGTTCGTCACCATCGTGATGGACAATGTCAAGACATGTGAGTGGACTGTCTTTTCAATTACCCGATAACGCCAAATGATTTAGTAGAAAATTTAAAAAACTTGAAGACCTGTGCTAGGTTAGAAAGTCAAATCCTGCTAACTACCAGAACAACTGCACTACACAGATAAACACTAGAAAATCCATTACACTATTAAGATAACTACCAGAATACCTAAACTCTGCAAAGATAAACAACTACCAGAAGATCAAATACACTACAAATGTACCATAACATCCCTCAACTACATTACAGATCCCTCAACAACATGCAAAAATAACTACCAGAACACCTACACTATATAACTAACTACCAGAGAGAGAGAGAACACCTACTCTACATAACTAACTATCAGAACACCAACTGTACTAGAAAGATAGCTGCCAGAACATCTCTCAACTCCATTACAAATATAGCTACTAGAAGGCCAACTACACTGCATAAATAACTACCAGAACACCTACACTGCAAAGATAACTAACTATCTGAACACCAACTAGATAGCCAACTACTCAGAAATATTAACTACCCAAACACAAACTACGCTGCAAAGACAACTGCCAGAACAACTACACAAAGAAAATAATGAGGACCCTCCCAGGACATCTATTACACTATAAAAATAACTACCAAAACACCTACACAGCATAGATATAACTAACTACCAGAACACCATTGCAATAACTACTTCTGATAATTGCACTACAAAGATAGCTCAACCATAAGATCTCTCAACTACATTACAAAGATAGCTACCAGAACATCAACTACAGTACAAAGATAGCTACCAGAACATCAACTACAGTACAAAGATAACTACTAGAACACCACTTGCACTTCAAAGATAGCTTTACCATAAGATCTCTCAACTACATTATAGCTACCAGAACATTAACTACAATACACAGATAGCTCTTCCATAACATCTCTCAACTACATTACAAAGATAGCTACCAGAACATTAACTACAATACAAAGATAGTTCTATCATCAGATCTCTCAACTGCATTACAAAGATAGCTACCAAAACATAAGAACTACCAGAAGATAACTACTACTAGAACAAGCTCGCGCACGTTGAAAACGAAGATGGTGTTCCCATCCACATTACGTTTAATGCATCCTCCTCCAACTGACAAAGAATGCAACCCAGAGCTTTCATTAGGTTTTTATGTGCGAAAGCCTTGCTAGGAATTCTGCCCCGGGTGCAAGGGTTTATTAGTGCAAGGGATCGGGAGCCGTTGGCGATCGTGTCTGAAATGTCACGCTACACGATTGTTGGATCACGAGAGTTGCAAGAACCGCCACCGCTTGAGAACTTAATAGCGAAAGTGGAATCTGGATAAGCGAGCAGGCGGACTAGTTGGTTGCAGACAATGGAATCCAGGTGGACACACGAGCAGGTGTGAATACAATAAAAGTGTAGTGTTGCAAAAATACTTTAGGAAATAAGAGCACTTAAGTTTGGCGTAAATTCAATGAAAAAGTATGTGTTGGAATATATTTAAAAACTAAAAGTAGAATCTCAGTGCGACATAAATTCAATGAAATTGTAGTGTTCTAAAAATACTTTAGAACTCTTAAGTTACCGAAGTAAAACGCGAATTGAATGAAAAAGTATGTGTTGGAAAATATTTAAAAACTAAAAGTAGAATCTCAGTGCGACATAAATCCAATGAAAGTGTAGTGTTCTAAAAATACTTTAGAACTCTAAAGTTACCGAAGTAAAACGCGAATTCAATGAAAAAATGTCGAAAAATACTTTAGAACTAAAAGTAGAATCTCAGTGCGATATAAATTCAATGAAAGTGAATTGTTAGAAAAATACTTTAGAACTCTAAAGTTACCGAAGTAGAACGCGAATTGAATGAAAAAGTATGTGTTGGAAAATATTTAAAAACTAAAAGTAGAATCTCAGTGCGACATAAATCCAATGAAAGAGTGTAGTGTTCTAAAAATACTTTAGTTGGATTCTAAAGTTACCCAAGTAGAACGCGAATTCAATGAAAAAGTGTCGAAAAATACTTTAGAACTAAAAGTACCAAAAATCACCGTAAACTATACTACCAAAATTCACCGTAAATTCATCTACCAACAAACAAAATGATTCAACTTACCAAATCTCTGGAGATAAAAACATTTTAAAATTGAATTAGGAAATTATTTTTTAAATTAGCAAATCAATTTCCATATAGTGATTCTCTGGAAATTTTGTTTTTTTTCATGCACTCTGAGAGGGTTTTTCAGTAACCGAACCTGTTCAACTACTTACCTTATTGCTTTTACAGGTAAAAGCAATAAGGTAGGTAGGTAGTTGAAATAACACTACTAGTGGTGTTCCAGGGATAAATCAGTTGGAAGAGTAACGGATTAGCAACCGGAGGGTCCAGTCAAAGATCGTCTTGTACGCGGGGGCTGATGCACGGTAAATCTGACGTAACCTCAAATGTCCTCACGTTGGCGGAGTGTGGAAGTTTGAGGAGTAGGGTGCCATCTCAGGTGTTCACTCGTCATTTGACTGTGGTTCAAAGTTGCGTGTTGTTGTTCTCGGATCGTTCTCATCGGGATGTAGTACGGACCATCGCCAAAAGCCCGTTGTGTGCTATTAATGAGACGTTATTTAACTACTTACATACCTTCTGTCTGGATTGTTTGCACTGAAAATCTCCCTTAAAAGAGTGCGCGTGTGAAATGCTGAAATTGCATCACTTTACGAAACGGGGGCGACCAACCGGTGCAGTGGTTAAGGCAAGGGTTCCCAAAGTGTGTGCCGCGGCACCCTGGGGTGCCATGTAGAGAGGTGAGGGGTGCCGCGCGCGAAGCGCACATGAATCTATAATCTAATCTATTGCTAAGCAAATGTGTCAATGTCACTCACTATCCTATAAAGGGGAAAGAGTACGTGCTTTACTGCGGGGATGGTACCCATGAGCTGCAATGACACTAGCAACCCTTCTGGGCATACTTTCAACAAGGTTTTGATACACAGGTATGGGTATTTGTGTCCATTCATGCTGCAAGAATGTCGCCAGCTCAGCTGTAGATTTCGGACGTGGTTCCCTGGTCCGTAAGCGTCGTTCTAACGCGTCCCACAAATGTTCTATGGGGTTTAGGTCGGGACTCTGAGCAGACCAGCGAAGATGTTTTACATCCATATCATGATACTACTGCTTGACAGAGGCCGCAACATGACACGGAGCGTTTTTGCCCTGGAAGTAACATTTGTCGCTTTCCATAAGATTGCCAGAGCGTCGGAAGAACCTGATTGTCCGAAATGTTCATGTAGGCGCCGGCGTTCAACCAACCCCTAACAAGTAGTTGGATTTTATATATATATATATATATATATATATATATATATATATATATATATATATATATATAT
Organism: Metellina segmentata; assembly: GCA_947359465.1. NCBI lineage: Eukaryota > Metazoa > Arthropoda > Arachnida > Araneae > Tetragnathidae > Metellina > Metellina segmentata. The sequence goes on from OX375882.1 coordinate 73,148,106, forward strand.
ATATATATGTGTGTGTGTGTGTGTGTGTGGAGGCCGGGTGTTGGAGTAGTAGGTAGTAAACAAATTAAAGAATAATAACGTTTAATTAGTTGATGATCATGATGGTACTATTTACAGGATGGGATGGCTAAAACAATAAAGTTTAATGCGGTTCGAGGAGATTGTACAGTTCAAGTCCGTCTTAGTCCAATATCGGCGCTCGTCGTCCCTAGCCGCTCGTCGTCGCAGTTCAGCTCACGCGCACACGTCTTTCTGCTGGCGATTTCGTCTTGCGTCTGCGTCACTTCTGGATCTCGGCGTTGCGCAGATGCGCGGTGTGGCTGCGCAGTGGTAGGAGATGACTTCAGCGTGGAGGTGCCCTCTAGTGGCAGGCAGAGGCTGGGCACCACACACACACACACACACACACACACACACACACACACACACACACACACACACACACACACACACACACACACACACACACACACACACACACACACACACACACACACACACACACACACACACACACACACATTTATATATATATATTATAACACGAGGGTGTCGTGAGAAAATTCCAGTTTTCTTAAGGGTGCCACGACTTTAGTAAGTTTGGGAACCCCTGGGTTAAGGTGTTAGCCTCTAGATTGGAAGGTTCCCGGTTCGAGTCCGGGTCAAGGCATGAAGATATGCAAGTGTATGTTGTAGAGGCGTCTGGTGCATCTTGAGTCTGTCGTGGCCGAAAGTCCTCTCGTTTGGTGTAGAAGTTTGGAGAGTGGAGTGCCAGCTCAGATGTTGCTTCGTCATCTGACCCTGGTTCAAAATGACGCGGCGATACACCGAATGGCTAAGGCTGAGACGGTAGTGAGTAGTTGAATATTACGAAACGGGAAGTACGTAACACTCAATCAAGTAAAAAATCTCCATTTCCCATCTTGTTTTTCTTATTAACTCTGAAATCTCACTTATTTAAGGTAGTCAGAATCGACTGATATTTCAAATATTTCAGCAACATTCCTTTTAGAGTGCAAACAAACAAATCAGACAGAAGACTGAATTTTCGTTCCATTACCCAAAGGCTATCGCACCATACCATATCAAAAGTTACCTTAAAAAGCAGTTTATCGCCCTTTCGGCAACACTTGGCGTTTGATCTAATTGCCGTTGACCCAAGCAAGTACCACATTTCAATTCGGAATTCCTTCTTTGGAATTTTTATCGGTGCAGTACTGAAATCGTATTTTTACGTTTGGAATGCGTACAAGAAGCACGTTTCACCACAAAGTTGCTACCGCCTTTTAACTTGACAGACATTTAGGTATTTTCAATTAGCGTCGCACTGAAGCAACATAACTTTTAACTTCTCAGAAAAAAGTCCCTCATAGATGCACATTTATATTTTATTTTATACCTTTTCACGTTCAGTCATATGATGGTAGGTAGATAATTAACGTCTGGAGCAACACAGCGTGTTATTAGTTAAGGTACGGGATCGATTCCGAAATGAAAGATACAACGACCCCTCGGAATTTTGAACACCGGTCAGAAGAAACGAACACCTGAGCTGTCACATCAATCTTCAAACTTCCACACCACGCTGACGTGATGACACTTTAGGCCATTGCAGATTCAACGTGTGCCAGCACGGTTATTGACTGGATTGAACTCACAACCCTCCGGTTGCTAATCCGTTGCTTTTCCAACGTATCTATCGCGGACCTTATACTTGATGTTGTGAAAAGTAAATTGCTTTTTAACCCTTCTGGTGGTCCTTGACTCGAAAATGTAGCTCGCCATTGGATAAACTGATCAGATTTGATGGACGATATATCACGTCATTGGTAGAAAACAAACCAGATTTCGATCACGAGATCACAAAACAATCGGCAATATCTTGATGAAGAGATATCTCATCATAAACCTTTAGATTACGGCTATAGATTTAATTGACGCTATTCTTTGCGCGATTCTTATAACTTTCAGAGGTACAAGTTTGTTCCGGTCGTTGTCTAAATTCTTTCTTTGCGCGATTCTTGTAACTTTCAAGGTGCAACTGCTGTCCGGACCGAAGTCTAAATTCTCTCTTAGCGATTCTTGTAACTTTCAAGGTACAACTACTGTACCGACCGTAGTTTAAATTCTTTCTTGGCGCGATTCGTATAATTTCGAAGGTACAACAGTTGTACCGGCCGTAGTCTAAATTCTCTCTTGGTGCGATTCTTATAACTTTCACGGTACAACTGCTGTACCGACCGTAGTTTAAATTCTTTATTGGCGCGATTTGTATGATTTTCAAGGTACAACTGTTGAACCGGCCGTTGTCTAAATTCTCTCGTGGTGCGATTCTTATAACTTTGAAAGTACAACTGCTATTTAGGCCGTTGTCTAAATTGTTTCGAGGCGCGATTCTTATAACTTTCAAGGTACAATTGCTGTACTGGCCGTAGTCTAAATTCTTTCTTGTCGCGACTCTTAAAACTTTCAAGGTAAAACTGCTGTACCGGATGTAGTCTAAAGGTTAAAAAATTTGGTTTGATCTTTGTGGACGATATATTCCGTCGTAACCACTGAGAAAGTTAAGCAAAATCTAGTTACGATATTCATCAATCCTATTTCATTGCAGCATCTGTCGGCAACTTTCGGAAGATGACGGAAAACGTAGTGACAACCTTTGGCCTTTCGTACGACTACCAATCGATCCTTCACTACCACGACAGAGAGTTCACCGTCGATCAAACCAAGAAGACCATCGAGCCAAAGACTGGCGGAACACTTGTCGGCAAGGCTAAGGGACTCTCTAAAATGGACATAATCAAGCTCAACAAGCTCTACCACTGCCCGAAGCAGAAGCAGCGAGAGTTCGAAGACGAAGGCTCTGGACAATTTGAGGTGGAGGACAACTTCATTGTTGTGTCATTGGGTGAGAAGAAAAAACCGCCGTTTGTGGGGGATCTTCTGTGAGCTGTTTAAAGTATTGAAATTGTATTTCAAAAAATGATTCTGCTGTCTTTTCAATGACAGAACTATTGTATCTAGGCGAATTTACACTTCTACGTCAATTTGAATCTGCTTTGAATATTCCGATTCGTCGGACCAATGAGCAACGGAAACGGGAAGGATTGACATGTTTTATCATTCCCGTTATCGTTCTTCATTGATTCTGCGAATCCGAATAAGAATAGTGAATTCGTTGAACTAATGAGCATCGAGAATAGGAAGTATTGGCAGGTTTAATCATTCCCGTTCTTGTTCTTCATTGATTCTGCGAATCCGAATAAGAATAGTGAATTCGTTGAACTAATGAGCATCGAGAATAGGAATTATTGGCAGGTTTAATCATTCCCGTTCTTGTTCTTCATTGATTCTGCGAATCCGAATAAGAATAGTGAATTCGTTGAACTAATGAGCATCGAGAATAGGAATTATTGACAGGTTTAATCATTCCCGTTCTTGTTCTTCATAGATTCGGCGAATCCAAATAAGGAGAGATAATTCGTTGAACCAATGCTTAATTAGTACGGTTCTAGTTGTCTACTTGTTTGAATACTGACAGCGAATTTAGATTGTAAACCATAAAAGTGGGATGTAAGTAGACTGATCATTGCTACTGAGAGGAGCCAACATGTCGACAAGTAGTCACGTGACTGAAAATTTGATTCAATTGGCCCATTTGTCCAACGGCGATACAACATCTTATGACAAGGTATTGGCTGAATGAGTATTTCTATAGAGTGTGGTAAGAGAAATATATATATACAACAAATATCATTCAAATACGTAATTTAATGAAAGATCAAAATTAAAAGCATGTATATATATATATATATATATATATATATAATGATGTGTGTGTATATCATCTATACCAATCCACTCGAAATTTGGTACACTTATACTTTAGAACACGACGGAAAAACTTAGGCTACTTCTTTCCAGTACTCAGATCAATCTGTAGCTATGAAAGTTGGCACACAGATAGTCCTAAAGGTCTCCCTCAAAGCCCCAATTTTTAAATCGAAAGTTTGCTTTCCTGCAATAAATGGATATGGACAAGGAAACACATTCTACAGGGTTTGTGTATTTGAGTTAACACAGGGAAATGTCGCGGTGATATTTTAGTTGTCGCAGTCGTATTTGAAACCCGAGCAACACCAGGTTATTCAGCTAGTCAGATGACAAATAAACAAATAGAAATCTTCTCTCGTCTCGTAAATTAATCGCGTGATTATTGTTAGGTTCCACCCAGTCGGCGGAAATAGTCTAAGGGTCATATTTCTACTAGTTTTGGTCACATGATTCTGTGCACATAAAAAGAATACCATTGCCCACTCTACTTTTACATTTCCTCTATAGAGTAAACCTATAGCTTTGAGACTGCATGGTATGAGCTAGGGATGCGACATCGATGTCAATGTTTTCAAAACATCGATGTTTTTAAAAAAAACATCGATGTATTTAACATTGATGTATTGGGGTCGATGTTTTGGTAACATCGATGTTTCTATTTGTCGATGTTTTTACGTTGTCGATGTTTTATTTTTAAATGAAAAAAGAACCATTATAAAAATTTAAAAAATAACCAAGTAGCATAATTTTCATAATTAGCAAATTGAACATACTTTTAGACCAAAGTGACCAAGGATGAAGGATCTGAAAAGTAGGGATGCGACATCGATGTCGATGTTTTCTAAACATTGATGTTTTAGAAAAAAACATCGATGTATTGGAGCCGATGTCGCATCACTAGTTGCTAAACCAGTTTTAAGAAATGGGGAAACAAGTTTAAATACACTGAATTTTAAAAGCATCGACAGTTTGGGGGCGATGTATTATTAACATCGATGTTTTAATTTTGAACATCGATGTTTTGCTGTCAATATCGCATCAATAGTTGGTATATCATTTTTAAGAAATGGCGAAAAAAGTTTAAATTCACTGAATTTTAAAAACATCGATGTTTAAAAACATCGATGTTTTGGGGTCGATGTATTAGCAACATCGATGTTTTAATTTTGAACATCGATGTTTCAAAACATCGATGTTTTGCTATCGATGTCGCATCCCTAGTATGAGCTGATACTCCGTCAGTGAAGATGGAGGTGACACTTCCACCAGTTGATGTATGGAAGAAAGGACACCGTTTTGGACCTTTTGATTCTGTCATGAACGATGCATTCGTTACTGTATACTGTAAATGTAGTATAGTGTAAAAGCAGGAATAAAATGAATAACACTGATACTTTTGAGCACTTTATTAGCAACAAAAGAAAAGACGTTTGCAACACGGACTCAAAATGTAAGAGGAGATTGTCGAGAGATAGCGTGGTAACTCGTAATTTACCTGGAGATGAAGACTCTGGTTACTTTTCAGATGATAAGAGTATCAGCAGGATTGCATTAAATAGTCGTTCAAAAGCTTTTCGGTTGCATACATGGAAACAAATACTTGTTAAAACATTGATATATTTGTGCATACAAATTATGTATTTTTATACATACAACATATAAACAAAGGACGATACAAAACTGCAAACCTGAAAAAACTGTTTTTTTTTTTTTGCACTCTCCTTATCTTTTAAATTCCAAATAAACTTTTCATCAGATGGTTACAGTTGGGGTGGAACTGTCGTTCACGGTAAGAAGGCGATTTGTCGCCAAATATGGTAACCTTCACCTTTTGCGGTTTAACTTCACATCTGCCGTTTTTGTTATGGCAACCCTATCTACAAAATTACTCGCACTCCACGCTCTGAATGGTATCTTGATTTGGCGACAAAAATTAGTTGGCGACAAACGTCTTACCGTGAACGACAACTCCACCACAGTTGGCACGAGTATAGTTTAAAATACGTTCACTAATATCACAGTTCGCACACGTGTAATAAATATAATGTCAAGACACACCAACGTTTACAAACACAATAGCAGCCACTTGCAAAATTAAACTCATTTAGCGTTAGTACGAGCTCAAAGAGGTTTCCCAATAAACTTGTAAGAAATGTAAATAAAGAGGATTGTTGATTAACTAATGCTGCAAAGGAAACACCTGATGGTTGTCTCGAAGAGGTATGTTGTCAATAGCAAAACTGAGACCAGATCTTGATGGACGAGATATCTCGTCATTGAAAGAAAACTGAAAATATCTTAATCTCGTAATAAAAAAAGTCAGCGATATCTTGATGACGAGTTATCTCGTCATTAGGAAGCGAAATTGGTCAGATCTTGATAGACGAGATATCTCGTCAAAACCGCTTGGAGGGTTAAAATACTCAGAAATTAAATTGAAGGGTTTCGTGAAATATGAAATACTTTCCACATTTTTAGTCGAGCAATTTTCAAGTTAAAACATTTCAAAATTATAATGATTTATCCACATCTCAAAAGGACATGTTATGTTCGACTTTCAACACTAGAAACACTCATTCAAACAATCGGAAATTTTTCTGATCCTCTTGAATATTTTGGTTTTAATTGTCTTTATTGTGGTATTTTCATTCTGTGCGTATGATTACATTGCAAAGAGTTCTTTAATTTAGTACATTAAATTTGAAGTGAAATTTAATTTAATTTAAATTGACTGATGACCCTGAATTCTTAAATATTCCCGGTTGAATTTAGTCTCCACCTAATTTATACTTTATTTAATGAAATTATTTATATGTTTTAATATACAGCATGTTAAGAAAGTATACGGATAAATTTTAACACGTAAACGTGAACTAAATAATACGAAATGCGGTGTGGTATGCTACGTTTGACTTATTAAATAAGGAGACGAGTAGCAGCAATTTGAAGAAATATCGAGAAATTCATCTACTAATAAACATAAAACCACTTGTTTAAAAATTTTTTTTAAAAAATATATGCAAATTACTCTTATAGTTTCGCATAACTTCGAAAAAACATTTCACATCTTTTATGCAATGAAAAATAAAATTTGAAGATAATGTCACGCATGTTATCTCATTCACTCATAACAGTTACTAAAATTTCATTCGCTGAAAATAATTACTTATTTTCGCACACACGGCTACTGTTCAGAATACTACACATTCCCCACAAGATTTAGATCTGAACCTTGACATGGCTAATTTAAAAAGCGTCAATTTTATCCTTGAATAAAGGTTTTGTCAAAATAGTTGAAGTCGGTTTTTAGTCTAATTATGTCGAAGTAGCAAAAAGAAAAAGTGAGCATATTAATTAGAAAGAATATTTTTGCTTTCCTTCGCATTCCAATGAGTATTTTGACTGTGAAAATCTTGGGTGAACAGTTGTAAAATTTCAATTACATTCTTGTTCAAATTCGATTTTGTGAGGATGAGAAATTATGTTTTAAAATCGAATTTTATGTGTGAACAAACCAAAATATCAATTTTTAATTTTTGAGCAAATATGTGAATTATAATTGTTCTGCTAATATAAATGACAAAATAATGCAACTTGTAAATGGGATTATACAATAAAAGTTAAAATCACTTCATCAAAAAAGTCGAACCACTAACCTAAACTTTTCGTAATATCGTGCTGCCATCTACTGAATGGAAATGTAAGCTTCGCCATTCCATCGCTTTTCACATAAAAATCTATACGCATACGATGCTAGGAGCATTATTGAACCATTATCAACCTGTAGTTCAGTGTCAACAGAATGGTCAAAGATTTCAAATCAATTTCCCGTATAAAATAGAGGCTATTTCAAAAAAATTCTGTACAAATCTCTGTTTGTTGTAGAGCTTTTTTTTAAATTCTTCTGGGAAGTCAAAGCTAAAATGTTTGAAGCAGAGATGCACAGAATGCGGCCCGCGGAACTCATGCGGCCTTCCATTGATTTGCTGGCGGACCGCATCACCGTTTGTTAACTTTAACTTTCACAAATAACACGATAGGAAAAATAGGTTAAATTTCGTATTTAGATAATGGCATTGAAATACGCTAGCCTTTGAGTAAGTATATATCCGTGAACAAATTTTTTTAGTCATAAATGTTAACAAAATTTTGAGCTGGGCTACTACAAAAATAGAATCACAGATTAAAACAACCAATGTAAAGTCACGCAGCAAATTAAATTATTTATTTGTCTTTTATTATACTTTTTTTTTTACAATATGCAAAAGATGTATATAAATGTATATAAATGTATATAAAATAAATAATATATGACAGATGACTATCATGGGATTTTGGTTCTCCATCCCATAGGTAACAGTAAATCTATGTGGCCTTTGGGCTTAACAAGTCTGTGCGGCCTATTAGCTGACATGTCTCTGCGACCCTTAAAAATCTTTGATGATTCATTTCCTAGAAAAGGATTAGCATAGATCACAAATAGTGTATTTGAAAAGTCTGATGCTTGAGAAAGTTTTACATACAAAGTCTTAAAACAAATATGCAGTTTCTGTTTAAAATGTAATATGATGTTAGGACATAAAAGTTTCGTGTAACACTTTTTCTGTTACATCGAAAAAACGTAACATTTGAGTTCAAAGATTCTTTTATTAGAATACGAATCTTTAATTAAAAATAGATCATTGTGTTGCTCCCGTGCGACGTTAATTAACTACCTTCCATCCATATCTTCTTAAGGGGTTAGGAACCTTTTAAATTTTCAAAAAAATCAAAAAAAAATATTATGATCTAATTTTAATGCTCTGTTTCTTAGCAAAGTTTTAAACCAAACCTGGTGTAAAATTTCACTCTAGAACGGAAGTTATAGTTAAAAGAGTGAAGCCCTTAATCAAACATTTAGAGCCAGATGGTTTGTTTACATTTTGTACGTCGTCGATATCAGGGATCACAAAAATGTATTTTGACTACGCTCTATATTGCTAAAGCCATCTCCATGTACATTATTTTATTAATTTTATTTTTTTTTATCTGGGAACAAGGTACTTTGACTACAACTTTTAGTTTAATTTGTTTCCTTCCTTTACTGCGAAAGAATTTCACAATCGAATTGTTTTTAAACAACGATATCTCAAAACTATGATATTACCACTTGCGCGCAAGATTTCTCTGGAATGGTTGGTTAGAATTACATGAAATTTTAATTGATTGTGTAAGCCACTATATATGCTTAAAATGACCAACTTTTGTGTCTATCCTGCTGAACGTTTTAAAAAAAAGTAAATTTTGCGTTGAAAAAAGAATATTTCAGTTTTTTTTTATTCAAAAATTTTTGTACGAAATTAAAAAAAAAATGCAAGAGTTCGTCTTTATAATTATACTAGATATTTTTAAGCATATAAAAATATTCAGCTCAGAATAATAATTATTTTGCCCAGAATACTGAGCGCAATGCACCATATAATATTCTAACAACAAAAACAATGCATTTCATTTTGGTCCAATTTTCAATATATTTAAGGGGTAGAAATTAAAAAAAAATAGTTTACAAAAGATAAAGGTAGTTAAAATCTGCATACAAAATTTCATTTATGTAAATAATTTATTCATGGAGATATTAAGATTCGAAATGTAGTGATTTTTTTGCATATTTTGACATTTAAAAGGTACCTAACCCTTTAAATTAAGAAAAATATTATTCGTTGTTTTTAGTGGCGTCATCTACATCGTATTTATAGTTTTAAATATATAGCGTGTATTAATTTTTGTTTTCATAGATTTGATTACGGACATATTCAGAGAGTAGATAGATTGCGGTACTCCTCAAAATTTTCTGGAAGTTAAAAATTGCTAGAATTAGTTTAATTTATGTAGAAGCTTTGTCAAGCCCAAATGTAGATAAAATGTGAACAGGTTAGAAAATAGTCAATAAATATTTGCGTGTGTTCTGACGTGCAATTCATTGTAAATTTAACAGATAACATTTCATCACTTTCTGTCTGCTATACAGTGTCACAGAAATCTTGTGTCATAAACACAACAAAGTCAAAAGTTAACTCACTAATCAAAATATTCAATAATAATTTCAAAATATCAGCTAACTTCTGCCATTTTTCTTTCCTTCTCGGTACTCTTTTAGGATAAAATCAATGCAAATAATTTATAATAATCTATTCCTCTTTTTCTGAAATAACTTTAACATGTTGAATGATACTTGGTTCGTACAAAATGGCAATCGATACTTCAATTTTAATTGAAGATCGATTCGAAAATAAGCGCAGCGTACTTTTTGTAGTGGCGCCATCTACACGAAAAGTATTCTTACTTTCAAAATGAATGCACATATACTAATTTTTATTTTGAAAGATTTGATCACGAACGTATCCAGAGAGAAGGAAGAAGAGCACTCTTAAAATTTTTCTCGACGTTTTCAAACTTAAATCGATGGAGAAGTTTTGTGAAGCCCATATATTTATGCTATAACATGCCAAAAATAGCCAATAAGTATCGAACAAAATGCCCATTAATAAATATACCAGTTCTATTACAATACTGCTAGCAATACGGTTGCTTCATCAAACGAAAGACTGATATATGTCTCTGAGTTCTATGAGCGTGAATGTTCTAAGAGTGGTGATGGTACTTGAATGAGATTTGATGGTTTATTCTTTGAGTGAGAATGGGAGGAAAAGGAAAATAATAGGGCTCCATGTCCATTTTCCTAAACGCAGTGACGCTTTAAATGGGGAGTACCCATGAGACTTGAGCTCTCCCCGAAATGCACTATTTTAAACCAATTTAAAGTATTCTCTGAAAACAGTTTAACCAGCTCAAATCGATGTTTGACTAACATGTGACTTTGTATACCAATAAAAGGCTACTGTAGTTCGGTTGGAAGAGCAGCGGATTAGCAACCGGAGGGTTGCGAGTTCAAATCCAACGAAAGACCGTCGTATACAAAGGGTGGTGGTGCACTTTAAATCTGTCGTAGCCTTAAATGTCTTCACGTTAGCGTGGTTTAGAAGTTTGGAGGGTTGGGTGCCAGCTCAAGTGTCGTCGTGTCATCTGAACTTGGTTCAAAATTACGTGGTGCTGTCCTCGACTCTTTTTCTCTCGGAAATTAATCCCGAATCTTCACCATGTGTTAATTTACGTTAGGTGGGTTGTCAAGAAAGTTTGTTTATTACAATTACCATACAAATTAAACATATTATTAGAGAGAAAATTGGGCGTATCCCTGAATTGATGCGGATATTATGGGAAATCATGCCTGAATTTGCCACTTTTGAAGAAAGCAATAATTTCTACTATCAATTCTGCAACTGGTGTTTAGGTAGTCTGTACAGAGTGTTTCGAAAATATCTGGGTAAATTGCAAAGGGTTGATAGACCTTTCCCGAACAGACATTTTTTAAGAGTGAGTATACTGAAATGCCGTTTTTAGGTTGTAGAGTGCGCTGTTTAGGTCAATCGTCAGGACATGGATGTTTTGTAAGCGTATGGTGTAGAGGCGGCTGGTGCCCCTTAAATCTGTCCTGGCCGAAAATCCTCACGTTGGGTTGGTGTGGTAGTTTGGAGAGTGGGGTGGCAGCTCAGATGTTGTCTAGTCATCTGACCGTGGTTTCAAATTACGTGTCGATACACCGAATGGCTTAGGCTGGGACGGTGGTAACTAGTTGAGAAGGTTTAGGTCAATCGATAACATCGTTTCTGTGGCGATACATGTTGAAATTTTCAATGGGAAGCCCCGAATTTGTTTAGCGATGCATCTTCCATATTTCGTCACTACCTCCACAGAGGACACAATCTGGACTGATGGAAATTGTTGTTGGTGTTGTTGTTTCTTATGCCTACACTGGCAGCCCGGAGGAGGTGCCAGGCCCGTCAAAGACGGCAAGAGGGGTGCGCCTTCCATGTTATTGGGCCCCATTGGGAGGAAGTCCGACTTAGCTCGACATACATGACACATCCGTTTTACCGGAAGGTCCCTTTCATACATCCATTCACTCACACATATCATAATTTAGATCCCCCAATCAGAGGCCGATAATACCCTGATCAGGTACCCCCAGAGGTATTGATATGGGAACATGGGGGACTTTGTGACCACGACCTATTTAACGTGCCCCAGTCACCATTAGTGAACACGACGGTCTTTAGCCAGGTCGAAGCGCCGATCTCGCAATCATCAGAATTGCAGGCTCCGCCTAGAACAGAACCCACAAATGGAAATTGTGAATCTAACAGGGTTTCACAGTCATGTCCACTCTCGAATCTGAATGCAGCAGCAGTATCTTATCGAGGGGTAGCTGGAATATATATTGTAGAAAGTGTATCCCTTCACAAACTCTCTCTTTCATTTCTTATGCCTGCTTGATTTGTAAAATTTTCTCCATTGTTTGTTTTATAATTTGTGTTATACTTAAATACGGGAATTCTCTGTGAAATTTACAAAATACAAGTACTTGTCTCTTTTTCGCCAATATGTCGACTCATTATACTAGTAATTTGTGTAATACTTGAATGAGGGAATTCTCTTTGTAAAGTTTACAAAATACGAATAGTCGTCTTTTTTTTTTACCAATATGTCGGACATCTCATTATACTGGTAATTTGTGTAATAATTGACTGAGGAAATTCTCTTTGTGAAGTTTACAAAATACGAGTACTCGTATTTTTTTGTCAATATGTCGGCCATCTCATTATAATTTGTGCAATACATGGATAAGGGAAATTCCTTGTGTGCAAGTTGTAAAATACTTGTCCCTTTTTTGACAACATGTCGGCCGTCTCATTTCCGTAAATACCACAATGTGCCTGAGCCCATTGTAGAATGGCATCTTTATTTTTGTTTGTAGTTTTCCAAAGTTAATTTTTCAGCTTTTAAGTCTGACAATCTGTGTGAGTATACATCATTACGTCATCATTTATAATTCTCGAGATGTGAGCTCGACAATTCTTTGCATTTTTTAGGTCGCTAGAGTTTTCGTAGAGAATCCCTATACCGGATAAAATTTAAAAACATATTCAAGTGTAAAATTTCCCAATTCATGGCACAATTCGTAGAGTTTCATGTTTATGAATATCTATTCAGTCCTATTTTTGTTTTTTGTTTTTTTTTGCGATAGTTGGGGAGCTAACGATTGTATTCCATGATGCATTTCATAGTGAACAAGCACTTAAAACATTAATGCACATTTGCAAATACTTCGTTACTATGAAAAGGCGTTAAGCTTTAGAACAGGTGAAGCAAATACATATTTTAAACGTTACATTCAGTCGCCATATATTCAGATTTAATTAGAAATCTGACAAATTCGAAATAATTCTAATAATTACATAGATTTACACTATTTAAATGTATGTAACAGTGAATCTATGTTACACTCAGTTGACCAATCAGCTATCATATTGCACCCAGCAAAAAAAGTGACTTAAAAGGATACTTATTATACTTAAGCAACTTAAAGGACACAATAAAACGTATACTGAAATATAGTATAAGCTTCTTTTAAATTTTAGGTAAATATTTATGGTGGTAACTTATAACTCTAATATTATAAAAGGAAGTGTTTGTCTGTTTTTTTCGCTGCCGCAAAATCCTGACGATTCTCTGGCACTTACAGCAATAAGATCTGGCACACAGATAGTCCGAATTTTTTTCCAATTTTTGGGTCGCGGCGAATTTTAAAATTCGATCTAGAAGATTTTTAAATGAATTTAATAGTTTTATTCTCCATCGGTTTTTCAACGCCTTTCTTCCGCGAAAGAAGAAACACCTCAATGTTGACTTTTTCTACCCACGTGACCTTGCCGTCAGCCTTGGTTTTTTTCATCGCGGAGAAAGCTCAGAAAATTATTTTGTATCGTTTCAGCTTTGATTTTGCGGGAAGGAATGATTTTCCAACCAAATGATAAATCTTTTAACTGGAGTCACAGTTCTTTTTTCTATCTCCTAGACCTTTAAAGATAGAGTACAAATTTCAACGGATTTGAAATCTGCGGCAAATTTCAGTTTAGATCGATACTAAATAGAAATACGATTTTGTTTAAATAAAAAATTTTTTAATTGAATATATCTATTATATTTTCGCAAGATATTGTGACGTCACGTGAAACAGATTGTATCTTTTGCCCTTCGCGTTAAAAAAAAAAGAAACAGATTACATTTCCTGTCCTATTCCATTTTAGGGAATGAGAGCAAAAAATAGAAAACATTTTGACTGGGATTGTTAATTCTTTTTCGTAAAATCGGAATCGCTAAAGATAGATTGATGATTGAAGATGATTAAAGATAGATAGCAACGCCGGGCTAACCACGCAGTGGCTAGTCATATTCTATAGAATAGTAATATAACACGCTGGGGCACCTCATACATATTTTTCAACGACATAACATCAAAATTTTTATTTTTTGACTTGTATCACTTTTTTTGCCGGGTACGATGTATCAATTCGGAGTTCATTTCTTGGACTTTGAATTTTTTGCAACGTGCTCAAATCGTATTAAAAACATTCAAATAAACAAGCGGCGTCATGTTTAAAATACGCATAGGAAAGAGTTCCTTCTAAGAAACATTACAGCCACATATATTTAACTCGACAGAAGAAGCTTTTAATATTCATAATGAACTATCAGGCCATGTTCACATGAGGAAATCTGCGGACAATTGTACACTAAATCGATACCTTAAATGTGATTTTCTTCAAAAAAATAATTAATTATTTAATAAATAATCTATATAAATAAGAATGGAGTGTTTGTTTGTACATTCAATATTTTTGACCCATTTCAAGTTTTCTATCCGTTTTGGACGCTTCTGATGCCAAATCCGCCTCTTTCGCGTTTGGTGTCTGTCTGTCTGTATGCATGTATATGCCCTATACACGTCCACACGGTTTAATATATTTTAATGGAAATTTGCATATAGTTAGTACTTATCTTCATTTAGTGAGTGGAATTGGTTGCGGAAGTCTGTCTATCCGTCTTTCTGTTCTATGTTCGATTTTGTGTTTGTGTGTTTGCGCAGGCATTATATAAATTTTATTGCAGATATTTGATTGCAATGCATTTTATTTTATAAATGATCTAATAGTGTAGTGAATGCAATATTATACATATCTTTATTGTTATATTTAGTTGAGTTTCATGCTAAAGCACCTGAGTAAGTATACTTAAATCAACCATAATTTGCAAGTTTTGGAAAAATTGGAATGTATATTGAATATTACGATTACTTCGATTGCTTTACCAGTACTGCAAAAAAAATAATTATTCTTAAAAAAATTATTTTTTGTTATGGAATTTTAGCTCTGATATTTCATTTATTTCGAGTCTTATTTTTGTTCTTTGCGCAATGAAAACGATTTACGAATACTTGGGACAGACGATATTTTCAACGAACGGGAATGAACAAGATCGCGCGATCAGTGATATTTTCTGTTTCTTTCGCTCTGAATTAATTTCACATTTCTAAGTTTTGTCCACTTTTTGTTGTAAATTGTGGTAACTGTGCGAGATCAAGAGATAAAAATGAATTACAAATTAATATATTTAGAACAATTTTTTCCGACATCATTTATTTTGATTTATTTCGTTGTTTTCTGTTTTAAATATACATAATTTTAATAAATGTGTCTTCATTCTCATCACACGCAATAACACCAAAAAATATTCGACTTAAAAATGGCAGGTAAGTCAGAATAAATGTTCAGTAAATTTTAAGTGTAGTTATGCCATTATTGAAAGAATAATACCGTTATTTAAAGAATAATACGTTAATGAAAGAACAATTCCGTTATTGAAAGAATAACAATGTTTAAAAAGTCAGAATTAGAACTTTTCTAATATTAAAAAATTCGTTGTCATAATGACAGGAGAAGATTGCAAAATTTCACTATGTCGCATACCGGATGAAGAGTATCATAAGAAAAAAAATATTGTTTTGTTGACTCTGAGTGCCAGCCGTAAATTATAATTTTTATTAATTGATTTGAACACGAAAAGAACTTAAGAAAGGGAAATCCAAATCTCCCTCAAAATCGTCTTTTGTAGTAGTAACCTTAGTGTCATCTTTCGTCATTTTGTAGATTTCTCATACAGCAAGGGTGTGATGTATGTGAAATGTATTACATGAATGGATAGGCATGTGTAGGATTTGTGTCCAAAGTAAGTTGTAGAAATTATAAAGATGCCGAAAGGTATTCAAATAAATTTTTACTCTACAAAAAACGTAAGTCATTATATATTTTGTTTATCTCTTCAATTTAGAGTAAACCAATTCAAACCGAGTAAGGTCGGGTATTTTTCTAGTTAAATTATAAAATTGTAAATAATTAAATAATCAAATGGTAAATAATTAAATAATCAAATGGTAAATAATTAAATAATCAAATGGTAAATAGTTAAATAATAAATCTGTTTTTGGTATCGATCTGGCGTAGAATTTTACGTTGATTTGAAATCCGTTCAAATTTTCGCTCTATCTTCAACGATCGCAAAGATAGAAACGTGAATTAGAGGAATAAAAAAACATAATTTAACGCTTACGGAAAGCCGAACTGGAAAACCTAGCAAACGCGCGTTAGAAAACGTCTCATGTGAACAGGGACATAGAATAAAAGTGATGATAACGCTCTTATGAAAAAAGCTGAAGTAAATGCAAGTACTTCAATTCAAATTGAAAGTATGAACATTTTATCTTATTTTTATGAATAATGATTTACAAATAATAGCAAGAAAATACTTCAGGAAAATGAGCAAGAAATCTAAAGATCTGAGGTCCTTGTTTATATTTTCCTCTTTGTCAGCAAAACTTTCCTTGTGTGTTTATTACTAGACGCTGTCTGAATTGTGTTTAGCGTTGTCTGAAATATGGCCTCTTCACCATGAAACTCGACCAACCAAACTTTGTAGTATCTAAGGTCTTAGCTTATGTTTCTAGAACTTAGTATTTTCAACATTTCCACGCAAGTTACTTCTTTATATCGAGTGACAAGCATTTAAATTTCTGTTTTACATGAATGGACAGTTCTAAACAATCAACCATAGTATAAATCAAAGTATTCTAGAAAGAGTGCATCAGAAAGTAATTAATTTTAAGCAGAAGTTGTCGTCACTTCATGTTCTTGTCATGTTAATGTCGATTGTTCTTAAGAAATAAGTAGGGTTAGAGTTTCAAATAGCATTTGGGTTATTTCAGTATCAAAATGAATCAAACAAACCAACTGCAGTTCGGGCACATTATTTATTTCCAAAGATTCTTTTGTATACATGATAGAATTTTGCGTTGAAAAATTTATTAGAATAATCAGCCAAAGCCGTCATATTCGAATCAGTGCAACGTGAGCTTTACGCAACAAACACTTTATGTCAAACAAGGAAATACTGCCTTCCTGAATGGTACTGTACAATACATATATAGGGGAATGTGGAGCATAGTGTTACATGGGATACAGAGTTAGAGTGAATTTTTTATTAAAGTGGTAGCAAAATTAGCTCCGATTTGTTTACAACATTGTAAGCCATCTTGTTTTTCAGAAGTCCATGTGTTTTGAAAGAATTTGAATCATTAGTTACATTTCTATAAGCAAATCTCTATATTTGCATGTTAAAAGTAAAATTTTGTGTTTGTAATTAAATTATCTTTATTCATGAGTATTGCTTATTTTTTAATGAATTCTAATTTAGTAGTAAATCTAATTGTGTTTAGATTATGTTGAGTTAAAATGGATTATCTAAATTCACATTATGTAGTCATAAAATTTTTTTTTGTTACAAGCTTTGTCATATGGTGTACAGTGTTACAGAATGAAATGGGGCACACTGTTACATACATAATTTGTCCAACTAACACATTACAAACAAGCATATGTTTCACAATTCAAATTTTATTACTCTTATAGCTCACCATTTTTTATTTTAAGATTTTTAATTTTAAATATGAATGATAACATAAATAAATTGACTAATTTTTCCTAAAGCTTTTCCTCCATACACGTTTGCATATATTTCTATGTTATACTTACAATTTTTCTTTACATTATTAGCAGTTTCTTTTGTTTATTCATTCGGAACATTCACAAGCTAACAAAATTATGTCTCCTTAAGAAGTAGGAGACTTAATTTTCTTTAGGTCTTTAGAGCCAACCCGAAAAACTGCACAAAATACATGTCTGGTGAAATATTAGATCTTGACTGATACGGTAGTTTAAAAATAGGAAATATTGAAGAGGAAAAAAAGCTCTAAACCCTAAAAAGAACGATATTCCCAAGGAGCGAGCCAAAGTGAACCTGAGACATAAGCCTACCATGATATCATCAACAGAATATGAAGATTCACCATGTTATGCCGATAGTGATAATATTTCTTTTTCTGACTTTCAATCAGACATTGCTGGAGACGACAACAATACGTTATAGTTGAAGAAGGACACCTTAAAGAACATAAAATTCACTCTATTGGAGAAGTTGTGAATCAGAACAATGTTGATTTTGAAGTATTGTATGTCAAAATTATTTTTTCATCTTACAAATTGTCACGAACAAATAAAGTTTATTCCTTTGAAAAATCAGAAATCATTGCTAAGCTTCCTATCCCAATTCCATCAGGAGGGACAATGAGAAAAGCAGAAGTGCTGATTTTCTCTGTAAATTTAACTTTTTATCAAAATCTAAAATAAGTTTTCAATTTCTTTCATCTTATTTTAACACCTACTTTGTAACTGTAGGCTACGAGTACAAACATTGCTAAAGTTTTCCTCACATTTAAATCTGTTAAATGATAAGTAAACTAATCAAAAATGGGATTTTATTTTAGGCCTGCTTAAGGTATCCTTAGATATCTATATTTCAATTAAAATGAATTTTAATGAAAGCCCACATTCTTTGTATTTACTGTTGCTACTATAACGTAACACTGTATCCCACAGTGTGTAACATTGTACCTCGACAGAAGGGGATAGTGTTACAATGTACACTGACGATCCAAAACATTATGACCATCCCATATTTTTCGATGAACTGGTCTGGATGACGTGGAAGGCCCGTGATTAAGTGAGAATGGTATTTAACTGCTGCTGGAGAAGGTAAGTAATCGTTCTTGCACTTACTTTTGCGAGTGGTGGGAAAGGCTGCTGATCTAAGCGAATTTGATAAAGGGCAGATTGTAATGGCGCGAAGACTAGGAGCGAGTATCACCGAAACTGCACGACTGGTAGGTTGTTCACGATCTGTTGTTGTTAGTATTCAAGCAAAGTGGATAAATGACTGTGACACCAGCAGTAGACGTCAAGGTTTGGTCGTCCACGCGTCATCAAAGAAAAAGGACGTCGGAGACTGTCCTGATTGGTACAGCAAAATCGGCAGGAGACAGTAGCTCAGCTGACAGCCCAATACAATGCATGTCCAAGTGCAAGTGTTTCGCAACACACAGTTCAGCGGACTGTTGTTGTTAGTATTCAAGCAAAGTGGATAAATGACTGTGACACCAGCAGTAGACGTCAAGGTTTGGTCGTCCACGCGTCATCAAAGAAAAAGGACGTCGGAGACTGTCCTGATTGGTACAGCAAAATCGGCAGGAGACAGTAGCTCAGCTGACAGCCCAATACAATGCATGTCCAAGTGCAAGTGTTTCGCAACACACAGTTCAGCGGACTGTTGTTGTTAGTATTCAAGCAAAGTGGATAAATGACTGTGACACCAGCAGTAGACGTCAAGGTTTGGTCGTCCACGCGTCATCAAAGAAAAAGGACGTCGGAGACTGTCCTGATTGGTACAGCAAAATCGGCAGGAGACAGTAGCTCAGCTGACAGCCCAATACAATGCATGTCCAAGTGCAAGTGTTTCGCAACACACAGTTCAGCGGACACTATTGGATATGGGACTGTGCAGCAGACGACATACTCGTGTTCCTCTGTTGACCAAGCGTCATCGTCAACTACGCCTACAGTGGGCCCGGAAACATCGAGACTGGACCATGGATGAGTGGGAGAGTTGCCTGATTAGATGAATCCCGAGTTCTCATTCATCGCGTCGATGGTCCGGACAGGGTACGCCGTCTGCCAGGCGAACAGCTGCTCCCCTCTTGTACAGCAGGTCATACACAGGCTGGTGGTGGCGGTATTATGCTTTCGGAGACGTTCTCATGGGAAACTCTGGGACCTGCAGTTGTGGTAGAACAGACCACGAACGCTGAGAACTATCTGAACATTATTGCGGATCAGTCGTACCCTTACATGGCGTCTGTCTCTCTCTTCCCAACTAGAAATCGAATATTCCAGCAGGATAACGCTCCATGTCACAAGGCTCCGATTGTGTTTGAGTGGTTCGAGGAGCATATTGATGAATTCCACTTAATGTCCTGGCCGTCTAACTCACCGAATCTTAATCTGATAGAGCACATTTTGGGTGTCATGGAGCAACAGCTCAGAGCTCAAGCACCACCATGTCCGAATATCTCAACTTTGCGTGACTGCTGCTTAGACATTTGGTACAACCTATCTCCAGTCATGTACCAAGAACTTCTGGCATCTATGCCCAGGCGAGTTGCAGTTGTTTTGTAGTCCAAAGGAGGCGGCACCGCGTTATTGAGAAGGTGGTCATAATGTTTTGGCTCTTGATTGTACATCACTACCAAAAACATTAAATACTGGAAAATAAATGTTACTCTTTTTAATTGTAATGATATGTTTGATGTATTTAAGAGATCAAAGATAATTTTAAGGGCTTTGTTTGCTTCATATAGATGCATATCTTGATGACACAGATGAAAATAAAAAACGTGTAACATTGTGCTCCAAATTCCCATACTATATAAAATTTAAAATTAATAAAAAAAACACCTCGATCCTATTTTTACCTAGACAATAAGCATTCAAGTTGGCTTTATATTTACCACCAATAATCCATACGTGAACAACGACCCGAATACGGAAAGAATGAAACCTTGACTGAGTTCAACAAACCCGCAAGCTGTCATTTTTGCAAAAGTTTCCTCTTTCATCGATTTAACCAACTTTAACGACTTGTGATTTGGATCCGCTTCAGACATCAATGCGTAATGCAGAGACTTGAGCGAAACACGTGACCTCTCAAGTTTTCCCGATATTCGTGATGCGCAGAGGCCTTCTGCCACCACGCAGAGCGGCACCAAAGTCATAGGTGGCATACATTCCCAGACCAGTGCAGTGTCCATTTTAGGAACTAATACGAATGTCGCTAGCGTCACGTACATGCTGATCACCTGACTGCAAAGCAGAACGAAGCAGACTGTGGACAGAAGGTCCTCAAGGTCTTGTGCCACCTTGAACAACATCTTGTGCAACTGCATTTGGCTGATGATTACATCCAATGAAGGCCTGGAACATTGAATCTGTTCAATGTTGACACAAAATCCACACACTAAGTCGCTGTACTTGTAATACAGAACACTGCAAATTACCGACGTTAGAGCAGGAAAAGTGAACTGGGTAGCAAATACTGACTGAGTTGTTGCAAATTGAATTAAAATTATTGGAAATGTTGTATTCTGGAACGGCATGGTCAAGCTGTAAAAAAAATAAAGATTGGGACTCGATTCAGCTATGAACATCACACAGAATACTGCGCAAGCTGATGGAAGTAGTATAGCTAAAGCAATAGCAGAATTAATCATTCTTTGGAATATTTTCTTTCCAAATGGCGTGTTTTGCTGGAGAAGGTCTATCCCGTCAAATTGTATTACAAGGTTCTCGATGGAACTCCGTTTCTTGTACAAGGTATGCCATAGAACTATAGTCAATGTACTGACGGCCATAAAAGGGAATACTAGTAATCCTTCATCAATATTTTTCAAGAAGACACTCAAAGCGCCATATATAGTATAACACTGAACAACATGCAAAAGAAAAGGAACTACTTTCATCCTCAATTTTCGAAACTTGGAATCATTAACGCTGTTGCAGCAAACATCGATTCCGCAAAAATCCAATAAAGTCCACAGAAAACCATACCCATAGAACGGCTTCCTGTACAACTTAGTCTTTTTAACGACCGAGTCAACCGAGTTTTTAGACATCTTGGCTTCAACGTGCAAATCCAAATGCTCAGTGTCCCTGGATCCAATGTTACAGACGACGGCTTGGACTACGTTTACTGTTTGCATTTGAACAATCGTCTTATTTATTAATTTCCTAATGCTTTTCTTATGGGAGAATAAGCGCTATCATGTCATTAAAAATTATAAGAAAAAACAGCTTTTATAAAAATTCAAATATTTTTTGTTTTGAATAGATTTATTGAAGCATAATAATAAATGGTGCTCCATTATTCTTTTAGAAGTTTTAGAAGGAGAATACTCATAAATTGAATGAGAGAGAAAGCAGACAGTACATGTTGCAATTATGTAGAAATGGAAATTTGCCACGAAATCGATTTGCTCTACGTTTAATACAAGAAAACTACTACTTTACTTTTTATTAGGAAATAATAAAAAACTTGCCATTATTTCTGTTTAAAACGGTGCTTTAGGAAAACATTTAAGAAAAAATTTTAAGAAAGTTGTCAGTGATTAGATAAGGGTTAAACACTTTTCTTTCGAACAGCGATGATAATTGTGGCTCGGACATTTTAGATGAAGTGGATACACTAACAGGTCAATTATTTAATCTCGATTTTTATCAATAAAAATCAATACCTCACACTTTTCGCCGCGATTTTAACCAACTATTCGTGGATTACCTTTGTTTTACTACACACATCACATCACTATAAATGAACAAGCGACTCTTATTTAAAAAAAAATGTTTCATTGAATTGTATCAATGGAAGTCAATACCTTACATCACTCGTTGCCCCCATCATTCGACCCCCTTTTGTACACGTTGGTCTTTGGTTGGATTCGAACTAGCAACCACCCAGTTGGATGAAAGATTAAGAGTGATGAAAATAAAAAGTTGCACAAGGTTCCGACTTAAAACTGCATGCAAATTAAAGTGTTTTTTAAATAAATCATTGCTGATCTCGGAATAATATATTCTATCTAGAACTTCTAAAGAGTTTGAAATTTTGGTCTTAAGTGACAGAAGGTTACTTGTTTACTTCATGTGTTCAAGCTATTCTTATGTATTATGTTATTATCTTCGATGGCCCTTCATTTTATGTATGAGCAGAAATTGGGGATTTCCGCTGCATTGGCGAGAGTCGAGGCGAAAGGGAGGCTCTTGTCTTAACGAAAAGGGGTGCTTTGTCTTCTTTCTGATTTGCCCTAACAAAAGAAGGACCGAAAAGGTATACTCCTAAAGCCATATTTACACAGTGTGTTGTAGACATTTGGACCGAGTGTTGTAGACATTTGGACCGAGTGTTGTAGACATTTACCGAGTGTTGTAGACATTTACCGAGTGTTGTAGACATTTAGACCGAGTGTTGTAGACATTTAGACCGAGTGTTGTAGACATTTGGACCGAGTGTTGTAGACATTTGGACCGAGTGTTGTAGACATTTGGACCGAGTGTTGTAGACATTTAGACCGAGTGTTGTAGACATTTGGACCGAGTGTTCTAGACATTTGGACCGAGTGTTGTAGACATTTAGACCGAGTGTTGTAGACATTTAGACCGAGTGTTGTAGACATTTGGACCGAGTGTTGTAGACATTTGGACCGAGTGTTGTAGACATTTGGACCGAGTGTTGTAGACATTTACCGAGTGTTGTAGACATTTAGACCGAGTGTTGTAGACATTTGGACCGAGTGTTCTAGACATTTGGACCGAGTGTTGTATACATTTGGACCGAGTGTTGTAGACTTCAAGACGTTTGTCGACGACTTTTGACTGTAGGCATAGTACTAGTGGGTTATTGCAACTTTTGTTGACAACACAAAGGGGTGAGCAATCTTCTCACTTCATTCGTCAAGATGTCGAGGGTAGAGGATGAGCCATAACACTCCAGAATCCATTCTGATGACAATGAATAGATTCTGGAGTTTTCAAATTGCAGAAGCAACCAATGGGAGTTGTTGACTACTGATTGAAAGTGGGGAAGAATGAGTGTCTACAACACCAAAAAAGCATTGCAACTTTTGTCGTCGACAAATGTTGCCAACAAAGTCCTTTGATATTTAACGATTTCAAGTGGAAAACAAAATTCATGATGCAATCATGTCAAATTTCTAGACTCGAGATGTCGACGATAAAATGAGTGCCATTTTTCGAAACGTCGTAGACGTTTGTCGTCAACACTTGTATACAACGCAGGTATAAACGCGGATTAAGATCCGCTAGTGACCCGAACATCTATTCCGGAGGTTAGTCAGTGTCCATGCAGTGATCCATCCTCTGATGACGCGACAACAGGTGGTTTCGGGCGAGTCTATCCATTCGTCATCTGGAATCCATAAATGAAATTGCTTTGAAAAAATCCGTGTAGGCTGTGTACCAATACCAATGCAATTGACCTATTTAAAAAAACTTGTGATCCGTTAACTTGGTTTCCTCTGTACTTTAATTTTAAAACAAGCTATAATTTCATTGGAATTTACAAGCAAAAGCCATATTTGCCGACTATCTCTAATATTATAAAATGAAGTGTTTCTCTTCGTGTCTGCATCCAGTGTCGTGAAGACTCTCTGGCGCTTACAATAATGAAATTTGGCACACAGGTCGTCCTAATGTTTTGCAATTTTTGTGTCTAGCCTCAGTTTTAAAATTTAATCTAGAACTAATTTATTATTATTTTTTCTTCTCCGTTCTTCTTTTTTCCGTCTAAGAAACATTACAGCCACATATATTTAACTCGACAGAAGAAGCTTCTAATACCCATAATGAATTATAAGGCCATGTTCACATGAGGCGTTTGCCAGGTTTTCGAGGTCCGTGTTTTGAAAGCACTAAATTATGTTTTTTTATTCCAGCAATTCAAGTTTTTATCTTTACGATCGTTGAAGATAGAGTACGTTAGATCGTTGAAGATAGTACAAATTTCAACGGATTTGAAATCTACGAAAAATTTTGCACCAGATCGATACCTTAAATATGATTTTCTTTAAATATTAGGGGACTCCGCCCCCTGCTCGCTTCCGCTCGCCAACCCCCGGGGATTGCTACGCAATCCCATTTGGTTTGCTTCGCAAACCAACACTCCTTTTACATATGGCATTTGGTTTGCTTCGCAAACCAACATTCCTTTCGCAGAGTGAAACTATCTGAATAATTTGTATTATCCTGATTTCCCTTTACGGTCCATCACGTCACAGCGACGGCTTCTCCCCCTGCTCGCTTACGCTCGCCGACCCCCGTGGGTTGCTACGCAATCCCGTTTGGTTTGCTTCGCAAACGAATACCTCTTACGCAAGTGATTTCACTCTTTTTTGCTTTAACACTTAATGCACCCTAAACTAATAGCCGCATCAGTAAAAAATCTTCTGCATCTTGTTCCCTGTACAATTTTAAGTAAACCCTGTTAATCTCCAAACTTTACGATGCGTACTTTGTACTTTCTCGGTAAAACGTCTGAGAACAGAGGGAAAAAAGCGAGCCTTTTTCCTCGCCAAATAAAAACAAATCGTTTTTATGACAATTGTTGCTACGATAAATTTGATATCTGGCAAACCCGATAGTCAAAAATACAACCCTCCGCGAATACAATGCTCCGCGAATTTGCTCCGCGAAATAAAAAATACGAAATTTGTGTCACCAACTTTTGATTGCATCGAATTTATTTATGAACCGATTTTAAAAATAATGGTACCGTAAGAAAGAGTACAGTCTGAGGTATACTGCGCTATTTTCAAAATAAAAAACTAATAGTAATACGA
The DNA here is from genome assembly GCA_947359465.1 of Metellina segmentata. Taxonomy (NCBI): domain Eukaryota; kingdom Metazoa; phylum Arthropoda; class Arachnida; order Araneae; family Tetragnathidae; genus Metellina; species Metellina segmentata. The sequence continues at coordinate 73,173,730 of OX375882.1, forward strand.
TATAGATATGACAGTTTTAGTTAACGGTAGTAACAAAAAGTAGCGAAAATATCCAAAGATTCCGAATTTTGTATGACCAACTTTTGATCGCATCCAATTTAATTATTAACCGATATCAAAAATAATAGTACCGTAAGAAAGAGTACATTCTGAGGTATACTTCTATATTTTAAAAATTAAAAAATAATAGTAATAAAATATAGATACGGCAGTTTAAAAAAAAGTAACAAAAATGTCCCGATTTTTCCAGAATTTCAAAAAAATATTATCAAGAACCAAATTGAAATTTAAAAAAAAACTCGACGAGCAGCAAAAATTTACGTTGAGAGGTACTCTTTAAAAAAAACTCACGGCTGAAGACTGAAAATTTGTATGTGTTTTGCTCACTCGCGGAAGAAATTTCGCTTCTTCAATTTTAACACTTAATAAACCCTAAACTAATAGCCGCATCGGAAAAAAATCTTAATAATTTTTCAATTGTAACCCGTATCACGTTCGGTGGAGGTGGGATACATTCTGAAAATTATTAATATTTTCTTTTAATGGTTTTTAGTATTAATAAGATTTTATGTGTCCGTCCCGATTTTTAAATTTTAATCAAAAATGTTTTTAAATTAATATTTAATGGCAATTATTTATTACTAGCCACTTTGAGCCCATCATGTCATTGTGTGTGGTGTTGGCAAGGATACGTATTTCAGTCAAAGTAAAATGTTGAAACCAGTAAAAAGTCACAATGGAGTTTAACTAATTGTTTTCTGTTTTCACTTAAACTATATTTGACTTTTTTCTGCAATAGAGACAAAAAGTAACAATTCTTCTAACTTTGAATCAATGTTTTAAGCAATACTCAGCGTCGAGTAATTATGGCAGTGCTATAATAAACTACAATTTGAAGATCAGTTTTAACTTGTACTTTAATCTAATTTGATATTTATTTCCATTTTCAAGACATAAATATTGCATTTTACCATACATTTATTATAATGTAGAAATTATTTATGCAGAAAAATGAACGTGATAGAGGATTTTTTACAGTCATATATAATTGTAACACTCCAAAATTAGTTTATAAACGGTATTACCCCCTTACTTTTCTAAAGAAAAAAGCACAATCTCGCGATTCAGTTGCGATGTTCTATGGACTAATTTTCTAATGCTTTCTTTATTGGAGAACAATCAATATCACTTATATTATGAAAATGATAAGGAAACATCCCACTTTGATAAGATTGAAATAGTTTTGTTGCGAATAAATGTATTGAAACATGAGAATAAATGAGTAGCCCCATAAGCAAAACCCGTTTAATCCATATTTTTTCCAAATCGACATTTTCGCATCTCTGGATACTCTTACATATGAGCTTTAATTCCCACCAGATTTCAAGTGCGAAAACTTGTTTTAAATGGTTTAAAAATTAAAACGTAAAATGAGTCAGTTTCCATAACCCGTTAAATCCTTGTCAGTTGCAGAAGCAAAACCCGTTAATTTTGTCCTCCATGTTTATATTGGCAAAAGCCGTTATAATAGGTTGGAACAATATATGCACTTGATGTAAACAGATACAAAACCAGTCAATTTATCGTTTGTGTTGTAGATTTGTGAATACCTGATCGTCAACTTCAGAAATACGATAGTAAAAGACAAGTGGTTAAAGATTTAATCAAAACTTTTCATCCAACGCAAAACCATTACTGTAGTGGGGAAATGAAAATAAGGCAGTACCTATCCAGCGAGTTGTCTGTAAAAAAAATGTGGAAAATGTACCTAGAACAGCAGAGAGAAGAAGAGCTTAAAGTGGAGTATGAGTTCTTTCGAACAGTTTTTAATGCTAATTTTAATTTCAGTTTCAATGCACCTTATTGACAAGTGATCAGCGTGCATCTGTTTAGATAATAAAATATGGGCAGGGAGCAATAAGGAAAAAAGGAAGAAATAAAAGCAGGACTACTAATTCATAAAAAGAGGGCTGACACATTTTATAAAAAGTTACGTCAAAATGAAGACAATGAAATAATCCTAAGCTATAATTGTCAAAAGAATTTAATATTGCCAAAAATACCTAACCAGGAGGCGTATTATCGACGTCAGCTATACTTATATAATTTCACTGCATGTGAGGGTTATTAAAAAGCAATCCAAACAAAAAAAAACTGTTTCATACATTTGGACAGAAAAGGAGTTTCCTAAGGGACTGTGCACAAGCTGTCTGGTTTGAATTTAGAGGAAATCACCACAGTTCGCCTATTTTCTGATGACTGTGGTGGCCAAAATATAAATACTACGGTCATGTACATGCTTTCACATTGGTTGTTAAACGAAGCACCTCCATATGTAAAGGAACTTGTGTTATGTTTCACTTTCGTGGGTCATTCATTTATTCCACCAGATCGGGTATTTGGAAACCTTGAGCCCCAATTTAAAGGCCAAAGTGTTATTGAAAATCCAGATAAGTATCTGCAGGTTTTTCGAAAAGTTAGCACTGTCGTTCACTTAGGAAGTGATTGTAGAGTGTTAGATTGGAAATTGCCATCAGATGACGTAATGAAAAAAATAATTGCTTGGTACTTTCAATTTCAAAAATCGAAAATTATTAGTTTCACAAGAAATGAAACTAGAACAACAGTCCTTGTTCGCGGTGAGCATTTTTACAATTTTGAATTGTGTATCGGTAAAACACTTTGTAAAAAAAAGTTAAAAGTTTAAAAAACATTCATCTTGAAGAGGTGCAAAGAGGAGTTACTCTGAAGGCTGCCAAAATTACTGATGTGAAATGTCTCTTAATCCTTCAATTGGTGAAAGGTGGGAAGACTATCCGGATCTTCAGTTTTATAAGGATGTTTAGGATGAACAATTACTATTAAACAATCTTTCTCTTCCGCCAGTTAATGAGGAAGAAGAGCTGGATTTTGATTCGAAGATATCCGATAAATGTGTGTGAAACTGAAATTTAAAAATTGACATTAAATATGGTATATTGTGTACTTATTAATGAAATTATTCCACATAAAGTGCAATGTAATGTTCAATATGTTTTAGTTTATTGGCTTTTATGACCTATTTTCTGAAATATAACCGGTTTTGCAACTTGAGTCCAAAAGCCAATGGCCGACCATACAGTTGCAAAACCTGTTATGTAATGCATACAGATGCAAAACCCGTTAAATCCAATTTCTTTTTTCAAATTACAAATTATCTAAGAAAGCAAGATTATACAGACTTTGATTGATGAATAATATGATTTTTATCTAATTTATACAAAAAATTTCAAAAAAGTACCATTACTAGGCCACTTTTTATACGTTTTTGTCGATTATTCGACAGTGTCAAAAAATGGATTTAACGGGTTTGCGTATTGGCTACTCAACTGGTATATTCCAAGTGTTTTTATAGAAATTATGGAAGGAGAATAACTATGAAATCAGCAATGAGATATAAGTTATCAATGGTGTTATTATGTAGAAATAAAAATTTGACATGAAATAGATTCACTCTTTTTCTATTAGTATAACTACTGACTCTATTTTGCTAACGCGGTGTTTGAGGAAAACATTTTCTTTTGCCGCTGAGTAATGCAATACATTTGCTTCAAGTACAACTGACAAATTGTGGTTTGAATAATTTTAAATTAAGAGGTCAAACTAAATGATCAATTTTTCATCGATCTGTATCCATGATAGATAGATATTTTAAAGTCGTACTGGAGCAACAAAACGGACTACTGTCGACGGTCAGGAATCAATCCCGAGTGGAAAAATCAGAGAACGTAACAAATCCACAACGTAATTTCAGATGGTGAGGCAACACTTAAATTAGCACCCCACTCTCCCGACTTCCACACCATGCCAACTAAAAGACATTTGAGGCAACGACAGAGTTAACATGCCTACAGGACCCTTTGTACACGACGGTCTTTGGTTGGATTCGAACTCGCTACACTCCAGTTGATAATCCGTTGCATGGGCTACCCCATGTATTGATTTTAATCGATACATGGGGTAACCCATTATCGATTACATTATTCATTTCTTATTATTCGTATCGATTACATTATTCGTTGCTCTCTTACAGTTCAGCTATTCGTTGATTATCTTTGTTTTACCTTGCATTTTTGACTTTTGATTGATCGAATAGTTACAACTGTCAAAAATATGACTTCAGCGATTGATGACTTTGTAATTTCGATCGATAAAACAGTTTTCAACTTTTATGCAGTGTCCAAATTTGAATCAGATTTAAGGCCCATTCAGCATGAGGAAGATTTGCATACACCAGAACATTCTATTAACCGTGTTGATGGGGGTATGGAAGTTTGGAGAGTGGAGAGCCAAATAAGGAGTTAACCTCGTCATCTGAGCGTGGCTCAAAATTGCGAGGTGCTGTTCACGGGTCTTTCCCATTACACTGATAGTTTTATCAAGTATTTTCTGATGGGATGAGAATTTTTAAGACTTATACAAACGTGTGACAACAATCGGGGATTTATTTAATTTTATCGTCGGAAAATAAATTTATTTTTTATAAGAGAAAAATTTCAATTCGTTGATTTTCCAAAATGTCGAATGTAATTGTGCAAAGAGCATGCATTAAATTTTGTTTCCACAGTGGAATTTCTGCTTCTAATACATTTGAAATGTTGCAAAAAGCTTTTACATACGACTTTTTAACAAAAGCAACAGTATTTGATAGGAATAAAAATTGTAAAGCAGAGAATCCGTCGATGATTCTCAATCTGGTAGACCTATTGATTATTTTCTTTGATTGTCGTGGTGTTGTGTATTACGAATTTCTACCAACGGACCAGACGGTGAATAAAGATTATTATTTTGAGTATTTAGAGCCGTTTGCGTGAAGCAATTCGTCAAAAACGACCTGATTTGTGGCAAGATAACTCATGGGTTTTGCATCACGATAATGCGTTTTCTCACAATGCCACTAATATTCATGATTTTTTGACAAATAATTCAACAAATACTGCTCCACAAGCTCTGTATTCACCTGATATAGCATCGTGTGACTTTTTTTTTATTTCCACGGGTGAAACTTCTTCTTCGTGGTCACCGTTTTGAGTTCATTGATTCAATAAAAGAAAATTCGATGAACCAAAAACGTCTTAAGGCATGTTTTGATGATAGGTAAAACGTTGGCAGAAGTGCACTGAAGTCCGAGGAGATTGCATTGAAGGAGATGCAATAAATTTTGTCCAATAAATGGATACCTTTTGTTTTATGACAGCATCACTGTAGTATAAACGTTAAATTGTAGGTCAGACAAATCAGTGAAAGCGATTATTTTCGGAAAAGCAGATCATGACTTTATTGCTTGCCTACTGAAAACATTGTTCATTGGTACTTTTCTGGAATATGGTATCACATTGAATAAACGTTTAATCGATTGAACCCGAGCAATGTCGGGTAATTCTTGTAATGTATAATAAATTACAATTTAATTATCAGCTTTAACATTGAATTTAATAAAAAATTACATTCATTTTCACTTCCAAGACATAAATATTGCATTATCATATATTTATTAAAATACAGGGATTATTTAAGCAGAAAAAATGAACGTGATAGAGGATTCTGTACAGTGATATACAAATACAACACTTCAACATTAGTTTAGAAACAATATTACCTATAACGGTATTACCTTAAACCTCTCAAACATGTAGAATTTTTCTAGAGAAAAAAAGCACAATATCGCGACTTGGTTGTGACGCTAAGATATATATGAAAGCAACTGCTGATATTCTTTTATAAAAAAGAAAAACTTTTGAAGACGCTAAGGTCAAGACTTGGAATAATAAACCTTGCTCAAATGCGCAAATCATGTACAGATAATGCTTTGTATTAAAAAAATCCACATAGAACCTTTCCTTAATTTTTAAATTCTCCTGCATTGAGATTTGAGTTTATTATGGATAAAATAAATTTTATTTGACAGTAAAATGTTTGACGGATATGGATTTTTATTCTCCTTTGCTACTGATTAAAATGTGTTTATCTAAATCTCATCTTTTCAGATTGTTGTTTGTTTCGTATATAAGAATATATATAATATTTAAAAGCACTATATATAGGTAGAATTTTAACTTAAAGAACTACTGTTTGAATATACTCTAACAGCTTTCTTGGATTATATGACTTTAGATATTTTAGTTAGCTGCGAAAACTACATTGAAGCTTGGGGATGTTGCCTTCTTGAATAACATGGTAGTATAGATGAATATCGTAAGTAAAAATATCAAATAATCAATAAAGTAACTTTGATCTTTGGATTCATATCACTTATTATAATTTTGACAGTTAACAATTCAATTTTTGTTAATGTTTACCACTAACAATCCGTAAGTGAATAGTGAACCGAATAACGAAAGAATCAAACCTGGTGTGAGTTCAACAAATCCGCAAGCTGTTATTTTAGGAAAAGTTTCATTTTTCATTGATTTCACCAACTTTAATGACTTGCGATTGGCATCCTCTTCATACATCAATAAGTCCTGCAGAGACTTGAGTGAAACGCGTGACTTCTCAAGCTTTCCCGATATTCTTGATGCGCAGAGGACCTCCGTCACCACGCAGAGGGGAATCAAAGTCATACCTGTCGTACATTCCCAGACCAGTGCTGTGTCCATTTTAGGATCCATTACAAAAGTTGCAAGGGTCACGTACATGCTAATCACCTGGTTGCAAAGCAGAACGAAGCAGACTGAAGACAATACATCCTCAAGGTCTTGTGCCACCTTGAACAACATTTTGTGCAACTGCATTTTTCTGAGGATTACATCAAATGAAGGTCTGGAACATTGAATCTGGTCGATGCTGAAACGGAAATCACCCACTAAGTTGCTGTGTGTGTGTGTGTGTGTGTACTTGTAATACAGAACACTACAAATTACTGACGTTAGAAAAGGGAAAGCGAACTGGGTGGCGAATATTGACTGAGTTGTTGTAAATTGGATTAGAATAATAGGGAATGTTGTATTCTGGAATGGCATGGCGAAGCTGTACAAAAGATAAACATCGGGATGCGATTCAGACAAGAAAAGAAAACAGAATACTGCGCAAGCTGAGGGAAATAGTATTGCTAAAACAATGGCGACATTGATAATTCTTTGGTAGGTTTTCTTTTGAAATATCGCCCTTTGCTGGAGAACTTCTATGCAATAAAACTGTGCCACAAGGTTCTTGATGTAACTTTTCTTCTTGTTCAGAGTATGCCACAGCACTACAGTCAATGTACTGACGGACATAAAAGGAAGTGCTAATACTGGATTTTCAATATTGTTCAAGTTGACACTGAAAATGGCATACATAATGTAACACAGAGTAAAATGTAAAAGAAAAGGAACTATTTTCATCCTAAATTTTCGTAGCCTGTTATTATTAACTCTGTTGTGGCAAACATCGATGCCACAAATTGCCAAAGAAGTCCACAGAAAACCATAGCTGTCGAATGGCTTTTGGTACAACTCAGTCTTTTTAGCGAAAGCGGTAACCAAGGTTGGGGACATCATGGTCTGATCGTCTAAAACAGAATACTCATCAGTACCACTCGATTTATTTTTGCAAATGGCTGTATGGGCTATGTTTACTGTCTGTACTTTCACAACCGACCAATTTTGTAATTTTCCTCAGCTTTCCTTATTGGACAAAAATCAAAACAACTTATGCTCTTCAAAGGAAAAGAAAACCATCCCGGTTTTGCAAAATTTAAATTAAATATGTTATGAATAGTTATATTGAAACATTTGATAAAAAGCGGTATTCCACTGTATTTGTTAGCAACTATGGGAAGGTAATATTATAAATCAATAAGAACCATTTCGTATTTATGTGTGGACAATTTCTATAGAAATGGAAAAAAATTGGAGATAGATTCTATTCACTATAGATGTTTCCTACATATCGGTTGCTCTATTGACAAATATAAAAGAGTAGTGAGTATTGCTTTATATGGTATTTTTTAAATATTTTTATTGTCATTGAAAGGTTTTTGGTTAGAACTAAATGACGATTGTGGCCTGATCGTTGTAAATTAGGTTGTCGCACTAAATGGACAAGAGGCTCTTTTTTTCAAGTTTTTTTTGTTGAAATGCTGAATTGGAAATCATTGCCAAAAGAGTCTTTGCCGCCCTTGTTCAGTCCAGCCTTTCATAGATTTCCTCTATCTTCTGTATGCCATGCGGTTTTGTCTTTCGATCAATCGGATGGCGCATGCCATCTCTTTGTTTATGTCCTATATATGACAGCGACGATTAATGATGTTTTTACAATAATTAAAAAACATGTTTATGCTATGTTGGTAGCACAACTGCATCTTTCACTTCAAAAAGAAGCGGTGTGCGTCAAAATGAGAATGAAAATAAGTAAAAAGCTTGGAGATGCAAAGTATGACAAAGATGTCTACGAGGAAAGAGCGATAGGCTGGTCTATATATCCAGCTAACACTCTTTCGAATGACAGAATAAATCCTGCAGTGGGAGTTCTTCATTCTGGCATAAGCTACTATACCGATGGCTCTAAAATGGAGAAGATAGTGGGAAGTGCATTCTGCGCTATTCAAGAAGGGCGCATAACACAACAATGGTCCACGAGAATGCAGGACAATAATTCCGTTTTCCAGGCGGAGCTTTATGGAATACTTTCAGCCTTAAAAGCAGCAGAAGCAAGAGCAGACAAAAATGTCAAGATCTGGTCAGACAGTCGAGCTGGTCTCCTGGCACTTAAAAATCCCAAGACGCCTAGTCCACTCGCATTAAAAATACAACACTTATTATACAACAACAAGGAAATTTGCCTAGGATGGATTAAAGCCCATGCGGGTCACGATGGAAACGAAGAAGCAGATAGATTAGCAAAAGAGGCAACAACAACGGAATGCGTAGATGAAGGGGTGAAAAGGCCCAAGAGCCATTACAGAAAGGAAACCGCTAGCTGGCTACTTGATGCATGGCAGAATGAATGGGACGAAGGAGAAACAGGCAGGACGGTGCACGATGTGTTACCAAAAGTGTCACTAAAATCATCAAGTTGGACCAGGGAAGAGAAACTTTTCTTCACAGGGCACAGCCCATTCCCATCCTACCTAACGAGGTTTAAGAAAATCAAGTCCGAAAACTGTTCCTGTGGTGAAATTGGCACACCTCTACATTACATCACAGTTTGCCCCCTTACAGCCTCATGGCATATGAGAACACCTGACGACCACCTAAAAATTGCATGGCTCAGGAACATTGCATGCAACAAGGGCTCGAGGGTTAAAATTATTAACATGGTGAGATTCATTGAAAATCATCAGGACTTGATTATCCTAAGAGACTAAGAAACACGAACTTTTTTCCTCACCTTGCATGATGTATATATATATTTATAATGTAACCTAGTATAATGATTTAATGTATATACTGTATAGATGTAAGGATGTATAAATGTAATGTAATGTGCTCTAACATTCTGGGTAGACATGTCACCTTGGTGGCATGCTCTACTCATCCAACCACACTTATTTAAACTGGTACAGTGTCTCACGACACTAGGCACGGGAGTGTGTGTTGGTGTTAGTTAGTTAAATCACTGAAAGAACCAAAATATAGTATTAAACCATCCGAGATAGGTGAGAAATGAAGTCCCACGATGAAATGTGCATACAGTGTAAATAAACAAACATGAGATGACGGTTTGTTTGTTGCTGTTGCAAATACAAAACAAGCAATGTCAAGTAATATATAGTAGCGGAAAAAATTCTTTTTTATTTCGAGCACTATTCATAATCGAACAAATTTAAAGATATCACTAAAGAGGGAATAAAGTTCTATACAAATTCAAATGTAAAATAAGTTCATAAGGCACCGTCTTCACATTAAATTTTACATAAACAGCACAATTTCCAATGTTAACACAATGTTTTGATGCCATAATCAGATTCTACGTTGTCAAATTTGTCTTAATATCAAATTTCATGAAATTACTATCTTTAAGTTTGGAGACATTCATTGTTAATGAAAGAAAAAACGTTCGTTATTAACATAATTTTTTTCTGATTAAAAAAATTCAGAGATTTGCTGTTATTTAATATCAGTAGTTTCTTTTAAAATTTTCTGTATACTAACTTGCATGATGTTTCAGATAGAATTATTTATTTGTGAGGGTATTGAGTCTGATGAATAGGAATTAAAGAAATAAACATTTATTAAATTTTCGACTGCAGAAATTGGAGAGTTATAAAACTAAAGTCAAGTCATATAGGAAAATATGTTCTAAATATATTAATTTATGATTTATTTCTATTCGTGCATAGCTGCACAACATACAACAAAAACTAGATGAAAATTACAATATACAATATCGATACCGAGCAAATAAAATTGAGAGAATATTTCTGCATAGTGGTCAACTGACAAGAGTTTCCGTTTCATTCAACACGAGCTACACTTAAAGCACCTTTTACAATATATACTCGTTTATCTGTGTCCTTACCTTGACATCGTGTGTATCGTGACGAAGTTTGGTGAAACATGGGACTTGTGCCAATAAACCCTACCAACTAACCAAACATTTCGGTTCGTTTCCCGGAAGTATAGGTTTTTCCTTTTAAAATTGTTGAAAATCACGGACATAAGAAAGTGGACAACAAGCATTTCTTAGGTGATGAAATAAATTGATCTTGAAGGATCCTATAAATCTCAACAATGCTCTATAAATCTTACCAATACCTTATTAGTTTGATACTTTCTATGTTACGTATGCAGCTTTCTCAAATGCATTATTTCAGACATAGGACCATTAAATAGGGATAGGATCCTATCCGTACACCGTAGGAAGACTTGAATAAAAGTCGATGTTAGGCAAGCGTGAAGGACACCCTCCTACGGTTACTTATCAACACCATCAGAAAATTGCTAACCTGTGATCAGAAAGCTCTGTCTGATTTTCACTTACACTACCATGTAATAAACGATTCTTACCAGTAAATTGTCAAAACCTTCATCAAATTCTCTTTACATTAGTGACTTTAGCTAGCAAGAGTGCCTCTACTAATAAGACTACTGCAGACATGGGTAACTAATTTAAGGAACTGAGTTCACTGAATCACCACAAGCATCTATAAACTTCTCGCACATCGCTGTTTGGATTAATCTTTGCGAATTAAAAAGATCAGCAGATTTATTATTAAGCTTTAAAGGTACCAATGTCAGATTAGCACAAATAAAGAATAGTAACTTAAATAAAAAATCTACAGTTATTGACCTCTAACAGTTAGTTTCAAGCTTCTTTAATGTTCAACACCAACAATACGTACGTGAATTGCGGTCCAACTACTGACAATGAAACCTGGCGTCTGTTCAACAACTCCACAAGCTGTCATTTTAGGAAAAGTTTCTTCTTTCATCGATTTCACCAAATTCAGCATACTGTGATCTACATCCTCATCAGACATCAATGTGTCCTGCATAGACCTCAAGGTTATGTGCGACTTCTCAAGATATCTAGATAATCTTGATGTTCAGAATTTCTGAAACCACGCTGATTGGCACTAAAGTCATCAATAGCATACACTCCCAGAGAAAAGCTATCTCAAATTCAACTTCTACTACGAATGTCGGCAGTGTCACGTATGTGATGATCACCTGATAGCGATGTAAAAGAAAACAGATCGTGGATAGTGTATCGTCAAGATTGTGTGCTAACTTGTATGGTATCTTGTGCATACGCATATGACTGAGGATCTGATCTATTGATGGTCCGTGGTATATAATCTGATCTATTGTGAAGAAGAAGTTGCCCACGAAGTGGCTGTACTTGTAATACAGATCACTGCGGCCGACCGAAATTAGAAAAGGGAAAGTGAACTGAGTGGTGAATATTGTCTGAGATCATGTGGTTCGGACCAGGAAAATGGTGAATGCTAAATTCTTGAATTGGATAAACAAGGTGTAAATAAGATAAGTGATGGAACTGCTGACACATTGGGCGAGCGCGCAGAATATTGCACAAGTTGATAGAAACAGTTTTGCTGTTATATATATATATATATATATATATATAAGGGATACAAGAAATCTGTTTTGAGAATAGTTTAAGACGACAATGAAAGCTGAATATATTATATAAAACTGAACATAAAGAATGAAAGGAGTTATTTTCATCCTGTTTCCGAAGCTTGCTTTTATTAACTCTGTTGTGGAAAACATTAATTTTGTTAAAACATTCCACAGAAAACCATACCCATAGAACTTCTTGTTCAGGTCAGTGTCTTTAGTGAACAAAGTAACCGAGTTTTCAGACTTCATATCAGCTTGTAAATTACATTGGTAAGTTTTTGTAGTGTGTTTGGGATATGTTTACTATCACACATTTGCACATGCTTCGAATTGAAAAATTATTTTATAATGCTTTCCTTGTTGAAGTATAATCAAAAGAACTTTCGTTATGAAAGTGATAAAAATGTATTTTTATGAAATTAAAACTGGTTTTGTCATGATTAGATCAAATAAAGTTCGAAATGAAACCTATTTTCCAAATATCTTTAGTACCAGCGACAGAATATTGTGCACGATATTTTATCTAATAATTAGAAATTACTTCCTGAAAAATAGATGATGACACTGTTGATTAACAGCAGAAAGCTCTTCGCCTAATTTTCTGGACCTTAAAGTTATCAAATATTTAAATTTTCTGTTGGGAAGCAAGTATATACATCGAAATTTTCTACAGCGCCAAGAAAATACACTATACCCCTTCAAACGTTTTTCTTAAAGAAACATTTAATGTCGAATTTTATGTAGCCATTGCCGTATCGGCTATCTGCGTAAGCAAAAAATGAATTTAGGTAATGGATGTATACACACAAAAGAAAGTTTGACTAGCACATAACAAAAAAATACACTCAAGATGGAATTGGACCTGTGCTGCCCCGACTCGCATCTTACTAGCGTAGTAGGTAAACCCATAGAGTCATGTAAGCATTTACCGTGGTAAGAAACGATGCTTATATCTTACGATACACTAACACCATCACTTCAGACATGGATAACTTGTATTAACACAGTTTTAATGAAATAAATTCACGGAATCTCCACATCTCATACACTGATTTATTAACATAAACAGATTTATTTTTACTGTAGTTTGTATCTATGCATAATTGAAGAAAATATCATTATTTAATTATGTTAAAGATATAAATTACGCTTATATTCAGATGCCGTAATTCTTAATTCCGCTCGCAAACGATTTTTTATAGTGCGGTTGAAGCTAGGGGTCATAATTTCCCTTTTCCTTCGTCGTATAATCTAGTGGTGATTGTGCATAATTGAGCGATCTTTGCTAGACTTGCAGTAAGAGTTCAGACCGCAATGTGTAATGCGAGCTTGGTTGTTCAATAATTTGTAAGTCTTATACATAACTTGTATAGTTATGTTAATAAACTAGACTGTCTTTAAAAACCTTGATATTTCTTCACTTTGTGCATGTCATGCTCACGTCATTTTGTTTTGATATTAGAACATTTCCAACGATACGGAAACAATAGTAACTTACATAAAAATAACATTTAACAAGTAGTTTGAAAGGCAGTGTTGTTCAACTGAGAGAGAGAGAGAGAGAGAGAGACCGATAGAGACACAGAGAGAGAGACTGGTAGAGACAAAGAGAGAGAAAGACTGATATAGAGAGAGACTGATAGAGACACAGAGAGATACTGATAGAGACAGAGAGAGAGAGACTGATAGAGACACAGATAGATACTGATAGACACAGAGAGAGAGAGAGAGAGACTGATAGAGACACAGAGAGATACTGATAGAGACAGAGAGAGAGAGACTGATAGAGACACAGATAGATACTGATAGACACAGAGAGAGAGAGAGAGAGACTGATAGAGACACAGAGAGATAGACTGATAGAGACACAGAGAGAGAGACTGATAGAGACACACAGAGAGAGACTGATAGAGACACAGAGAGAGACTGATAGAGACACAAAGAGAGGCTGATAGAGTCACAGAGAGAGACTGATAGAGACACATAGAGAGACTGATAGAGACACAGAGAGAGACTGATAGAGACAGAGAGAGAGACTGATAGAGACACAGATAGATACTGATAGACACAGAGAGAGAGAGACTGATAGAGACACAGAGAGAGACTGATAGAGACACAAAGAGAGGCTGATAGAGTCACAGAGAGAGACTGATAGAGACACAGAGAGAGACTGATAGAGACACATAGAGAGACTGATAGAGACACAGAGAGATACTGATAGAGACAGAGAGAGAGAGACTGATAGAGACACAGATAGATACTGATAGACACAGAGAGAGAGAGAGACTGATAGAGACACAGAGAGAGACTGATAGAGACACAGAGAGAGACTGATAGAGACACAAAGAGAGGCTGATAGAGTCACAGAGAGAGACTGATAGAGACACAGAGAGAGACTGATAGAGACACATAGAGAGACTGATAGAGACACAGAGAGAGACTGATAGAGACAGAGAGAGAGACTGATAGAGACACAGATAGATACTGATAGACACAGAGAGAGAGAGAGAGACTGATAGAGACACAGAGAGAGACTGATAGAGACACAAAGAGAGGCTGATAGAGTCACAGAGAGAGACTGATAGAGACACAGAGAGAGACTGATAGAGACACATAGAGAGACTGATAGAGACACAGAGAGAGACTGATAGAGACAGAGAGAGAGACTGATAGAGACACAGATAGATACTGATAGACACAGAGAGAGACTGATAGAGACACAGAGAGAGACTGATAGAGACACAGAGAGAGAGACTGATAGAGACACAGAGAGAGAGACTGATAGAGACACAGAGAGAGACTGATAGAGACACAGAGAGAGACTGATAGAGACACAAAGAGAGGCTGATAGAGTCACAGAGAGAGACTGATAGAGACACAGAGAGAGACTGATAGAGACACATAGAGAGACTGATAGAGACACAGAGAGATACTGATAGAGACAGAGAGAGAGATACTGATAGAGACACAGATAGATACTGATAGACACAGAGAGAGAGACTGATAGAGACACAGAGAGAGAGACTGATAGAGACACAGAGAGAGACTGATAGAGACACAGAGAGAGACTGATAGAGACACAGAGAGAGGCTGATAGAGTCACAGAGAGAGACTGATAGAGACACAGAGAGAGACTGATAGAGACACATAGAGAGACTGATAGAGACACAGAGAGAGACTGATAGAGACACAAAGAGAGACTGATAGAGATACAGAGAGAGACTGATAGAGATGTGTCTTGCAAAAACTTAAGGATAACACGCGACGTTTCAAGCTTTCTAGATATTCTTGATGCGCAGAGATGTTCTACAACCACACAAAGAGGCACCAAAGTCAAGGCTCCCAGACAAGAGTCGTGATCTGTCACGAGTGTCGCCAGTGTCACGTAGATGATGATCACTTGAGGACACTACATCCTCAAGGTCATGGGCCACCTTGAACAGAATCTTGTGTACCTGCATTTGGCTGAGGATAAGATTTAGTGAAGGAATGGAACACTGAATCGCGCTGTATTTGTTGTACAGAACACTGCAAATTACCGCAATTAGAGCCGTGAAAGCGAACTCGGTGGCGAGTATTGACTGCTTTCGAGAAGAGTTTTCAAACTGTGAAACTTTGTCACAAGGTTCGTGATGGCTTTTCTGTTCTTGTTCAAGGTGTGCCATAGGTCAAAATCAATGATCTGACGGATATTAAAGGGAATGTATGTAATCCCTCTTCTGGTTTCTTGAGGTACTGAAAGATCCATATGTAATATAGGACGGGGTAAGATGCAAAATAAGGGGAACTAATTACAATCTCAATTTGCGTAGCTTGCTGTTATTAACATTTTTGTGGCAAATATCAATGTTACAAATAGCCTCAGCATTCCACAGAAAACCATAGCCATCCGAGCGGCTTTTTGTGCACTTCAAAGTTCTTTCAGTGAACATTTTAACCGAGTTTGGGAACATCACGATCTAAGCGTCTAAAACAGAATACTCATCAGTACGACTCGATTTATTTTTGCAAATGGCTGTATGGGCTATGTTTACTGTCTGCACGTTCACAACCGACCAATTTTGTAATTCCCTCAGCTTTCCTGGACAGAAATCAAACTTATGCTCTAAAATGTAAAGACAACAATCTCGGATTTACAAAACTGAAATTAATTATGTTATGAATAGGTTTCTTGAATCATTTGTATAAGAAAAAAATCAGCGATATTCCATTGTATTTTTTAGAAATTCTGTGAAGTGAATGTTATAAATAAATAAGAAATTGAATTATGTGAAGTGAATGTTATAAATAAATAAGAAATTGAATTATGTGAAGTGAATGTTATAAATAAATAAGAAATTGAATTATGTGTGGGATCGTTCTATATATAGAAATTGAAATTAAAAACGGAATCGATTCACAATTGATGTTTTCCACATGTCGGTAGCTGTATTGATAAATATAAAAGAGTAGCGAGTAACTTAGATTATTTTATACGGTATTTTGCAAATTTGTTTGCTACTATTGAAAAGATTTTGGTTTGAACGAAATGACGACTGTGGCTTGATTATTGTAAATGAGGTTGTCGCACAAAATGGACAAGAGGATCTTATGTTTAATATTTTATTGAAATACTGAATGGAAATCATTCCCTTAAGAGTCTTTGCCGCTCTTGATCAGTCCAATCATTCATAGATTTCCTCTAACTTCGTTCTACCATGCATGTTTGTTTTTCGATCAATTGGATGGGCTATGCCATCTTTTTGTTTATGTCATAAATATGCCAGCGATAATTAATGAAAATCTTTTATTTTTTTATTTTTTCGAAGTGCGATATCTAAAAAAAATGTTTATGCTATGTTAGTAGATCACTTATGAAACCAAAATTTAGTTCTCCACAGTACGAGATAGATGAGAAATGAAGTATCACGATGAAATGTGCATACAGAACGAGATGGATTTTGCAGTGTAAATAAACCAACATGAGATGATGGTTTGTTTTGGGTTTTATGGTACAAGAACCATATTTGAACATGCTGTTTCAAACACAAGACAGGCAATGTCAAGCTTATATAGTCGTGGGAAAAAAATAATTCCTTTTTATTTCGAGCACTATTCATAGTAGAACAAATTCATAGATATCACTCAATAGGGAATAAAGATATCTAAAAATACAAATGCAAAACAAGCGCATACATTATGGTCTTCTAATCAAATCTTGAATAAACAGCTTTATTTGCAATGGTAACACCATGTTTTGATGTCATAATCAGAATCGACCATGTCAAATGTGCCTAAATAGGAAATTTCATGAATTTACTATCATTATGTTTGGAGACATTTAATGTTAATGCCATTGTTCATTTCAGGGATCCATCTCCAATTTAAAAAGTTGCTATTCTTTGATTCAGTTTATTTGTTGTTAATGTAGAACCGTTAATTTCCTGCTTGACTAAAAGAAACCCATAATGAAGCTGAAAAGAAAGGTTCTTTCTTAATACAATCATATTGTAATTCCAAATATTTAGAGATTTGCTGTTATTTAATATCGTCAGTTTCATTTAAAATTTGGTCTTCATAGCTTACAATAAAAAATAGATCAAAAATACAACATACGAAATTGATACCGATCAAAGAAAAATTGAGCAAATAATATTTCTGTATGTTGATCAACTAACAAGAGTTTCCATTTCGTTCAGCACGCTCTGCACTTTTAACAGACTTTTTTCAATATATACTTGTTTATCTGGGTCCTTAACTTGAAATTGTGTGTCTCGTGTTTGACGAAGTTTGGTGAAACATGGGACTTGTGCCATTAAAACCCTACCAACTAACCAAACATTTCGTTTCGTTCCCCGGGATAATAGGTATTTCATTTTAAAATGAAGAAAAATCATGGATATAAAAAAGCGGACTACGTGAATTTCTGAGTTGACGAAATAAATTGAACCTAGAAGATCTTAAAAATCTCAACGATACCCTAAAAATTTCTCCAATAATCGATTAATTCGACAATTTCTAGATTTAGAATGATGTTACTTTTCTCAAATCCTCCAATTCTGACATAGAACGGACTAATAAGGGTAAGATTATACCCATCCCACGTATTAAGGAGCCAATTAGGGTCCATGTAAGACTGTCATTAAGGATACCAACCTCCTGCTAGATATGAACACTGTGAGAAAATTGTCAACCTGCGATCCGCAAGCTGTCTCATTTTCGTTTTAACGACCGTGTGAGAAAAGATGGGGGTCCTTCTTATATCAGTAGTAACTTCAGCTAGTAGGAGTGTCTAAAATAAGACTAATTCAGACATAGATAACAAATTTAAGGTAATGAGTACACCGAATCTCCTCATGTATCTATAAACTTCTCGTACACTGCTATTTGGACTTATCATTACGAATTAGAAAGAGCAGAAGATTTGTTATTAAGCTTTAAAGATATGACGATCAGATTTGCACAAATAAAGAATAGTAACTTAAATATAAAAAAACACTGCTATTGTCCACTAAAAGTTAGCTTCAAGCTTTCTGAATGTTCAACACCAACAATCCGTAAGTGAATAGCGATCCGAATACCGAAAGAATGAAACCTGGCGTCAGTTCTAAAACTCCACAAGCTGTAATTTTAGGAAACGTTTCTTCTTTCATCGATTTCACCAACATTAACATCCTGCGATCTACATCCGCTGCAGACATCAACGTATCCTGCAAAGACTTCAGAATTATTCGCGAATTCTCAAGCTGTCTAGATATTCTTGATGCACAAAGAGTTTCTGCAACCAAACTGAGCAGCACCAAAGTCATCGCCGGCATGCACTCCCAGAGAAGAGCTGTCTCCAATTCAGCTTCTTTTACGAATGCCGCCAGTGTCACATACATGATAATCATCTGATTGCAAATCAATAGGAAGCATACTGTGGATAGTGCATCGTCAAGATTGTGTGCCAATTTATATAGTGTCTTGTGCATGCGCATTTGACTAAGTATCAGATCCATTGATGGTCCGTGGTATTTAATCTGATGGATTCTTAAGGTGAAGTTGGCCACGAAGTCGCTGTACTTGTAATAGAGAACACTACACACGACCGAAATGAGAGTAGGGAAAGTAAATTGAGTGGCGAATATTGTTTGAGATGATGTGATTTGTACCAGAAAAGTGGTGAATGTTGAACTCTTTAATGGGAGAAACAAGCTGTAAAGAAGATAAGTGCTGGAGCCAGTGTCAGACGAGTAGAGCGCGCAGAATACTGCACAAAATGATGGAAACAGCATCGCTGTTACAATGGCAAAGTTGATAATGATTCTTTTTCGTGTTTTTTGCTCCTGCGACTCGTTTTTCCAAAGAACTTCTATCCTGTAAAACTGCATCACGATGTTTTTGATGGAGCTTCTCTTCTTGTTCAAAGTGTACCACAGACCTAAAGTCAATGCACTGATAGACATAAAAGGGAATGCAATTAACCCGTTTACAGAATAGTTAAAGAAGACGATGAAAGCTGCATACATTACATAAAGCTGGGCAACATGAAAAACAAAAGGAATTATTTTCCTTCTAAGTTTCTGTAGCTTGCTTTCATTAACTCTGTTGTGGAAAATATCAATGCCACAAACAGCCAAAACATTCCACAGAATACCATATCCACAGAACTTCTTATTATTTTCAGTCTTTTTGGTGAAGAAGGTAACTGATTGCTTAGACATCTTCATTTCAGCTTGTAAATTAGAGTGGTAAGTGTTCGTTGAGTTTTTGGGTTATGCGCACCATCTGCATTTGCACAAATTTCCAATTGAGAAATTTTAGAATGCTTTCCTTGTTTGTTGGAAAATAATTGAAAGCACTTACATTTTAAAAATAAAAAAAACTTTACTTTTATAAAATTTAAATTGGTTTCGTTATGAATAGATTTATTGAAGCATTTTCCAAAATAAATATAATTCCATTGTGTGTTTTCTATGAAATTACTGAAAGAGATCTAATCAATATGAAATGATACCATGCATGCAATATTACTCCCGAAACGGAAATTGAACATGAAATCGATTCACTACCTGTTTACTGCAGCTTTCTGCTTCTTTTATAATTATAAAAATGTAGCGAGTAACTATCGAATGTAGTACATCAGCAAAAGCATATTTCGTTGCTAGTAGACATGAATAAAATGTTTTTATTTGAATAAATCTCTGACAGTTGTGACCTGTACATTGTAAATTACGACGTCACACTAAATGGACTGGTGACTTATTTTCTCCATATTGCTCCTTCCTCAGAGACTTGAACATAATATCGAGTGTTTAGCCTTAGACCTTAAGTTATATGACTTCATCAGAACACAGCTCGACCGAATTTATACAAATACAAATATTGACGACCAGCTACAGGCTCAAGCCCAACAAGGCTGGTCCTTTGTTTATGAATTCTCCAATTTCCACTGACTGTCCAATTGTGTCTTAAATTCGTACACTCCCTTTGAATTAACTATATTTTCTGTCAACGCGTTCCAACTGTCTATTACCCTATTAAAGTAGTAGTTTTTCCTTAAATTCATTCCTTATTCAATTTATACCCATGACCCCTTGTTCTGTTATCCCTATTGAAATTAAATCCCTCTGTGTCCCCTTGTTTTACAAACTTGAAAAGCTGAATCAAATCCCCCCTCCTTCTTCTTCTTTCCAGTGTATACATGTTTAGCTTACTTAAACGTTCATTATAGTCGAAATTTGCTAGCCCCTTTATTATTTTTGTAGCTCTGTGCTGAACCCTTTCAATTGATTCTATGTCCTTTCTCATATATGGAGCCCAGAATTGTACAGCATATTCTAGATGTGGTCTTACTAAACCCTTATATAACGGCAAGATTATATTCTTATCCCTTGAAGTTACAGTCTTTTTAATATACCCCAGTAACCTATTAGCCTTTTTACCCGCAGCTGAACATTGATGACCCATTTTAAAATCCCTGTGAATTATCACCCCAAGATCCTTGACTGTTTCTCCTTCCTTTACCTTTACTCCCTGCAGCCTGTACTCGGCTCCACTGTTCCTGTAACCCATATGCAGAACTTGACATTTCCCTACGTTAAATGACATACCCCATTTTACAGCCCATTCGGATATCTTATCAAAATCCCCTTGTAAATTTTCTATCTGTAACTTGGTATCCACTGTCCCCCATATTTTAAAGTCATCTGCAAATATACTGATTCTATTCCTGATCCCCTGACCTATATCATCTATGAAAATTATAAATAAAATTGGTCCCAAAACTGATCCCTGAGGCACCCCACTTATAACTTCTGTCCACTGAGAATAATTTCCTTTTACCTGCACTCTCTGCTTTCTACCCAATAACCAAATCTTTATCCATATTAATGTTTTTCCCTGAATCCCCAGCCTTTCCAATTTAAACAGTAATGCCTCATGAGGTACTTTATCAAAAGCCTTTTGAAAATCTATGTACATGATATCCACACTGCTCTTATTATCCAGCTCCTCAGTAATTTTTTCGTAGAACTTCAAAAGGTTTGTAGAGCAGGATCTGCCATTCCTGAACCCATACTGATTCTCTGATAACAGTCCCCCCTCCTCCAAGTATAACATTATATGCTTTTTTAACAGAGATTCAAATATTTTGCAAATTACTGATGTTAGACTTACTGGTCTATAGTTGCCCGGATCACTTTGTATTCCCTTTTTGAAAATTGGAGTTTTGTTGGCCAACTTCCAATCCATTGGTACCCAACCTGTGCTATATGTTGAATTAAATATCGTGTGAATTACTTCCCCCAGTTCTTCCGCGCATTCCACTAGTACTCTCGGATAAATATCGTCTGGTCCTGGTGCTTTAGATGGCTTAATTCTTTTCAACTGATGTACTATTTCTTCCCTGGTGAATTTGCATTCTTTAATTATACCCCTTGCAAAGGCTCCATCCTTGGGATCCTTTTTTAAATTATAGTTACCATTGAAAACCCCCAGAAAAAAGACATTTAACACGTTTGCCATTCCCACCTCGTCTTGAATTAATTCACCTCCCTTCCCTTCCAACGGGCCCAGTGTAGTACTAAATTTATTTTTACCACTTGCATATGCAAAAAATTCTTTTGGGTTTATATTTATTTCCCTTGCTAATTTTTCCTCCAAGGACACCTTTTGCTTCCGACTAATATTTTTAAACTCCTTTCTGGCTTTCTGATATGCCTCCTTGTCTCTGTCGTTACCAGTGCTTTTATATACCCTGTATGTTCTTTGTTTTAATTTTAAAACTTTGTGTGTTTCCCCTGAAAACCACATAGGGAGCAATTTTCTAGATTTTCCTTTTTTCCTGAACGTTACGTGTTTTTTTAACACCCTGTCTAACTTATTCTTGAATTCCTCCCATTGTTCAGAATGATGCAGTGCTAATAATCCCCCTCTGAATGTTTCCTTTAACTCTTCCCTTATCTTATGAAAATTTACCTTTCTGAAATTTGGAATTATCCTACTATTGATTGTGTATGGTGACTGAAAATTTATACTTAATCTGATACTTCTATGATCACTTTCTCCCAGTGGCTCACCTATAACCAAATCCTGCACCCTATCCTCATCATTGCTGAAAATCAAATCCAATATTGCATTGTCCCTAGTATCCTCATACACCATCTGGTACAAAAAATAATCCTGTATCACTTCCAATAATTCTGCCCCTTTCCCATTTGTAGCTAGATTGTTTGTCCAGTCAATATTTGGATAGTTATAGTCCCCCATTAAAATTAATTCTCCTTTTTGACATGCTTCGTTTATCAGATTGCACATGCCCTTTTCCTGCTCTTCACTACAAACAGGATCTATATATATTGCCCAGAATTAGTCCTTTGCCTTTGTCTGTATTCAGTTTCACCCAGACTGATTCTATCCCCTCAGTTTTACTATTTAACTTTATTTCCGTACAGTTTAAGAATTCTCTCACATAAATCAAAACCCCACCCCCTTTCCTATTCACTCTGTCCTCCCTAAACATTGTGAATCCACTTAATTCTAAAATTTGTGCATCTTCACTGCTTGCCCAACTTTCAGTAATCCCAATGATATCTATATCCTCTGCTTGTGCAATTCCCTTGAGCTCATCCATTTTATTTCTCACACTGCGAGCATTACAATAAAATACTTTTAGCTTATTTTTTACCCTTATATTGCACTTTCCCGTTGTATTATTTGTCTTGGTATTGTTTTTCTCCCTTACATTGCACTTTCCCTTTGTATTGTTTGTCTCCAGCAATTTAGACTCTGTTAGTTTTCCTAAGCAATTACTGTGTACTGTCAACCCTCTATGTCCTTCCCATCCCTGCTTGTATACTAGTTTTTTGACTCCAGAATGTTCAAAACCCGCTTGCCAACCTTCCTATTACCTATCAAGCTTAAATGCAAATTGTCCCTGCTTATCGAATCCCTCCTACACTCCTTCCAAACATCTAAAAATTTAACCTCCTCCCTCTCACACAAATCCCTTAACAACCCGTTCATCTTATTGGCCCTTTGATTTATGTGAGCCTAAAGAATGTTTTTCGAGTCACCTAGGTGCCTAAATTTTGGTTTTGGAATAGATAAGATCACAACTTTTATCACTTTTTTTTTAAAAGTAGGTACACTATCCCTTAACACCAGTAGCGCATTTTCGTGATTTCTGATCGATCAACTAAAGTTAGGCACTCTCAGTCTCAAGCAGAAGTTGACCCCCTGGGCTGTATCGCTCTGGTTGCGTCTATATTATCTATCGAAATTGTGAAGTTCCCCGTAACCTCACCGGGTTTGAAACGGGTCGATGGACATAGAATCGAAGTTGGGCGTAACCCCAAAGTTTTCGACACCTGGATACCCTCCCGCGAACGGATTAGTGGAAAGGTTTATAGGGACCATGAAAAATATGCTTCATCATGCTATTAGTGATCAAGGAAGAGAGTGGGATAAATTACTACCCTATTTATTATGGGCGTATAGAGAAGCGCCAAGTTCCACTACGGGTGTACCACCGTTCATGTTAATGTACGGTCGTTTACCGGAAGGCCCGTTGGCGATTTTAAAATCCAGTTGGGTGGAAGAAGCCGTGATACCTCAAGGAGTGGGGGAATCAGTCTCAGAATATCTCAGGTCACTCAGAGATAGGCTAAAATCGGCTCAGGAATTCGCTACGACACAGGCTGAAGTACAACAGGCACGGTACGTCCATCACAACAATTTAAGGTCCTCCAATCGACAGTTCGGACTGGGTGATGAAGTAGTTGTCCTGGTTCCCGACAGTACAAACAAGCTTTGTTCGAGATGGATGGGGCCAGGAGAAATAGTGGAAGTCAAATCACCCCACTCGTATATAGTGAAGTTGTCAGATGGTAGTTCCCGTCATTTGCATCAAAATAAGATACGCAAGTACGTACAACCCATCGGGGCAATGGGAGTAATATATGAGTCAGACGAAGAATTCGGAGAAGTCCTGCACGGGCCTATTGACAAACCAATAAACGGCAGACAAGATATCGAGACGTTCGGTAAGAGCAAGGGACTTGATCACTTACGAGGACATCAGAAACGAGAATTGTGTTCTTTGTTGAAGGGGTTTGGCTCTCTATTCAATGGAGAGATGAGGAAAGCCAATGTAGGGTCCCACACAATTCGACTGAAACCGGGCGTAGAACGGAAACAACCGCACATTTATAGGATACCCGAGTCAATTAAACCGCAGGTCGAGAAGCAGATTGAGGAGTTGATAATGAGGGAGCTCATTGAACCGTCTACAGCGGAGATTGCCTACCCCATAGTCTGTGTGGCAAAAAAGGATGGTACTGTACGGTTGTGTTGCGACTATCGAGGTCTCAATGCGGAGAGTCAGATTATAGCGTTCCCAATGCAAAATTCGGATGAATTAAGATTCAAGGCAGGACGTGCAAAATTCCTAACTACGCTCGACCTTTTAAAGGGATATTGGGAGATTCCGATGGAGGAGAGTTCGAAAGAACTAACTAGTTTTGTGTCACCCAAAGGGCAATACCAATGGAGGGTCATGCCATTTGGACTCTCAGGAGCCGCAGCCACTTTCCAAAGGGTTATGAACCAAGCGTTGAGGGCACACTCAGATTACGCAGAGAGCTTTATAGATGATATAATCATTTATTCTCAGACATGGGAGGACCACTTGACTCATCTAAAAGCAGTACTCCAAACCCTAAGGTCTTTGAACTTCGCGGCTAATTTGGAAAAGTGTTCCTTCGCAAAGGCAGAAGTAAGGTATTTGGGCCACGTGGTGGGTTCTGGGAAACATGGTCCAGATCCTGGGAAAATAGCGACAATACAGCAGTTGAACTTGCCTAAAACAAAAAAGGCACTACGGTCAGTGTTAGGGCTCATGAACTACTACAGGGAGTATGTGCCACGCTATGCGGAAATAGCGAAACCCCTAACAGAGTTAACGAAGAAACCAGTCCCCAATGATATCCCATGGACCGATGACGCCGACAACGCGTTTAAGAAACTTAAAGAGGCTTTGTGTAAAGCGGTATATCTGTCTACACCGGATATTAATAAGCCGTTTGAAATCCACACAGATGCCTCAGCAACGGGTATAGGAGCCTGTCTGGTCCAGGGAGATGAGAAAGGCTACCCAAGACCAATAACATTCGCAAGCCAAAAGCTCACACCTGCGAAAATGAAATGGAGCGCAATTGAAAGAGAGGCTTACGCGGTAATTTGGGCTTTGGGAAAATTTGACACTTGGACGTATGGTCAGAGTATACTGTTGCACACTGACCATAATCCATTGAAATATTTAACGGAAGGTGTACCCAAAAACGCCAGACTTCAGAGGTGGGCATTGGCTTTACCTCGGTACAACGTATCGATAGCTCATAAGCCAGGTATTTTAAATGCCGATGCTGATGCTTTATCGAGAATGTATGAAGAACAATGCTAGTGATTTTATGATCACTAAAGATATGTTGTACTGTGTCAATGGATCCCATAATATAGCAATTTATTGGGTTTGTTTACACGAAACAACTGTATTTAAGAATATGTTTTGGATTGCTAGTATTCTTTAATTAAACGGGTTAACATTTTGGTATTTTGAGTAAACTGTTTTGTTATCATAAGTGCAAAGATAGCATAGAAGTTATAATTACAGTTGTAAAATTTAAGTTTGTGAGCTCACGCATGAGAGACTCATTTCAGGCATACTTGCCGACTTGGGGACACAAACATCAATACACCTTTTTGGGTATCTGGATTTGGAATGATGACGTTGCCCGAGGAGAGGGGTATTCGTCATTGTATTTTTTTTGTTATGGTTTCAATTTCGGGACCAAGTGGCCCCGTAATTATAAACCGGAGGGGAGGTGTGAAGTTCCCCGTAACCTCACCGGGTTTGAAACGGGTCGATGGACATAGAATCGAACTCCACGGGGGTCCCCCTCGGGTTTTTGGGAAAAGGAACCCGTTTGGGGAGGGTTGAAAAGAGAAGGAACTTGCACGAAGACCAGCGAGGAAGCAGGACGTTTTGTTTTGCGCTGGAGATCGAAGGGTATTATTCCCGACCATGTATTATACCTGTAAATACTATAGTCAAGAAATTTGTAAATAAATAAGTGAAATATGCTCATGGACTAGTGTTACTGTTTGGAGGACGACAAGGCAGAGGATTAGGAAATCAGCCTAAGGAAGAACCGTCACAGAAATATTTTTAAAGTTTTGTACAACTGAATCTTAAGTCTCAGACCATTTAAATCTTTGTAAACTTTTTTACTTGTCCTCTTTTATGCAGCGCAATTCTAATAATTCTTACATTCGTCGCTGATTCTTTGAACGTGTTCCTTTCACGTCCGGGTCACCAATATATACCCTGACCATACGTCCTGAAAAAATCGGGACAGTCCCGATTTCAAGGGTTGCTTCCCATTTTCCCAAATGATGAAAAAAATGTTCCAAACTGTATAATTATATAATAATTGTCTCGAATAATGAAATGCTTGTCAACAACAGAATGGACAAGAGTTTTAGGATTTGAAAATAAATGAGACAAGTGTCTCTTATCTCAAGATGTTTGTGGAGTTTTTTCTTTCTCTGCTAGCTAATGCTTCAGTTGAGCGAGCGTTTTTGTTGATAATATTTTCGGAGTACTGAAATGTTTTCAATGTCAATCGAATGTGTTAAATTGATTTTAATTAATTAATGTGAACTGTTCTCAAAGGTGTGGGGATATGTATGAAAAAATTAAGAACAAGGCCTTGTTAAAAATCACTGGCCTCGTCAGAGAAGTATGACTGGAGTAAACGACCATCATCTTCCATAGACCATGACAACTTACAATAAAAAAGACAGTGACTAGATGAGGTAGTAGTGTTTTGGATATCTTTTTTATGTTTAGTTTCCTTTATTAACAACTCTATCCGGTTATTGTAATGTTTGTCTTTGAAACTTTCAAGAATAAGCAAATATCTTGAAATGTTAGTACTACTTCTAATTGGAGAGAATTTGATTTTTAGCAAATATATATTTTAATAATATGATAATATGTGACAGGCAAAGGTAGGGGACATAAACAGCGAATTGCCAGTGAACCGTATCAAGCAGTGACCAAGCTAGGGGAATGAGGGGGCAAAGATATCATCCCTCTTTCTTCATAATTTTACTTTTTAATCATAAAATTTTGGATTGTTTTGATATAGATTTTAGACGCTTAAAATGGCCTCAAAACACTTATAAAAGACCAGAATTTTCAAAAATTTTCAGATTAGAGCCCCCAAACCCTTTTTTACATTCCATTCCCCCGAACTGGGCCTCACTATCCATATATGTGCTATCAGAAATATGGTCACCGTAACATTATAGCAAGTTGTGTGAAAGACGGTGCAACTTAGTCCTACAGAAAATACTTCATGGCGGAGTTGGGTTACATTGCTGTAGATACTGGTGCAAGTAAATTTTTGTAGTTTGGAACAGTTAATTACAAACTCCACATTTTGACAGTTAACTTCAAACTTTCTTTATGTTCAACACCAACAATCCGTAAGTGAATAGCGATCCGAATACCGACAGTACGAAACCTGGCTTCAGTTCTACAACTCTACAAGCTGTTATTTTCGGAAAGGTTTCTTCTTTCATCGATTTCACCAACTTTAACTTCCTGTAATCTACATCCTCATCAGACATCAATATGTCCTGCAAAAACTTTAGGACAACACGCAACTTTTTAAGCTTTCTAGATATTCTTGATGCGCAAAGAGTTTCTACAACCACGCTGAGCGGCACCAAAGTCATGGCTGGCATACATTCCCAGACGATGGCCGTGTCCACTTCAGCTTCTGTCACGAATGTCGCCAGTGTCACGTACATAATGATCACCTGATTGCAAATCAGAAGGAAGCAGACTGGGGACAGCGTTTCTTCAAGTTCGTGGGCCACCTTGAACAGCATCTTGTGAACCTGCATTTGGCTGAGGAGAAGATCTAGTGAAGGTCTGGAACACTGAAACTGGTCAATCCGTTTGCATAGGTCACATACAAACTCGCTGTACTTGTAGTAAAGAACACTGCAAATTACCGAAGTTAGAGCCGGGAAAGCGAACTGTGTGAAGAGTATCGATTGCGATATTATGCATCGGGCGAGAATGGCTGTGAATGTTATATTCGGAAGCGGGATCAACATGCTGTAAAAACGATGGACACTAGAATCAGCGTTAGTCAGGAACAATGTACAGAATACAGCGCAAACTGATGGAAGCAGTACTGATAAAGTAACTGCGAAATTGATGATAATTTTATCACGTCTTATATTTTTAAGTGTACCGCTTCCCAGAAGATTTTTCAAACTTTGAAACTTTGTCACAAGGTTTGTGATGGCTTTTCTCTTTTTATTTAAGGTGTGCCATATGCCTAAAGTCAATGCACTGACGGATATAAATGGGAATGTAAGTAATACTTCTTCTGGGTTCCTAAGGTAGGCACTGAAAGATCCATATGTAATATAGAACTGGGTAACATGCAAAATAAGGGGAACTAATTGCAATCTCAATTTCCGTAGCTTGCTGTTAATAACATCATTATAGCAAACATCAATGCCACAAACTGCTAAAGTATTCCACAGAAAACCATAGTCATCGAACGGCTTTTTGTATAATTCAGTCCTTTCAACGAACACTTTAACCGAAGTTTTAGACATCACGATGTCAACGTGTGAAACGGAATACTTATCAGTAGCACTAGATCTATCGATCTATTGTTTCAAATCAAATGGCTGTAGGGGGCTAAGTTTACTGTCTGCAATTTCACTAGCGTTCAATTGACTAATTTCCCCAGTTTTCCTTATTTATGTGTGGACTATTTCTACAAAAATGAGAATTGGACACGGAATCGATTCACTATACATGTTTACTACACCTCTGTTGCTTAAATGACATATATGAGCGATCAGCGAGTAACTTTTACTTTATACGTTATTTTGGGAATTTATTTTTGCTGTCCTTGAATATTCATGCGTGAAAGGCTTTTGGATGAAACAAACTGACCATTTTTGACTGATCGTTGTAAATACGATCGTAGCACAAAATGGACAAGAGGTTCTTACTTTTGTAAATTGTTATTGTTATGGAAATAGTTACCTTAGAGTCTTTGCTGCCCTTGTTCAGTTCAATCATTTGTGGATTTCCACTGGCTTCTTTCTACCATGCGTGTTTGTCTTTTGATCAATCGGATATATCATGCTATCTTTTTGTTTACGTCATATATACGACAGCGATGATCAATGATGTTTTTTTTTTTTAATTATTGTTATTATTTTTTAAATATGATATTTAAAAAAATGTTATTCCTTACGGAAAGAACCAAAGTATAGTATTCCACCATCCGAGATAGGTGAGAAATGAAGTCTCATGATGTAAATAAAGAACGAGTGGGATTTTCAGTCTAAATAAACAACCAAGTGGGATGATAGTTTGTTATGGTCCAAGGGTCATATTTGGCAGTGCTGTTCCAGACAAAAGACAGGAAATGTCAAGAAATGTACAGTCATGGAAGAAACGAATTCTTTTTTTTCTAGCACTATTCATAGAGAAAATTCGTAAATATCACTGAAGAGGAAATAAATTACCGTAGAAATGTAAATGCAAAATAAGTGCATAAGGTACAGTCTTCCTATCACATTTTGCATAAATAGCACAATTTCCAGTCGTAACATCATGTTTTGCCGCCATAATCAGATTGTACATCGAAAATTAGTCTAAATATTAATTTCATGAAATTACTATCGTTATGTTCAGATACATTCAATTTTAACGCCATTATTCATTTCAGGGATCCATCTCCACATTAAAAGTCACTATTTGTTGATTTAAATTATTTGTTGTTAATGTAGAACTGTTCAGTTTATGCTTGACTAAAAGAAGTCCACAATGAAGCTTAAAAAAAAAGGTTCGTTCTTAACAATATCCTTTTCAAATTTCAAAAATTAGGAGATTTGCTGTTATTTAAGGGGGGGGGGGGGGTCTGAAACTCAAAATTCTAAAATCTTCAGTTCTAAAGTTATCTTCTAAGTCTGTAGGTATACATTGTATTTTGAAATTATAATAACTATTTCATATTTTAAAAACTTTAAAATTTTATTTATTGAAATTAAAAAATATCAAAGTTTTGACGTTGGGCAAAATTGATATATCGCAAAATATTTTGTAACAAATCACTTCATTTTTGCATTAAATAACTTCTAAGAGTTAAATAAGTTATTACTATAAATTGTCATCGTGATTTTTAATAAAACAATTAAAAATTTTTTTATATATATTTTGTTCAAAAACTTTATAAAACACATAGTATACAAAGTTCGAAAAATTATAGAAAAAAAATTAATATATATACACTCAATTGCTGAAATATATTTGGAAAGTAAATGTTAAAAATTTCGTTTATTTATGACAAGTAGTTCTTAAGTTATATCGGTTTTTACTAGCGAAATTCCATT
The DNA here is from genome assembly GCA_947359465.1 of Metellina segmentata. Taxonomy (NCBI): domain Eukaryota; kingdom Metazoa; phylum Arthropoda; class Arachnida; order Araneae; family Tetragnathidae; genus Metellina; species Metellina segmentata. Next base: position 73,204,737 of record OX375882.1, read on the forward strand.
CTACACAAAAGGAGAAAAATAGTGTTTAAAATTATGAAGGCTCATTGGATTTGCAGCTGTCAGGTTTATAAAAGTTGAATATTTCCGGTTCTACGTTTGGTAAAAACAATTTTGAGAAATTGAAACTCTGAAAAATTTGAGAAATTTTGACAAATTTTATTTAGAAAGATCTATATTATTTTTTAAGATAATAATAATAAAAAAATTTGACTTTTTTTTTCATATTTTGAGTTTTAGACCCCCTTAATATCGTCGGTTTCATTTAAAATTTGCTATTTCCGAACTGTTTTAAATGATGCTGTTTTAAATGGTATAATGTATTTGTGGTTTTTTTTAGTATGGTGAATATTAATTAAAAGAAATAAACGACTGTTATTTTTGCAACCGCAGAAATCGGAGTGTTATAAAACTAAAATCTAGTCAGATACAAAAAATGTATTCTTAGGATATTAATTAATGATTACTTTCTATTTCGTGCATAACTGTACTACGAACAACAAAAAAATAGATCAAAATAACAAAATTGATATCGAGCAACAACACAAAATAATAATGTTTCTGCACTTGATCAACGAACAAGAGTTTCTGTTCAGCACTTGATGCACTTTCCAAACACTTTTTTCAGTACATAATTTTTTGTCTGCGTCTTTACCGTGACATTGCGCGTCTTTTGTTTGACGAAGTTTGGTCAAGTATGGAACTCTAACACCATTAAAACCCAACCAACTAACCAAACATTTCGTTTCGTTCCCCGGGATAATAGGTATTTCGTTTTAAAATGCAGAAAAATCATGGATATAAAAAAGCAGACTACATGAATTTCTGAGTTGACGAAATAAATTGAACCAGAAAGATCTTAAAAATCTCAACAATACCCTAAAAATCTCTCCAATAATCGATTAATTCGACAATTTCTAGATTTAGAATGATGTTACTTTTCTCAAATCCCCTACTTCAGACTTAGGACGGACAAATATGGGTAAAATTATATCCATCCACCGTTTTAAGGAGCCAATTAGGATCCATGTAAGACTCTCATTAAGGATACCAAACTCCTGCTAGATATGAACACCGTGAGAAAATTGTCAACCTGAGGTGCGCAAGCTGTCCAATTTTCGTTTTAACGACCGTGTGAGAAAATATGGGGGCCTTTCCAACATCAGTGTTGACTTAAGATAGTAGGAGTGCCTAAAATAAGACTAATTCAGACATATATAACAAATTATAGGTAATGAGTACACAGAATCTTGCGCCATTAAAACCCAATCACATAACCAAGCATTTCGTTTTGTTCCCCGGGATAATAGATATTTCATTTTAAAATGACGAAAAATCACAGATAAAAAAAGCGGACTGCATGAATTTCTAAGTTAACAAAATGAGTTGAACTAGAAGGATCCTAAAAATCTCAATAATGCCCTAAAAATCTCATCAAAGACTTATTAGTTTGATGATTTCTACGTATAAAAAGTAGATACTTTTATCAATGAACTACTTCAGACATAGGACGAATGAATAGTGAAAAGATCCTATCCATCCCCCGAATCAAGACGCTTATTTAGGTCTATGCAAGGTTGTCATGAAGGACACCAAACTCCGTTTGATATGACCACCGTCAGAAAACTATCAACCTGTGGTCAGCAAGCTCTGTCCGTTCTTCGTTTACACTACCATGTAAGAAACGATTCTTACCTTTAACTTGCCGAGACCTTCACCAAAATTTGCTCGAGGGGGTGGTGACTTTACTACATTAGTGACTTCAACTTGTAGGAGTGCCTTCAGACATGGATAACAAATCTAAGGAAATGGGTACACTGAATATCACATGCATCTATAAACTTCTCGTACATTGCTATTTGGATTTGTCATTACGAATTAAAAAGAGAAAAATATCAGCAAATTTATTATTCATTTAAAGGTATCAAGGACAGATTTGCACAAATAAAGAATAGTAATGTAATTTAAAAAAAAAATCGTTACTATCGTCTTCTTACAGTTAGCGTCAAGATTTTTTAATGTTGAACAACAACAATCCGAGTGAATCCGGATATCGGCAGAATGAAACCTGGCGTCAGTTCTCTACACAACTACAACTTCTACAACTCCACAAGCTGTAATTTTAGGAAGCGTTTCTTCGTTAATCGATTTCATAAACTTCAGCATCTAGTATTCAACATCCTCTTCAGTCATCAATGTGTCCTGCAAGGACTTCAGGGTTACGCTTGACTCAAGCTCTCTACATAGTCTTGAGCGGCTCTAAAATCATCAATGGCATACACTTCTAGAGAAGGGTTGTCTCAAATTCAACTTCTATTACAACTTTCACCATTGCCACGTATGTCATGATCACTTGATTGCAAAGTAATAGGAAGCAGACCGTGGATTATGCATAGTCATGTTTGTGTACCAACTTATAGAGTGTCTTGCGCATACGCATTTGACTGAGGATCAGAACTATTGATCGTCCGTGGTATTGAATCTGATCTATTGTTAAGGAGACGTCGCTGTACTTGTAATGCAGAACACTGCGCAAGACCGAAATTATAGAAGGGGAAGTGAACTGGAGGAGCTACACTCTACGTTTATGAGCGATGGCAACGGCCTTGGCGATTTTTTTGGCGCACTTCTAAAGTCGCCAAGGGAATAATTATTTCTTAACTCTTTTTCTGTCAGAAATTTTTTTCTTTTTACAACACACTTAAAAAAATTTCAGAACGTTTTAAAAAGTATATTTTTTAAAAACTTTCACAAAAAGTAGTAAGTTTAAGCACATATCAAAACACATTTGTGAACCAGCAGAGAAACTAAGCTACCAATGTTGGGTAAGAATACCCTGAAACTTATCAATTACACTAAATACAGTGAACATGTTGAAAAAGAAAAATATTTACAAAATAAAAAAAAAGCAAGGAATAATACAACCTGATAAAGTCAGAATTCTGTCGTAAAAAATAATGAAAACGAAAATGGTCAAAAATACAAAACTCTTAATCCCCTTTCGTGAAAACTATTATAATAAAATAAGAATTCCACAACTGTCAAAATACAAATAAATGGACCAATGGTATCACAGAAAACGATTTAAAAGGACCAATGCAATCAAAGGATATTTTAAAAACGAAGTAACCAATGTGAGGAAAGAAAAAAATTTCAAACGAATCAATGAAATAAAACGGTTTTAACGGATTTGGGAAAAACTTTCTAAAATATTCAAAATGAAAATTTAAAGTTTCCGTTTGCTGAGGTTGCCATGAAAACCACAATGACCGTAAAGAAAGATGAGTTGCCTTAATTTATCGAAACTCGCTACTAGAAGTGCGTAAAAAAAAATAGGCAAGCCGTTGCCATCACTATTAAAACGTTTAGTGTAGCTGTACCAGTGAACTGAGTGGTGAATGTTGTCTGAGAAAGGATTTTGAAAAATTCGAGTCCTATGAGGTCTAAAGCTGATCTAAGGCCTAAGACAAACGCAGTTTGAAATCACCATAGAAATAACACTGAGTAAAAAACGATTGCTGTACGCATCTCAGATTGCTTTACCAGTGTTGATCGAAAAACAATTGTTTTAAAACAAATTAAATTATAATGTCCATGTTGGAACTAATTTTTTACTTCTTCCCATAATGGAAATAATATTTATAAACATTTGATTGATGAAGAAAGAATATTTAGAACATTTAATTTTACATTTACTTAAATTTATTAACGGAACAAGAAAAGCCCAAACAATAAACGTAAACATTGAGTATAAAACGATTGGTGTATGAAGCTCGTATTGATTTACCAGTGTTGGTAAATCAATCGAAAATAATTTTTTTAAACAGTTAAATTTTAAAATTTATATTTGAACTGACTTTTTATTACTTCCTATGATGTAACTAATTTATAAATATTTTACTGATGAAGAAAGAATATTTAGACGAGTTAATTTTACATTTACTTAAATTTTGTAGTGAAGCACGAAAAACCCAAACGATAAACTCATTGATCTTAAAAGCGTAATTTTGCTACACTGTATCTGGCAACCACAGAATTAATGTTTAATTTTTTAATATTTGATTTATAGTTATTTTTTTAGGTATATATATATATATATATATATATATATATATATATATATATATTTCTCTCATGTGACACACAAAAAAGACGTTATTTGTTATCGCGTTTTGGCAACACTGTAAGATTGTTTGTTTACCACGAAGCCTCGCGCCACAATTGAATTTATAGCGTTATCGGATAAAACTTTATTGAAAAAAAATTAATATTAGTCGAGCTGTTGCAGCTTACAAACTACACGCTGGATATTCGATTTCAAAAGCAGCGCTCACATCTCGAGTCAAAATTTGCTCAAAGTTTACATTTTAATTCCAAAACTTTCGAGTTCTAATTATAGAGGTACTGTATAATTTTTCTGTAAGAAAACAAATTTATGTTTGAAATATATTTTTGTGGGCGGGCCGCCTAGTTTGAGTAGACAACGAGATGGTTGCGGTCATATTTGAGGACTCCCAAGTATTACAAATATGTACTCTTTTTTGCTTATAAATTATTATTGTCTTTATCAATATTGTTCAAGTTTTTTGACAAATTATTCTACTTCAGAGTATATTCAGGAAGTCGAAATTATATATATATATATATATATTTCAGAATTATGCATTTTTTGCAAGGATCGGAATTTTTTTTCTGTTTGTATATATGTGTTCCGGTATATTACCTATTACAGAAATATTATTTAGAAGATAGATTTTAATTTTTTCATATTTCTGCCTTTTTTAAGGACTGGAATTTTGTTTCTGTTTGCATTTCTATGATCCGGTATATTACCTATTCCCGAAATATTATTTAGGAGTTAGATTTTATTTACTTATATCCTGCAAAATATCTCTAGACATGGGTACTTTCGTGGTGGTATGTGTATATTTCCACCAACTTTCTTAAATCTTTGATTGAATACGTAATAATGTGTAGATAATAAAAATAAATAAAAGATACAAATCAAAATATTTTTAAAGTGTGTAATGTGTTATTTTAAAATGACAAGTAAACTTTTAAAAATAACTTTAAATTAAGATGGGTTATATTAAATTAAAACGAGTAGTCATACGTTGTAGTTCAAATATATTTCAAAATTTTAATACAGCTTTTCCTTGAAAGACGATTAAATTAAATTAAATTTCATTTGTTTTTCGTGTTTCACGGGTGTTATTGAAAGCTGTATTCCATAGTCAATTAACTACATCTATCATTCTAAATAGGTACGTGCTTTCCATTTTGAAACCAAATTTCTGATCTTAAAAAGTAAAACAAGGGTTCAATTTAAAACTCTATGTCTGTTGGAGAAAAGGGTATTTTTAACAAGACTTTGTTGATCTTGGAATAATATCACACTAAGTAATTTTGAAAAATTGAAATTTTATGTCTTATGAGACAGAAAATCGAGGTTGCTTACTCTATTTATTGAAGCTGTTCTTATGCAACTTAGATACATGGGAATCGCTCGTTGGCAACAGTGATTCCACATGCCACTGAATGGAATTTTCAGGAAAAAGTACGGTTGCTTCAAACTAAATTAGTTACGAATTCCTTAAATTTTTATCCCCCTTGGACAAATAGAATGCGGGTTAATATCCACATTCATATCCACAGGGTTCTAAAATATAAGTGTACCAAATGTGTGGATTCGTCAACGGTGTAGATATGTATAGACAACAGAGAAAAAAAGGCTACTATGCTTTATATATCTAACAGATGGCGGATGGCCTTTACTTCATCAGTGACTTCAACTAGTAAGAGTGCCTCAACTAGGAAGATTACTTCCTACATGGATACAAATTTAAGAAAATGATTACACTGAATATCCACATATATCTACAAACTTCTCGTACACTGCTATTTGGATTTATCATTACGGATTAAAAAGAGCAAATGAGCAGCAGATTTATTATTAAACTTTAAATGGTATCATGGACAGATTTGCACAAATAAAGAATAGTAACGTAAGTAAAAAAAAATACCCGCTCCTATCGTCTTCTTACAGTTAGCTTCCAGATTTTTTAATGTTTAACACCAACAATCCGTAAGTGAATAGTAATCCGATTATCAACAGAATGAAAACTGGCGTCAATGCTACAACTCCACAAGCTGTAATTTTAGGAAACGTTTCTTCTTTAATCGATTTCATCAACTTCAGAATCTAGTGATCTACATCCTCTTCAGATATCAATGTGTCCTGCAAAGAATTCAAGGTTACGTTGACTTCTCAAGCTCTCTAGATATTTTTGACGCGCAAAGAGTTTCTGAAACCAAGCAGAGCGGCTCTAAAATCATCAATGGCATACACTTCTAGAGAAGGGTTGTCTCAAATTAATCTTCTATTACGAATGTCGAGAGTGTCACGTATGTCATAATCACCTGATTGCAAAGTAATAGGAAACAGACCGTAGATAGTGCATCGTCAAGATTGTGTACCAACTTGCATAGTGTATTATACGCATTTGACTGAGGATTATATCTATTGATAGTCCATGGTATTGAATAGGATCTATTGATCGTCCGTGATATTGAATCTGATGTATTGTTAAGGTGAAGTTGGCCACGAAGTCGCTGTACTTGTAATAGAGAACAGTGCACACGACCGAAATGAGAGAAGGGAAAGTGAATTGAGTGGCGAATATTGTTTGAGATGATGTGGTTTGTACCAAGAAAGTGGTGAATGTTGAATTCTTGAATGGGAGGAACAAGCTGTAAAGAAGATAAGTGCTGGAACCAGTGTCATACAGGTAGAGCGCGCAGAATACTGCAAAAGTTGATGGAAACGGTATTGCTGCTGCAATGGCAAAGTTGATGATGTTTCTTTTTAGTGTTTTTCTTTACAGTAACTCATTTTTCAAAAGAACGTCCATCCTGTAAAACTGCATCACAATGTTTTAATGGAGCTTCTTTTCTTCTTCAAAGTTTCATGAAGAATGAAAGGAAATATTTTCATCCTCCGTTTTCATTAATTTCGTTGTGGAATACACCAATGCGACAAACAGCCAAAACATTCCATAGAAAATTATACCCATAGAACTTCTTGTTCATGTCAGTTTTTATAATGAGCAAGGTAACCGAGTTTAAAGACTTCATTTCAGCTTGTAAATTGCAGTGATAAGTTTTTATTTAGTGCTTCGGCTATGTTTACTGTCACACTTTTGCACATGTCTCCAATTAAAAAATTTTACATTGCTTTCCTTGTTGGAGAATAATCAAAATTACTTTCGTTTTGAAAATGTTTAACATTTATTTTTATGAAATTAAAATTGGTTTTGTCATGATTAGATTTATTGAAGATTTTTTTAAAGATAGCCTTGAAGAGGTTTTTGTATCAGAGGTTACTCACTACAGGGTGGTTTTAGATGAGAACGTAAACCAGCAGGTAGATTGATTGCGTAGATCAAGGGAAGAGAGTGTTTAGGGTACATTTTGGTGATCTTAGGGGAACCACTGCTCATGATAAACACGTCTAACCAATAAAATGTAGATTTGAGTACCAAGTTAAGTTGGAAAAGAAACCTATTTTCTAAAGATCGTTTGTACTAATGACAGAATATTATACGGTATATTTAATCTAATAATTAGTATGCGAAATTACTTCTTGAAAGAAGATAGTGACATTGTTAATTATCAGAAGAAATCTCTTCGAATATAATTTTCTGGACTAGGGTATCAAATTAAAAGATATCTAATATTTAAATTTTCTGTTGAGAAGCAAGTATATACATCGTAATTTGTTATAGCACCAAGAAACTACAGTTCAAACTACCCTTCAAACATTTTGCTTAAATAAACACTTCATACCACGTATGATACAATAGTTGATCGCCTTTTATGTAGCTGAGTAAGCAAAAAAACAAATTAAAGTAATGGATATACACACAAAAAAAAGTTCGACTAGCACATGACATAAAAATACACCCTAAAAGGAACTGACCTGTGCTGCCCCGACTCGCAGCTTCCTAATAAAGTGTGCAAACCCACAGAGCCATGGAGGCATTTATCATGGTAAGAAACGATACTTATAACGTACATCACACTAACACCAGCACTTTTCAATCATGAATAACTTGTATGAGCACAGATTTATGGCAATGAATTTATGGAATGTCCACATCTCATGAACTACTGTTTAGATTTATAAACATAAACAGATTTATTTTTACACTAGATTGTATATCCGTATTTAAAGAAAATATCAGTATTTAATTATGGTAAAAATATAAATTACGCTTATATTCAGATACCGTAATTATTCTTTCCGTTCATTAACGACTTTTTATAGTGCGGTTGAAGCAAGTTGTGTGAAAGACAGCGGAATTTAATACCGCAGAAAATATTTCATAACGGTAATGGTAATTTTAGTTAACGTCGTACTAGAGCAACACAACGGGTTACATTTTATAACGGAATTGAGTTACATTGCTATAGATACTGTTGCAAGAGTGGTTTGGGCTTGTAGACGTGCCATTGGTAATAATTGGGGTCTAACACCGAAAATGGTGCATTGGATATATACCGGGATTATTGTTCCAATGATATCCTATGGCGCCATCGCTTGGTGGAATAGAACCCGTAATGGAGACAGTGAAAAAAGAACTCACTAGTCTACAAAGAATGGCAACCATTGCAATTACTAGTGCAATGCGAACCACTCCCTCACAGAGTCTAGAACTGCTTCTGGGGCTTCTACCACTGCATAAACAAGTGGAACTAGAGGCAATTTCATGCTCACAACGCCTCAAACTCAAGGGACTATGGAAGTCATCTTATGAAATGCCTGCCTTCAAAAATGTCGATCCGCAGGTGAAGGAACATCCCTATCTATTAATGAGATCTGACTGGATGTTAAAGCAATTTTGCTTTAAAGCCAAATATAATATCATCTTTCCAACCAGAGAAGAATGGAGATTCGTCTCCAGACTGATAGGAAGGGGGGGATGAAATTTGGTACACAGATGGTTCAAAAACATCTCATGGCACTGGGTCAGGTGCCTTCTGTCCTAATCGAAAAATAAGGCTATCTTTCTCTTTGGGTAAGCTGGCCACTGTATATCAGGCTGAGGTTCTGGCAATCTCTGCTTGTACTTACAACTGCCTCAATAGAGGTGTAGTTAAGAGGGTTATTAAAATCTTCTCTGACAGCCAGGCAGCCCTAAAGGCTTTGCAAAGTCACTGCTTTTCCTCAAAAGCAGTGTGGGAATGTCACAATGTGCTTGAGGACCTGGCTGAGAGAAACAAGGTCTCTCTTGTTTGGGTCACTGTGGCATTGAAGGTAATGAAACGGCAGACCTATTAGCAAAACATGGGTCTGAAACACCATTTATTGGACCAGAGCCTGTTTTGGGTCTGCTTCACATGTGGTTAGAGGGACTATAAGGGATTTGCTCCTTGCCGAGTCCTACCAAACATGGCTTCAGTCTAATAATCAACGACAAGCCAAAGAGCTCAATCAGCAGTCTCCATGGGATAGATCAAGAGAGCTGCTGAATATCAGTAGGAAAGAAATCAGGATAGCCATTGGCCTCCTAACTGGCCACTGTACCCTGAATAGACACCTCAACATTATGGGTGTTTTAGATGACCCACTATGTAGAGGTTGTCGGATGGTAGAGGAGAGTTCTGTACACGTTCTATGTAAATGTGACCATTACTCTGCACAACGATTTGAATATCTGGGATACCACTGTATCGAACCCTGGGAACTGTCAAACATTCCAATCAGGTACATGCTGCAATTTATTTCGGCCATCGGTCTTTAGTGGATCAGTAGGGGTCTCAGTACAATAGACTATTAGTCGCAGTGCTGGCACTCTTCGGAGTCACCCCTTTACAAGTCATAAGTCATACTGTTGCAAGAATCTTTTGTATAGTTCACTACAGTTCACTACAAACACCACATTTCAACAGTTAACTTCAAATTTACTTAATGTTCAACACTAATAATCCGTAAGTGAATAACGATCCAAATACCGACAGAATGATACCTGGCTTCAGTTCTACAACTCCACAAGCTGTTATTTTCGGAAAGGTTACTTCTTTCATTGATTTCACCAACTTTAACTTCCTGCGATCTACATCCTCTTCAGACATCAATGTGTCCTGCAAAAACTTTAGGATAACACGCGATTTTTCAAGCTTTCTAGATATTCTTGATGCGCAAAGAGTTTCGACAACTACGCAGAGCGGCACCAAAGTCATGGCTGGCATACACTCGAAGACAAGGGACGTGTCCACTTCAGCTTCTGTCACGAATGTCGCCAGTGTCACGTACATGATGATCACCTGATTGCAAATCAGAAGGAAGCAGACAGGGGACAGTACGTCCTCAAGGTTGTGGGCCACCTTGAACAGCATATTGTGTACTTGCATTTGGTTGAGGATAAAATCTAGTGAAGGACTGGAACCCTGAATATTTTCCATCCTTTTGCAGAGGTCACTTACAAACTCGCTGTACTTGTAGTACAGAACACTGCAAATTACCGAAGTTAGAGCCGGGAAAGCGAATTGGGTGAAGAGTATTGATTGCGACGTTGTGCATCGGACGAGCACGGCTGTGAATGTTATATTCGGAAACGGGATGAAAATGCTGTAATAAAGATGGACATTAGGACCAGCGTCACCCAGGAACAATAAACAGAATACAGCACAAAATGATGGATGCAGTATTGATAAAGCAGTTGCGAAATTCATTAAAATTTTTTCTCGTGTTTTATTTTTAAGTGTTCCGTTTTCCAGAAGATTTTTCAAACTTTCAAACTTTGTCACAAGATTTGCGATGGATTTTCTCTTTTTGTTCAAGGTGTGCCATAGGCCTAAAGTCAATGCACTTGCGGTTATAAAAGGAAATGAAAGTAATCCCTCTGCTGGGTTCATGAGGAAGAGTCTCAAAGATGCATATGTAATATAGGCCTGGGTAATATGCAAGATAAGTGGAACTAATTGCAATCTGAATTTCCGTAGCTTGCTGTTATTAACACCTTTGTGGCAAATATCGATGCCGCAGATAGTCAAAGCATTCCACAGAAAACCATAGCCATCGAACGGCTTTTTGTATAATTCAGCTCTTTTGGCGAACACTTTAACCGAGTTATGAGACATACCGATGTCAGCGTGTAAAAAAAAGTACTTATCAGTACCCCTCTGACCGTCTGACACTGTACCGTCTGAAAATTCACAAGCATTGAATTGAATAATTTTCTCAGCTATTCTTAATGATGTGTGGACTATTGTCATATAAATGGAAATAGGACGCGGAATCGATTAACTAAACATGTTTAGTACAGCTCTGTTGCTTAATTGGCAAATAAGAAAAAGTAGTAACGTCATTAGATTTACTGTAGAATTTTCATAAGTAAATGTTTTTTCATCGTGTTTTCCATTAAATTACGGACACAGGCTAAGTATCTAATGGATAAGAAATGATACCATGCTGTAGAATCAGAATTCCAACTTGAAATCGATTTACTTGATTTTTTCTGTAGCTTTTTGTTTCTTTTATAACTACAAAAAATGCAGCAAGTAATTATTGAATGTGTTATATAAGCAAGAGTAATTTTCGTTTAAGTAGATACAGATAAATGTTTTTAATTCGGATATAGCTGACAACTGTGTCCTGGAAATTGCAAATGGTGGATACAATGGACAAAATAATCAATACGCTGACATGAAGAACATTACACCATATATCAACATCTTTTGAATTTTTGATTCGTTTTGAGAGAATTATTTCTTTAATTTTATTCTACGTAGCAGAATAATGAAAGAACAAGTAAATGGAATTCTATCTTTCCAGACATGAGAAATGATGTCTCATGATTGAAATTTGCAAACACTATAACTGTGAGTTGGTATGTGCTTTCATCCAAACATGAGACAATAACGAGGGAGGAACAAGGAAAGAAACGTAAGGATAGTGGTAAAACAGAAAAGGAAAGTTTACTTGGGTACTTTGTGATTGTGATGCTCGTTTGGACAAGATATCTAATTGAGACAAAACTGCTTTATTCTTGACGGTGGAGAACATCCAAGAAAAAAAAAACTGTCCCTTGCCTGGAACTAGAGATATTCTTCAACAGGTTCTTTCATCAAAGGCTGGCCAGTACTGGCTGGTTTTAGACGCGAAAGTAAACTAGTACTACGGTTTATTTCGTAGCATCAAGGGAAGAGAGGGTTTAAGGTGCTTTTTGGTGGTATTAGGGGAAACTATGCACATGACAAACGCGACTAACCAATAAAACGCAGATTTGACTGCCAAAGGAAGTTCGAAAAGGAACCAATTTTCCAAATATCTTTAGTGCTGATGACAGAATATTGTTTGAGAAATGTATTCTAATAATTGGAATGCGAAATTACTTTCTGAAAGGAAGATCGTGGTATTGTTGATTATCAGCAGAAAACTCTTCGGCGTATAATTTCTGGACTTATCACTTTAAAAATCTAAAATATTAAAATTTTCTGTAGAGTTGCTTTTCAGTTTAAATGAATGCAACTAGAAGTTCCTGGGAAACTTTTCTTTATTGGTGTCCAGTTAAATCAGCTTTACCTGGGGAACCGCTGGATCATGACAAGAGACCGAGACTTTCCGTCAGATGAAGAGGGAATGTATTCGCCGAGAACCTATGGACATCAGTCGTAAGAGCTGGGCATCATTGATGTATAGCAGCTGGAGATGTCATTCGGGTCGCCCTTGCCTTTCAGGAACAGCTCAGTCCGGTCCGCTCCCCTCGTCGTCTCCTGCTTCTTAGGCAAGCCAGAAAGGGGTCGAAGCACCCCCTTCTCGTTAGGACAAGAGCTTCTTTTCACCTCGACTCTCGCCAATCCAGCGGGAATCCCCAAGTTTCGCACATACATAGGAGAAAGTGAGGGCAATCGGAAATCGTAACATAACACAAGGTATATACAGGGTGGTCATAAAAAAACTTGGCCTATATATGGACCTCTAGCGGCCGTTCCCTTCAACCGATCGAAATGAGATTTCAGATATAGTTATTCCGAGGTATGAGCTCGGGATTCTGTGAACGACAACAAAGTGGCACTTACAGTTACGGTTATAGGTAGATAAACTTGAAATTTTCAAATGGCAACACCCACTTTTTCCTGTCTCAAAATGCTCAGCGCATGTGAAAACCCTAAAGAGCGTTGGAATGGTACGTGTATCACAAAAAACGGAAAAGTTATGCACTCACAAAAAACTGCTCTGCGAACGTCCAACAAAACCAAGATCGGGGCCCACGAAGGAAATTTGCATATGTTGGAGACAAGACACCAACCACAGAACGCCTTTCGCCAGATATTCAGACAGATCTTCAGTCGGGAGCTCGCACATGCCAACAAAATGATTCTGTCAGCGAAAGTTAATGAAAAATTGGTAAAATTCTATTATTACAATGGTATGAATGCCGTTTAAGCCTTGCGTGTTTACCGTCGAAACCATCACCAAATACGAGGACCATGTATCTGGCGAAAGGCGTTCTGTGGTTGGTGTCTTGCCTCTGTCATATGCAAATTTCCTCCGTGCGACCAGAACGTGGTTCTGTTGGCCGTTCGCAGAACTGTTTTTTTTTGTGCGTACATAACGCGTCCGTGTTTTGTGATACAGGTACCGTTCCAACGCTCTTTGGGGTTTTCGCATGCGCTGAGCATTTTCAGACGGGAAAAAGTGGACGTTGCCATTCGAAAATTTCGAGTTTCTCTACCTATAACTGTAACCGTGAGTGCCACTTTGTTGTCCTTCACAGAATCCCGAGCTCATACCTCTGAATAACTATGTCTGAAATCTCCTTTCCATCGGTTGAACGGAACGGCCGCTAGAGGTCCATATATCGGCCAAGTTTTTTTTATGACCACCGTGTACTATAGGTATACTATAGGTATATATACAAGGTATTTGCTATAAACCATTGATGCCACCTATTATAGATTAGTTGGTCTCTGATTTTAAGGAGCCGTATATGTAAGCTGAGTAAGGAAAAATAAATTCAAGTAATGGATAAATTCCCACAAAAGAAAATTCGACTAACCCATAACAGAGAAATACACCCAAGGAGGAATTGGAACTGTGCTGCCCCGATTTGCAGGTTCTTAACGTAGAGGGGAAATCCTCAGATCCATGAAGGCACTTACAGTGGTAAGAAACGATGCTTATAACTATGAACACGGACTTAACAAAACGAATTGACAGAAAGTCCACATCTCATACGGTACTTTTTCGATTTATAAACATAAACAGATTTATTTTTACACTAGTTGGAATCTATGCATATTTGAAGAAAATATCAGTTTTTAATTATGATAAAGATATAAATTACGATTATATTCAGATGCCGTAATTCTTCTTTCCGCTCGCAAACGATTTGTTTTCAGTGCGAATAAAGATAGACCCCATACTTTCTCTTTTCCACCGTCGTTTAATCTAGTGGTGATTGCGTACAATTGCGCAATCATAGTTAGAGTTGTAGTAAGAGGTCAGAACGGAAAGTGTAATTCGTATAAAGCTTGTTGCTCAATTTGTAAGTGTTCTATATAACTTGTATTTTTAAGTTAAACTAAAATGTCTTTTAAAACCTTGACACTTGGATGCATTTCTTCACTGTGTGTCTGGATTGTTCACACCATTTTGTGTAGATCTTAGAAAACTTACAACGTAATGGAAACAATAATAGTAACTTAGATAAAAGAACATTTAACAAGTAGTGTTAAAGGCAATGTTGATCTACAGAGAGATAGAGAGAGAAAATAAGTTCAAGTCTTATCGGATGGCTGTTAAAAGTTTTAACAAGACGCGTGAAAGACACTGCAGCTTTGTATGGCAAAAAGTACATAAGGGGGAAGCAATTTTGCACTGCTGTATGTTCCATTGTATGGTTAACTGATTTTTGTAATTCATCACACAATACTTTTCCGCCAGAATTTGACAGTGGATGAATTTGAAGGGGGGGGGGGTAAGACTAGTTGATTGGTTATCTGTTACCCGAGACCATGATATGTGGACTTTCTTGAAATGAAATAGAATACCAACGGATAGTAAGACTGTGATGGAAATCGGAGCAGTGTATATTATGACAGGGCGTTAGACCGATGTTGAAGTAATTAGCATCACATTGGCAATTCAACTACCAATCTTGAAACATCCATAAAAGTGCGCGCAGAATGCGAGAGCGTAATATGGAGGTTTTCAGGAGCGCCATGTGGGTGGCTTTTCCTTTCACGTCTGGGTCACCAATGTAGCAAGTTGTGTGAAAGACGGTTGAACTTAGTCCTACATAAAATAAAAATACATCAAAGAGGAGCTGAATTACATTGCTATAGATACTGTAGAATTTTTGTACCTGTGGAACAGTTTACTACAAATATCTCATTAGAACAAAGCTTCAAACTTTCTTAATGTTTAACACCAACAATCCGTAAGTGAATAGAGATCCGAATACCGACAGAACGAAACCTGGCTTCAGTTCTACAACTCTATAAGCAGTTATTTTCGGAAAGGTTTCTTCTTTCATTGATTTAACCAACTTTAGCATCTTGTGATCTACATCTTCTGCAGACATCAATGTGTCCTGCAAAAACTTCAAAGTAACACGCAACTTTTCAAGCTTTCTAGATATTCTTGATGCGCAAAGAGATTCTGTAACCACGTAGAGCGGCACTAAAGTCATGGCTGGCATGCACTCCCAGACAAGGGCCGTGTCCACTTCAGCTTCTGTCACAAATGTCGCCAGTGTCACGTACATGATGATCACCTGATTGCAAATAAGAAGGAAGCAGACTGGGGACAGTGTTTCTTCAAGGTCGTGGGCCACCTTGAACAACATCTTGTGAACCTGCATTTGGCTGAGGAGAAGATCTAGTGAAGACCTGGAACACTGAAACTGGTCAATCCGTTTGCAGTGATCACTTACAAACTCGCTGTATTTGTAGTACAGAACACTGAAAATAACCGAAGTTAGAGCCGGGAAAACGAACTGGGTGAAGAGTATTGACTGCGATGTTGTGCATCGGACGAGAATAGCTGTGAATGTTATATTCGGAAACGGGATGAACAAGCTGTAATAAAGATGGACGCTAGGATCAGCGTCAGCCATGGACAATGTACAGAATACTGCACAAAATGATGGAAGTAGTATTGATAAAGCAATTGCGAAATTGGTTATGATTTTTTCTCGTGTTTTAGTTTTAAGTGTACCGTCTTCCAGCAGATTTTCCAAATTGTGAAACTTTGTCATAAGGTCCGTGATGGCTTTTCTCTTTTTGTTCAAGGTGTGCCATAGGCCTAAAGTCAATGCACTTACCGATATAAAAGGAAATGTAAGTAATCCGTCTGCTGGGTTCTTGAGGAAGGCTCTGATAGATGCATATGTAATATAGAACTGGGTAATATGCAAGAGGAGTGGAACTAATTGCAATCTACATTTGCGTAGTTTGCTGTTACTAACACCGTTGTGGCAAACATCGATGCCGCAAATAGTCAAAGCATTCCACAGAAAACCGTACCCATCAAATGGCTTCGTGTCCAAGTCAGTCCTTTTTGAGAACATGCAAACCGAGTTTTCAGGCATCTCCATTTCAGTTTTGTAACGGAAAACTTATATAAAATGTTTAAAGATGTCAGTATGGATCTTGAGTGTCTGCATTCACACTGGTGTCCAATGGGCCAATGATGATAACATCGATGAATAATCGCAAAATTCTGTCGTCAGTACCTAATTTCCTTCGTTCAGTCGAGAAAAACCGAAATGACTTATGCTTTGTGAATGAGAAAAAAACTTCTTTCTCAACATTAAAATTGGTTTTGGTAATAATATCGCTTTTGAAGCAATTTTCTATTATGAATGTCATTTCCTTGTTTGCTTGTAAATGGAATCGTAGATGGATGATTAATTATAAAATCAATAACAGTTTAGTCTATCGATTCATTCTATTCGCTTATGTAGTGAGTAATAAAAAATATAGGAGGGTGTTTAGAGGCACGATATTCAGTTTTTCTTTCTAATAATGATTATAAAAGCGATATTTTGAGATAAAAAAATTTCACTTAAAGTAGTGGATAGAAGCTATTTATTCCGAATTAATAGGAAACGCTTTGAAAGCAAGACAATGATTGAGCATATCACACGGAAAATTAAAGAACAACGATAGTAAATGGATATTTATATCGCACACATCAACAAAAATACTATTTTGTTAATTGAAATATCAATTTATTTCCTTTTTTTTTCGCAATTTTATTTCCCAATCTCATGAAAGAAATTTCTAGCAGTGGTCTTGGGGGCATTAGCAATTTAGCACCCTTCTAAGCAAGAATGTCTGCTAGCTCCTTTCCACATAAACTACAATATACGGGTATACATTGTAAGACAATTGAAGCGTTAACGTTGAAAAGGAGGAAAGCAACTTAAACTAAACTTTGCAGGACAAACAAGTTGAAGGGTTCACTTACCTCCTTCTTAGAGTCCAGAGTCATCAAGTTTGTTGTGGGTTTTTTCGAAACTGGACGAACAAACTTACCTCATTTTCAGTGTTACAAAAATTAGAACATAGAATAATTCCATTTTTTAAAAATTTGGCGCTTATCTACTTCTTAAATTTTAACACCTCATTCATTATTCTTTTACCTTAAGGACTTGCAGCAGTTCTTGGCATCAGAGAATCTCGGATAACAGCGTGAACCTCAGAATCTGAAATTTAGTGGAACGTATACGATGGAAGTGAAATGTTGAAGATTGCGATGGACAGCCCAATTTATCTGAACATAGTGAATTAGACGTTACTCAAACAATGAACAAATTACTATTCTAAATACCTTTTATTTATGTGTACATATCGTTACTACCACGCCAAGGGCACGAATCTGCATTTTGGAGATATTCACCTAGCTGTATTCTTTGAGTCACCATTTTGTGTTTTATACTATGGCGAATCCACGAATCTTGATTCTTAGAGAAAATGCCGATTTTCATGAGAAAACAATAACCTTAGAGTCGTAACTTGATTTTCCCCGGAGCACCAAACTTTAAACGTGTTTTTGTAGAAACGTCAATTTTTCAGTTATTCCTTTTACATGATGGTAACGTATATCCTTTCTGCAACATGCAGTCTTCCTTTCATGATGGGGCCGTCGTGACTTAGTGGGTATGTTCACTGCGCTATGTCTCTGAGTATATTTCTCTCTTCTGTGTTAGAAAAACTTTCACGGTGCGTATATACTACTTGATATTGTATGTCGTCTGTGGTAAAATCACACAGCATTGCCAAATATGGTCTTTGTGCTTCAAAATTCCGAAACCAACCAACCAATCCCTCTTGACTTCTAATTAGCTTTGATCTTCTTGACCAATCGCGCTTTTCTATTATTCTTTCAACCAATAAATGTTCTTCTAGTAATTGTTCCAATGCGCAGAAATCGAATTGATCTCACTTGATGATCTGGCAAACATTTGTCTTTCTGTCTCTTGACAGTGTGAAATAAAGTAACGTTCGTACATCGTAAGTGTTATAGGCCGTGACCATTTGAAGTAAAATAAGCCACGTTCAATCTACTTGTTTCAATATTCTTGATTTAACCCTCTGGGAGGTTCATTCGAATGCGGAATCTGCAATTTTAACCTCTTGACCTATAGTCAGCTTTGGCTTTCTTGACCACTAGAATCTTTCCGAGGACTCTTTCAGCCGATACGTGAGTTTATTTAATCATTATGGGAGTTGTGTGGAAAGGCTACTTTACTGGAAAAATCTCATGACAGGTCAAAGAATTGGTATGAACTGAAGTGATAGGTCCTGCTAAATTGGTGATCGTTGGAATGAATGTAAACACCAGTACTCTAAGAAACACGAGATAGATGGCACTTCTAATGAATTCTAGATATGCTCGCATCACATTAGGCGTGCGTATTAGGTCTCATTAGGCCAGTGAGGAGTTGAACTGTCAATGCTATGCCTATCACTCCCAATAACTAACTGATGCCATGTGATAACAGATCACATATTTTGATCACAGCTTCACTGTTTGTTGCTGCTGTCTTATTTCAACACCCGGTTGAAAGAATAACGGATTTGCAACCGGAGGGTTCTTAATTCGAATCAAACCAAAGACGGTCGTGTACAAAGGGAATGATGCAGGTTAAATCCACCGTGGATTCATATTTCCTCATGCTGGCGGGCTGTGGAAGTTTGGAGAGTGGGGTACCAGCTCAGGTGTTTCCTTGTCATCTGACTGCGGCTCAAAATTATGTGATGTCCTCTGATCTCTTCCTTGGGGGATTGATCCCGGACCTTCGTTAATAGCCCGTTGTGTTGCACCATCACGGCGTTAAGTGAAATACCTACTTACCTTATTTCAACAAACTGTCGGTTCTAAAGGTGACTGCAGTCATCAATTGCTTGACCTGTCAAACTTAAGTTCGCATGTGATCTTAATACAGCTATTACGGTCTTAAGCAATCGAAAACCTACCAACTATTTGTAAAATCCATGGAATGTGAAAAGTGGACTGGATTTGGTATATTCTATCACCTTGTTTGGTGATATAACATCTTATGACCATTTTATGGCCGGTATAATATCTTATGGCGATAAAAGTGGTCTAACCACAAAAGTGTACTACGATCAGATGATCACTCAATGGTACAATTAGAGGATGATTTAATTGATGGACGTATTCTCCCGCTTCGTGGACTAATCATATGAAGAATGTTAAGTTCCACCAAGAAGACGAAAGTAAGGGTCATGTTACTATACTAGTCTTGGTCACATGATCCTGAGTACATTAAATTGTTATCAAGGTCTCTCTACTTTTATAGTACCTCTATGGTAAATATATCGAATTTAGCCACTTCTAAATTCCGAAGGGGCGTGTTATAGCGAACTTATCCCACTTCAACAGAAATTAATTTACTATACATTAGTATCAATGTAGCCCAACTTCCTTATGGATTATTCTTTGGTAGACTATGTTATACTGTATTTTATACGTTCTGCTTATCATCACCGAATAAGATTAATCATTCAATACCATACATAATTATATATTTGTATCGAAGTCGTTCTATTGCTTACTACGTGGGTGGTTTTAAAAGTTCTCGGACTCATCCATAGATGACAGCACTACTCGCATGAATTTTCCCCCTTATTTTGGCACAACTGTTAATAGACGCCATGTGCAAATACAAGTCTTTCCAGCCAGCAGTTGACCGTAGACAGACGTTTGAATAGGTTGCGGTGCGTGTGTTGTTGAAAATGGAAAAAAAGCGAGTGTCGTGCAGTGATAAAATTCTTCGTAAAAGAAGGTTTAACGCTGATCGAAATTCATTCGAGGATCGTAAATGTGTCTAGTGACTCTTCTCCTTTAATTTCCACATTGAAGAAAGCGACAGCCGTGTTTAAGCGTGGCCGTGAAAGCGTCCAAGATAAGTCACGTGAAGGACGTCAGAAAAGTGCAACCACTCCGAAAATCATCAAAAAAGTGCACGATATGATTTTGAAAGATCGGCGTACGAAGGTGTGTGAAATTGCTAATACTATAGGGATATCAAAATAACACGTCGGTTACATTTTGTCCGACGAATTGCACATGCAAAAACTTTGCTCAAGATGGGTGCCGCGGATCAAAAACGCATTAGCACGACTCTCTCCGAACAGTGTTTGGCGCGTTTAACGAAAAACAAGAGTGATTTTCTGCTTCGAATGTGACAATGGATGAAACATGAATTCAACATTACACACCAGAATCGAAACACCTCGCAGTGGATAGAAGCCAGTTCTTCAGTTCAAGGCAAAGACGGTGCCATCCTCGAGTTGTGTTTAGTGATGCGAAAGGAATTCTGTTGATCGACTATCTTGAAAATGGTAAAACAAATAACTCGGGAATACTATTATAACCTTCCAACAAAAGTGGACGCAATAATTCATGAAAACAGACCCGGCTTGCAGAAGAAAAAATTCTTTTTCCATCAGGACAAATGGCGATGGGAAAATTGAGGGATTTGCACTATGAAGTGCTGGATCATCCACCCTATTCTCCTGATTTGGCTCTCTCGGACTTCCATCTCTTCCCCAAACTCAAAATCTTCCTTGATGGACAAAGTTTTTCGTCCAATCAAGAAGTGATTGCTGCTGTAGATGAGTACTTTGCAGCACTTCCGAAGGAACACAAAAATAAAAAGACCGGGATAATGACACTGGAACAACCCTGGATGAAATGTATTAATATTAAACCGATTATGTTGAATCATTGAAGTTTTGAAAACATGAATTGCATTTATACTATCAGGACGATAATTTTTCAGACCACCCTCGTATGTTATGTACTTTTGAGATCGGTGTAAAGTTCACTAGCGTATTACCAAGCTACTTTATTGCTTTTGGTTCCTACAGTATAGAGATCGTGAATTATGAAAGAAACTGAAAAAAAGAACCATGGAAAGAGTAAAATTCGTAGTATAAAATTTGAACATTCTGTTATCTTTTTTTAGGTAGGAATGACCATATACAGGAAATATAGGTTTCGAAGATTCATATGGCATGGAATAAATGAATGAAACTGTAGGACTATTTAAAAGCATTCAACTTCAACAAAATTAGGTACTGTTGGGAATTCATTTTTCTTCGAGGAAATTTGGTTCATGCAAATTGTCTAAGAGACAATTTTTACGAGCAAAGAGATGAAAGAAATTGTGCAAACTGAAAAAAGTATAAAATTCACAAATTGCGAGGTCTTACGTGGAGAAATGACCAGACAGGAATTATGAATTTCGAAAACGCTCATGTCGTGCAAACCTGGGAGGTGGAAGTTCTCAAAGCAATAGAAGGACAGCTTATATTCTAGAATGTGTCTCAAAATTAAACCCGTTTGCTCAAAAATTGTCGAAAAAAATCCAATTTCTATGACTGAAATGACTAAACAATAGCGGAGAATGGAGAAAACCTGGTAAGTGAACTCAAAGTATGAAACTCGAACATTCTGTTTTCTTGTGGGCATTGATGACCATACATGATGTATGGGTTTCTAAGACTCTCCTGCGGTGTAGAATTGACGGGTAAAACTGCAGGACTATTGGAAGGTAAATTTATGTTCCAAGGAAATGAGGAACCGATTCAAGAATTGTCTAAAAACAATTTTTTATAAATAAAATTATGAAAGAAATTGTGAAGAAAGCAGAATCCTTAGTAAGTGAGTTCACAGTAAAAAATTAAAATTATGCTGTCTTCTTTCAGGCAGAAAGGACCACAAACGGGACGTAAGGCTATCGAAGACATTCATGAGGTAGCTTTCCCTTCGTGAGTTGATTCCCGACCGTACATCATCGTGTTTCTCCATTGTGATGCTAATTAACTACCTACCTATCAAAATTTGAATATGTACCAGCTTTCTACTGAATATCAAAGGTTATTCAAACAGTCATACTATCCCTTGATGTTGCAACCTTTATTAAACATATTGTTTTTCATGAAGTTTTGCACAACCTCAGTGCATTTGTGTTAGTAAACTAACTCCAGAAATGAATATAATTGAACATTATGTCTTTGCTATTGTTTAAAGCACTAATCACTGGTTATAAACCCCGATTTATAATCCAGTGTAAGCTGTAAAGACTTTCAAACTTCCTCACACCTGTCGGAATGCCGAATATATTTTGACTGGTTATTATTTCGCGCCAGCTGCTGTTCTTTTGTTATGCGCTTTACTTGACTTGAGAAAAACAGGTGGTGTTCGTCCAGATCTCTGATTGGATTTTGACCTTTACCGTTGGGTTCGTTTTGAACTACGGACGAATGACTGTTAGAGAGCATGAGAGAGACGACAGAGAGAGAGAGAGCTAGAGGCTGAGAGTGACGCTAGTGACCATGCTGGATTTTGAGGATAAATACTGATATGTATTGGTGTAATGCTATTAATGTGATGATGTAAATACTGTACATATTCTAGCGTTCTTGGAATAATAAGAATTTACAAACCTTAGATGTTGGTTGTCTACTCCTTGTGTACGAGTCGTACTGTTTTCACGTTAACGTTTGGCGCGAAGACACTATAAAAGTACACAAGTCTGAATATGTACACACTCAAACAAGTCTGTTGATTTATCAATACGTTTTATTTTTTACTTTCGGCACACAAATATAATACACAGTAAAGCACATGTTTGCTCGTTCACTAATCGGGTTATTGCCTTACATTATAAACTATTTTTATTATTACATTGAATGATCACAGGACATTAAAATTATATTCTTGCTTCTTCAGTTTTATTTACATCTAGTATATATACTGTACATGTACAGTGGAGATGTGCATTTGTCTGGACTTGAGAAATGAAACCAGAACCAATAGATTGCAATTATATTTTAAATACAAATACCATCGGTTATTAAAATCGCCAATGTGTTTATTTTGAGGTTGTAAATAAAAATAAAGGTCCCTTAAAAATAATTACATAAATAATAATAAATAAAAATAATGGGACCAATAAATTGTAATTATACTTTCGAAGCAAACTAAACTCATATTATTCAGTAAAAACAATTTTTACGGTTAATATTTATTTTATTAGATATAAAAAAATAATAATTTAAAAAATATATTTAAAAACAATTGTTGAGAAATAGTTAAAAATAAGAATGCAACATAAACTGTAAAAAGCATGCTATTGTTCGTTTCAGCATGGAATGTGTAGTTTTCGCTAGTTTATAAGTCTGTTTCTTTATCATTTGTCATTAAACGAATTTCAAAGCTTCCTTTGGCACTTCAAAATGGAAATAAAAAATCAAAGTTTGAAAATAAGTTACCTGTCTAGTTAAAACAATAAAAAAAAATCTAGTCATTTTCCTATTTCTCTCTCTCATAAAATGCTAATCTTGATTTGTTATTTTAATTGTTTATAAAATAATGTTTTCTCTAGTACAAATAATCTAAGTGTTTCATAGTTCAAAGTTTAATAAAGAAATTAAAGTTTATAAAGTTATTTACAATCTATTTCGGATCTTAAGTTTTAACTCACAAGTCAGACGTACAGCGATTTTCTTATTCTATCATATAAAAATAATAAGAACAGTACAAATTATTCTTCTAATGAGATGGAAATTTCTTATTCATAGATGTGTATAAACATTTATGTGATAATCGTATCTATCTATCAGTATGCACCAACAGGGTCTAACACAACATCACAATGTCCGCATTAAAGCAATACAAACGATAATGATAAAAGCTAAATTTAACAGCAAGTCACTAAACATTAGCTACGCTGATAACAATATTTCGTTATCTGCTATTTTATCCATAAAAAAATTTATTTCACTCAGTACTTTCAATAAGTATGCCGAATTTCTCGAAAATATATAACACACACTGCACACTAGATTTTTAAAAATTTCAACAAGGGTACGCTTTGGTTGCACTCACGAACACGGTACCATCGCCAATTAGCAATAATTACCATCGCCAAATGGCGGTAATTTTTTAATATTACCCGTCGTAGGTTTGCTATAAGCACTTCCACGAGCGCGCATTTGGAAGGCATACAACATGGCGGCCTATCCAAATAGCCGTTTGGCAACGAAAATTTTTTGTCGCCATTTTGGCGAGGGGACGATACTGTGTACTTGGGTTTTACCATGATTACATTTGTCTGAATAATTGTAACGCATAATATTAAGTACTTTTTTACCGTTATAGATTTTTAGCGTACAACACATTTATAGAGCAAATTTGTGAGGTCGAATTAATTCAGAAACATCTTTACTATCGTACTGCTTACAGTATCTATAACCCTATATAGTCAGCAAGAGCAAGTTCACATGATATTTTTATAACAGGTATGACGCAACATTGCAGCATTCAATCATTCACATTGAATTTATCTTAACAGAGGTTTAATAGTTTGTCCTGTTCTGTAACTGAAACAAAAAACTTATAAAAAAATATTTCAGATAGGAAAAGACTTCGGAGTCTTTGCGTAAAGTGGATCATGCTTACATTATAACCTACATTATTTCTGACGAGTTCAGTTAAAATTTTAGCTTTGTAAATGATTTCACAGAAAAAAAATTTCAGAAAAACTAATGCAGTTTTAGAGCATATCTGATAAGAAACTTTTTCGTACATAACATTTACTAGCACTATTTTGAATACCTGAAAATGTCTTCCCATTTCAAACTCATTCTTACGCGCGTTTTGAGTTAATAATTAACTTAACTTAATTAACTTAACAGCTGAAATGATTTCGTTAATATGAGCTAAGTTGCGAAGTGAGATAAATAATTGCAAATATTTGGCCATAAAGCGCAGAATTAAACAATTATTGTTTGAATATAAACTCAAACCCACTGATATGAAAATGCTCAACATTGAAAATATCTAATATCAAATTTCTACCATCTTTTATGAATATTAATATAATATAATTAAATTATATGCATCTATTTCAACTATAAGAAACTACACAGCTTTAAAATGTTTGTTAACATGTATAGCCCTATCAAGTACTCAGAACAAACTAATAAACCTCTTTTGCAATAACAATAACAGTTTGATATGTATAAATAACAGTAACATATTTCAGGGAGTAAAGCACCAAAACCTTTTCCAATTATTTTATACATTCATACGGATCCATATTTTGTTATATTATCATAAAAGTATACTTAATTCTGAAAGTAGTATATCAGTCCACAATTTACATATATATTCTTACGAAGTATTTGATATGTTTATTCGTAATATTAATTGATATATTCATTCTAAATACAGGTATATATGATCACACGATTGATATGTTTGGTAAATCATAAATGATATGTACCATTCAGTATGGAAAATTCCAATACTCGATATGTATATCTATAAGGCAATAATGCAAACAACAGTTGTATAAAATAAAAATCCGACTCTAAAAGTCACATATAAGCATTTAACTCTGATACATTGATATGTCTTGGAATGTCATTGACAGTAGTACATAATTTCATTTATAAAAATCGGAATCATAAACCAGTAGTTTAGTTAATAACTAAGCCTTAATGAGCACAAATTCCATAACTTTGAGACTTTCTAGGATAAAACATTTTAAATATAAAATACAAACATTTCGAGGAGCTTAAAATATACATTCGTAACTTCTTTTAAGCAAAATATGCTAAAGGCATATATATCTATATATATTTTACAGAAATTAAGCTAGAATAAATCCAAAGACAATGACATGGAAAGAAGAGAAAATGTTTGAAGTCACGATAAAATATAAAATACATGTTACACACTTAGAAAACGTTTAAGCATTGTTTATAACATGATACATAAATTGAAGAGTCGTATAATAATTTTAAAATTCAAAATAAAACACCCATAGTTTAACATTCGATCATACGAAGATTTATGAATATGTATGAGCCACAATAGTCAAATGAAAAAGGTAAAACATTCAAAAATTGCACATATAGATGTGTAATTAAAATTACATAACCGGACGAAGAGTATTGAAATTTTAGACACCAATTAAACTCAAATTCTTGAAAGCTATAACCTAATGCTTATCAGTAGGTAAATCTTTTTTATTATTTACATATTGGTTTTATCTAAAGCTATTTATGATTTATAAACGAGAACAACAAAGCGTCCATATATTTTATGTAATTGAATATTTTATTTGAATAGTTGTAAGTGGTTTATTGGGAGAGAAGGCGCTGTGGGATAACTCGAATATATTTGTTCGACATTCGGTTTATTTTGGTTATTCAGGGTTTTATCGACAGTGTTGTATTTATAAGCATTGAATCGTTGCTATGATATATCATCAAGGGGCTTATTTTCAGTTGTTTATTGCAATTTATAGATAGTTTGGAAATGCTTCGAAACTATGTAAGATCATTCTTATTGGCACGTATGTCATCAAAAATAGCTGAATGCATTGCCTTTACCTAACATTAGGAAGAGATCTCGCATCTATTGTTGGGGATGAGTCTCTAATATGGGGGTGTTTCATTTTGAATAAAAAGTTGCCCTTTTAGCATTTCTGCTGTCATTTGACACCTTCTTGACTTTTGACTGTCGCGAAAGTTGAGTGTTAATAAAATCAGGATCACCATCTAAATATTCAGGTCACTATTGTCGTTCGAGATCCTTTTAACTGATGCACGGAATACGATTGATGTGAATTTAATTCAAAATCAGTGGTTGAAGCAGTTTTATCATCATTAGTATATATATAGTTCTGGTTAAAATGACAAAGACGCAACACAAAAAAACCATCAGAACAAACACGAAAGAAAGTTTCATATTATAGAGACACTCGAGGGTAAGTGGTAAAGCGCTCAAAGTAACTTCAGAGATGAAAATTTTGATGTTGAGGTTAACCCGGAGAACTTTTGATATTGAAAACTTGAACAGATAATATTATAAGAAAGTTTCATATTATAGAGACACTCGAGGGTAAGTGGTAAAGCGCTCAAAGTAACTTCAGAGATGAAACTTTTGATGTTGAGGTTAACCCGGAGAACTCTTGATATTGAAAACTTGAACAGATAATATTATAAGAAAGTTTCATATTATAGAGACACTCGAGGGTAAGTGGTAAAGCGCTCAAAGTAACTTCAGAGATGAAACTTTTGATGTTGAGGTTAACCCGGAGAACTTTTGATATTGAAAACTTGAACAAATAATAGCAGCGTTTGGAAGATTATTTCTTACAACAATAATGATTGGATCGAGTGTATGGATTGTAAGTCACTGTAGTATGAAAATTTCATCCTTCGTAGGCATAAATATATAACTGTGTATGCAAAAATTGTAACTCAAGGACATTAAGGGACCAAAACTTTAAATTTGACATTGAATGGTTTTGCCATTTCTGTTATATACTTTGATTTTTCAAAACTTTGAGGTTATGGTGGGGCCTTGAGAAGTGCGTTTTGTCATCCTCTTTTGGACACTTATTATGGTTCTTATTAAACATCAATTGTATATTTATTTAACCAACAATGCAGTTTTGATTAAAATAAAAGTTTTTAAGGTATTTCGATGGATCCCAATTCCTGGAAAGTGCGGCATCTCTCCCTCACTTACCTCCATTCATTGAATTGTCTTTTAGAATCAAATCTATTTCATGATTTGATTAAATATTGTTGAAGGATCTTTTGGAGTAAAATAGTGGTTGGTTTGGGGTGATAAAACTGTGATCGTTAGAAGGGTATCACAAGTCTCATTTTGTGGATATAGTGTCACATTAGAACAGTTTTATATTTAAGTCATGCATCAGTAATTTAATTAAATATCATTGTTTTTAAAAGCAAATCATCTTAAAACTTCATCCAATTCCGAGGTTTGAGTTGACAACTTTTTTCCTTTTAGACGATTTGATTTTCGTTTCTCTGAACAGAAAATTTTTTGAAATATATCGGAAAAGTTTTTCTTGTAAGTAAATGCTATGGTAATGATATCGTCATCGGGTATGAGTGTTAGCACGGTAGTACACTCGTGTTTCTAACACTGAAGATTCCGAAATTCCAACATCAGAACGTATTCCATTTATTTTCGCCAAGCATTTGGCTAGATCTCTAAAAGTAAAAAAACCCCTTATACTTCATTAAAATATACTAAACGTGCAACTGTTTAAGAATCCTTCAGAATCTGGCAGCTTGCTTTTTCATGTTTTCGAAAGAGATCGTAGCAGTTTTTTATAGCAGTTCTATACACTCTGAAAAACTGTTCATAGTTTTCGCAGTGCATTATGAAACATGGCTTTTAAATATTAATACTCAGTATTCGAATAAGTATATATACCTCTAAACAAATATAAGTATATAAAATATTTATAAATTTGCTTTCAAATATTCACATGCTCGTATCGAATTTTATACTATCGAGTCCCATATTTATCATTGATATGTTGATAAAATACTCGTGTTAATCAAGTACTCATATATGTATGTATATTGTAGATGATAACACTTTTTTTTATTTGATTCCGCGTAACTAAAGTAAGCTAATGTTGTATTCAGTTATTATACAGCCATTCAGTTTTAGCAAATCACTTCAAATGATACATTTGCTTATTTCAAATCTATATTTATGCTAAAGTTCTGTTGTATTTGTGTAAAAAAAAAGACGATTGTAGTATCTATTTGACGATATAAATCGTATACCTATTCTGGCAGCATGTTAAGAATGAATTCTTAGCTCTGTAGTAAATGGTAGTTACTATATATATTATTATTTCCCGAATGAATAATATCAAATTTTTTAAGATTGTTAAAGCAATCCCAATATTGCATATCCCAAAGGTTGTAATCCCAATGTTCGTATTTAATTTCTCTGATATAACACTTCTGTAAAAATGATTTTAAAAGTTTGACTTCCTCAACTGACTTAAAGATTGTATACAATGGATCCGTTTGATTGGGACGACACAAACAATACAAAATTATTTACCCAATTTCTCACACTTCTGATTCGGTTTGTAAACAATTAAGTATGGTAAATATACGCTAACGACTCTACAGGACTCACCACAGGAAATTGATATGTTCATAACCAGCAGTAGTTATGCGTAGGCTATCCTTATGGGAGTTGATATGTATAGTGAAATTCACAGCAGTCACTTCAAAAGCTAACTGGTGATAAATTTTAGATACATAGAAATTCACATAACACAAGTTAAAACATATAACGTTTCATCTAGTACAATATACCACAACACGGACAATATAGATACATAAAGTTTAAAGACGTCAACTTACTTATATAAATTTGAAATGAAGATTCAACTGTGTCTATGGTAATATATTCAATACTATAAGATAATGATCTCAGTCTATTCAGTAACGCTCTTTTTTATGGCGTCCATTTTGTTTAATAGGAAACAAATGTACCCTAAAGCAAAATATATGCTTCTTTTCCAATCTAGTACAAAACGAATGTTATTGATGTTTTCAAATATATATCATTTGGTCTGGTAATTGAATATAAAAATATGTTTCTGCCATACATAGGTAAATATAACTGTGTTAATTTATCATATGTAATATAATGTAAAATCGTAGATAAATCAAATGGAACGAATTATTTTGTATGTAACTCATATTTATTTAAAGAAATACTTTGAATTAAGGATTCATGTTTTCATTGAATTATAATCTCAAATAAAAATTCCTTGCCAATTAGACTATCGGCTACTTTGTTTCTAATACGTAATGGAAGCCACTAATATATTTTAAAAAGTAATATTCTACTAGCTTTGTAAATGCATGTATATTTTGTAAAAGACAAATATTTTTTTCTAGAAATTGGGGTATACATTATTTAAGCATGTGTTTTAAAGTATGTGCATGCTTCTGACAAGAGTTAGTAAATAGTATCAATATGTAATAAGTATTTCTAATTTTAAGAATTCCTTTAAAAAAAAAATTCTTTGGTAAGAATTTCTGAGAAATTTCTTGAAAGGTACAACAAAATGGTTTGATTTTTGAATAAGAAGTTTTATACTTCAAGATTTCTTAAGGAATTTTATGCTTTAAAAATTCAGAGTCACGTTTGATATTTTGCGAGGAAAATCTCTTCGAATTCAGATGAACTAACTTAATACATAAAAATATTGATATAATTTTGTTTTTCAAAACATTTTTAATGAAAACTGTCTTGAACATACTCAAATGAAAAATCTCATTTACTCAGTGTTATTCAAGAAACTCATTCATATTGATGTAAATATATTATATTTATATAAATACACGCGTAAAATATTAAGCAAAGTGAGAAAAGATTTTAATATTGAAAAACTCGTAAACAGAAATCATAAATAACAATGAAAAATAATTCAAAACAGCACAAAAAGTACAATACAAAATGTCCATCTTAACTAAGATAACAACTCTTAATTCTAAGTTCTAATTAAATTATGAATTCATGAATAAGAAATTTGAGTACTAAACAAGTTTTGGAAAAATACTCTTGTCAGCTTGCAATTTTTGTGTACATTTGAATTATAAAATTATCAAAAAATGCACGATATAAAAAATATTTTACTATTTACGTTTAAAAAATTCTCACACTTTTCTCCTATTGATATGTATGGCATGACACTTGTCAAAAAGTTCAAATTTTCAATGATATGTATTTTCATCACATCGACCACAATAGTTACTGGCTTTTATCGTATATTAATCAATCCATTGACTCATAATTTTAAAAGCAAAAGTCAATAATAATATTGCAACTGAACTTTAAAAATATAAACATTTTTCAGTGACATTAAAAATCCTCACATAGGACAGAAATAAAAGAGGATTTAACATGTCCATTTCAAATTACATACACTTCCGGTAGAAGTGCTCATAAAAAACACTTCGCCCACTAAATAAACCTTCCTTTAACAGGAATAAGTAGTCAACAGTAATATTATCTATTAAACAATTTTATATCTAAATTGATATGTATCTTCATACTTTTAAGTACTTCAACTTGTAATTAAAGCTCTAGTATCATGGGTAAACAACAATAAAATAATAAAAAATGATATACAGTGAGTTTAAATTTTAGTCTTGGCAGCAGTTTTCTTATCCCTTGAAAGTTGTTTGACGAAATTTAAAACGCAATTGTGTTTACGTCATTGAAAACATTACTATATTTGAATAAATTTGTCTTCTCGAAACTATAATTATAAAGTCAACAGACAACAGCTAGTCTAGTCGTTAAAGCAGCTGAGTTAAAAAGATCAGAGTGAAAATCATATTGATTATTTCTTGGAGTTATTCCATGACTCTTAAGTTAAATCTATTTTTATTATTTAAAAGAGAAGTTTAGATACAGTTTTCCATAATAGTTACTCAATGTATGTTCTACTCTCAAAGGAGAAAAACTTCCTTAGATGTCAAAGACAATCCTTAATAAATTAAAATTACTTTGGTACCTATGTTTCTTGCTTGGGAATTGACCTATTGGGTCATGGAAAGTAGCATTAAATTTCATTGAAAGTAACTTGAGATTACTTTGGTATCAATGTTTATAGATTAGGAATTGGTCTTATTTTGTCAGGATAAAAAAAGTAGTACTTGATTTCATTGAAAGTACTTTGAGGTTACTTTGGAACCAATGTTTATTGGTTTGGAATTGGTTTATTGTCATGGAAGGTGTAATGGAAAGTAGTACTTGGTTTCATAATCAGTATAAGTTTAGAATCAATGGTTATTGAAAACAGCCACTTAAGAAAATTAAATTAGTTGTAACAGAAGTGTCTAACATTTATTTAAAATTTGAATTAAACAGAAGTAATTATTCGTCGGTAAAGAGAAAATGTTTGTATGGTATCCGTTTGGGAAGGTGTGACTTTTGAACGCTTTTCTTTCAAACGCTACTGATTTTTTCATCTTTACAAAAAGTCCCCCATCTTCAATGGATATATTCAGTACTATTGACAGTATAGCCCATTCAATGCGTATAGGTCAAAATAAAAAAATTACTTTTACCATTACTTGGAAACATTGAAAAACACCGTCCCCTTTTAGTATGTCACTTCAAATTAAAACATGTTTCTCTTATCATTATTAGAGTAGCAAAAGGTCCTTAAATATTACGACTTGAGCCCCCTGAGCTAATCCTTTTCCATTGTCCTTGTTTTTTTTTAATCTTTACAAAAATCTTTTTTAATAGATTAGGTCGGAACTATTAAAAGTATGGCCCGGTCTAATTTTGTGTCTGTCAAAATGAAAAATATTACTTGCGTTATCGTTTTATCATTATCAGCTCTTTCCTACGCCATATATCACTATAAAAAGCATCTTCAACAGCTCGTGTCGGGAACTATTAAAAGTATGACCCGTCCAATGTGTTAGTTAAAATAAAATAAGTTGATTTTATTATTATATCAATTTTGGGCCTTTTCCTATAGGACTTCGTCACTACAAATAATATCTCCAATGGCTCGTGTCGGGAACTATTGAAAGTATGGCCTGTACAATGTGTGTCAGTTAAAATAAACAGCGTTACTTTAATCATTATATTGATTTTGCGCCCTTTCTCAAGGGACATCGTCACTACAAAAAAAATAGCTCGTGTTTGTAACTATTGAAAGTATAGCCCATCCTATGTGTGTCAGTTAAAATAAAAACAGCGTTACTTTTTATCACTATATTAATTTTGGTTCACTTCCAAGGGACATCGTCACTACAAAAAACATCTCGAATAGCTCGTGTCGGGAACTATTGAAAGTATAGCCCATCCAATGCTTGTCAGTTAAAATAAACAGCGTTACTTTTATCACTATATCAATTTTGGTTCACTTCCAAGGGACATCGTCACTACAAAAAATAGCTCGTGTTTGTAACTATTGAAAGTATAGCCCATTCAATGTGTGTCAGTTAAAATAAAAACAGCGTTACTTTTATCACTATATCAATTTTGGTTCACTTCCAAGGGACATCGTCACTACAAAAAACATCTCGAATAGCTCGTGTCGGGAACTATTGAAAGTATAGCCCATCCAATGTCTGTCAATTAAATTAAACAGCGTTACTTTTATCACTACATCAATTTTGTGCCCTTTCCCAAGGGACATCGTCACTACAAAAAATATCTCCAATAGCTCGTGTCGGGAGCTATTGAAAATGCCACCAGCTTAACACGTTTGTCATTCCAAATAAAAAATATTATTTTTATACAGAGTCGCGCGGACTCAGACTATCGGTATGAAAACTAAGATCAGGCTAACTACTGCCAAGACTAAAACCGCCGCCATTCTCCAGGGTGGCGTGATTAAAAGTTTGTGGTGTTGTGGGAAGGGGGCTTCGCGCTGTAGGGTGGGGGAAGTGGCGGGGCGTTGTCGGGTTCGGCCTCGTCGCTGCTCAGGTTGAGAGCCGGGTTGACCCTACCGTTCATCTCCGACTGGTAGGTCTTGGCAAGGTGGGCGTTGAGCACGCTCATCTCTCCCTCGTGCGGTTCCTGGACCTTAAGGATGTCATCGGGGATGTTGACGACGCAGTGGAAGATGTCAAAGTGTGGGGGGATGTGTCCGTTCTCGAACAGCCACTTGGTGCTGCGGGACACGGACAGCAGAGTGAGTAGGCTCAGCAACATCGATAGGGTCCGGAATGGGAAGAGCTGCTCGGCCGTCTTCTCGTTGTAGAAGGGGTACTTGATCAGGGCTGGGAGGCCCAAGATCTCCTCGCCCCCGAGGGCCCGGAGGAGGAAGCCCACCACGTAGGCGCTCAGCGAGCCGTAGGTGTTGCAGAACTTCTTGAAGTAGACCACGCAGACGAGCTGCGGGAAGAGCATCACGTAGACCAGGTCGGAGGACAGGTACCACAGACCGTAGATGGATTTCACGGTGAGGGCCATGGCTGTGGCGAGGATGCCCACGGCGATGATGGCCGCTTTCATGACCCAGATGATTTCTCGTTCAGAAGCCTACCCAGAAAAGAATAAGAATTCAATAAATTGCACTTAAAACCTCCTGGCGGTGGTTGCGAAGAAGGTATCTGACCATAAAAAAAACACAAAAGCAAAACTGACCACATCTCGAATGGACGAGACAGAAGATAAAACTGACTAGATCTTGATCTTTTAACCATAAAAAATATGCAATATGTTGGTGATGATATATCTCCCTATTAGCAAAATTGGTCAGAACGGTACGAATTGAATAAAATGCACTTTAACCCTCTTAGAAGTGGTTTAGAAGAAGTATCTCGTCAACAGCAAAACCGACCAGATCTTGAATGGATGAGATAGCTCGTCATTAGTAAAACTGAGCAGATCTTGAATGGATGAGATAGCTCGTCATTAGCAGAACTGACCAGATTTTGAATGGATGAGATAGCTCGCCCTTATAAAACTGAACAGATCTTGAATGAGCGAGATAGCTCGTCATTAGTAAAACTGAGCAGATCTTTAATGGTCGATATAGCTCGTCATTAGCAGAACTGACCAGATCTTGAATGGATGAGATAGCTCGCCCTTATAAAAACTGAACAGATCTTGAATGAGCGAGATAGCTCGTCATTAGTAAAACTGACCAGATCGTGAATGGACGAAATAGCTCCCCATTAGAAGAGAAAACTGACTAGATCTTAATCTTTTTAACATAAAAAATATCAATATGTTGGTAACGATATTTCTCCATATTATCAAAATTTGTCAGATCTTGATGGACAAAATATCTCCTCGAAATCACTTGGATAGTTAATTTGAATGATTGTAATATTGCATCCAACCAGAAAGTTTTTAAACTTTGCTGGTATGCATTATGTCAGATACTGCAAATCACGGGGCACAGCTTCTATTCCATCAAGTTCCTATGAGTGTAACCCTATCTCGGTTAACAGTAAACATTTTCCTTGTCTGATATTCAATAGCCGGTTAAGAATAAATCTTCAAGACCAAGAGTAGGCTTTGAAGATGTTATTGATCTTCAATACCAAGCAGGCCTTGAAGATCCTATGGATTTTCAAGAACAAGACCTTAAAAATCTTATGAATTTCTAGGACTGGTAGAGTTTTATGGATCTAAATCTTCAAG
Source organism: Metellina segmentata (assembly GCA_947359465.1). NCBI lineage: Eukaryota > Metazoa > Arthropoda > Arachnida > Araneae > Tetragnathidae > Metellina > Metellina segmentata. The sequence continues at coordinate 73,240,270 of OX375882.1, forward strand.
GCCAAGCAATAAACTATCAGCCTCCGTCATTTGGTAAAAATGCATAAATGGATCTTCGTGATCAAGCATACAAATGAGACACATGAAGTTTGATAGGAGAGCGAAGATTTTCCGCTTTGTACCAAGTGCACGGCCTTGAATGCGCACCTTCTTTATTGTGTTGGAGTAGCTATGGGGGATTTATTAAAGAGATCGTTGCTGATCCGGTTTTTGGACCTAAAAAGAACAGAGACTAGCCCAAGTGAGATCAGCAAGAAGAAAGTTTCACCATTCGGTCCACCAATATAATCCAAGAATAAGGCAAATAATCGCTCAAAAACACACCACAAAGCCTACCAAAGTCAAAAGTGAACTCACGTTTTGCCTGATGATGAGTTTGTAGATATTTCTGGCAAACATGGAAGCAGCCGACAAGATGGAGGAATCTGATGATGACATGACAGCAGCTGACACTGCACCGAGTCCAACGAAGGACACGGCAGCAGGGGTGAGGTATTGGAGGACCATGGGCAGGACCAATGAAGTTTGATTACCATCCAATGGAAGTTTCCCGGGGAAGTCCGTTTCGTTCCAGGCTGTTTCAAACAAAAAGGCAAACTCTATAACAGTCATTAGTCACACTTACTTTAGTGTTTATTTTTTAAAAATCCAAATTGGGTTATAAGAGGTTTTGATTAGACTAAATATAAGTGGTGATAGTACTTTTGTTGTTAAATGCGCACGCTGTAAGCATAATCAAAGTGATAGCATTTGACTTGTTTTTCGAATACGTTTTCAGCAAGTGACCAATACAAATTTCAAAAAACGAATCTCGAGGTAATATAAAGTAAGGTAGTTGAGCTAACGTCACAATGGAGCAAAACATCGGGATAGTTGTGTATGTCCGGGATCCATCCCCAAGATCCGAGGACAACGCCTCATAATTTTGAACCACGACCCAGATGACGAAGAAGTCAATACCTCAGCTGGCACAACACTGAGTGGCTGAACCTCTCTGGCTGGATTACGCTTTGGCGTATGAGATCGCATTGTCTTGCGCCCAGCTATCGGTTCGGGCCCTCCCATGGTAACTGCGATTATGGGCTTGGGGCAAAGTCGCTGTCTCTGCAATCAAGTAGCGGCAGGAACTTCCACGAGGTTCCAGTTGGTAATCGGATCACTACCCCGGCTGTCCAAGGCTATTACCTGCTCCCTTATGAATTAAGGCTATCTGGTAGACGGCAGGGGACTGTAATGCACCAGAAATGACGGTACCGTTACTACCGCCCACGTTTACAGGTTGCGGGAACAGACTGCTGTTCTTCTGGGCTACTGAGTTGGAGGCGTCCGTCTAGTAGATGCCAGGGGGTATTGAGCTTCTCATCGTGTTAAACGATAACGAGAACAAATTCCAGGCCCGACTCATCACTTCGGGGCTGTCATGCGATGAATAGGTTGGGTATCTGATCGTGTCTGGCGGACAGTGTGACGAAAGCTACTCCTTGAGCTTCGGCAGTCTCGTATTGATTGATATTTATGATATGGGACCTGGAAACACCTTTTCTTTCTATTCGGGTACCTTCCTTGCTCTTGTAGCGATCTGATATACTCATTTCCATTGAGACACGGTGGGGAGTGCTGCCTCCAAATGGACTGGACTCGAGCCGGCACAACACTCTTCAAACTTTGACACCAATCTAGCGTGATGAAAGTTGATGCCACGACAGTTCCCAAGTACACCACTTGTTGGATTGTTTCAAACCCACAACCCTCCGGTTGATGATCCGCTATTATTTCAGCCGGCTACCACGGCCCCAAAAGGAAATTCTAATTGATGTATGATAGTTGATATGTCGCCAATTAGATTAAACATCAGACGTTGCTAAAGGAAGTGATATACTAAATTTTAAGGTAACCTCAATATGTATCGTAGAAGAGCATCTGGTTGACAGGAAGTAAAACCTCCATTTCTCGTCTTGTTTGCTTGCTTAAACTGAAAATCCCTCTATTACAGGGTGACCAGACTAGACCTTAGAGTATTTTATCACATTTTCTATGAGATGGATTTTCAGAGCAAACAAAAAAATCCAACTGAAGAAGGGGATTTTCCTTTATGTTATTCAAATGAACGGTCTGGACGGACATTTGGTCTTTAATCTAATTGGTAGGTAGGTTGGTATTTAATTAACGTATCACTGGAGCAACACAACTGGATTGGTGACGGTCCGGAATCAACCCCGGGATGGAAAGATCCTTGGGCAACATAAAGTAATTTTGAATAACGAGGTAACACCTGATTTGGCACAACACTTTCCAAACTTCCACACAAAGTCAACGCGAGAACATTTGTACTAGTCCCCTTTGTAGACGACGGTCTTGTCCGGTTGCTAATCCGTTACTCTTCCAACCGAGCTATCGCAGCCCTTAATCTGATTGGTGTAGACCTAATCAATATTATCATAATACACATCACTTCAGAATTCATTTCTTGGAAAAACTATAGATGTCGCACTCAAGGTATTTAAGTATTTTAATTAATTTTACACTGGAAGGGGTATTGGAGAGTATTGGATTAACTGGGATTTTTTGCCAGAGGATTGGATTACCATGGTATCGGATTGACGGTCCGGGTTCAAACACGAAGGGAAAGATCCGAGGACAACACCTCGTAATTTTGAACCACGGTCAGATAACGATGTCACGCCTGAGTTGCTCCGGCACTCTCCAAACCCCCTCACCAAACCTGAGGACATTTGAGGCCACGACAGATTTACCATGCACCAGCTCCCGTTGTAACGTCGTGAGTATAATTTACGTGGCGAGTGGCTTGAAGGCAATTAAAACGACATTTAAAATTACAGCACATTTAATTAATTACTTAAGGTATACATACAAGTTAAGGCTAATTCGAAGCTAATAGATATTGTATACAAATAGGGTTTCAGTCCCGCGGATTCAATCGGAGCAGAGTCTTTCTGCGTCCGCTCACGTTCCTGTTTTCCACGATTCTCTCTTTTTCCTCGAGAGAAGACCCCATACGTTCTTCCGAAACCGCTACAGTCAAAAGAAATACCCCTATTCGGTCATAAATTCAAGTACCATCATGAAAGCTGTAGTCAGAGGGACCCCCTACGACGACACTACACGACGGTTGTTGCGACGTCATTTGGCCATGCAAATTTTGTATAAAGTGATTATGTCATAGAACTGAAACGTTTACAAAACGCATATAAGGTGAAGCCAATAGATGGTACCTTGGCGACTGCTTTGGCACATTGGATTCAGTGGATGTATATGTGATATTTTCGTGCTGTTCTTTCTGCTTTCGTTCTGGCTTGTGGAAATAAAGTCGGGTTCAAATACTTGTTTGTTTTTACTGCACCTGTACGCTAGATTAGAGTTCTAGCAACAAGTCTTTGATTGGATTCGAACTCGCTAAACTCAAGTTGCTAATCCGTTACCCTTCCAACAGGGCTTGCGCCGTCCTCATATTCAACAAAAAAGTGCTGTTATGTTCGTAATACGTAGGGAAAACACATTATGGAGTAATAAACTACCCCTTTTACATTTAGCTTGGCAGGAGAAACCTCTTTTACTTGGTTCGTGGAATAATCTGATCTTGCAATGAACAGTTTTCCAATCTTACCTGTTGCTTTAGCAACAGCTCCAATGATCATGGGAGGAACAGCCATGATGATACAGCCCACAGCCGCAACGTAGGATAAGAGTTGAGCCCGGAATGCAGTTTTAGATGATAAGACCCGTTGGAAATACACCTATGAGAGATTAACGTAAATATTACCATTCTAACATACACGTTATTCAGAGCAGATGTAACCGTGATTATCCTTCAGCTTTGAAAGTGACTCAAATGTGGTATAGTAGATACTTAATATCATTTTTCTACAGGACATGTGTAAATTTCGAAATTTATCATTTTATGAGGCTGTCGACTACGAAACTTCCAATTTAAAATTATGTCGTCTGTCTAGTTAATCACATAAAAATCTGCATTCTGAAGAGAAATTTTCTCTGGTGAATCAAGCATCTGAAATCTGTCGACTACGAAACTTCCAATTTAAAATTATGTCGTCTGTCTAGTTAATCACATAAAAATCTGCATTCTGAAGAGAAATTTTCTCTGGTGAATCAAGCATCTGAAATCTGTCGACTACGAAACTTCCAATTTAAAATTATGTCGTCTGTCTAGTTAATCACATAAAAATCTGCATTCTGAAGAGAAATTTTCTCTGGTGAATCAAGCATCTGAAATCTGTCGACTACGAAACTTCCAATTTAAAATTATGTCGTCTGTCTAGTTAATCACATAAAAATCTGCATTCTGAAGAGAAATTTTCTCTGGTGAATCAAGCATCTGAAATGTGAGCATTGATTTCTAAAATAAGATGGTGTTTCTCAAAAGGGAGCAAAATCCATACCTGATTAAATTTGCAGCTTGTTTCACGTGTTCTCTTAAAGTAAAACTCGTAAGTGGTATAAGTCGTATAGTTTCATAACGAATAATGTTAAATCTCTATATTGTAAAGGGAGCTGTGTGAGCGCGGGGAGTGTTGTCTCCCACATACTGGAGAGGGCGCTGTGTGAGCGCGTGGGTACCATTGAGGCTTGAGAGACGGAGCAGAGAGGTACTCTCCTAGAGCTTAAGAACGCGCGGCTTCCTTAGCCCTAATTGGTACTAGGCTTCCTTAGCCTAGATGAGAGTGGTCGATCCAATACGTTGTTAAGTTTACTATAATATTAATAAAGGTTGTTTTTTGTTACAACGATTTGCTTACATTATAATACAGTCCACTACTATAGAGCTATCGGACCAATTCAAATAATTTATTTAGAAATATGCCTTTTACTTCACAATCAGACATTTATACGATTGAAAGTTTCTTGGATGTTAATTATCCCAGTAGTTTTGAAGAGATATCTCTTCCATCAAGATCTGATCAATTCTGCTAATGACGAAAAATAGGCAATATTTTGTTGAGATATCTCGTCATCATGATATTGTCAATTTTCTATGATGACAAGATCATCGAGACCACGTCATTTTTTCTAATGACGAGGTATCTCGTTCATAAAGATCTGGTCGTTTTTCTAAAAGATGCCTCCTAAAGACAACCATCAGGACGGTTAAGTACAAATATCCTTATGAATTGCCCCTTGTAAAACATGATATACCCAACTCTATATACCTGATTTAAACTATGTTAACGCCTCATTCTGAATTCAAAAATAATTCATGTTTTCTGTAATCGCATTCAATATTTCATGTTCCTAATCGTATCAGAATTAGTGCATTGTTGTTGTTGTTTTTCATGCCTACACTGGCAGACCAGACGAGTGCCAGGCCCGTCGAAGACGGCAAGAGGCGAGGGGGTGCGCCTTCCATGTTATTGAGCCCATTGGGAGGAAGTCCGACTTTGCTCGACAAACATGGCACATCCGTTTTACAGGTAGGTCCCTTTCATACATCCATTCACTCACACATATCGTAATTTAGATCCCAATCAGAGGCCGATAACCCCCTGATCAGGTATCCCCAGAGGTATTGATTTGGTATGGGAACATGGGGGACTTTGTGACCACGACCTATTTAACGTGCCCCAATCACCATTAGTGAACACGACGGTCTTTAGCCAGGTCGAAGCGCCGATCTCTCAATCATCTGAATTGCAGGCTCCGCCGAGGACAGAACCCATAACCCTTCTGATGCGAGCCCGACGCTCTACTGACTGAGCTACAGCGGCTCGGTGCATTGTCATCGATCGATGTACATTTACTAGAATAAGCAGCAACTATAATACAAGAACAACTTTTATTGCAACCTATCGCAATCACAGAATGGACGTAGTCTGTGTAGTATCTCGCAGATCTTTATTCAATAAAGTTGTGTTTGTAACTACCCATTGCATTTCCTTCTCTCGAAATACTATCGCATCACATTTACCATGTCGCAATCGTCACCAGACATTTCTTCTAACAAAAAGTATGGTTTAAAATACTCGGTTAAAATGATCATCACAGTAGTATTCAGAACGATTTTCTATACGTTAAAAACCAAAATACAAAAACTTTGGATAACGTTGTTGAAGTTGTGTTGGTAGAATATAAAACCAGAGTATTGGATAAAGGATCAGGGAGGAAAGCAAAGGAATTGAGGTAGAAAAGCAATAACGATAAACTGATCGATGAGAGGCACAGTTATGTTCCATCGATGTCCCAGAAATATGCAGAAATCGCTTTTCTAAAGGAAGTTATTGAAAAGAGATTTATGCAGATCATATTGATGGAAATATAGTGAATACACGTTCAAAACGAATGGGAGCCCTTATCTTTTTGTTGAAGTTATTGGATAAAAAATAGAGGTCGACTTTAGGTTTTTGAAGTCCTGCTAATTTGTGTTCTAGAATGTGGCAAACTGCACTAGATCAGAGAAAGTGATCATTTTTAGACTGATATGGTATTAAATGTCTATATTACCTTTAAGAAGGTACTGAAGATACCCATATTTTATCAATGAAGGTAAGTAATAAATTTGTACTCATAAGTATTATATTTTGGTCCTCTATATTAATAAAATTTATAGTAGCTCATTAAATTTACCACCAAACGTAAAAATAGCAAAACTTTTTATTGTGTTTCACGATGACACCTCACCACATGCGCATATATTAATTTAGGTCCTTTACTAAAGTATGCAGTTTAAAAGAGGACCTAATAATTATTAATGCAAATCACACGTGAGTGGTCATCGTAAAACTTAGTAACTAATATGACGCTTTACGTACCCCGGTATATATGAAATTTAATATGAAATTTGTACTCATAAGTATTATATTTTGGTCCTCTATATTAATAAAATTTATAGTAGCTCATTGAATTTACCACCAAACGTAAAAATAGCAATACTTTTTATTGTGTTTCACGATGAACACTCACCATATGCGCATGGTTTAATTTAAGGGCCTTTACTAAAGTATGCAGTTTAAAAGAGGACCTAATTATAATTCATGCAAATCACACGTGAGTGGTCATCGTAAACTAATACTACGCTTTACGTACCCCGGTATATATGAAATTTAATATGAAATTTGTACTCATAAGTATTATATTTTGGTCCTCTATATTAATAAAATTTATAGTAGCTCATTGAATTTACCACCAAGCGTAAAAATAGCAATACTTTTTATTGTGTTTTACGATGACCACTCACCACATGCGCATGGATTAATTTAAGGGCCTTTACTAAAGTATGCAGTTTAAAAGAAGACCTAATAATTATTAATGCAAATCACACGTGAGTGGTCATCGTAAAACTTAGTAACTAATACGACGCTTTACGTACCCCGGTATATATGAAATTTAATATGAAATTTGTACTCATAAGTATTATATTTTGGTCCTCTATATTAATAAAATTTATAGTAGCTCATTGAATTTACCACCAAACGTAAAAATAGCAATACTTTTTATTGTGTTTCACGATGAACACTCGCCATATGCGCATGGTTTAATTTAAGGGCCTTTACTAAAGTATGCAGTTTAAAAGAGGACCTAATTATAATTCATGCAAATCACACGTGAGTGGTCATCGTAAACTAATACTACGCTTTACGTACCCCGGTATATATGAAATTTAATATGAAATTTGTACTCATAAGTATTATATTTTGGTCCTCTATATTAATAAAATTTATAGTAGCTCATTGAATTTACCACCAAACGTAAAAATAGCAATACTTTTTATTGTGTTTCACGATGAACACTCACCATATGCGCATGGTTTAATTTAAGGGACTTTACTAAAGTATGCAGTTTAAAAGAGGACCTAATTATAATTCATGCAAATCACACGTGAGTGGTCATCGTAAACTAATACTACGCTTTACGTACCCCGGTATATATGAAATTTAATATGAAATTTGTACTCATAAGTATTATATTTTGGTCCTCTATATTAATAAAATTTATAGTAGCTCATTGAATTTACCACCAAACGTAAAAATAGCAATACTTTTTATTGTGTTTCACGATGAACACTCACCATATGCGCATGGTTTAATTTAAGGGCCTTTACTAAAGTATGCAGTTTAAAAGAGGACCTAATTATAATTCATGCAAATCACACGTGAGTGGTCATCGTAAACTAATACTACGCTTTACGTACCCCGGTATATATGAAATTTAATATGAAATTTGTACTCATAAGTATTATATTTTGGTCCTCTATATTAATAAAATTTATAGTAGCTCATTGAATTTACCACCAAACGTAAAAATAGCAATACTTTTTATTGTGTTTCACGATGACCACTCACCACATGCGCATGGATTAATTTAGGTCCTTTACTAAAGTATGCAGTTTAAAAGAGAACCTAATAATTATTCATGCAAATCACACGTGAGTGCTCATCATAAAACTTAGTAACTAATACTACGCTTTACGTACCCCGGTATATATGAAATTTAATATGAAATTTGTACTCATAAGGATTATATTTTGGTACTCTTTTTCATAAATTTTATAATAGCTCATTGAATTTACCACCAAACGTAAAAAAGCAATACTTTTTATTGTGTTTCATGATGATCGCTCACTACATGCGCATGTAGTAATTTATGTCCTTTATTAAATTATGCAGTTTAAAAGAGGACCTAATAATAATTGATGCATATGACATGTGAGTGATCATCGTAAAACTTAGTAACTAATACTACGCTTTACGTATCCCGAATAGTAAATTCAATAAGCTTTTACAAGTTTTATGAACATAATATATTAATAAATTTTAATTAAAAACATACCAGTAGTAACAAAATACAATATTATAGACTCACTTTGGCTTACGTTTTATTCATAAATTTATCTACTATTGAATTCTTTATTAAGAAAAATATTAACGTAATTATTAACGTAAATTTTTTTATAAAATGTAATGGTATGATAAACTACATTTGATAAAAACTATATGGTAAATCAGACCTGTTCGTGGAAAAATTTGTGGTAAATGAAACGATTTTGTTCTCATATTAGCTAAACGCTGAGATGCTATAGATATTCTTTTTTTTTTTAAATTGATATTTATCTACAAAAAAATTACTGTGATCATCGCACCTGCCATGGAATTCCTCCAAGTACCAACAGCAACCCGTAATCAAGATATTGACCAATTGCAGTGGGCTCCACAGAACCAATCCAATCAGTGTCCTCCAAAGCCAAGCTACCTACAGCTGAATTAGTTAAGCTGAATGGAATGCAGAGCCACTGAAAAGAAGAAAAGGAATTTGTTTTACAATCAGAAATAAATTACACTGCTGGACATTGAAAACGCAATATCGAGAAAGGCAAGTAAAATCGTATTCATAGAACCCATAAATTATGGCACAAAGATTAACCTTTTATTGCTGTCATGGGTCTCACAGATCCCGAGTCATTTTTGACTGGTCGTTTCCGCCCCTTAAAGTGAATATTGGTCCCTGTCCTATTCAGTACCTTCCTACTACGTCCAACAGAAGCCATATTCCAAGACTGGTTTGGCTATCCCAACTATTTCGTGTTTCACACTACTTGGTCTCTTAGACCCCTTCACAGCATTTGCGTTACCATTCTTTTTGAATGAAAGCGTCTAAGTTTGAGTAGGGAATTTCGTCAAAGAGCCTAAAATGACAACAAACTTTACAAGAAACAACCTGTGTATCTTACACAAAAAGAAATTCAGGATATTGTTTATAATTGGTCGGGAATTGAACTCTGGGACATTGACATTTCGGATAATATTATTGAAAGCGACACGAAACGGATTCGGAAATTTATGCAGATGAAGATGAAGGCATTCCAAGTGCGTCTTCACAAGAAGAATATTTCTACGGAAAAAATAACTTCAAATGGGAAGCCAGGCGTGGGGGAACCTAATCGTGCCGTTAGAACACCAAAACACAACATAGTTTTAGTTTCCAGGATTGAAACGTCCTGCAATATTAGGTCCGAAAGCTGAGCCTGAAGAGACATGGAATCTACTTAACTTATATAGTAATATATAAAATGTATTTTATGTAAGAATTGAATTATCTAAATTTAAAATGTATAAATAATTATCCAAAGAATCTTTCATTAATATATTATATTAATCAACTTTGTACGCACTTTAGTGAGCGAGATCTGAGAGACCCCTCCACACTAGTTACGAGACGGTTTGTGACATAGCAGTTAAGGGTTAAATGTTCAAATCCACAACTTGGTGGAGATGCATTATTTTCACTTTTTTGTGATCTCGCCCAACGGACTTCAATAACATCTTCTACATGGTTGGGCACTAAAAGAATGCGGTGTCGAAGGTGGGTGTTTAGGGAATGTTAGCCCATGAAATTTCGATTGTGTTGCTGAGGTTCCTCTGTTGCAGCTACTGGTTGTGCCTCGTGGGCTTGTCGTCGGCGGTTATGAACCGGAAGATTTTAGTAGGGAAGAACCCATTGAACCCGCAGCCGTGAAACCCATTTTATAATACGTATCAGGTATCTGTTCTGTATGATTAGGGTTTCCAACTTTTCTGAGACAATTCCGAGACATAGTGCCCCAAACTGAAATATATACAGGGTGGTCCCGAATTCATGGTACAAACTTTAATGGTAGGTACAGGACATTGTAACAATGATTTATTGTATAGGAATGTATAGTCGCAAGTGACGCGGTGAGGCGTAAACAGGGGAAATAAAAGGAAAGAGAAATGGAGTGATCGGTTGGTATCATTGCCGGTAGAGGGCAGTAGATGTCTAGCCGCTGTTGAACATGATGCATCGCAGTAGGGAAAAGCGCCATTCACAATTGTGCTGCCGTAGACGATGGGTGACTTTACGTATGCAGAAAAAGCAGACATGCATTACATGTACGGCCGTGCAAATGGTAACGGCAGAGCTGCGTTACGAATGTATCGCGCGGAGTATCCTGATCGACGAATGCCGGATCATAGAATTTTTCAACGGTTACATCGTCAACTTTGTGAAACAGGTGCGTTCGACGTCAACAGACATGGCGCTGGTCGAGTAAGAGCTGTACGCACTCCAAGGCTGGAAGAAAGCATCTTGAACATTGTGGCTGATAGACCCGAGTCAAGCACAAGAACTGTTGCGCGTGACGTAGGTGTGAGTCATCAGACTGTATGCAGAGTGTTAAACGAAAATCGCTTACACCCCTTCCATTTTCAGAAAGTACAAGCATTGAATCCGGCAGATTATCCTCGCCGCGTGAACTTCTGCCTGTGGGTGAGGCAGCAATGTGCGTTGCAGCCGGATTTCGTAGATTATGTGCTATTTACAGATGAAGCGACATTTTCACGCGAGGGTGTCTTTAATGCGCACAATTCCCATGTGTGGGCAACCGATAATCCACATGCAACGCGTCGACATGCGTTTCAACAACGTTTCAGTATTAATGTGTGGGCTGGTATTGTGAACGACTTTTTGATTGGCCCATACTTACTACCCACGCGGCTCACTGGCGGAAGCTATCTTATTTTTCTGAAAGAAGTGTTACCACAACTGCTGCATGATGTTCCGATCGCCATTCGTAACCGCATGTGGTTTCAGCACGATGGGGCGCCAGCACACTTCAGCATTGATGTACGGAATTACCTGAATGCCACGTTTGGTACTCGATGGATTGGGCGTGGTGGACCAGTCCCTTGGCCACCCCGATCTCCCGATTTATCGAGCCTCGATTACTTTTTATGGGGACATCTAAAGCATCTTGTTTATGAGACTCCAGTTGACTCAGATGAGGATCTCGTCGCTCGCTTATCTGTAGCTGCTGCAGGTGTGCGTGAAATACCAGGCATCTTTGAACGTGTACGCCAATCGCCCCACCGACGCTGTCAAGCATGTATCGATACTGGTGGACGCAATTTTGAACAATTACTGTAAACATGACACTTGTCAACAACGCTTTCAATAAAATCTTTGTTTTTCCTTTCGGCCGTTATTTCCCCTGTTTTCGCCTCACCGCGTCACTTGCGACTATACATTCCTATACAATAAATCATTGTTACAATGTCCTGTACCTACCATTAAAGTTTGTACCATGAATTCGGGACCACCCTGTATACGTAATCTCGTAATTTTCTCCGCTGAGAAATCACTTAGCATAACACACCTAGTTTTCCAATGAAATTTTTTTCATGTACACAAATATGTAGAAAATAATAATAGTTATTTTTACGTTTATTTTATTTTAATTACTATACGAGCCTGATGGGCCTCTGATATACATAGTAATAATAACACTGCTCTGCATGAAAAAAAAAAAAACCCGATACCATTCCTGCTGATTCTTATGTAAAATGAAATCCTGAATTCGAATATGACCCCCGTTTTCCCCCATCATGTACCGTTTACTGGGGACGTATCCCCTATGTTTATCACTTTTCGATGTAATTTTATGGACATAAATTTGATTTGGAGTGGGGTAAAGGCTTATTTTGACCATTAAATTTCTTCTGAGGGGATAGAGAGGTGAAAAGCTCTAAAACATTAACATTTGTAGCAAGGATGGAGGTTTGAGGAATTTGTCCCCTTAAATTGTAAAAAAACCCCATTAAAAATGCTCGTTTTTTCTGAGTTTTTTTTTGCAATTTTTTCATTTCTTTTACAATTTAAGGGGTCTAAGACAAAAAAATCGTCACATTTTTGAAAAAAGATTTTATATGTTAAAAAATTATTCTCTGTGTCTTTCTGCTTAAAACGAAGTCTGAATCATGTTTCTATCTTAATTAGAACGAGAGATAGAATTAATTCTGTGGTTCGTTGTTTTGAAAATCTAACACTCATACAGCTGTTGTCATGGCAACAACATCTGTGACAGACGTTATTTAAGTTTACCTTTACCGTTACCGGAGACCTTTAAACTATGCAGAAAAAAGGTAGAACTTGCAAAAATCAAACTAAACCAAAGATTTAAGAGGAAAGAAGGAGTTAGAAACTCATCTGGATGCTCTTAAAGGGTATTTAAACATTTTATTAATTGTAAATCTGTCTTTAAAACTTTAAATGCGTTTATCTCCATGATGCAATTTTTCAAGATTTCCTGTATTCAAATTGTTATAAGTCAAGAACCGATAGAGTTTAAGGGTTGAAATTTGGAATACATCTTTTTCAAACATTATACTTTAATGCTGATTCAGCAAATTTAAAACAAATATTTACTTTTAAAAATATAACTAAAAAAAAAGTACCTTAAAATATTTAGAAGTTTTCATTCAAATATTTTTAAATTTTTTATTGAATTAATATTTTTAAATTTGCTGAATCAGAATTACAGTTTATAAAATTGTGAATAATTTACTGCAATGATTTGGAAAATTGACCAAGAATATTTTGAGTATTAGCAATTTAAAATCACCCCTCTTTTTTCAAAATATTTTAATTTTAAATTAAAAATTTTTTTTTGAGAAACTTTTGTGTTGTGATTTTGCAACTCTATAGTTAGATTGCTGTCTCCATAGTTAAATGGGTAATCAGTACAAAAAAATTCAAAATTCTAAATTAATTAATAAATTTTTTTCTGATGTGTCTCGGACCCCCTTAAGAGGACAAATCCCCCAAATCTCCCTCCTTGCTACAAATGTCCATCTTTTAGAGCTTTTCACCTCTCTAGCCCCTCAAAGGATATTATTTAATCGTTAAAATAGGCCTTTACCCCACTCCAAATTAAATTTATTTCCATTAAATTCTGCCGAAAAGTGATAAACATAGGGGGGTGCGTTCCCAAAAAACGGTATGTGGTGAGGATAAAAAAAGGGGGTCATATTCGGATTCAAAAGGTCAATTTAGATTAAAAAAATCAGCAAAAATGGTGTTAGGGCTCAAATTTTTTTTTTTTTTTTTGCAGGGCAGTGTAATGTACCTAAATTAACCCTTGTTGTTGCATTGAAACCATCAAAAATTAAAAATTTTAATGCTCGTATACGAAACAGAGATATTGTTCATCTTTAGTTATACAGATCCAAGAGTGTTTCAAATTCTATTTTAAGAAAGTTCAATATGAAAATTTGTGTTCGTCGCAATTTTAAAAATAAAATTCAAATACAGTGCAATACATAGAATTAAAAGGCAACTAATACCATTTCTTCACGATTGTCCTGTTCTGAACAGACTGACATATATAGTATTGGCTTTGGATAGTAGTGGGGGAACGGACGTTCAATGGATGAACAACGAAATCATGTGCAATCGAAACAACTATTTTAAAGTGTAGGTGATATTGGGGTCGATTGCTTTCTCGGAAATTCCAGGGCAATTTGACATTCAAACGGGATTCTGGACAGCAACTTAAATTCCGGGACAATCCCGGCCTATCCGGGACGGTTGGCAACACTATGTATGATACTACATTAAGCAGGTCATAATATGGCTGTCTCCATGGTGCCGATGACATTCAAACATCATGTCATTGAAAATGTTGCTTACTACTGAATCAAGATCCGTCTGAATAGATGGTGGCGGTGCCTCGAGTGCTAATCGTCGAGCGATCATGAACCAGACGTTTTTAGTAGGGAAGAAACCATTGAGCGCGCAGCAGTGAATGATATCCATGTTATAATAACAGGTATCTGGATTGTATGACACTTCATTATACAGGTCGCATTGAGCCTGTCTTAAAAGGTTTCGCTAGAGCCATGACATCCAAACATCGTGTCTTCAAAATTGTTGCGTACTGAATGAAGATCCACCTGAATAGATGGTACCATTTCCCTCTTTAGCATCATTACAGCCATCACACATGTGCAGTTACAAAAGTCTATTCTAGTTACCATTCAACTTTATTCGGTTCAAACACGCTCAAGGTCAGAACTAGGAATGCACAATGCTCTCTCACATACACAAGTCCCGACTACCGATGCCAGAAAATAAACTAGGAATGTGATTAATCATTAATATTTATCTGCTATATATATATATACACTACCCTACAATAATGGACTGGATGACATCGGATTTGCATAAATTACGACTACTTGTTTGTGTATTTTTCGTGGTATGGCCTGGGACCTTTGCATGTTGTTCCTGATCAATTGAACGCCAACGCCTACATGAACATTTTGGACAATCGGGTTCTTCCTAAGCTCTGGCAATTTTATGGAATGGACGAATGTTACTTCCAGGACGACAACGCTGCATGTCATGTTGCAGCCTCTGTCAAGCAGTGGCATCAAGATTTGGATGTAAAACGTCTTCTCTGGCCTGCTCAGAGTCCCAACCTAAAGTCCGTAGGATATTTGTGGGACGAGTTGGAGCGACGCTTACGGACCAGGGAACCATATCCGAAATCTACACTTAGCTGGCGACATTCTTGTTGAAGGAATGAACACAAATACCTATAGGTGTATCAAAACCTTGTTGAAAGTATGGCCAGAAGGGTTGCTAGTGTAAATGCAGCAAGTGGGGGACCATCCTTCTATTAAAGCATGTATTCTTTCCCTCAAACCATCACATCTTGCTGACCTGTCCATTATTATAAGTTAGTGTATATATATATATATATATATATATATATATATATATATATATATATAATTTCAAGAACACAAGAATTTCCAAAAAAAAATGTAACAAGAGTCTTAAAAAATAATAAAAAATGAAGAAATGTTGATGGATCAGGGCGTCATCAGGGAGGAGCCTGACCCAAACAACATAAAATGGTGTTTTCTACATATGAGCAGCATTAGGCTGAAAAAATTGCTCATACACTCCCCCAAACACCACCAAAAAGCAAGTAAAACAAAAACAAAACAAAATACCAAAACAGAGCAGGAACAAAACGAAATGAAACCCGAAGCCGCAGCCGCAATTTTTTCAGCCTAATGCTGCTCATATGTAGAAAACACCATTTTATGTTGTTTGGGTCAGGCTCCTCCCTGATGACGCCCTGATCCACCAACATTTCTTTATTTTTTATTATTTTTTAAGACTCTTGTTAAATTTTTTTTGGAAATTCTTGTGTTCTTGAAATTATATTGCTTACCATGCTATGGCTGCAGCTTCAGCGCGCTTGCATGGGTAGTTTCGAGTTTCGGTTTCTGGTTAATGCACCCCGGCTGTTTGGTTATTTTTGTTATTTTATGTTATTTTGTATATTTTTTGTTATATATATATATATATATATATATATATATATAGAAAAGGAAAGTAACCAGGGAAATACAAAAAACAATCAGAATTTCAGAAATAAATTTATAATTAAGAACTGAAAAAAAAATTTACAAAATAATTTGCCAGTACTTACTAGCCCCACAAAGATACAGAAGAGTTGTATGACATCAGTGTAGGCAACTGAGTAAAGTCCTCCGAATAATGTGTAGAACAAGGCAATACAAGCAGACACTATAATGGAGATGTTATTATCCATGTCAATGATCACACTGACCGTGGCTCCTGTAGTAAAAGAGTCTCTAGTTAGAAAGGTTGATTATGGGGTGAAGAAGTAAATTGAATCATGATTTTAAAACATACAGTTCTAATATTAATTCCGTAGCTCAGTCTCAAATAATTATTTCCAAATCAAACAAAAGTTAAAATGAACGATGCTAAAATTTCTTTCTAATTCATTAATGTAAGTTTCAGCGTCTTGTATTAACACTAATTGTAATCTGATTTAACAGCTAATAGTAAAAGATGAAGCTTTCATCTCGCTCAATCAAAACTAATCATATTTGACAAAACATCTGTATTACTTTTAGTGCCTCTTTCATCTTGAGTGAACACAAAAAATTAGCTACGGACATCACTTAAATGAACCATAAGTACTTAGAAACGTAACATTCATTGACATAATACTTGATATAAAATTTTACATAGGTCAAAAGTATTGTATTACTGAAAGAGATGCGAACATGTAAATGAACACGTCTTTATTCCTGATGCCTTAAGTCTGGGAAGCCCGGTTAGAAGAGTAACGGATTAGCAACCGGAGGGTTGCGAGTTCGAATCTAACCAAAACCCGTCGTGTACAAAGGGGGCTGGTGCACGTTAAACTTGCCATGGCCTCCTATCCTCACGTTGGGATGGAGTGGAAGTTTGAAGAGTGATGTGCCATCTCGGGTGTGACCTCGTCATCTGACCGCGGTTCAAAATTACTTCGTCTTGTCCTCGGATCTTTGGATTTGATCCAGGACCGTCGTCAATAGCCCGTTGTGTTTCTCCAGTGCGACGTTAATTACATACTTACCTATATCCTTAGTCTGATGATTTAGCTTTGCTGCATTAAATTGTATATTTGTGTATCACTCGGTTATAAAGGTAGTACACAATACTATTTGGATTAAGGGTCGCTTTTCAACAATATAACCCACCTGGTGGTTGTCCCAACGTAATTTCTCGTTATTAGCAAAACTAACGATATCTTTGCTGAACGAGATATCTCGTCGTCTGTCTTCATTAGAAAAAAACTGATCAGATCTTGATCTCGTCATCGTAAAAAAAATCCATAATTCTCTATGACGAGTTATCTCGTCATTAGAAAAATTGGTCACATCTTGGTGGACGAGGTATCTCGTCGAAACCATTTGGAGGGCTGATGCCTGTTGTACAACACACGAGTTCCACATTTGTATAGTTTTACAGAAAGTATATTTAAAAGTATATACAAAACAAAGCACAGAAGCTAGCCTTGTAGTATACAAGCATGTTAAAGTTTGAAAAATTGAAGACGCATTGAATCTTATCACATTTTTCACTGTCATTTTTCACTGTTTTTAAAAACAGAATCCGCCACGTCAAAAAATTTATTATTTTGAACATTTGAACGAAATGGATTTTGAAGAGATTGGCTAAATTGCTTCCAAAACACGACACGTCCAGAACATGTTTTGGGAATAAAAGAAGAATTCGAATTCCTACAGAAGCGAACGCATTTAGGTTGGATTTGAGTTGTCCCCTCTAAACGACAGCATAGGCATCTCTATTCTACAATAAACAAAGAATTTTAAAAACGTCCGCACGCTATCCTTTGAAAATAAACAATTCAGTTGCTTCAAGTATTTTTTCACCCAGCTGTGCTAAATCAAACTGCATCGAGAAGATACGTGCGGATATATTATTGGTGATACATGCGAAAATGTTTCTGACCTTGTAAAAATATGTAGGTAGGTAGTTGAATTAACGTCGCATTGGAGCAACACATCGGGTTATTGGCGACGGTCCGTTATCCAGATGGATTAAAGCCCATGCGGGTCACGACAGAAACGAAACAGCGGATAGATTAGCAAAAGAGGCAACAACAATGGAATGCGTAGATGAAGGGGTGAAATGGTCCAAGAGCCATTACAGAAAGGAAACCACTAGCTGGCTACTTGATGCATGGCATAATAAATGGGACGAAGGAGAAACAGGCAGGACGGTGCACGATGTGTTACCAAAAGTGTCACTAAAATCATCAAGTTGGACCAGGGAAGAGACACTTTTCTTCACAGGGCACGGCCCATTCCCATCCTACCTAACGAGGTTTAAGAAAATCAAGTCCGAAAACTGCTCATGTGGTGAAATTGGCACACCTCTACATTACATCACAGTTTGCCCCCTTACAGCCTCATGGCATATGAGAACACCTGCCGACCACCTAAAAATTGCATGGCTCAGGAACATTGCATGCAACAAGGGCTCGAGGGTTAAAATTATTAACATGGTGAGATTCATTGAAAATCATCAGGACTTGATTATCCTAAGAGACTAAGAAACACGAACTTTTTTTCTCACCTTGCATGATGTATATATATATTTATAATGTAACCTAGTATAATGATTTAATGTATATACTGTATAGATGTAAGGATGTATAAATGTAATGTAATGTGCTCTAACATTCTGGGTAGACATGTCACCTTGGTGGCATGCTCTACTCATCCAACCACACTTATTTAAACTGGTACAGTGTCTCACGACACTAGGCACGGGAGTGTGTGTTGGTGTTAGTTAGTTAGTTAGGTCCGTTATCCATCCCGGATACGAAGACAACGCCTCGTAATTTTGAACAGTGGTTGGATTACAAGGTCAACAACCGAGCTTACTTCCCATTATCAAAACTTTCACACCGCGTCAATGAGAGGACTTTTGAAACCACGACATATTTAACCATGCACTAGACCGTACCAGTACGTACTAGTACGTACCATTCTTTAAGTGGGAGCGACTTTCAAACTCGCAGCTCTCCATTTGCTATTCCAAGCGGTATGTAATGAGAGATGAAAGTTCGAAATAATCCCGGATACGAAGACAACGCCTCGTAATTTTGAACAACGGTTGGATTACAAGGTCAACAACCGAACTTACTTCCCACTATCAAAACTTTCACACCGCGTCAATGAGAGGACTTTTTAAACCACGACATATTTAACCATGCACTAGACCGTACCAGTACGTACTAGTACGTACCATTCTTTAAGTGGGAGCGACTTTCAAACTCGCAGATCTCCATTTGCTATTCCAAGCGGTATGTAATGAGAGATGAAAGTTCGAAATAAAACCATCCTTGTCATAAAACCATGGAAATGGAACCAACTGGTCAAGCCCTGCCCTATTTCTCTTTGGCGCCCTTATCCAAAAGTGGTTTGCAAGAATATATATCTCATAATGAACTGGTATCGTCACTGGTTTGAAAGTCAGTGCTCACAACACAATTTTATTTTTTATCCCCCACAGTTTAAATATGCTTAAGAAATTCATTTAAATTCAATTAAAATTCACACAGTAAGCCTATCACGTAAAAATAACTTTAAATTTTTTTCTTTCGTCGGATTAGACTCTCATTTTCTTTTTAAACCTTTAATTCCTTTCCTCGAAGTTAAATATTTTTTCTCTAATATAATGCAGAATAAAAGGGTCTTCAAAGCTGTGGAAAAAAACGAGAAGGAAAAAGAAAAAATGGGGTTTAAGAAAATTACATTTTTTAGCATAGAATTTTCAAAATGTGAAGTGTTTTGAATTATTTTTTAATCATCTCTCTAATATTCTGAAACTGTTTATGCTTTGGAAGAGAAATAAAATGATAAGTTAAAAAATAAAGAATATATGTAGATTCCGTAAAACAAAGTTTTTATAAAAAATGTTTCTCCAGCAATACTGGTAAAGCAATCCAAGCTCGATTGCTGTCTTCTATCTTAGTAGGTACCACTCTTGTCACATAGAAGATAAATTATTTCTTCAAGTGTTTCACTTCTTTTAATATCTGAAATGTTACGTCATAATTGAAGAATAGAAAAGTAAGTAGCTGAATATACGTTGCACTGGAGCTACACACCGAGCAATTAGTGAAGGTCTGCAATCAATTTCAAAGGGAAAGATCAGAGGACACCACCTCTTCATTTCCAACCATGGTATGTTGAAGATGTCAACACCGGAGCTGGTACTTCACTCTCCAAACTTCCACACGACGTCCACTCTATGAAGCGAAACTGGAGAAAAACCTACTGATGAACCTTTTTTTTTCAAGCCCTTTATAATTTCTTTCCTCAAACATTTTTACCATTACATTTTTATACTGTTACTTCAAAAGCATAATTCAAGTATTTGATGCAACAATTTGTATCATTTCAAAATATCTAGTTATAATAGTGTCTAAATTTCTTCAATTTACATCATAGAATTATTTTGATCGTATTTTTTTTTTATCAAAGACTGAGTTTTATTTGTGTTAGAACTGTAATTGTTGAAAGTATGATTTATGCTCCAGTGTAAGCGAATATTTTCTGACTGGTTATCATTTCACGACAGCTGCTGATCTTTCGTTATGCGTTTTACAACTACTTGAGAAGGCGGTGTTCGTTCAGAAGATCTCTGATTGGATCTCAATTTTTACCGTTGGGTTCTTTTTGGACTGCGGACAAACGACGGTTAGAGAACACGAGAGAGACGACAGAGAGAGAGAGAGAGAGAGCAAAAAGGTGATGCTGATGACCACACTAGTCTTTGAGGACAAACACTAATATGTATTAATGTAACGCTATTAATGTAATGTTGAAAATACTGTATATATTCTAACGTTCTTGGAATAAGAACTTAAATTTTTTTAGCAGTTTGTTGTCTTCTCCCTGTGTATGATTCGTACTATTTTCACGCTACCGTTTTGTTTAGGAGGGAGGGGGGGGGGGCGACACTACACTATCCTGATGACGATATTATCTTGTCAGTAGCGAAATTGGTCAGATTTTTATGCGCATGATGTCTCATCGAAACAACTTGAGGATTAACAAAGAACCAAATGCCGTTATAATTAGGCTTTTAAAAACATTTTTTGCAGGCATTTTCCCGTGTAAACGTAGTTCTACATATTCATTATACATATGAATTATACAAAATTCTACCTTCTATTCAAAAGATACAACTGATTGTATTTTTTTTAGTTAGCTGATTTTGTTAGAATTTTTAAATATGAACATAATTGTATGTACTTAAATAGATTCAAAATTCCACTTCGTCTTTTCCCAAGATCTACGATTGATCTCATGTGTGAAACGTGTAGATAAAATAATTACTGACATCTATTTCAGTTTCCTGATTTTTTTAAATCCCCACCAGCCAGCTCTCTACACCGTAAAGCTCATGAACCATTTCTGTGAAAGAAAAACGCTTAGAAAATAATCTCTATCGTTTTCAGCTAGAACTCCAATACAAGGCAATAAACACTTAGTTCCGAGTGAAGTGATTGGAAAGTGCTTACCCAGTGCAGCCAAAATGGCCGCGGACCAGAAAACTTCCCCACACAGAGCAGGTATGAAAAGTAGTCCTCCCATTCGGCTTCCAAACAGATCCTGGAAGGGATCCAACATCGTCACGTATCCCTCCTCACGCATTTTGTTCGCGAAGAACAAACCACCTGCAACAAAAGAACAATCTCGAATCAAGATTGCAAGCGAAATTGAGAAATCTGGGAGTAAATATCACATTTACACTGTAAAAGCACGAGTTCTGGATGGAAAACAATTTAGCCTGGGACATCTCAATAATTTCATTTAGCTCAGTCTGTCAAGGTTAATTCACGTTTTTCCTCAAGACTTTCTGTACAAACTTAAGGGGGTCTGGGACTCAAAATTCTAAAATCTTCAATTTTAAAGTTTTTGTTCTGAGATTTTTTCTGCAGGTATACATGTGTGTGTGTGTGTGTGTGTGTGTGGTATTTTAAAATTGTAATAACTATTTAATATTTTCAAAACTTTAAAATTTTATTTATTAAAATTTAAAAAGGACAAAATTTTGACATCGCAAAATATTGATACATCGCAAAATATTTTATAACGAATGACTCCATTTTTGCATTAATTAACTTCTAAGGGTTCATACTATGAATTGTCATCGTGATTTTTGGTTAAAACAATTAGAAAAAATTTAAAAATATATTTTGTTTAAAAACTTCATGAAACACATAGTTATACAAAGTTCGAAAAATTATAGAAAAAAAACTAATATATATGTACACAATTGCTAAAGACAAATTTAAATTTAAATTTAAAAATTTTTTTATTATATTTTGCTTAAAAACTTTATGAAACACATAGTTATACATAGTTCGAAAAATTATAGGAAAAAAACCTTATATATATGTACACAATTGCTGAAGACAAATTAAAGAAATATATTTGAAAAGTAAAAGTTGAAAATTTCGTTCATTTATGACAAGTAGTTCTTAAGTTATATCGATTTTTACTAGTGAAATCCCATTTTTACACAAAAGGAGAAAAAAAACGTTTAAAATTATGAAGTTTCATTGGATTTGCAGCTGTCATGTGTATAAAAAGTTGAATATTTCCGGTTCTACGTATGGTAGAATCAAAATTAAGGTTTCATTTTTTTCAGAAAGATCTATATTATTTTTTAAGATAATAATAAAAAAAAAATGGACTCTTTTTCATATTTTGAGTCTTAGACCCCCTTAAAGAAAAGGTTTGAAACACAAATTTAAATCTTTTTCCAATAAGGGTGCATCCTTGAAAACACCACCTGGATATGCCAGAGTGGATGCACTATGGTAAAAAAGGATAGAAAGCATGGAAATAACTTTGTATTGGATACTAGTAGAATTATCCGGCATTATGTGTGTGTGTGTGTTCGGGTTGAATTGGATGCAATTTATCATAATTTTTCTCAATGTTGTTCTTAGGGGGTTCTGAATTGTTTTTATCCCCTTCTGGCGCACCCAGGAAAAACAAAACGGGATTTAATATACATATAGCTTATATTTCCCGCAGAATTTTAAGCGAAATTGTACCAAATTTGGTGTGAATCGGTCAGTGAACGAATGTTACTCAATGTTATACCTATAAGGACTATAAGGATGTACCCTGTAAGGATTCCGAATTGTTTTTGCTCTCTGCAGGCAGAGGACGAATTGAGCTGGGGTTATATGTGTAGTCCACTGTATTATAAAAGAAAGCACGATTCTAAAGAATATATGAGTGAACCAAAGTTTGCGTGTATCAGTCATGCGGAATGGATTCACAGACAGATGCCAACAATGCCTTATATAAAGATAATTGTGTGTCCGATTTGAGAAAGAAACATACTAATTTTTAAGCAAATGTTCTGATTTCTTTTTCTATGGCATTGTATGAAAAGTCTCTCAAATAATACATATTTTGAGTTTGAAATCAAATCACCTGTATACGTAAAACATTGATTCAAATGAATATAAAGAGTTTCTTACCAATTACTAGGGATA
The DNA here is from genome assembly GCA_947359465.1 of Metellina segmentata. NCBI lineage: Eukaryota > Metazoa > Arthropoda > Arachnida > Araneae > Tetragnathidae > Metellina > Metellina segmentata. The sequence goes on from OX375882.1 coordinate 73,263,959, forward strand.
GGGCATATCCGAATGGAGCTTGGCACCACACCATACCGTTACTGTATATAGCTTCTGCTGTTCCGTTGATGTAACCGCCTCCGACCCACGTAGCTAGAAGAAAGTGCATTGGGATACAAATTGTCTGTATTGGTCAGGTAAAAGATAATGAACATTTAAAACATCACACAATGCTATTGGAAATTTTTATTTTTCCTTACAGAGCCCTAGACAACTTTTTTAATCTATGGAGGGACACTGGAATGAATCGCTATTTTTTTCAATTGCAGAGTGTGTTTGTTGACCTCCATTACTCCCAAAAGACACCAGCGCAGTTGCCATTTTTCTGCTATGGCCAGAATAGGCCACATTGTAACTCAGGCCTACTTGACCCGTTTTCATCTAACTGACTCCAATTGCCTTATTTGCCTTGATGAAATTTTGGAGCATATACCGGTATACTGTACCGGAGGAAACCTTTTAGAATTCTCGTGAAAGAAAGTTGTAATTCGCCATCTATACTTACCTGCTTTTTTGTAATGTTCATTTTATGTATATCACTTCGCTGGTTTATAGAAGACATTGTGAAATCGACTTTAATTTGCCGGACTCAAAATTTAATGTAATGGTAATGTACTTACAGAGCAGCGCAAAGCATGCGTACTAAGTTTTTAAATTGCTTGTGTCTAAGTGTCGTTCCTTCTTCTTGGAACGTTATTTAAATCCAGTTATAAAAAAACAAGCATCAATATGCTCAGTTCATACAAGTGAACTATAATTTATCAAAAATATAATAAAACAGCACTATATACGTTACTGGTGTTCAATCGAATATATAACGAAGTGTATGGTGCAAAGTGCACTTAGTCACGTTACTACAGTTAGCTTCCAGACATCCACTTCAATAGTATCCCACACACTTGTATAAAACGATTCGATATTTTTTGGTACAACTGCAACTTTCAAGGTACAACTGCTGTACCGACCGTAGTCTAAATTCCTTCTTGGCGCAATCAAGGTACAACTACCGTACCGACCGTAGTCTAAATTCCTTCTTGGAGCAATCAAGGTACAACTACCGTACCGACCGTAGTCTAAATTCCTTCTTGGAGCAATCAAGGTACAACTACCGTACCGACCGTAGTCTAAATTCCTTCTTGGAGCGATCAAGGTACAACTACCGTACCGACCGTAGTCTAAATTCCTTCTTGGAGCAATCAAGGTACAACTACCGTACCGACCGTAGTCTAAATTCCTTCTTGGAGCAATCAAGGTACAACTACCGTACCGACCGTAGTCTAAATTCCTTCTTGGAGCAATCAAGGTACAACTACCGTACCGACCGTAGTCTAAATTCCTTCTTGGAGCAATCAAGGTACAACTACCGTACCGACCGTAGTCTAAATTCCTTCTTGGAGCAATCAAGGTACAACTACCGTACCGACCGTAGTCTAAATTCCTTCTTGGAGCAATCAAGGTACAACTACCGTACCGACCGAGGTCTAAATTCCTTCTTGGAGCAATCAAGGTACAACTACCGTACCGACCGTAGTCTAAATTCCTTCTTGGAGCAATCAAGGTACAACTACCGTACCGACCGTAGTCTAAATTCCTTCTTGGAGCAATCAAGGTACAACTACCGTACCGACCGTAGTCTAAAGGCTAAGGGTGAAGAAATGGTTTAAATTGTATAATATTAATTTCAACGACTGTACAACTTTTGACAAGCGAGTTCACAAATAATTTCAAATAATGCCATAACAAATAATTTTGAGCTTCAATGTAAATATCATACTGCATGTATCTTACCTCTCCTGTATCAGTCCTTGATAAATAAAAATGCAATTTCACTTATAACCAAGATTTTATTAATTTCCATCTTATCCTTCCTCTGACTCTCCAAAGACGGATACACGCCTTAAGCGATTGTGGTTGTCCCCTTTTATACAATGCACCTCTTTTTTCAAATTTACATTTTATTCGTCGCACCAAGATGTCCTGTTAATGAAACTAATATTTGGCACAGAGTACGATTTCTTTTATCACGCGGAGAATTAGGATCCCGTTGCATTTCAATGAATTTTGCTTCATTCTTTCGTTTTCGTGAGTCTTGATAACTGACAGTTTAAATATTAATAAATTTTGCTTTGATTTTATACGCCAGATGTGGCACTGCTTAAAACCTTCTTTAGATTTCGTCAGATTTCTTCGACTCATTGACCTTCTAATGAAATACACGGAGTATGTGCGATAGCTTCATGCTACTTGCTCCTGTCGCTCGGTTTAAAGATCTCTCACGTGGTTGTTGGAAAAGCACGAATCCTTAAGTGGGACAGATTACTGATTGGTTAAAGTGATTATTCACATTGATGAAGAACGCAATTCTGCGCTTTGATAGCCAATCGGCCCAAATCGAATCGTAAGCTCAAGTGACTCACCCTTCTGAGATCTCACGACAGCGACTCTGTCCACATGGTTTTTCTATTTCAATAGAAGGTAGATGCTTCGACCAGCTTAAAGTCGATCCTTTTGCTGTTGCTCACATTATTGGTATTGACACCTGGAAGCATTATTTTAGAGCCACAACTCTGTTAACCCTCTTGGTGGTTTATCTTCGCGTTCAAAACTGCCCTGTAGTTTTTGCATCAGATTGAAAACTGCTCTGTAGTTTTTGCATCATTGCATCAGATTGAAAACTACCCTGTAGATTTGCAACGTGTTGAAAAATAATCTTTAGTTTTCATCCTGATACAAAAACCTGTTCCAAACTGTAACTAGTACTGAATAAGAGACGGTTTATTTTACCTACTTGGGTCTTTATGCACCTTGGTGAAAAGGGGCAGTTTTGTATAGACGAGTCTCCGCGTCATAAACAAAATTGACCTGTTGATTTTGCATCAAGTTGAAAACTGACCTGTACTTTTTGCATAAGGTTGAAAGCTGCCCTGTAGTTTTTGCATCATTGCATCACATTGAAAACTTCCCTGTAGATTAGCATCGCGTTCAAAACTGTCCTGTAGTTTTGCATCGGGTTGAAAGCTGCCCTGTACTTTTTGCATAAGGTTGAAAGCTGCCCTGTAGTTTTTGCATCATTGCATCACATTGAAAACTTCCCTGTAGATTAGCATCGCGTTCAAAACTGTCCTGTAGTTTTGCATCGGGTTGAAAGCTGCCCTGTAGTTTTTGCATCATTGTATCAGATTGAAAACTACCCTGTAGATTTGCAACGTGTTGAAAAATGATCTTTAGTTTTCATCCTGATACAAAAACCTGTTCCAAACTGTAACTAGTACTGAATAAGAGACGGTTTATTTTACCTACTTGGGTCTTTATACACCTCGGTGAAAAGGGGCAGTTTTGTATAGACGAGTCTCCGCGTCATAAGCAAAATTGACCTGTTGATTTTGCATCAAGTTGAAAACTGACCTGTACTTTTTGCATAAGGTTGAAAACTGCCCTGTAGTTTTTGCATCATTGCATCACGTTGAAAACTTCCCTGTAGATTAGCATCGCGTTCAAAACTGCCCTGTAGTTTTGGCATCAGATTGAAAACTACCCTGTAGATTTGCAACGTGTTGAAAAATAATCTTTAGTTTTCATCCTGATACAAAAACCTGTTCCAAACTGTAACTAGTACTGGATAAGAGACGGTTTATTTTACCTACTTGGGTCTTCATGCACCTTGGAGAAAGGGGGTAGTATTGTCTCGACGGGTCATCGCGTCGTAAGCAAAATTGACCAGATCTTCGACGAGATATCTCGTGAAACTACTTGGAGGTTTTATGTATAAAATTGGTTGTCAATAAATAAGTATTAGCTATACAGTAAATATACTTGCTCCAACCACATCGACACACACCTTTGAGGTATTGATTTTTGTACGCATTACATAAAACCCGAAAAAACCAATAATTAAGTTCTTTGAAATTCACATTTTTGAGGTCAATGTTTTGGCTTACCTGTCATTGTGAATATCCCGACGAACATGCCTATGTTCCGACCAGCCAGCATCACTTCTTCGCTCTCTTCCAGATCACTGCCGGGTGTTTTCTTTTTCCTGCCAGCCCATATGCCGACCGCCAAGATGATGACGTAGAAGAACAACACGGAGATCACCCCTGCTATGTTAGTCGTCATGTTGGTCCTCACGAAACGCACGCCTGCGAGGGAAGAAAGAGCTGAGTGAACGAGAATCGTCTACGAAACACTTCACTCATGTCGTGACCCATAACATATTGCAACGGAGTATGCAAAACAGTAATAGTAATGTTTGCTAAAGGGAATAAACTGGTTTTACGCGTAGAGATTCGGTGACATCACAACGAGGAAGAGGTCGTTGCTGGTGCATATACACACATAATTTGTGGTTTACATAAAAGACATTTTACGAATAAAACTGAACAGTTGAATTTGAAAGTAATCCCACAGACAATACACAAGTATTATGAGACAAACACCGAATAGTTTTTATATGATTTGTTTGACTAATTCTCTGCTCAGATGGGCAAAATGTTCTAAGTCATTTTTAAAAAAAAATTTCGTGACAGTAATTTTAAGATTCAAGATTCAACACGCGGTTCTGTGGTTTTTGACTTATTACAATTTTCCACCTTTGTTTTCTCATAAACTGAAAGAAAAAGACTTACGACATTTTCCCATCTTCTAAACATTAACAAACCAGACTCCAGGATGGGACTTACTCAGTTGTTAGGGAAAAGTGACTGATAACATTTTGCCATTTTGAGCAGAGAATTAATCCTTCATTCTTTTCTTTTTGCGATACAGTATTGGTTAGAAATTAGTGTATTAGTTAAAAAGGACATTGTTCGGATGTTAAATAAAATGTTATTATCATTTGATATGTAGGTGCGCCATTGACGGAATTTAGCTACATAAATCGCTTTAGTTAGAAAAATAAACGAAGTACACAACTTAATAGTACAAAAAACATTTAATCACCATAAAAAAACTACGACTATAACTTACAAGTTTGAACTGAGAATGCACAAGCGCGTGAATTCAATTTATCTTTTCAATTTCTTCAAATAGTTTCGGTTCCTCTTATACACAGATTTGAAGCAATGTAAATAAAAATGTCTGAACATTGAGTGTTTTAAACCTAATTCACTTAATTTAACCGTTTTGGATTATTCTAATGCAGAACCAAAAACTTACGATATTCGTGTGTGTGCGTGCCAACAGTACATCCAAATGGTTGGATATATTTTCAGGAAATCGTGAATACTCTGTGAGTATTTTCAATGACTTACTGACCGAACTTAACAACGTCAGTCTGTTTCACGTTTTATTTCTATTTTGTATCTGTACGTTTGTGTAAGTATTGAATCAAATTAATTTAATATATCTTCATAAAATGTTATATATTTTATAAAACATTTGCCATTTTCATTTTGGTTTTGATAATAAAAAGTTAAATCCATATAAATAAAGAGTGGAGTGTTTGTACATTGAGCATTTGCCCTCATTTCAAATTATTTAACCGTTTTGGGGCAATAGAACACACATTTAGTGATTTTCGTGTTTGCATCTTTGTGCAAGTATCACACCAAATTTATTTAACACGTGTCCTAAAATGTTAACTATTTTATAAAAAATAAATATATATAATTTGAAAAATAACAGGAAATTCCAAATAAAAACGCTTTCTGGTGGAGTTGTCGTTCACGGTAAGACGTTTGTGTAGTCAACTAATTTTTTCGCCAAATCAAGATACCATTCAGAGCGTGGAGTGCGAGAAATTTTGCAGATAGGGTTGCCATAACAAAAACGGAAGATATGAAGAAAATCCGCAAAAGGTGAAGGTTACCATATTTGGCAACAAATCGCCTTTTTACCGTGAACGACATTTCCACCCGTTTCTTACTATTTCTACTTTAATGATTTGTTTAAAAAAAAAAATAATAATATATATATATATATATATATATATATATATATAATTTCAAAATCACAGGAAGATTAGGGCGTCATCAGGGAGGAGCCTTACCCAGACAACACAAAACACGGCTGTTTGGTTAGTTTTTTTTGTTATTTTGTGTGTTTTATGTTATTATTGTTTTATGTATTTTATGCTAATATATATATATATATATATATATATATATATATATATATATATATATATATATATATATATATATATATATAATCACTTATTTCCTTGAAAGTTGCATTTAGTGACACTTGTAATTACAAAATAACTTGTTTTAAAAATGAAATGAAATCAGTACATACAAGGGGACAATGAAGAAATTTACCAGTTTTCAAAAATATTAGGTCGATTTGAAAAACACCAAGTCGATTTGTCTTTAAAAAATATTTATTTTCAACATATATAAGTGGTTTTCACTCGCAAGGTAGGCGGCAACATTGACCGTCTTTCACTACAGTAAAGAAATTTGAATATTTAAAAAGACCTAGTTCTGATTTTTTCAAACAATAATATTCTTTTAATATCATGAACATTCCATCTAAAATTTGCCTTACTTTTATCTGCATGCAGCTTTAAATTGAAACATTTGTTTGGTTGTTGAGCGTGAAGAATACAAATTACAATTTATTGAAAAAATACTACAAAAACGTGTTTTTTCTGCAATTGAGATTTTTTTTTTTTACTTCAAAATGTTCTCTGCACATGTAGTTTTAATTGACATACTTGACAATAATTTTGGATAATCCTTGAATAATATTTTAAGTAATAACTTCCAAAAGAATTTTACCAAATTTACCAAAATTTACAAATACGCTATTTAGTCAAATCTAATCAGTTTGCGAAAATCTCATAAAATTCGCAGGATAGCGTATTTTGAAAGTCCACTGTCTTAATAACAAAATTTCCCTTTAGAAAACATTCTTTAGTTTACATAATTTATTGGTGCGTGCTTCGAAAGCATTTAAAACAAGGAAAGCAAGGTAACCCAAGATAGAAATAGATTAATCATTTTAATTATGCATCAGCCGAGATCATTACCTCGAAAAAGGTTCCAAAAATAAGTGTTTAGAAATTCATAAAACGAGGATGTCTGCAACACCTTAAATCTTCTAACTCAGTAAAAGAAAAACATTTCAGAGGAGATTTAAACGAAAAAATTATTTTCGAACTCATTGCTTGGATAAACCTTCCAACATATTTCATTTAATGAAACAAGAAAGAAGCCTATTCAAGGTCGAAAGCGTTTAATTTCCTTTGTTTTTTAAAGTCAAATTCTTCGAGGTGTTTGTTTTGCTTATTTTTGTTTCCTTTACTCGTTCAATTCACCCGTGAGTTCTTTTATTTCAAACAGTTAATTATTTTTTACCAGCTTTAACCAAGGCGTTCAACAAATTTCTACTTCAAAACGTGAGGTTGAAATTGCTCCAATTAAGCAGCCTGAAGCAATGAAATCTAATTGAGTTCGTCATGTAAGTAACTTTTTTATAGATTAGATTGCACACAAATCTCCTAAAACTGTGCAATACACTTTAATTACCTTTGTTTCTCTGCAAATGAAGAATATAAATATTTGCAAATTTTATTTTTTACTAGTGTATCGAGTCATTTACATCAAGTTTGCTTAATACAGAGACTGTTCGCACATTTTTTAGACGATTTTGGTTAACGGTAATAAAAAATCGTTTACTGCAAAAGAAATAATTGCAGTTGTACTATGTTTTTAAAAGTCAAAATTATCGTCTGCGGCTTGAGAGATTTGTTTTTATTCAAAATGGCGTTTTTAACGAAGCAGTGGTTCGAAGGCTATATTTATGCTCTTTACGAAGAGAAATATTCATATTCCGTCATGCAAAAACGATGTGAGGGTCATGGCTTTGTGATATCTAAAGCGTCGATAGGTAATATCGTCAACAAGAAAGGAAAAAAACGTCAAATTAGAGCCTCAAGTGGGACAAAAATTCCAAACAAGTATTCAAGGAAGAAACGGACATCTTCGACTATTGCAAAGGTACGTTGTTTATGTTAAAAGAAAATACCCCTAGTCAAAGGGCAGTTGCAAAATCATTAAAATGCTCGGTGTCCACTGTAAACAAAATGATAAACGTTGATTTAAATCTCAAGAAAGCAAAAAAAAAAAAAAAAACTCAATGTGCATCGTCTTTCTCCAAAGCATATCGCTGAACGCAGGACACGCTGCCGAATTCTATATAAGAAACACTTATCCTAAGAAAAACCGAAAAACATTGTTACAATAGATGAATCATGGGTGTATTTAAATGCAGCAAAAAAAAGAGCCATTTATTATCATAAAAGGGGAGAAAAAAAATTTAAGTACATGGTTCACAGAATCGAAAGAAAGTATTTCTAAGGGATTCATGATTGTTGCTGGTTTTTCATATAATGGCAAGTTAAAAATAAAGAGACTGGAAAAAAATGTCAAGATTAACTCGAAATACTATCAGGAACATATATTTATCGTCAATTTTTCTGAATGAAATACCATCGCTTTACCCACAGTGCCATCAATCTGTGGAACTCCATCAAGACAAATCTAGCAGTCACACATCAAAATCCACTGTAAATTTCCTAAAATAAATGAAACAAAAAACCGGTGTCAAGACCATACCCTTCACTGATATCTATTAAATCTCCCGATGTATCACCTATGGATATTTGTGCTTTCGGACTTTCAAAATCTACATTATCCAAACGTCGTCCCACAACCCTTACAGGACTCTGGAAATCTGTTCAGGAGGAATGGGATAGAATACCTCTTCTGACACTTCAAAAGGCATTATTATCCTGGAAATTACGGTGTCGAAAGATAGTTCAGAACAAGGGCTATCAAATAGAACATTTGAAACACAAGAATTTTATGTAGTTTAGTTTTGTGAATACAATATACATTGTCTAAAAAATGTGTGAACAACCTGTACGTTTATGAAAGAGATTTTCAGTAAAAATAACCAGACGGTCTGCGAAGACTTTGTTTCTGCTACCCAAATGCTCTTGCATATACATATCGGAATTTAATTAATTCTTTAATTTATTTAATTAAGAACATGTATATACTAGAAATCACGAAATGGACTGGAATATATATCAATACTTCTTTATTAATTCAAAATACATTCCAACTCTTGGCGTTCGAACTATACCATATTTGGACGTGTTTCGTTAGGTGCTTTCATCACCTGCACACGTTTCTAAAACTTTAAACTTGATTCTGAACAGCTGTGTTTTTGCAATACTATGCTTTGTTCAAACAGTGATAACGAAACAATGGATGGATGTATTGCGATTGAATCGCCAGGTTTAATCAGTGCAGATGGAAATAAGACCAAAAATCATTTTATTGAGAAGTTGAACAAAACTGTAGAAACGGTACTTAAACCTTACGCTCAATTCAAGGTGCTATATCTGCCTCTAGGGACTGGTTTTTGTTTCCTTATTACCACTCATGTGTAGAGCGAAGTGTAGAGATAATTTAGAGTGCAAAAAGTTATTTTTTCATTTTTGGTCTTCATTCCCTTTTTAAACCTAACGATTCAATTATTTTTGTGTCAGCATAATCTGCATAATGCTGCAGTTATTTTTTGTACAGTCAAATTTATTGGTTAATAAATAAATTTTTTAATTGATTTTTAACTGTCAAAATTTTGGAAAAAATATTATTTTATTTAGACTTTTATGTATATTAAGAATTATGTTAAAACAAACCTATTTTCCCTATCAACTTGATTGAAGGTGAAATATGAATAATATTAGGAATAATTTGTAATGGGAATTGGCTTTCTGAACAAATTAGAATTTTAGATATTACTATGCAAAATTGTACAATTAGCTAATTAGATCTTAATTAGATAATTAATTATTAGATTAATCTGAATTTTTCAAAACTCAAATGAGTGTTGTTGCAATCTAATAACCTATAGTGAAAAATTCAATTTTTAAAGGAAACATTTGCGAGAACATTTTTTAGGAAACATTTGGTCAAATGCCAAATGATCAGAGCGGAAATGATAACGGAAACATTTGGTCAAATGCCAAATGATCAGCGTTGAACAATGAACCAGCATATATATCGATTCGGAATTCATTATTTGGAATTTTTATTGGCGAAGTGCTAGAAATCGTATTAGGGGAAACGAGTCAAGTGTCATCATGTTCAGAATGTGTGCAGGAAACGCGTATTACCGCAGAAACACTACCGCCACCTATATTTGCATGACAAAAAATACCTCTCATACTTTGAACGTAGTCTTCCTTTCATTAAATCTGTGAAATTAATTGTTTTAAAGACACTGAACGATAGTTGGTTAAAGCCAGGCAGAACAAAAAATTATTCAAACAGAAAGTAGACAAGTGTTAACTTATTTTCGTTAAGAATACAATTGTGCAAAATTTAAATCTATTTAGTCTTTGTGTATAAAAGTCGTGACTGAAACAAACTTTACTAGATCAAGCCTTAACAAGACGTAATTTGTGTAGATTTAGAAAACTTCTTTTAAATGTAGGAGTTTTGTAAAAATTTACACAAATAAGTTTTGAGTTCAACGTCTTCGCATCGAGTGCATAAACGTTTCGTCTTCTAAATTATCTTTTTTTTTTCTCTCTCCCACCATTTTGCAGATTTCACTTACGGTTTCATTTCTTAATTGATTACGCCTTCGTTGCTTTTAAGTGAATTCTTGACAAAACAACTTAAATTCTTTTTTTAATCATGAATTTCATACTCATCGTATTTTTGTTCTAAATCCTGTATAAAGTTCTGTTTTCGTTGACTGAATTAATTAACAGGTGAAATTGATGGTTGATCCTGTCGTTGCAAAACAACAGATATAAATGATGTTCTTCTTTCCTCCACTAAAAAATGTTGAGAGGAATTTTTAGCGGAAAACATCAAACGGGATACTAAAATTTTACTTCAGCTATCCAAATAATCTCGCACGATATCGTATGTTTTCTTACAATTAAATTTATCGCCATTTTGTGGCGTTTTTAGTTTAATCTAACTGACGTTGACAAATAATCTATGTATCAGTTCGAAATTTGTTCGTATGAGATTTTATTTGCGAAGTGCAGAACTCGTATTATGTAAACAAGCCAATTTCAGAATACGGACAGGAAACATCGTTCCTTCACAGAACACTACATGCATTTACATTTATCTTTAAAAGTATCTTATACAGATAACGTGTGCACCACACTTTGTAGGTAGGTAGTTAATTGACGTCGCACTGGACCAACACAACAGGCTATTGGGGACAATATGGGATCAATACCGGTGGAAAAGTTCCACGAACAGCACTTCGTAGTTTTAAAACACAATCAGATGACAATGTCAACACCTAAATTGGTACCCCAATCTCCAAGATTCTACACAAGGCAAAAATAAGGAAATCAATGGTCACGACATATTTAACGGGCGCCACTCTCACGTACACGACGGACGATCTCACACAACCCTATGTTTGTAAACCAGCTATTCTTCCAACCTACACGACAGGCTATTGGGGACAATATGGGATCAATACCGGTGGAAAAGTTCCACGAACAGCACTTCGTAGTTTTAAAACACAATCAGATGACAATGTCAACACCTGAACTAGTACCCCAATCTCCAAGATTCCACACCAGGCAAAAATAAGGAAATCAGTGGTCACGACATTTAACGGCACCTCCCCCATGTGCATGACGGGCGATCTCACACAACCCTATGTTTGTAAACCTGCTATTCTTCCAACCTGGCTTCTTCGGCTTCCCCACGAATCTGTCTTATGCAGAAACTTCTTTGTAAGAGTGAATAGGGTGTCACTGTCGTTTCATAGCTATCTGAACTCGATCGATTATCGTTTTTTTTGTGAAGAAAGACCTTTTGTCACACACCTCCGAAGAGTGAATGAACCCTTAGAAGTGCTACATCAGCATCATCTTTCATACCTTTCGTTGTTTTTTAAAGCCCGTGGTCTGCTTTCCGAGGTACATTGTGTCTCCTCTTTAAGCAACAAAACATTGCAATTTTGCAAGCCGTACATTTTGTTAGTACATGAGGCTTTGTTATCGCTTTTTGTTCTGAAAATTTAGAATAAACTGCGTGCTGCTATTTCTAAGTCTCGCCCGCAGAATTGAATCACTTGTCTGATTCTTTGGTTGTCCATTTATTATTTTCAGTCCGTTATTTCTTAACCCTCCAAGTGATTTCAACGACTTATCTCATCCATCCAGATCTTCGCAATTTTGCACAAGACGATATATCTCGTCATCAAGATATTGCTGATTTTTTTTTATTACGACAATAGGACATGGTAAGTTTTCTTGTAATGACGAGTTATCTCGTCCATCATGATCTGTATAGCTTTGTTAATGCGACGAGATAATCCCACCAGGAGGGTTAATTTTCAATTTTGCTACACAAGAAAAGAGTATTTATATAATTTTTGACGAACTTCGAAATTTTTTATTTCTAATGGCAAGGCTGGGTACAGATTGCAAAGACGAATACAATATACATGATACAATACAGAAATACAATACAGTACAGAATTGACCGAAGTCATTGTAGCCTTATACAAGGCCAGAAGTGATGGTCACTTGTGAAGGGGCACCCAGTGGGTGGACCATCATTGTCCCTAACAAAGGACAGCACAATTTACATACATGCCCTAACCCGGATTCGAACCAGGAACCTTCCGATCCAGAGGCCAACACCTTGACCACTAGACCGGTTGGTCGGCACGAACTTCGAAATTATTATTCAAATAATTCATGATCTGTGGGACCGATTGAAATATTTTTATTTTTAAACATTTCAAATTTGTTTGGTTGAGTTCGTCTTAGCTCAATATAATTGAGTCCAGATTAATATTCGAAAGCTTTGATAACGAGATATCTCTCAATGTTTTACAACAGTAGTTCTCAACTTTTTATGCAGTATGTAGTAACCCGTTTTCAGTATTTTAATACACCTTTAACCTTAATAGCTGGGTACTTGAGCAGTTCGTGTTCATCAATCCAATTACAATAAACAATACGCATTTATTCTCATGCGGACATCAACGGAAATAAAATGGCAGATAGTTTGACAAAGAAGGGTTGAAATATGTCTTGGAAAAGTTCTCATACCCATAATTGGTACTACGGAAAACACCCCAGTGGGATTCAAATTCGAGGTTGATAATCAGAGGGCTTAGAGTGGTTAGTAGATATATTTAAGACCAATTTTATTTTATCTTAATGTTAAGTGCTTCTGACCAGGCCTTCCTCTCGTCAACATAAAAAAAACCCAAAAATATCGGGATGTCCAGATATCATTAGCAAAATTGGGTAGATATTGAAGGACAAGCTATCTTGTCTGTAGCAAAATTGGTTAGATATTGAAGGACAAGCTATCTTGTCTGTAGCAAAATTGGTTAGATATGAAGGACAAGCTATCTTGTCTGTAGCAAAATTGGTTAGATATTGAAGGACAAGCTATCTTGTCTGTAGCAAAATTGATTAGATATTGAAGGACAAGCTATCTTGTCTGTAGCAAAATTGGTAAGAACTTGATAGACCAGATAGCTCTTTAAACTACTTGATGAGTTTCAAAAACTGGAATTTTTTGTATGGAGCTGCGGAAAAAAATGATGATTGAAGTGAGTGCCATTGCATTCTGAAAGCAAACAAGAAGTTAATGTCAGGTGATAGACAACGTCAACTTGGCGTTCCCAGAGTTAGCTGATTATGAACTTTTGACTTGTAATACCCACGGAGAATTTATGAATGTATGGTTTTAATGTTAGTGTAAAATTAATTACAATTTTGCATTCAAATCACTTCATTTTCTAAAAACATAGCGTCGGCTTTGAGCAAAATTTCATTAACTGACATGTTTTCGGAGACACCACATACTCTCTTTCATGATGAGAAATACAATGTCATGTTGTACTGTCTGTAAGAGATAGCAAACGCTATCATAATTCTTAAAATACCTAAGAAACGAAATCACAAAATAGCTGTAAAGTTAAAAAAAATGAGTCTACTCTAACACACCAATATGCAATTGAGTCTGTTCTAAAATAATTTATTTGACCGAGGAATTTTTCTCTCAAGATTAAATCAGCAATCAATAAAATAAGTTAAATGTAATCTAATAGATACGTTCAGTGCATAATAAATATTCATAGCTGTTCTATTTATAGAATGCCACCGACGTTCTTGTAATTGGTAATTCAAAGAGAAATTCTTAAATATTCATATCTGTGGACCGAAGTGGAGATAGTTTCATAATACGAGGTTCCAAGGGAAATTGCTAATACTTCAGAATCGCATATTAATTACAATTCTGAATGGATAGCGTTCCCTTTGAGTTTCCCAAAGAATATAGGTTTTGTGAAACATAACTTGTGAGGAAATTATACAGATGTGCGCGTGGAATTCACTATGAATAGACACAGTGAAAGAGATGCATAATATTTAGTGATAACTTGTGAGGCATGGTTTCGGAATAATTTTTAATTGCATTCGGATCTTTTATACATGCATAAGTAGTTTAAATAAGATGTTCATACTATTAAGGGTGCTCCAAAACTTCTTGTACAAACTTTAACAGGAGGTAAAAAACACAAAATAAGGCTATCAGAGCAAAAATGGCAAAATTGTTGACTCACTTCAATCACAAAAAAAAAAACGAAAAATTTATTAAGACCTTTTATTTTTTTTAAATGTACAAGTTCAATTATTCTAAAATTGAACATCTCACTAAAGCAACACAAAAGTTGATGTCTTTATAAAAAAATTGCACACAAAGCCGCTTATTCCAGGGCATGATAAAAGTTAACCATTTTTAATGTCAGGCTAATTTCTGAATTTATGACTTGATACGAAAATTACTGTTTCCACATTTCCTGTAAATATTTAAGTCTTTCTATTACAAAAAACTAAATTTGTCGGTCTTTTTCAGGTTTATTCGCTTTGTGATTGGTAGATAGCGAGTCACGTGATAGCGAGTCTTGCGGTTCAACGGGTTCTTTAATTTGGAGCACGCGCAGACGACCGGCAAATTCTGTCGCCGTTTCCATAGCAACAGTCAAATATTAAAAAATTAAAAAGTACTATTTACTCCAAACAACACGGATCAGCTAAAAAATTAAAATTATTATGATATTTCCTCTGAAATTTAGCACTATGTTATGCTAAAATATTTCCTTTTTTAATTTAGAAATAAGATGTTTTGTTCTTGCCATTTTAAAAAACATTTTGTTTTTATTTACACAAAATTTCTTTGCTTAAGCCGAGAATTTTGTAACGTTTTCTAAATCTAAAGTACTGCTGTCAGCTTATATACAAATCCGCTAATCTCGCAAAAAAGTAGGCAATTTTCCGCAATAACCTCCCCCTCTTTGCTGAAAAGATCATGATTGAAAGATATGATTGCACAGCAATCATCGGGGGTTGAAGAGCAGGGAGTGGAGCCCCCTAGTGTATGAAAAAAAATAGCTCCAAACTGAAGATAGCAGATGGTGAATAAAAACACATTGAGTTCATGAGTGAACATTTTGGTATGATAGGTAGATAGTTAATTTACGTCCTTCTAAAGCAACACATCATGCTATTGCTGACTGTCATTTATAAAGTGAAAGATACGAGGACAACACCTCATAATTTTAAACCACTGTCAGATGACGAGATGAGCACCTAATATGGTAGCCCACTCTCCAAACTTCGACACTAACATGAGGATATTTGAGTCCACGGACGATTTAACATTCATCAGTCCCCACATACACGACGGTCTTCGGTTGGACGTAGTTAGTTCTTAGGTCGTTGGTCTTAGTGACGATCTCGTAATTGCTAAACCAATACTCTTCCAACTGAGCTACAGCATCCTTCTGTGTGTTCTTGGATAAAGTCAATGCTACAGTGCAAGGAAATCTAATACCACTTAAAGGATTAAAATCAATTAACGCTACAGAAAATTATTTAAGCGGCAGGAGTCACCTCTCCACTCTCTTCTTCCCAAAAATACCAAAATTGTAACTAATCTCCTTGAACCATGCTCCAAAAAAGAACTAACCTCTAACATCAGAGATAAAGGAATTAGAACCATCGAATCATATTCGAGAAGAGGTTTTGTCTGTGCCTTTACTGACGGATCGTCAGACGAAACTTTGGAAAATGGATGAGCGGTTATCAAGTTTATTTTCCCAGACGGTACTGCTAAACAGTTTAAACTTGGCGCTGGTAAAATTGCATCCAACTACACATGTGAACTCCTAGCCATCCAAGAAGCCTTAAATATATATTCCTGTTTCCAGGAATCTGAGAGAACTGGAGGATTAATAATCTTCAGCGATTGTAAAGCTGCCCTCCAGGCGATTCAAAAAAGGGTTACACCAAGCAAATAATCAACATTCACAGAGTCCTGGACAAACTCCATGCTATGGACAAACAATGTATTCTACAATGGATACCTGCACACGTCGGTATAGAAGGGAATGAGGCAGCCGATGTACTGGCAAAGGAAGCGAGAGATCTCAATGAAGATAAATTTCCCCACTTCACCCTTAATGACATAAATGCAGTGGCAAAATCAAAATTCAAGGACAAGACCATCAAGTTGAAACATCATATCTGTGAACTAACTACAAGCAGATCACTTGCCAAAACCATAGTAAGACTGAGAACTGGACACCTTAGGGGAATGAAAATTCAGCCGGATGGAACAAGAACATATCCCAGTTGTAAAAACTGTGATACAGAATTATTAAGTCCCGAACACGTCCTCTCTTGCCCTGCCATCTTGGCGATCATTCAACAAATTAGTGACTCTCCCTTGGAGGACCTGTACTCGGACAATTGTCTTAAAATAGCTGAGATTGTGTGGACCGTGCATGGCCCTATTTGAAGTGTTCTATCCAGGACAAGACAACAACAACAACTAAAGTTTGGTTAAACATAGTAGTAGTAAATGCAGGTACACTAGTTAAGTTGTAGTAGTAAAATATATGTAGATACACTACCCTAGAATAATGGACCGGACACCAGCGGATTTGCATAAAATCCGACTACTTGTTTGGGGGTGTTTTTCGTGGTATGGCATGGGTCCTTTGCATGCCGTTTCTGGTCAATTGAACGCCGACGCCTACAAGAACATTTGGACAATCAGGTTCTTCCTACGATCAGATAATTGATGGAATAAAGCCTCTGTCAAGCAGTGGTATCAAGATATGGATGAAAAACATCTTCCCTGACCTGCTCAGTCCCGATCTAAGCCCCATAGAACATTTGAGGGACGAGTTAGAGTGATGCTTACGGACCAGGAAACCACGTCCGAAATCTACAGCTGAGCAGGCGACATTCTTGTAGCATGAATGGACACAAATACCCATAGCTATGTATCAAAACCTTGTTGAAAGTATGCCCAAACGGGTTCTTAGTGTAATTGCAGCACACGGGAACCATCCTCTTATTAAAGCATGTATTATTTCCCTTATAGCATTACATCTTGCTGTCCGGTCCATTATTGTAGGGTAGTGTACATTAATCAGACATGTAAAGGAAACTGTGAAAGAGAATCCTAAGCATATACCACATAATTTCGGAGTTAGTTTATGACTACGAAATTATTTTCTGAATACTACTTGTATCTCCTATAGTAGTGTAGAACACATTCATCTTATCTCAAATTTAAACACAAACTCAGTAAAGCCTGTTGCGAAAGCACCTAGTTTGGTATTCAAATTTGAATGATATTGCTACAATGTGGCTGAGTCTCTAAATTCAAATGCGAATTTATCGCATCCCATTACTTCATAAGCCGGCGGCTTGTGCTATTTCTGTGCCGTCTATTTTGGACGGGAGGCATTAGCGAGGACGTATTCGCCAGGCTGAGTTGTATCAATTTTAAATAAGGAATTACAAATCCTAGGGGTGGTTTCTTTCAACTTAAATGGATAAGGATTCATTGATGGTGTCCCCAGAGAGTTCATATGACAGTGGTTCAAAATCTCGAGGTGTTGTCCTCCTATCTAACACTTCAGGATTGAACATGCCAATACCCCATTTTGTTGCTCCCGTACAATCTTATTTCATCTCCCTTCCCAGAGAGTTTATCGAAATTAAGTACAGCTATAGTATAAGGACATTTTGTGGCAACGCTGTTGGCAGGATTGTGGTCGCCAGTTGTGACAGGCATTGGCAACCCCATTTTATTAGAATTATGGTAAACTCACGGAGCTTAAACTTACATTTTTCGCCTTTTATCCTTATATAATTGTTTTAAATGTTTTCTTTTCTTTTTTTCGTCCTTCGATTGTATTGATCTTTTGGAATTATTTTTCCAATTTTCCTTTTCGCCGTAAATTTGAATAATTCAAGTGTAATTTTCAGTTGTTATTTTCACAGAAACCAGCTCTAACTGTTACCAAATATCTGTGATTGTGATTTATAACTGAGACTCAATCTGATTGATTAGTTGTGAGGTCTCCCAGGCCAATCGTTGCATCTGGAGGATGCTGCTTTTTTGTGTTTAAAATTTATTCATTGTTAGCTCTTTTGGTACAGACTTTACAGTTTAGTCGGTAATGTCGCGGCTTACAAAGCCAGAGAACCCATATAGAACCAACTATTTCTTATCATCCACACAAAACTGAAAAATTATTAAAAATTTAAAACTTAATATCATCTTATTTTAATTCCACTTTAATAAACCTACCGTTTCAAAAAAAACTTAAAGTTTTTATTCTCATTCAGTTTTATTATTTTAAGCCGAAAATTCCCTTCTCTAAAGATGACTTTTTTCTCATTAGACTAATGCAGATATCATTTTTTTCTATCATCTCTCTCTCTCTTTTTTTCTGTTTGACATCTTTTCATCATTCAGATTTAACATTAGTATTCTCCATACTACTATCTCTCTCTCTCCCCAAACGGTAATTAGCTTCTAAATTGTATTAATTATGCTTTCTAACTTCTTCCTATTTCATAATTTTATCTCATTTGCTTACTGCCAAATTAATTTTTTTTCTCAGTAACTTTTGACTTTTTTCATTATTTTTTGTCTCATAGTTAAATTAATAAATTATTCCGTTTTCCTAATCAAGATGTGGAGATAGAGATTTTCTATTGATGTATACACAGAAATTAATGAACTGGTGGAAATTATATTATTTATCTCCAAAATTGTTAAGTGCAAAACTTCTATTTCTTTCAAATACTTTATATGGACAAAAGTATTTGGACAGCTGAAATTTGGAAAATCTATCTTAGTGTGGTGTTGTTATCATGGTTAGAACTCGGACCATTGCTTTATGTAACTGTTACTATGAGCGCTGACGAGTACCTCGACGTTCTGGATAATTCGGCCTTGAATACACTTTGGCAATACTACGGCAATGACGGTTGTTCTTCCAACAGAATCGAGCTCCATGTCATACTGCAAAACGTATTCTGGACTGGTTTCCTGAAAATGAGGTGAATTTGCTTGACTGGCCTGTTAAGAGCACCGATCTCAATCCGATCGAGCAATTGTGGGACAATCTTTAGCGACTAGAACGACACCACCACGCACGCCCATATTCACAACAATCTTTTCTCACAGCCTTGCAAGAGGCATGGCGAGCTATTCCTGCCCAGACATACAGAGAACTTGTGGAAAGTTTGCTTCGACGTGTTGCAGCTGTAATACAAGCAAAAGTATGGTCTACCCAATACTAAATAGAATAATAAAGCACTATTTCCGAAAAACACACAGACTAAATACTTTTGTTCATATAGTGTTTTGTTGATTGTCTGACAAATAATTCCAAAAAATAAATTTTGAAATTTTATGTTTGAAGCAATAAAATAACGTTTTAAAAAATAAAATATTTGGTCAGATAAATTGCATTTGCAATACGAAAGTTCATATACCGTATCATTACCGCTAAACTGTGGTACCCTACTGTAACCAAATCTGCGACCAACCAAATGTACGTCTAGCGGAGAGTACGTTTTCTCTCTAGATTACATTTCAAATAATACTTTGTTCTAAGGACCACTAAAACTACAATGAAAGATCTACCACACATTGCATGCGTCTACGGTTAATAAACATAGACGAAATTCAGTATTTTTTGAGCATGTTGTACTCTCTGTCCAAAACGAAATTTACGTGTTTAGTCAGTGCATGGACATGATGAACATCCATGCCAAGACTGGATTTGAACCCAAAGCTTTAAGCTTTTGTTAATTTATTGATAAATGAACTTTTATGATATTTAATAGTAATCCAGAATTTATTTCATCGTAAGACCTCCGTTGGTGCAAGTTATTAGGTGTTGTCCTCCGATCTTTAACTTCGGGATTGATTCCGAACCTCCGCTAATAGGGCGCTGCGTTGATTGACAGTATTTTAGTTATAATTTATTTTATAAAATTAGATTATTATTGAATATTTTATATTCCAAGTTGAAGAGAAACATCGTGATGCAGTTTATAGAAATTTCCGTAAAATGTATCATAATTCCCGATAACTTTACAACTTACAACCAAAGGCAAAAATCTGTCTGATCAATATTTGTTAAAATGTTCAATTAAATACAAAGGTAATGGCATATCAAAAAGCAAAGAATCACCACACAAATAGATCATTAACTTTAAATGATTTAGCAATACACACAACTAAGGCTATAATAACCTCTTTTTCGGTCCGAATAAACAAATATTTCCTATTTATCTCCTAAAATAGTCAGTGAGGTAAGATTATGGTTGCATATACCTGTCGCATTATCCTATTATTGGTTACCGAGTCACGCAGGAAAAACCAGGAGTCACGGAAAACTGTAATTTTCGCTAATGCCATTTGTGGGATAAAAAAGTGGTCATTCAACTTATTACGGAGACCTCATCTATCAAAATTGATATAATGGATAGAGTATGATTAAATTATATCCAATGTAAATCGATTTGTGTTTAGTGTTGATTCGGGTATTTTATAACTTGATGGATATGCTTTCTAAGAAGCTTCCTTTCAAAATTGCTGAAGTATTTATCTATTCGATTTAAAATATTCTAGATCTATAGTATTGCACCTACATTAGATGGTTTAAAATTTTTAAATTGGTTAAAGATGCACTGCCCGAGACGTTTCGTTGCCAATTGGTTGCTAAAAGGTTGTCACTCTGAAATCGATAAACATAAAAGTAGGTTTCCAGATTTGGCGCTAAATAGTCATAAAAATTAAACATGTCTTGCAATGCTTCTTTATTTTAAAATTTTTATAATTCTTATCATTACGTCCTTGTATAAATGTCAAAATGCGAAAGAATTCTAAGAATTACAATTTGAGAGACATAATTTTAATATACACTATGTTTAATCATTTATTTATTCGCGGTACATTTTCATCATTTTTCACGTATACACCTTTTCAAAAATTCAGTTATGCTTCTCTAATCACCAATTACGGTTGTTACACTATAAATGGGTATTATGCCTCGAATATTTAGTTTCTATTTTGATCATATACTAGAAAACAAGTTAATTGTATACATTAGATTATTTTGTAAGAAATAATAAATAATTAATTATAAAGAACTCAGTAGCACCCTTGTGTTCTGGCAAAATGCACAGACTTAATTTTTGTATATTTTGTTAAATCTAAATTCTAAATTGATAACGAGATATATAATATTAGCAAATAAATATTTTGTAGATTGATTGGACAACGAGCTTATGATACAAAATACGAGCGACGATTATACAAGCTTATGATGCAAGTTTCTAATCCTATAGCTATTCCTTTTCTATTTTATTCCTTAACTCAATTAATACTGAGATTTTACCTTTATTTCACAATTAGGTTTTTATATATTCGCCCACACAACAGTAGATAAGACAAGAAAAAACTTTGTTTTACCTCGGGAAACATTAAAGCTTCAAAACTAACTACTAAGACCTTTAACAACACAACTTTAGGAGCGATAATGGTTTACTTACAAGGGTAGTTTTAGATTTTCTAGCTAATCCATATTATTCTCACTTGATAGATTTCGTTTCGATTCGTTAGAGCGACTTTAACAACGAGTAACGAGACAGAAGAACGAATGTGTATTCTACTTTTTCTGACATTACTTCTCGTTGGAAAACTAGTCAAAGGACTCTTGTTTTATATCGAAACGTTACGTGAAAGAAATTGGTCTGTGCAGGAACAAGGCCGCATTTTTTAAGCCTTGTTAGCTCATAGTATTTATTTGGGTAGTAATGAAAAAGTAAATGAATGAAGTAAAAGTAAGTGAAGGAATGAGTAATTGAAGTAATGAGAAAGCGAACTTTGTAGAAAATGAAAGAAAGACAAATTCGGTGGCCAGCTTTGTTTTTATCGAAAGCGGACGAGTTGCTTTTTCACACAACTACTTTCATTGTGCTTTCTGCTTGGCCTTTCAACGAGTTTGTGAAAATGTTCAAATTTGTAACTGCGATCCAAACGTTTTCACACACAAAACTGCTTGCTTCCAATTTCTTTTCTAATGTCTGAAATCAGCATATATCGACCAGTTCCGAACATCATAGCGCTTTGAAGTTCCGAGTTATACTGATTTGAAGTTTACCGTAAGTCCCATAAAAGCCGCCTAATGCCATATTTATTGCGGGACGCGAACTCAAGGTCATTATCAATGATCGTGTTAGGTAAGAGGCGAAATTAATTTTAAAATGTATTCTTTTATTACAGGTCGTCAACAGATCGGGGTACAAAATTGTGTGTTGCTGTCCTAGGATAGCTCCGTCGGGGATTGATCTCGGACCGTCGCCAATGCGTGTCGGTTGAGGTGCTCCAGTACAACGCTAATTAATTACCTACCACTTTAATTACAGGCAATGAAGAGGAAAACATGGAACACTATAAAATTTACTAATTCATGTTATTTGTTACGTTATTATTTAATGATTATTTAGCAGTAACAGCTATTTATGCAGTATGATTATATTAATGAAAAAATAGTATTATTCCAATTAGGGATAAACTTTGACAAGAATGTGCATTTATGCAAAAAATATTTTTCAAAACAGGTTCTTTTAATCAAAACTTTCTGAGAAGATTGGAACAACGGTTCTAATTTTTTATTTTCTTATAATGATGGAATTTTGTTTATGGAGAACGTATACGAGTACTTTTTATTTTGTTCGAACATTGTATTTATTTCTGTTTTTTTATTTGGAGTATTTTTTCAGGTAAAAACTCTATTGAAAGGTCAAATATCCCCAAACTGTTTTTGAAATGCCGATTCCGTCTTTTAATGTCCAGTACAAATTTGTTGACTTCTCTGTTTTTACAGTTGGGATGAAAAATAGTTGGCAAGGTATTTAAAGAATTTCTTGGCAGTTTTGGAATATATTTTTGGAGATTCAATTTTCATTGAATAAACTGTATAAAGCTGGTTAAAACTGATGAAAATAAATATTAAAAAACGTTGAAGCGTTTTAATTCATATTTTTTAATAACAATTGTATTATTTGATTTTTCGAGTCAAATGTTAAATATTATAATACTATCCTTTTCGTTGAATCTTTTTTAAATTTCATATCATACTTTTGATTCTGTTTTGGTTAAAAGTTTCAAAAATGTTTCACATATTACAAAGTAGAATTATCTATTTATTATTTTTACCTAGATAAGTTCCAAATGTTTTAACAAATACGCACTTTACTCAGCCCTGACAATACTTGTAACGAGCGATTCTTTGGTTACCTATGATGACAAAGATAACAGGTAGGTCAATAGAAATTTATCTAGTCTGTCTATTTCAATGTTGTTTTTGCACAAC
The DNA here is from genome assembly GCA_947359465.1 of Metellina segmentata. Taxonomy (NCBI): domain Eukaryota; kingdom Metazoa; phylum Arthropoda; class Arachnida; order Araneae; family Tetragnathidae; genus Metellina; species Metellina segmentata. Next base: position 73,287,677 of record OX375882.1, read on the forward strand.
ATTCATTTAATGGATAGAAACAAATATAAAGTAAATGCAACCAACTCTTCTAACAGACATATGCATATGTCAAGGTTTATCACATTTTACAACACATATAAACCCAAATACGTTTTGACACTTTAAACGAACACATAATTGAGAAATAGATAACTCACCTTTTTTTAAACTTTATTAATAAATATGTGTGAACCTCCAGAATTAAGAGGGTATATTCCGTTCTATCGCTCAAATGCGATTTAAATTCAACTACCTATCGGAATTAAGAGGATAAAGTAAATATATCCAATTACAGAAATATATGATAGTTTTAGATTTTTCAACACAATCAAGCTTTCAAATACAGTTCGAAAACATGCTGGTGTTTGCAAATAATGCGAAACAGATAAACCGATCTTTTTGAACCTGTCATAATTGGAGCATATGCAAACTGGGAACAAAACCGTATTGTAAACGTGAATAAAGCAATTTCTGTTTCCTCCCGTCGTGTTTCTATCGATTCTGATGGAAGGTGGGACGTTTAACAATAAATAACATGTCGTCTCTCTCAAGTTGTCCGATATCGACGCCATGTTTTCCAAATTTCGCGACATGCGCATAGGAGTGTCTGATATTTATTCGATAGAAGTTGGACTAACGAATGGATTGACTAACGAAATATTTATTTTGCTTCAAATAGCACAGACAGATAGGAGACGGATTCGGTGTAAACACACAAACCATACTGAATTCGAAGGATTTACTTCCGCTACCCAAATGCTCGAGCATGCTACAAATCGGAGTTATCTTAAAATGTAGATTATAGCCGCTTTGACGATGTTTCATCAAATTGGAATGGATCAATCAACTACCATATATCAATTCGGATTTCATCCTTTGGAATTTTTACTGTCGAATTTCTGAAATCGTATACGAAAAACTAGCAAATAGACGTCGCTTTCGGAATACGTACAAGACATACGTTCTTTTACAGAATGTCTCTCATTGTAGAAATTGACTCATATGATTTCTTTCCTACCAAGTGGATGATAAGAGATACAAGTTACGAATCAAGAATTTTGATGGTCTGTTTATTTCTATGTTGTTTATTTTTGCAAAACAGAATGCAAACATTATGGATAAATACAACTGTAACATCTTCGATGGAGTTCAACATATATGAACATTTTGTGCCCCTTGATTCCCAAGTAAAGAATAATGTTACGTATAAGTCCATGATTGCTGTAAAGTATTTCGCTTTTAATCGAAGTTTAAAGAGCAAAAACAAACACCCATATATGAACCTCTAAAGGTACAGACTGTTGCGTTGCTTAAGAGCGACTTTGATTCAACTACCTATTGAAATAAATAGAATAAAGTAAATATAACTAATCGCTCTAACAGAAATATAGGATGGTTCCTAATTTAATCCTTCGGATTCAAACTTTCAAATACATTTCGGAACACTGCGTGTGTTTGCAAACATCACGAAATAGATAATCCGATCTTTTTGAGCGCATGTCATAGTTGGAGCATATTCAAACTGGAAATGAGACCGTGTTGTAGACGTAATCAATAACGCCATTTCCTGTTTTTCCCATCAGGTTTCTATCGACCACAACAGAAACGTTTCGCAGATCGATTCTCGAAATTACACGATCCTCACTACTGGGATTAAATCAAATAATCTTCGAGTTGGGAGTCTCAGACGAAATTCGGAGTGGAGTATTTATTTGCGCGAATGGACCTGCTTGGGATTCTGAGCGAATCTAATGGCCCACGGTAGTTTGCACTGCTGAGTTTGTGTCTCGATTTCTTGGAATATTTCTTGGTGCATTCGAGGAGACTCTCGTTGATTAAATTCAGTGAAAATGTCGTTTCAGCATGCCCGAATCTTTCTAACTTCGTCACAAGAATAGTACAGTATATATGAGTAGGAAGATAGTCTGGAGCAACACAATGGGTTATTTTCGAACTTTCGAGGTCTTTCCGTAAAGGTACGATCCGAGGACACCACATAATTTTGTACTGTAGTCTGGTGACACATAGCTGCCAACTGGATACGGTAAAAAAACAGAAGATTTTGGGTAAAAAACAGAAGAATTTATAATTCATCGACATTTTATTAAAAATATGAACCAAAAGGCAGAAATTTATGATTTAAATTAAAAATTTTAGTAATATCAGTAATACAATGTATTAAAACAACCTTTAGAAAACTTAAACTAACCTCAATTTAAACTAATTTTAGAAAATAACTATAAATCTTAACATAACCTTGTATACATAACAGTTTAACATACATCAGGTTTATGTATGTATCTTAATAATAGCATTTAATATAGAATAATTTAAATGCACAATTCTTGATTATAATATTTCTATTGGTGGAGTGGTAGCAAACGGGACAGTAGCGCCAAGGCGTTTTTTTTTGTCGCCAAACCAAGATGGTGGCGCCATAGTCTTCAGTTCTAAACTTCTAAATAGGGTTGCCTTAACAACAGTATAAATTGAAGGTAGCCACTTTGGCGAGAAATCGTCCACTGTCCCGTTTGCTACCACTCCACCTTTCTATTCTTGGCTATAATATTTATTTACACATTACTTGGGTAACACGCAATTTGGGAATGCTCGGTAATCTATTATCTAGCGATAATCTTTAAAAAATGCAAAAAGCGGAAAAAACTTGTTTCCGGCCGGAAAACCGGAAAAATTATGAAAAATCGGAAAGTTTCCGGGTAATCCGAAAGGATTGGCAGCTATGTGACGAGGTCAAAGCCAGGCATCCCACAGTTTCCAAACTGCCACATCACGCAAGGAAGAACATTTGAGGTCATTAGAGATTTAATATCCTATGAATAGAAAATATATTTTATATTAAATGATAAAACCTGCGATTTCTGGCTATTGAAGTTTTGATTGGTTGTGTGACGTCTTGAGTAGGTGGAGTTTCTAATTGTTTAGTTTGGTTGTGGGATGTTACAAGATAAACGAGATACGAAATATCAAAAATCTTCTTTTGATCATTATTTTAAATTGTAACGGCCAGTGTTCACGCACCGTCAGGTTTTAAAACACATATAAATGAAGCTGAACCAAAATAAGTAAATTTTGTTATGTATCCGTCGTATGACGGTCATAACATAGTCATAGATCGTAGTCATAAATAATCTCAGTACAAAATTTTAATCACACAAACTCAGTATAAATGCTAATTCCAACTTACAATTAAAACAAAAAGTGCTATCATATATGGAATTGTAAAATTACGTATTTAATAGTTTTATAATAAGTGGTTCATTGACGACGGTTCTGAATATATCCCGAAGGGAACGATCCGAGGAAAACGCCACATGATTTTAACCGTCGTCAGATGATTTGGTTAACACTTGGCACCCCACTCTTCAAATTTGCACGCCACACCAACGTGAGGACAATTGAGACCAATACATATTTATCGCGAAAGAAACTTATATAATATATAAGAATATTATATCTTTATTTTATTTATTTCATTACTAAAATACATAAGAATATTATATCTATTATTTTATTTATTATATTATTATAATACTTAAGAATATTATATCTATTATTTTATTTATTATATTATTATAATCTATATATATAATTCTCTTACGTGGCCACGCAAAAAAGACGTTATTTGTTTTCGCGTTTTGGCAACATTGTACGATTCTTTGTTTATCCCAAAGCCTCGCGCTTCAATTGAATTTATAGCGTAATCGGATGAAATTTTATTGAAAAAAAAAATTTTAGTAGAGCTGTTGCAGTAAATAATAGAAATCAAAGAAAACGGAGGATCTTTTCAGGGTCATTTAAAAAAAAGGTCCGTTTCGAGGCAAACTATTATAGTTCAACAAGACGCTTGCATTACAACTTTCGACAACAAACTCAATGAAAAAGCGTGGGTGGCTCGAGTGCTGGGTAAATGTACACACAACCAACATGCTGGGTTTTCAATTTCCAAATCAACGCTCACATTTCCGAGTCAAAATTTGCTCAAAGTTTCCATTTGAATTCTGATTTCAGAGGTACTGTAAATATCTTTTCTGAAAAACAGCATAAAATTTAGATTTGAAAAATATTTTTTTGGAATATCATATTTTGTAAACAATTCCTTCTGCTAGGACACATGTTTTCATTGATGCGAGCGAAGCGAGCATCGGTTCGCGCAGCGAACCATTGAGGACTGCGAAGCAATCCTCTGGGGGTTGGCGAGCAGGGGGCGGGCCCCCTAGTACATAAGAATATTATATCTATTATTTTATTTATTATATTATTATAATACATAAGAATGTTATATCTATTATTTTATTTATTATATTATTATAATACATAAGAATATTATATCTATTATGTTATTTATTATATTATTATAATACATGAGAATATTATATCTATTATTTTATTTATTATATTATTATAATACATAAGAATATTATATCTATTATTTTATTTATTATATTTTTATAATATATAAGAAACTTATATCCATATGGTCTGATTGGATATAAGTTTCGAACTCACAACCTTCCGTTTGCTTATCCGTTACTCTATCAACAAGCTACCCCGATCCGAAAACAACACAAAAAAGATTTGTAAAAGAAGATAGTTTACGTAAAACGTTTAAAAATCCCATTTTCAGTGTCAACAGAACATAATTTTTACAAAATATAATTAATTATCTTCTACATCTTCTAGTTTGCTTTGAAGAGGATTGGCGTGTAGCGTCCCATGCAACCTTTTTAGTAAATATTGACCATAACAGCAGCTCCTGTTGACGTATTGAAAATTCGGCTACCATTTTTCGTCAATCCTTTATCCATGCTCCGATAGAGAAGTAATATTACTATCATAGTGCAACAAATCAAAACGCTCTATAGAAATTGATTTCAAAAATGGATTTCTTTGCCTTATTCCATTTCTTCTTCATTCACTTTATCCGTTTCGCAATTTCAAGAGTAGATATCCTTCTTTTCTTTCACGTCAAGAGTAATGAAAACTCGCCAGTGTTAGGTCAAAAATAGCCGAAACGTAATAGGTTAAAGAAACTGAAGAACTATTTCAGATTGGAACCGTAATTCAAGAGTATGTGACAGGAGAAAAGACCTTTTTCATCTAACATCTCTCGAATAAAGAAAAATGACCGAGTTTTAGCAGAATAGTTTCAGTAGAGAAACGAGAAACCACTGAATTAAAAAAAAAATTGTTGCATCAAACCCCTGAAATTTGCTTCTAAAACTTTAAACACTAAAATGATGTTCATAGGTAAATTTAAGAATTTTATTATTCTTGCGTGGCATACTTCAAGTTTATCCTTGAATGTATTGTCTAAGGAGATAAATCTTGTTTTCTGTTCAATTAAATGTAGGCGGTAGGATGTTTTGCTGTGGAACGTGATTTCTGTACATCAGTGTTTCTCAACCTTTTTCACGTCACAGCACGCTTCATAAGCATAAATAATTTCAGGCGCGCCTCACAGTCATAAATAATTTTACGTCTTTATGAAAGAACATTTTTCTTTTAACATGAATAATTTATTCAATTAATAAGATCGTTCGTTAGAATATTTTTTGCATTATAGTAAATAAACATTCCAGGTAGGCATACGTTTCAGACACGTCGTCTTATGTAGTCATAAGCACGAAATAAATGAAACAAATGGAATGAAAATACGTAATCCATAAACCCTCAGTCATTGATATTTGATTTGTAGTTTTTAAAAATCATTGATTTGTAGTTTTTTACATCTATAAACTAAATTGTCAGATTTTACTGAGTGAAGATGTGATTAAACTTTTAGAACACTTATTTTATAAAATTATGATGTGAAAATACAAAAATGAAACTAATTATACACAAAAGAATTACTGACTTTTGCATAAATATGCTAATAATAATAATTTAATGATAAAATAAAAATTTTAGGAATCAATATAAATATCTGCAATGTTCTTTTGCCACAGTTAATATAAAAACCCTTCTATTTTCAGCGAGGTACTTGGGTTTGTTTCTGTGAACACAACTTTTTGGTCTCTATGGTCAAAAGAGATGCACACACTTCATAGTCAAGACCGATAGGAGGACACAATTCATAGTTCATTGATGACCTCTAAATTCTTCATTGTGAGCATAGAAGAGAAACTTTTATTCACACATGTATGTTGTAGAAAATGGTAAAAGAATGTTTATAGATTTTTCACCGATGGATAGAAACTCCTTTTTTGTAGTCCATTAACCAAAATTGAGATAATGGAACATCATTAAACTCAACTTTAAGTGTACGATCACTTTTTAAGCTTAAAAAAAACTCCTACTTTTTCTTTCCCTGATAAATCGAATGCTATGTGATCTAATGAAGATGCAAATGGATTTCGCATCCAATCTAATTTCTTTGTCTCCGTCAATCAAAGTAGCGATGAAGCTTTCTCTCAAGCATGCATAGGTTTTGATCTACAAGTTCTAGTTGTCTTTTTTGAGGATTATAGCTACAACACCGTCTAAACATTTCAAGGGAACCCTTTTTAACCACATCTTTCCAATTTTGAAATTTGGTTTTGATTTCATTATTTCAATTGTGATTGCAAGATGATATATTCTCAAGAGGTTCTTGCATTTTTCGATTAAGTTCATTTACTTATTCAAATATGTCAGCAATGTAGGCCATTATTTGCAACCAGTAATTGTCTTTCAACTGAGCTGAATACTGAGAGTTACCATCAAAAATACTTTTTATTCCTCTTTCAATTCATGAACTTTGGACAGAACTGTCCCTCTCGACATCCACGGATTTCAATATGGAAGAAATATTGATGTTCTGATCCATTTCGTCGCATAAAATTGAAAAAAGATACGATTGAAGTGGTCTACTTTTGATCACATTCGCCATTTTTATAATGCCATTAAGTGTGGACTTTCATTCTAGAAGTAAACTATTTTACTTAAGAGCTTCTCTATGAATAAATCAGACTATTATTTGAACATCAAGGTTTTCTGACCAAACTTATGACACCAAGACGCTGACCCTTTTTGCAATTTCAGACGCGAATTAGTACATAAACTTAAGCAATTTTCCCATGAAATTTCATTTGTAGCAAAGTATGCATTTATCATTTTCAATATTTCCTTCAAAGTTGTCTGTTTCTGAAATTCTCTTCAGAATAAATAATGCTCTTTCAACTTTTTCTCATCAGGTATTTGAACAAAGGCAATTAGCTCACAACAGTTACTAACATCTGTTGATTTATCAACCTATAGAGAAAATGGACTAGCGTTCCTTCTATGCTAACTGACATCTGTTCAAAGAGCCTGCTGATTTCATATTATTTGAAAGCGGTACTTTTTCAATTTCTTTTACTTCATCGATTCCAGGCATTTTCGACAATTTCCACACAAGCTGGTAAAATGAGTGATTTGGTAATTGTGTGAAGCTTTTTGACTTTAGCTATCAATCCCGGAACTTTGTAACTTGCTTATAGAGTTCGATTAGATACCATTGGGGCTAATCTCATGAAAGAACTCAGAACTTTGCATTTGAATTTGAGTTCCCAGATGTTTAAAATAGTTAAAATACTATCTATTATATATTCGAAGGATGCTTGGTAGAAAGGTGTCGATGCCATCGATTCATTTGACAACTTCTCCCGGCATATGAGACAGTGAGTCACGAAAGAATTGTCGGAGTACACGAAACCAAATTTAAGATATTCTTCTTGATGTAGTTCATGAATAAGTTACGCCTTAAACTTTTCTTTTGGTTCAATTTCTTGGCTTTGATGGATTTTCTGATTTAAAAAAATATTTGTCCCAATATTTTAAATACACAATCCAGTCACATTAATGTGACCACCACCTACTTTCGACGTCAACGTGAAATAACCAATCACAAAAGGCAGGTGGCAGCACATTGCAGTGGAGTGTATATAAAGGATGTCCTAGGGCATCGGAAAGCATTTCAATCGTTGGAGTAATGCAGAAACGTAGCGATTTATCCGACGTCCAAAAGGGCATGATCATTGGCTTTTGGGCCAAAGGTGGAAGCATTTCGAAAACGGCTAATTTTGTGAACTGTTCGCCGTGGTAAAAGTATACCGTGCATGGCAAAATGGCACTACCCAAAATCAGCGGCGTGGCACATGTGGTGCACCACGAGCTATAGATGACAGAGGCGAACGAAGGCTGCATAGATGCGTTCGGGCGAATAGACGTGCAACTGTTGAGCAACTGACCGCTCAGATGAACCAAGGGGCTACCAAGAGTGTATCCTCAACAACGGTTCAGCGAACGTTGCTGCGCATGGGCCTCTGCAGCAGACGCCTGTTTAATGCACCTATGCTGACTGCTGTTCATCGGCGCCGAAGGCTGGAATTTGCACGCCAGTACCGCAACTGGACGTTCACAGAGTGGCGACAGGTGACTTTTTCCGATGAATCACGTTTCATGCTCCATCGGACAGATGGACGTTGGCGTTTACGGCGTGAAACGTCTGAAAGCAAACACCCTGCAACAATTGCCGGAAGGATCCAGGCTGGAGGAGGGAGGTAATCTAGCGCAGCTGGCCACGGCACTGGAGTCGGCATGGCTCAACATCCCAGTGAACACCTTCAGAAACCTAATTGACTGTCTTCCTGCACGTCTCGCAGCGGCCGGCTCAGCCAAAGGTGGTTATTCTAGCTTTTTACAGATGGTCACATTAATGTGACTGGACTGTGTATTCGTCTATCATAATGTTTTGCTGCACACCAATGTGCCACGACACATTGGTTCGGAATTACTGCTGTACATTACACTGCTTGTTTTTGGAATACGATTTCAGCACGTCGCTCATTTGAATTCCAAAGAATGATTTCCGAAAAGATATATGATAGTTGATTTGTCAACGCCAATTGGATTAAACCACAAGCTACTTGGTGAAATTTCTGAACTAAACGTAATAAAACTGGTAAGAATCCGAAATGACATGGGAGTGTCGATAAAATGCAAATAAGAAATCTGGCTTATGAAATACGTCCATATACGTCCGTTCCTTGTTCCAAATGTGTTCCAAAATGTGTCTGTTTTCACAAAAATTATACTCCTGAACGATCATTTTTACTTGTTTGAATACTTGACTGTTACTCATTGTCTTGAAATTAAGGAATTTGGGGAACACTTAATATTCCCTGTCTCTCTTTCCCATTATCTGTTCTAATGTCTTTTTAAAGATTTAATTTTTTTCAGACTACTGATTAGTGTCATCAGAATGGTGAAATGGTCTCTGGGTTTCATATATTTTCTCACAACAACGCATGTTTAAACGAAGCAGGAAAACTTACAATGAGTCTACTGAACGATGGCTGGAAGTTTAACTTTTCCACCGCTACGAAAATGAATTTACAGTACAATAGTATATGTAGGAGTGTAATTTAATTCCTTCATGAAGTATTTTTGGGATGACCAAGCTATATTGTATCCTCACGTCTTGATAAATTGTTGCCTGGTAGACATGTAATGAACACGCGCACTTTCAAAAACAAACCAGATGGACTCGCCTGGATCTGAGCACACTTTGATGGATAGTCCACGACCAGTTGTTGCATTGCAAATGTGATGCATATCTCTTCCAACAACTGTATGATGCTTTATGGTAACAGACTCAACATTGATTAACAACTGAATGCAAAAGGTAACAAGAGACAGTCAAACGGTCGCAATCATCCATTGTACGACTTCGCATGATCTTAATACAGCTTTTGCAGTCTCTTGCAATCGTCAATCAGTCAACCATTGGTAGCATCTATCAAATTCAGCGACTAATATGTGGAGGAGGAGTATTGTTGTAGACTTAGACACCTTCAAAAATGTACTTATAAGGTTGTTGTAGTGTCCATTTTTAAACAGATTCTGCCGTGTCTATTCTGCTCAGCTTTGGCCATTTCGATTATTTTCTGATTATAAAACTGTTATTCAGACTGGCAATAGATGGTTTGAAGAGCAGGTATAAGGTGAGAGTTCAACGCCCAGGAAATTGTTGCAATATCTATACTTTCTGGTTCCATCACTAGTAATTTTCATGCCTTTAAAATGTAAATAGAACAGCATAAAAAAGTAGTGTTACCCAATTCTATCATGAAATAGTTTTTAGAAGAGAGAGTAAGCACTGTCTTTCTCATATATATCCCACTAAAAACACAACGAATACTGGAATTATTTAAAGCATTTCAATGATTACACGCTTAGTTAATGAATGACTATCTATTCTTATTCTTAAAGAACTTTAAGTAATCCCCCGTCATTTCTCCACGACATCTGGGACCACCTTTTTAATTCCACATTGACTCGAACCAAACTGCATAATCTGACAGGTCTCCAGCCTGCATCTATTGATCGAGTCGGGAGAAATGGGGCAAATGCAGTGGGGAGAAAAGTAAATCGAAGTTTCTAAAAATACGACTTGAAGATAGTGTTCTGAAGAAGCGTTTTCTTCTTTCCTTCAACGTTTATTGAGACGCTAAACCTCGCTAATAAAAACTCTTGGTTGTCTACAAGTGAGGCGGGATGTTCCTTGCTTACAAAAAAAGTCATTCTTTATTCCAAAAATGTCCTGGCTTTTGTTTAGAGTGGATCAAGCATAAACGCCCACGTAAAGCTGAGTTATTTTCTTTTCTTTTCAAAATGTCAAAGTTATATTACAGAATATTTCTTTTTTAGGTGGATTTTGGAAAGTTGCCACCATGTCGCGTAGTGAAGAATAACAAATCGTAACATTTTCCGAAATACGTTTTATCTCTTTGTTTTAGATTTTTGATGGAATTATTTCTATTTCAATGTATATTATTCTTCAGCTTTATATCTGAAAAAGGCAAGATACAGCTCCAGGCTTTATATAGGTATTATATTTTGGATTACATGTACTTTTATTATACTGTTTCTGAAAGTAATTATTATATTAGTGCACTATTTTTTTTCTCTAGACGTCTAAAGTCACTTACTTATCTCGTTTTTATACGAGTAGAGCAATTGATAAAACATGTTAATATATATTTTTCGTGTCCCGGGAATCCTTCCAATGAATTCTTTTCTAAGAAGAAAAGTAATTGAATCTTTTCAAAAGATTCTATTGAAATAAAAGGGCCAATTGTGAGTTTTTACGAAGATTTGAAAAATCCTTTTTCAACCAATAGAAGTGGTTACTTTTGTTTTGTTTTAAGTTTGTTGCAAGACAAAAGGAATGCAACACTGCCCAGAAATCTCACTAAGTTTAGGGGATTAGATATGTAGAAATGTAAAATGCTAGTTAAGGAAATTCCCACATAAATATGCCAGTTTAAATACACAGAGACGAAAAAGTGTATAATTAAATAAAAATAAATGGATAATCTCATGTAGGTAGGTATTTAATTAACGTCGCACTGTACCAACATAACGGGCAATTGGAGACGGTACGGGATCAAACCCGAAGACAAAGATCCGAGATCAACACCATGTAATTTTGAACCAAGCTCAGATGACGAGGTCACACCAGAACTGAAAACCCACTCTCCAAACTTCCAGACCTCTCCACGACAACGTGAGGATATTTAAGGTCACGTATTTATGGGGATTTTGAATTTTAGGGGAAAAGAATGCAAATATGCCAGTTTAAATACACAGAGACGAAAAAGCATACAATTAAATAAAAATAAATAGATAATATCATGTAGGTAGGTGTTTAATTACGTCGCAATGTAATAACATAACAGGCAATTGGAGACGGTACAGGATCAAACCCGAAGACAAAGATCCGAGAGCAACACCATGTAATTTTGAACCAAGCTCAGATGACGAGGTCACACCAGAACTAAAACCTCACTCTCCCAACTTCCACACCTCTCCACGACAACGTAAGGATATTTAAGGTCAAGTATTTATGGGGATTTTGGATTTTAGGGGAAAAGAAGTATGCCATGATATTGAAAGTATTTCTTTGTACATTTTAAGAGGTTTTAGCGTGCACCAGCACTTTTTGTACACGACGGTCTATGGTTGGATTCAAACTCGCAACCCTCCGTTTCTAATCCGTTACTCTTCCGACCGGGCTACCTCGGCCCCAATTCCGATTGGATAGTTTCATATAGATAAAAGAGCATCCCGTAGGATACAATATCTTGAAGATCCCGTTCATTTTTGGCGCATGTGCGACATCTGTCCAATCAATATTTCTTCCGTCAATAAATGGACATACTCACAAGGAAAGACTTTTACTGACAGAGAAGAGAGAAATGTACCTAGGGTAGTTACAGGAACTGAGCTCGTGTACTGTTGTTTCCACAGTGTGCACATAAAATGAGCTTTGTTCATATTGCGGCCGGCCACCCATAAATAATTAAGTAGGATGCGTTTTAGGAAAAGTTTATAACTATTGAAAAACGTAAAATTAACAGACTAAACACGTAATATGAAAATATACACTATACGGACAAAAGTATTTGGACACTGCATGCTTTCCAGAAAAAGTCTGTGCCAGACAAAGTGCTTTATTATTCTATTTAGAAACGGGTAGGTCCTCTTTTTGCATCTATATACACATGCAACACGTCGAGGCAGACTTTAAACAAGTTCTCTGTACGTCTGGGCAGGAATGCCTTGCCATGCCTTTTGCAAGGCTGTGAGAAGAGATTGTTGTGAAGATGGAAGTGCGCAGCGGTGTCGTACTCGTCGCGAAAATTTGTCCTACCAGTGCTAGACTGTATTAAGATCGCTGCTCTAAAAAGGCCAGTTATGCAAATTCACCTCATTTTCAGGAAATCAGTCCAGCACACATTTTGTAGCATGGCATGGAACTCGATCTGGATGGAGTAAACAGCCATCATCACTGCATTATTGCCATAGTTTAGACAAGCCCGAATTATCCAGAACGTTGAGGTACACGTCAGCGCTCATGGTACCAGGTACATAAAGCAATGGGCAGAGTCCTAATCAGGATTAAACAACCCCACATCAAAATGGATCATCCTCCGAATTTCTGTAGTGCTTATGTACTTTTGTCTCCATATCGTATTTGTTCCACTAAAGCGATTATGCAGAAATAGGCCAATAGGTCGGGAATTTCTTTCCTTTGAGGAATGCATTTCAAATGCCATTAAAAAGCTACTTAAGTATTATTTTAAACGTTTAAAAATCTAATATTAAACCAGAATCATACAAAGCTTTATGAGATTATCTGAATTTTAACGCGTGGCAGACTCTACTTAATGTAAGTAGTGAGTAAAATGAAATTATTTTTTACTTCTAATTCAGCAAATAGCATACAAACACATTAAATGTTTAATTAAAAAATAATTTAAAATTTCCATTTATTAAAAACTAAACGTAATCATTTATGCAAAATTTTACAAATTCGTAATTTTATTTTTCAGCAATTTAATTGAAGAATGGAATAAAAAACATTTAATGAGCGTAGGGACAAGAATACTGAAACTAAAATTGAACATTGAGTGAGGTTTTTTTAAGCATTCTTGATTTTAGAACGAAAATAACTTAACACATTTCCAAAATCTTTTCACGTATTCCCGATAAATTCTAAATTATAGAGGCATCATGAGTTATTTAGAAAAGAAATTATTTTAGAGAAAATATTGAAAACACATTTATCTGAAATAAAAATGCATCAAAATGGGAGCCTTAGAACAGTTTAACTGATCATATAAAGAAAAATAAATAGCAAAACGAACAGACCGGATTAATAAACGTTTTTAAGAGCAAAAAAATGCTTCTCGAGTTCATTTATTAGATTTCATTTTCGAGAGATCTTAAAAAGGATCCAACTCGGAGAACTTGATTCTTCTCATTATGAATTTCATATTCAATTTATGCTTCATTTTAGAGAAATAAAAAATTTAATTTCTCTTTCTAGGAAGTTCATTAAAGTAAGCAAATTCAGAGAAGGGAATTATAAAAAGGCAGTATCGAAGCACAGCACTAAAAGAATTTTTTCGCCATTTTTATAGAATGCAAACGATTTAAAATAATCTCTTTCAAATGAAAATTACGTTATATTTGGTGACGCTGCTTAAAAATTTATGCTCATCTGAAAATACAAATATAATCTCATTTCCCCTTGGTGTTCATTAGTCACTGTGTATCTTAATCGATTTTAGGGGAAAAGAAGTATGCAATGATATTGAAAGGATTTCTTTGTACATTTTAAGATGGGGAATAATAAGTCAAGCTAATCCCTCAAAAATTTAACTGGTAATGATTTCAATAATTTAACTGGGTGGAATTGTAGAGTACTTTATTTTTTTCACTTAAGAAATTTCAAATTTACTGCCCTTCCTCTGAGTTCATCCGTTTTCATTTAAAGGCAAGAATTGTCATGAGAAAATTATAAAATGATGTTGTAAAAGTGCATTTCAATGTTTTTAAATTAGCTCTCTTAAATATTTAATTACGTTGTTTGAGTTAAGTTGTTCTGTAATCTAGTTTTGATTCAAAAGTCATAAATTTATTTTCTTATCATGTATTCTTGATTGATATTACCAATATACCAAGTATAGGAGGGGTTCATAAATAGACAAAATTGAGACTGTGTCTGATTACAGCCTCAGGGCTTTTGGGCGTAGATTGCGTAACGTGACTGTTGAGTGGGAATTATAAATGAATGAATGAGAAAAGTTTAGGTTTAGAGACATTTATTAAAATATTTTTGGTTGTTTACACAAATCTTGTGCACAGAGTAGTGTGTTTCTAGAGAATTATGGGTACTTTTATATCACAAGCTCTGCGGCGGATATTTTGGGCTTGTTTGATTCCTTTTGACTCATTTTGTTTGCTTTAGGGGTAGGTTTCAACCTTCTTTTAATCATAATACTGTGGCATTTCTGAAATTTTCATAAAATTATAAACTATTTCACAATTTTTTACACTTTTTTTCGAGTTTTCTCGCAAATACAGATTACGTATTACTTCTTAATACGCACAGAAAACACGTTCCCTCGCAGAAACACTACCCCTTTGACATTGAGCTTGAACAGAAAAAGCCTCTTAATGTTTGATTACTATTTATTCATCATTCGAGACCATTTTTTCTGCGGTCGTACTTGCTCTAAATCATCTCTTTACCAAATAAATCTTTAATTTGTTCTTCAAATTTTTACTGATTTCTAGGCTTATTCTTAGTATGTGAATTAATTTTATTCCAACCATTGAAATATTAATGTACAGGGTGTCCCAAAAAGATCAGTACAACTTCAAAAATTTATTAAAAAAAAAGAATAGGTCTAAAGCAAAACTAGTTACAATAGATAGAATAACTCAAAAAGTTTTTTTTTCTACTACCTTAGTTAAGTTCTACATGAGATCCTTTCGTGGCACGAAGAATATCAAGACGATATTCCAGTTCGATCCACGAACGTTTCAGCATGCTAACATCAGCAATAGCTACCAGCTGTTTGGATCCTTTTTTTGTTTCAATTCCACGATACTGTTAACTTTTGTTAGGTACACAGCATCTTTTACATTTTACTCCACTAGACTTCTTCTTTTGCGGTTACGAGTTTGAAATTTTTGAGTTATTCGATCTATTGTTGTAACTAGTTTTGCTGAAGGCCTATTCTTTTTTAGAATACATTTTTGGGACACCCAGTATAATCAAATAAATTGCTCAAAAAAGAGGTTAAAAGAAACCAAGAGCCGTATTGTTTAAAATAAATTATACTGTCGCGTATGGAACTACACAGATGATAAACAAATGAAATAAAATTAAAGGGATTCCAAGATAAAAAAAAACATTAAACTAGATGACAAACGATCTTATTAAAAGTATAATATTGTTTTCATTAAAAAGAAAACTTCTATTCAAATTTATACATTTTCTTTTGCATATTTAGTGATGGTACCATAAAAATTTAAAGAAACATCTTGTGTGCAAATCATAAAGCATTAATGATGTTTATTATTCTATATAACATCGATTACTATTAATTTATATTTCCACTTCTGTTATACTTTGCTGTGTTTCTCTTTAATCGAATAATTGTTTTAAATTTCTTCTTACGAATTTGTAAATATTTCAACGTTACAATATGTCAGTTTGTTCAAACTATTTAACAAAAAAAAATGAATAACTAGAAAACCTCGCTCAATAAATTATGATACAAGAAATAAACTAATAAATTGATAATTTCCTATTACAAGTGTTCTGTACATAAAAATTGTAGTCATACTTATTTGCTGTTCTATTGCGAAAATATAATGATTATCCACTAATTTCAATTCTACATCGAGGTGGTAACGATGAATACTGATTACACTTACAGTTACAGTATTTGTTTTCGAAATAAAAGACAGTTAAAAAAATTCATCTTTTTGAACTTTATTTGATGCTTTTTTCTAGTGACAGAAAGTTAACAATCGTAACTGTAATCAAGGAGGAATACAATACGATATAATGCAATCGATCATAATTAAGGATCCGTTCGTTGCCATGGTAGCCAATACTTTTCCCCCGGAAACTCTTTTTCTTTTTCGTCTCTAAATCTCATTATTTATGAAAAATAATAAATTGGGAAACATTGATCCCTTGAGATTTGGAGGATAAAATATGTTTTCGCTATCTTAGGCTGAAAAAATAATTGAACGCATAGTGAATCGTTTAAAATTTTCAAATTTCCAAGGGGAGCATTGTTCTTTTGATACGTTATTGTTTTTGAATGAATGATAGTATCGTCATGTTTCGCATGAATGATTTAAATTAATTTTTGAATTAATTTTATAAACTAGAGGCTATTCCTTATATTCTTATAGTCTGTTATATGTATTAGTAAAATTTTAATACGTTAGTTATGCATTTTTTTTTGTGTGTGGAAATATTTTTGACTTTTAACGCACTTTTATACATAGATTTCTTGGGGGTTTAGCATTCGAATAGTTATTAGCGCTCGTTGAATTTTGTTCATAAAAATGTATTTATATTTTGATTCATTCAGAGTTGATTAATAATAAGAAGAATTGCTAATATTATTAAACTCTTAAGAGGACTGGTTCAGTCCTATCAACGTAATGTTGAAACAGTCAAATTTTAAGGGACATTTCCTAAGAATCTTTTATGTGTATTGATTTGAATTTATACAGGTTATGAAAACTCTTTTAAACACCTTAAAACAAAGATTTTTAAAAAACTTAAAATTGGAAATTTAAGATTTTTTTCTTTATCTTCTATTTATTATTTGAAAAAAGATCAATTTTCATCCTTTTCTCATCAATTAAAATGAACTTTTCTGAGCAGATAGAAAAAAAATGTCCGCGTTAAAGTATTTCATAGTAAATCAATTTTTTTTTATTTGCTTGAATAGACTTTGAAAAATACACACTTTTATGGAAAAATACACATTTTGAGACATTGAAGCTTAAAGTATAAAATTGACATTACTATGTAACTATGTGCTCCTTATAAACATTTATTTAAATTTATAAAAAAAAATAATCGAAATTTTGAAAGATTTTTGTGCACTTGTACCCTTAAAAGGAATAATGGCGGAAATGTTTCAAAACTAGGAAACTTTTATTTTTTCTATTACATACATTGAATAAAAAAGTTCCCGTACACACTTACTATTAGAAATACGTGGCTTTATTATTGGCAGTACATAAATATTTACAAAAAATTGAAAGAACAGATGAGCATATATAATTGCAAAGGCTGTTCTACTGCAATATTAATGTAATTTAACGCAAAATTCGAAATTTCACAAAAATATGGCGAATTAAAAGAAAAAATAACTCTATACGGTGAAAAATCTTTCATTAAATGTTATTATAACTCCCATGTTTAATTATTCAAGAGTTTGTTGAATCTCTTATTTAATGATCTCTCTCAGAAGTTTAGCCATGACTCCCACAAGTGCTTTTGCTGTTTCTGAAGTAATTTTCTTGAAAACGTATAGAATAGCACTTTTCGGTTTATCTTTGCAACTCGAATCATAATTCTTAAGTTCACACCGATTTCTTCCCATAAGTGTTCCTTGTAATATGTATACTGTTGACCATATAGTTGGTTCATGTTGTCCGTGAACCATATCGTTGTACTGTTAGAAGACAAATGTTCTTCCAAGAGACAGTTTCTTAGCACTAGCAAGGATATTTTGTTTCGAAAGGTCTAGGTACAAATCTATCCTTGTCCACCCTCAACTAAAAACAAATTACCCACACCGGAAGAACTCACAACATTATGCTTTTTCCTCAGTTATTTACAGTTGTAATTGAGTTTTTTGTTTACGTTTACTGATTTGGTTTCCTCCACACCATAAATCGTCCATCTCAACGATAAAGACAAAATTTAGATTCATCACTCTCTCTGTAGACAGCTTTTTTTTATTACTTTATTATTCAGAGATGATATTTAAAGATTCGTTTTAGTTTTCAACAAATATGCAAGTTGTAGTGCATTAGTTTGTGGATTATCGCAAAACTTTCGTATAATTCCGCCTTATTTGTATACTCCTCAATTTCTGACATCTTCCGGATTGGATCCTGTTTTGCAGTTTATATCTCTTTATAATTTTCAATGATTCTTACCGTGGATTTCTACTTTTTACGATTTCCACAATTTTTCTCTTTGATAAACCATAATGACCCAACTTTTTTACCAATCCCCTAATAGCTTTGGGAATTTGAATTTTAGGCAATTCATTGAGTCTAAAAATTGTTTGAAATAATTACGTACGCTACATTGTTCGTTTTTTCAAACGATAATCATGATAACTGAACGCGGGACGTCTAGACTGCTCGTTCTAATCAATTTGCATAGAGCGTACGAAACGTTTTTTTTTTTTTTTGTCTTTCATTATGTTTGTTTTTTCTTAAAGTCTTATCTTTATATTTGAAAATTACGGAGTTTTTGTTGCGAACCTAGTGTGAAATTAGTTTCTTGTGCAGCTTCTGAATTGGTGTGCGGTGAGATTTATTTATAAATTTTACTAATTTATTCGGCATTTTCATTTTCGTACAAAAACGTTTTATCCACTGAATAATTGAAATCGTATATTATGTCAGAGAAACACAATCTAAAAATTTATGCTCCATAAAAAGTGGATAAAATTGGAGCGTTTATTGTAATTGGAGAGTTAAATTATGTATTTAAAAAGCCCAATCATTAAATCCGAACCATGTAATGAAAAATAGATGTAAGAATAAAAATGCATAAATAAAAGAATAGATATTACATGTAGTTATTTATGCAAGAAATATTACTAGATATTTATATAGTGCAAATGTTAATATAGGCTTTCTACATCATTTAAATGGATGTAAAAGGAAAGTTTTTACTGAGGTAGAAAAAATATGCATGGTCAAAACCAAAACTTCGCATCTAAAAGTTTGCAGGCAGTTTCACGAAGGCTTCTTGCAAGAGGAAATAAATACTTTAATTTTGTTACAGGTGAATATTCATACTCGATCATTTATTAGTTTGTTAGCATAAAAATAATTCGATAAAAATATATGATTAATCAATTTCAACTTGCTGAATTATTGCCCTAATACCTTCTGGTGGTTGTTTTGACGAGGTATTTCGTCGTTAGAAGAAATCTAACTGTATCTTAATGGACGAGATATCTTGTTTCATTAGAAGAAAACTGACTGGTTCTTGATGGACGAGATATCTCGTTGTGAGAAGAAAACAGATCACTTCTGGACATCGTCAAAAATCAGCAATATCGTGATGACGAGATACTTCGTCATTAATAAATTGGTCAGATCTTGATGGACGAGATATTTCGTCCAAGCTACTCTCTCTTGTAGGAATAAAAAAACCCAGACCAACTAACCTTTATATTAGATCTATAAATGCCTCTTTCTTTGAGGTATACCGTTTATTAAACTAATGGTGAAATACTATGTCGTAGATTTTTACGTATCCGAAAATTATCGGCACATAAATAATAATGGTCTAATAAAATTCTAAGCGATCTTTAAAGAATGAAACTATCTTACTCTGTAAAGATTATCTGTGAAACATTGACTTAAGAAACAAAATAAAGAAGAACAATTTTGACTATATTGTGCTCCAATGCATCCCGTACACCTTTTATTTCGTCACGGGTAATTTTAGAAAATCAGGAACTAATGTAGTGTGGATTCGGGGGAAGCAATCGGTAATGGAGAAAAGTCATTATTCAGTCTGTGGAATAAATAAAGGTGTCTAGACATGTGTGATCCAATTTAGAGAGCACAACAAATAGATATACGAGAAAGACTTTTATATCGCTAGCACGAATAAAGAACTTTCTCCCAATCCATCCATAACAAAATAAAAACTTCGTTTTCTCTTTGACTTTTTTTTGTTTTAGCATGCTCGTAGAAAAACTAGTAGAAAAAGTTATTTCAGGAAACTTTTGTTTAGGAAAAGAAAAAAACAATTTTTAGAAAACTTTAGTTGGAAAACATTACAGTTTTATTAGAAAGCATTCTTATTAGGGCAAAAATTCATAAACATCAAAAATATGTTTCTGTACAGTACAACTGCTTAAAGACAAATTAAGATTTATAGAGTGGAAATTAAATTAAATAATTAGTAAAAATAATAAATAATTATCTTCATATAATATAACCAATAAATGCTTCAGATAGTATAACAAATCAAATGCTTCATATAATACAATCAATAAATGCTGTCATACTCCAATAAATGCGTCATATATTATAACACATAAAATCTTCGGATATTATAATAAACAAATGCTCATATAATATTACCAATCAAGTGCTTCTCGGAGATCTGAGAAAGCTACCAGTTTAACCAAAGAAAGACCTTACATTTTTCAAGCTGATAGGGTGATTACCTTAAAACAAACACAAAACGATAAAAGTTTACATACCACTACACGCTTTCACTGCTAAATATAATATTAGAGATCCCCTTAAGCAATTTTTTGCTTCACGAGAGATAGTGGGCCCTTGAATTGAAGATTGCAGTGGCTTCAGTGCCACAATGGATATTCAGGTCATGGCCCGATACACATTCAGTCACACCGAGTGCCAACCAATACGCTATTGCCAAGTTGAAAATCTTTACTGTGCAACATAAGTTTATATTAAACGTTGATCCAAATCAAATGCACAATGCAACAGCATGCGTTATATTAAAAGGACCAGGTGTGACAAAGCCAATTCGGCAAAGTTAGAGCAGCAGTTGTCGACGAAATTTGTATTTAATTGGGAGAACGAGTATTTTTAATTGCCCAGAATATAGTCATCACCTTGCCAAATCTTGCAACTGTTTAACGCATCTTTATTCTTTAGGTCATCAACAGAAAAGCGACTGGAGAGACTGTTGTTCTTCAGATGGATTAACGGTAGCGCCTTCAATTTGGTGTTAGTTTGGCAATTTCATGGCGATACTCTCCAAGTTCTGATAACCCCACTCTTCTTCCCGCTTTCTAGGCGAGTTGCTTGAATGAAGGTTTCCAGACCCATCTTTCTGCTTTGCTGTTGAAAAATTAACACCAAATTCAAAGCCGCACCGTTGACTAGATTTCAACCTCCAGGCGAAACAGGGGAGCTGGTATATTGATCACGCAAACTTAACAATGTCGCCAAAATATAAACTTCACCATTCAAGTATGATTATATAATTGGTAGAGTTTTTTACCGTATATATTATCCATCTTATCACAGATTTCATAGGCATTTGTGCGCTTAGTTATTTTATGAACAATCCCCGCTTCTTGGACAATTTTCTTTTTAAGCTTGCATTTTAGTAGAACTCTAAATAACGTTGTGTTGGCACGAGTTCAATATTTTGGCCGCTAATCCATTACTGAATGAGAGTACTGGGGTAGTTGACTTATTGGTAGTAGAATTTACGTTCAACTGTCGCAACACAACAGATAATTCATAACACTGGGACGCAAATAACACCAAATTGTAATGGCAGATAAATTTAGATAGAAATTTTTGGATAAGGAAAAGTGTCAATTTGGCAACATTTTGATAAAAGGGACCTTTACTCACCAAAATGGTGAATTTCAGTGACCATGTCATTTTATCAAGTGGGGATTTTCCGTAATAAATTCACTGTTCGACGAAAATCCATAGTTAAAGGTGAAAATCGGAAACACAACAAAAGGTTGGCATTTCTAGTACTTATAGTTACTTAGAATGTTGGCGAATCCAAAATCCATGGTAGAAAAAGGATCTTTTATAACGACCGAACATAAAATTGTTCGCCTACACATCTAATCCTATTACTGCCTCCAACGAAGTCAATATGAATAGCACAGCAGGTCGTTCTTCAAAACTTTCACTAACAGCAGATCATATACAAAACACAAGCGACGTCTAGATGAAAGCACAAGCGACATAGAATAGAAATCACAGGTGAAAAACATGTCAGAATCACGTGTAGCGTTTGTTATTTAGATTTATGATACAGATGTCTTTGTGCATTGTCAATGACGAAACGCCATTTAGCTATGCTTGGTCTAGGTGAAGCCTAGAATGTATGTAAATAACCTGCTGATTTTATTAATATTAAACTACTGTATGGTATAACTTAAAGGAATAAATAAAACACGCTTGTCTAATCAACAATGAATGAACAAGGTATTTTTTAGATGAATTAGTTCTTAGAGACAACTATTATTTAAATTAATAGTTTTGGGGATTATTTTCGCTTTATTTTTATAACGGATGAAGTGAGATTGGAAAAGAGATTAGCTCCTTTTTATAAGAAATTCGTTTTAAAATATTATAAACTTTGCCCTTCTCTCTTTCAGAGTTCTTTTTAGTCTTTGGTGTACTAATGGTATTTTATGAGTAAAATACCAGGAATGTTTTTTATGAAACGATATTTTATTAGTTAAAGTTCAAATTTATATTTATCAGGTTGTAGTTATTCTATAAAAGAATCAATTTTTGATGCATGTTTTGCAAACGACTTTTCATTGTTTTAATTTCCTTATTTTCAGAATTAAATTTATGTGTTTATTTTTTACTATATGGCAACACGAAGATGATTAAAGAAATGAATAAATAGATGTTCCTTGAAAATATCTATATGAAAGTATTTGGAGCTTGTGTTAATCTATAAATAAGAATGAAGGGTGTTTGTTTGTGTACATTGGATATTTGCGATGCATTTCGAGTTTTCTATCCGTTTGGGAACCTTTCGATGCCGAATACGTCTCTTGCGGTTTTTGATATCGATCTGCATGTGTGTGCTTATGCTAAATCCAAACGGTTGAATATATTTTCATGAAACTTTGCATGTTGTGAGTACTTGCATTCGTTTAGTAACTAAACTTAGTTGCGTAAGTCTGTCTACCCGTATTCCCGTTCTATGTTTAATTTTGTGCTTGTGTTTATACAAGGATAACAAAAAATAAATTCAACATATGTTTATACAGTGTTCTAAATATGATACACCATATTTTAATAAAGTGAGGACATTATAAAAAATTTATTTGTTTATATATTTAGGCATCATCAAAACATCTGCGTTTAGTGTCATTTTAAGGACCGGTGCACACATCCGGTTTTTCAACGTGCGGCGCCGCTACCGCAACGTAAGACGTTGACGATGCAATGGAACTGCCGAGAATACAGAGGTACGACTTGGTTTGTCTGAAGCAGTAAAACTCTATATCTCTGTTCTCCGGCTTAGTTAAATTTGCACAGCTTATTTTATCTGGAATTTCTTGGTTATCACATTTCCCCCACCTCATTACATTGTTTGCTTACAGATCTTAATATAAAACATTACGTAATAAAAGACCAGCTTTTAAACAAACTCGAATCAATACAAAAATTGTCACGATCTGAGAAATCAAAAACGTGAATAGGATTTAGCTCAAAAAGCTGTTCCATTTCGGAGTGAAACAGAGGAGCCACTTGGTTGGTCTAAAGCAATAAAAAGTTTCGGGTAAATCCCATTAGTAAAGCTAGTGACAGATAACATTAATTTTGTAATACATTGTACATTTATTCTATAGTCGATGTATAATAAAGACTTTTTGAACCTTGGATATAAATGACATATTGCCAACAGTAGACTTTACTTGAAATCATGAAATAGCTCTGGGAATAGCACTGGTAATTAATGATTCAGGCAATCTCTTTAACCATTTACGATTCAACCATCTAATTCCCAGTGAAAGAACCTCCAAAAGCTCTTCTACTCTCTAAACTCAACACTCCCACTTAACTTCTGCTCTGAATTTAAATGAGCTCCTCCAATTCGAAAAAAATTTTCTTTATGGAAAGTTAAATCAGTTCTACTCCCCAAGGCCAGTTTTATTTTCCCTCTGAGAAGTAGTTTTCAGTGACAGAAGCTATGCGGAGAGACAACCTATTTCTATGGCAACTGAGCAGAGTGTGCTTAAGGGAATGTGTCTCCGTTCATTCAAGAAGTAGACCACAGCACAAAAAAGAGAAGGGTTTGGTCTTATGCAGGATTTTAGCCGAGGTTTTAGAAATATAATGAGATATAGAAGGGATCATCAAACTAGTATACTATGGTTAAGAAAACTATATAAAGAAACCAGAGCTATCCAAATTTTTGGAAATTTTCCAAGGACGTTAACCCTTCTGGTGGTTAATCTTCGCATCGAAAACCACTCTTAGTGTCCCTTCTCTGATGCAAAAACCTGTTCCAAATTTTCGACAGATCTAGACAAAGAACAATTTGTTTTTCCTGCTTGGATCTTCATTACCCTTGGGGTAAAAAGGCAGCATTGTCTTGAGATATAACTCGTCATTAGCAAAATTGACTAGATTAAGGACAATATACCTCGTCGAAAATACTTTAAGGGTTAATATATTTCAACAACCTTTATGAACTTTTAATGGAACAAATTAAACCTTCCAATATGGTGATTGTAGTTCAAACAGATCCGCTTGGATTTCTTGTAGAATCTAATCGATTATGATTGCCTAATTCATCAAATATTTTTGCACATTTGATATTTTTCAAACGATTACAAAGAAAAGCAAGTTTTAATAGATTTTACAGATACAACAACATTGGATTTACAATTCTAAAGGTTTCCAAGAGCTATATTTATATCAAAAACAAATTTAATAGCTTAAAGCACGGAGTTTATCAAATTAAAGCACTTGCAATAAAATATTTGCTAATTTTAGCACATTTTAAAATTTTATAATGCCAGAAAATATTTAAAGACGTACTAGTTATTGCTTTTCAAATATGTTAGGTGGTTTATGGGTTGGCAATATTCACAAACTTAACTAACACTTTTAAAATTTTTTATTTAATAAAATAGATTTGTACATAATATCAATTTCTTTCTGGAGACAAAACTCCACATTTTATGTACATTTCTTCATAGTAAATAAGTTTCATTTTAATAGTTGCTTTAGATTAAATTTAAAAGTTCATTTAACATTTTCATACCAAAACCAAAAGGAAAATAGTAAACACCTTAAAAAGAAGTGTTAGTGAGACATTATAAAAAAATTAGACTGAAGGATTATTTTTTAGTTTACATAAATGTATTATTTTACTTGGAAGATAAAATTCGGGTTTCAACATGATTCTTTATTTTGGAACATCTTAATGAGCATAAACAGGAATGAAATTATTGAATAATACACAATAGAAAACTTATTTTCTCTTGTTTTTCAACTTATAAATGAGCGAAATATTAAGAAAATATTCAAGTAGAGCTTAAGCGAATTTATGGAAATCTGAAAATGTTTCGTTCTTGAGAGAAAATAGAAGGAACTGTGTCTATTAAACTTTATTAAGGCAACGTCTGAATTTACGTTTTATGAAACCTGAGTCAAATATAATCTCTGTACAAAATATGGAAAATACCCACAACAATTTGCAAAAAAAAAAAAAAAACTGCAGTTAGCAACGTTTTTGTTCGTGTAACCCGTATATGCATAAATTTATCATGATCAGTAAGTTGACTTAAGACACTTTGTGAGTTACTGTTTAACATGCAAAAAGTGTTATATTTTATACCAAGTCATTCCTTTACATTACAGGCTTTAAAGCTGTACAATATATCTGAAAATACAATATATCTGTATCAATATATTTGAAATACGCTGCCCTTTACTTTCATTAGCCACACCATTTGATACAGGATTCTGTATCGTATTACATTCATAATCATATCTTGAAAGTAAATTGACATATTCTCAAGTTTTCAAACTGCAAGGAAACTTTAAACATTGAAACACCAAACATTTTCATCTGACGATACATTAACAAACATAATATTTTCTTCCTCTGCATCATATTCATCCTATATATTTCATTCTATGCAGAATTTCTGTATATATACATGCCATTCAAAAGCCAATTTTAAGGATTATATTTAACCGTGTGCTCTGATTCTGAAATCATGAAATAAATAAGCTAGAATCTATTATTTATTTGTTATTTTAAATGCGAAATGTGCATTGCAAATTGATAAAATTTCAATAATAGTGATGCATTAACTAACTCAAAAATAAAGAGCAAATACATTCTTCGTGTAAATTTTGTAAGTTAAGATTAAGCAAATTTAAAGTCTCATTTATTTCTCTAGAAGTAACATTTCATTTCTAAATGAATAATTTATTTCTTATGACATATGTTTTTCTGTTCAAACATGAGCAAAGACTGTAAAGAGGATAGAATAAACGCACTATACTAAACGGAAGAAGAAAAATTATTTCCTGTTAAGAAATAACTTGATTTAGTACCCTCTTGGCGATGCTTGGCTTTAATTTTTATGATTCATTCTATGAGAGACTTGTGCAATTGAAGTCGAGCTAAAAGTTACACATAAAAAGTAGTTACGGCACAAGACGCGAAAATGGTTGACAGAATTCTAGCTCCTTAATCTTAAGCTTTAAACAGTTTTAGCCATGAATATGTATTTAGAATCAGTACTGTACTGGGAGTAAGCATGAAAAGTTAAGACTTGCAAAACACATCATTAAAATTGTTGTCTTAATTGATTTAAGAACAAAAAGAAATATTCCGAAGATAAATATAGCGTCCTGTAGTCAAAGGATGTCCCTACTAGACATGGCATAAGAAACGAGTACGCAGGTACACTGAGAGCTGAGAAAGGGGCATAATTGGTCGAAACCCTACGGTAATGTGCGAGATTTGGGCCAGTGTGACTTTGGATTGCGTGGAGTAAGGACTGCATAAGTGAAGTCCTTTAAAAGCTACCAAACTAAGCTACAATCACAGGCCTTTAATAAATATAATTAGTTTTCGATATCAAACTGCATTTTAATCGTTTAAACTGTAAATTAGTTTTGATTATATTCGCAATAAACAATCGTTAAAACCTCCTATACTTCTGATCCATTCATTCCGTATTCCGACACCAGGACCTAGTATTAACTATGGTTTGTGTCAACTATATACCCTACTATTTTTTAACTGCCTATACTGTAATATTTAAAAATTAAACTGGTATTGAACATTGTAGACGATGTTTCCGTTTTTTCTGTCACGGTTTATGCAGAATTAGAAATTATGGTTTATTAACGTTTTAGTTGCGTGTTTGAATTATTATGTGACATTTATTTTGTAAGTTTCAAACTATTTTCTTTCCAAAAAAAGGTAAAATCCATACTATATCAAAGTAGTATTTATATTTTTAAAGATACTTAAACGAAGTTTAGTTCATTGATGTCAATATTTACAAGCGGAACCTTCTATTGTACACAACTATGGTTTATATGAATGTGTGTGTGTTTTAATATTATCTCAAACGTTAGAAACTTTTTGGTCACTTCAAACTTACTTCAACACTCATTCCAATAATTAGAAAACTCGTGAAATGGTGGTTTTTTATTCATTTAATGAATGAAAGAAGCCAGGAAAGTTTCTCAAATTTAAAGTGTCATTTTTGTTAATTTATATGTGCCACTGCTTCCAACAAACACGTTATTTGTTGTAAGCAGTTATACACTTAAATTGCTATTTTTACTCTAGTCATCAACGTACAGGAACCGTTCGTTCTATATCACTCCTGTTCCTAAAAAAATTATCAACTATTCTAGTATTATTTACTTAATACTGTTTTTAAACCCTCTGAGTGTCATGATGTAACCAAATTGTGAATAATTGTTTTTTTCTCCACAACACGTAATGACTGAATAATCATACCTATTGGTTAAAAGAATATCCTAGGAAAGATTCTACTGGTGAAAAAGGACAAAACTGGTTAAGTAATGCAGGGAAAACTCCAGAACAGGGTTGTAGAACGAATGTATGTATATCCACCCCCTCAGAGAAGAAAAAGAGTTACTAAAGTTTTGTGCTATAACATCTACTTTATTTCACATAGAAATTGAATAAATATTTTAGTGATTTGCCTTTTTAGATCTTTCTAGTGTTATTCAATGTTATTTATAATTTGGATAGGGATAATTGATTTTAATTCTACGATGAATTTACATAGCATAAATTGTTGATAAATTAACTGACAAATCATCTTGATACTTTTTCTGAGCTACAATATATTGAATAATTTCAATATATTGTAGCTATCCGCATATATTTCAATAGTAATTGAAATAATTTCAAATAAAACGCCATTTTTTCAGGCTTAAGGGTTTTAAGGCATTGTAGTGAACAAAAAATTAGATCACTTTGTGCCGTGATACTGTTAATAGGTGGAATTAGAAAGTAGTAATTAGAAAGGCAATGTTGAAAATTTAACAGTTTTGGCAACGGCAATAGCAAAAACGTGTGGTAGAATTTATATATATATAATTAAAATGTAGAAATTTGTACCTGTCGTTCATTACATAAGCACTAATGTCCCATTCTATGTATACCAAAAAAGATGTAAAAACATTTTTGTCATTTACTACATCTTTATCATATACTCATAGCTGCCAAAAATATTTTCCAGATGTTTTAAAGTTGTCTTTATATAGATTTCCATGTCAAAAATTTTAAATCATGAATTATTTAGTACCACAATAGGGTGATCTTTTGTCTAATGAAGCGCTCTAAGCAATTTTTTCTTTGCATGAAGGTATGATTTCTTCTTGAGACGCACAATTAGAAAGCCCATAAACTAATGAATAACATAATATATAAAAATTAAGAATATAAAGTAATATAAAGAAATAATATAGTAGGAGATATGAAGCTACTTTCAACTTCCTACGTACTTAGAACTGTAAAAACTCTATAGTTTAACCCTCTGATAGGTTCACACGCTTATAACCATTCTAGAACCAGCAGTCGTTTCTACATGATTTCTAACCGGCTTTCTCCTTGCCCAATATAGTCTTTCTAGGAATTCTTTCGGCAATTATATTTTATAATTTAATCATATTGTTTGTTGATGGGAAAAGTAATACACATATCAAAAATATCTTGACTCTCCGAATGTTATTGGATACCCTCCTTACTTGCTCTGATTTCTAAATGCCAACAAAAACGCTTCTTGTAAGTTAACTTTTCCTTCCATCACTTATCTTTATCATGAGCGTACCCGTTCCTGGAATGTACCTCTAGACATAGGCGCACCACAGGTTAAAAACTACTGACCAGGACAATACTTGAGTCGTCAGTAGTGGACATATGGGAAAATGCCTTTAGTGTGAAGTCCTTCATTTAGATAACTACTAAGGAATTTTAAATATCTAAGAATGAAACCTACACTTGTAACTAGTTGATTATCTCCCATGCAATTAAACACGCGTTTAGCAATATGAGACACTAAGGTCTTCGTTTATGTATTTTAGCTCGTGTGTCCCATTTAGACGGAAATAACTTTTACTACTGTTGGTAATTGCTATAGGAGAATTTATCAACTATTAGCAAGCTGAAACGACTGGGTTAGAGAGTATGAATGTTTTCTCTCCTTCCCGGAATAATGCATCTTCGGTGCGAGAATCAGAACAGTATTACGATTCAGTAGACAGTATTACGATTCAGTAGACAGTATTACGATTCAGTTGACAGTATTACGATTCAGTAGAAGGTATTACGATTCAGTAGAAGGTATTACGAATCAGTAGACAGTATTACGATTCAGTAGACAGTATCACGACTCAATAGACAGCATTACGATTCAGTAGAGAGTATTACGATTCAGTAGACAGTATTACGACTCAGTAGACAGTATTACAATTCAGTAGACAGCATTACGAAATGTATGTAAATTATATTCTTGGATGATAGTTGGTAGGAATGATATCAATTTTAAATAAAGTGTGTGCGTTTGCTACTGTTTCGTTATACCAATAATAAGTATATAAGAAATTTATATTTTGAATATCCCAAATTATTCATAACTTGGTTTGATAAAATCGGTTGTTCAGTTTCTTTTAACTAAAATTTAAAAATGTAGCGCAACTTGAAAACGAAGTACAGCTACAACATTATCATTTGGTAATTATTAAAAGATAACTATTTTATTCAAACCTAAAAGATATAGTAATAAAAATTAAATATTGTACTAGTAGGTGAAGTATATAGTTGTGTATTATACCAAATAAAACTGCAAAGATAAGTCAGGTAATTTTTTTACACCTTTTACTAAAACTATATTGAAGAAAAAAGAATATAATCCATTTAATAAGTATTCATAGTTTTGAAAATAGTACAAAAATAATCTACTTTAGATGTCATTTCAATAGTTGTAGAAAGCCTTTAATAGAAAGGATGTTTTTAGGATAAATCATTAAATATATCTTCAGCGTATATAGGACACAGAGTTTACTGACAACCAAAATATATATTGTACAACTGTTGGATGATTAACTATTAGCTTTTAGGTAAAGAAGGGAAAAGTTCTGAACAATTTGATAGTATTATATATTTTTAAGCAGATAAAAATCTGACAAAGTATTTCTTATCGCCATGCAAATACGCATTTAGAGGTCATCGTAGAAATATCAGTCAGTGATTTTCTGCTATAAACCGATGCTATATACTCACATTGAGCCTGTACCATAAAACTTATTCATAGATATGTAGAGATATTTTAAATAGATTGCAATAAGAAAATGTATTACTCATTATCATCAAAACAAGCACACAAGGTCTTTTAAAAAATGTCAGTCAATGAGTTTCTGTATCAAGCCGAAGATATACTCTGACGATTAATCTGTATAATACATGAACTATTACTCATGATAGAATACGTATACTAGTGTTTATTCAACAATTTCATTAATGTGTATGCTTTATATAGTAGAAGAAATGCAATGACGTCAATGATATTAAAACTCAATACACGATTTCTTATAAATTCTCAGAAAAATCAATAATACAAAAGAATTAGAAGACTCTACTAACCACGACAGAATCATTCATCAACAATATTAGCTATTAGTTTTAAAGGCAAAATATAAAAATTATAAGCACATTTAGATAACGTCATCTTTTTTTAAGCAGATTTCAGTATGACAATGTACTCTCATCACCATGAAACTAAGGTCTCCGAAAAAATATCACTGGAAAAATTCCTGCTCTAAGCCGATGATATATACAAACATTCAATCAGCATGATCAGTTGCTCCTCTTAAAATACTTATAGTGTCCTCCATATCTGTAGTTACTCTACATATTCATAAATCTGCACGTCTTAGAAATTCAGCCATGGTAGTAATACAAAAATTCAATGTATGATTTGTTGTAAATTCTTAGTAACTACATTCATTCAAAACAATTAGAAAATTTTGATTACCACCAACGAATTCATCATCACCATACTAACAATTAGTTTTAAAGTCAAAAGTTATAAGCATTTTGATAATGTTCTAGATCTTTTAAACATATTACTATTTTATGTGTCATCCAATTACTTGTGAGGGGATATGAACATAATAAATAATGAAAACAGGCATTCAGTGTATACCGAAAGAATGACAGTCAAGGAGGTTCTTCTCTAATCCTACAGCATATACTGACTTCAACTGAATTATAAGTAAACCATTTCAAACCCTAAAATACATATTGATAATATTTCTTATATCTGTAGTTATCTTTAGAACAATTTACAATTTGACACTGCATTTCTCATTTTAATGAAAATAAGTTTTTAGTATCCCCCAAAAAAATCAATCAAGGCGTTTCTGCTTTAAGTCAACTATATATATGTATGATATTTAATCTGCTTAAGTAAATACTCATATTCAAATACTTATTCATAGTTTTTCATATATCTGTAGTTATTCTATATTTTCATGAGTCGGTCTGATAAATTCAGTGATGGCAATGATACAAAAACTCAGTACCTGATTTGTTATAAATTCTTATAAAGAGCATTCATTGAAAACTATAAGAAAACTACTTACCACCAAGGAATCAATTTGTTTCAAAAGTCCTCCCAATTTTCCGGAAAAGCAGAGATGGAAAACGGAGCGTATATGTTTTGGATTCGCTTTATTTTTACTGTACGGGATTATCAATACAGCTCGAAGCCCGACATCCTCACTCAAATGTAAAACAACAGTGCTCAGTTATGAAAAAAATGGAAGGGGTTCGAGTGTTCAGTTTTCAAGTTCAGGAAAGAGTGCTCGCAAAGGTCAAGGGATGGGGCCGGCGGAATTGGTCACAAGAATCACCCCAACGCAGGCTGGTCTTCTTGGATGGAAAATTTCGGAGTCGGGTGCGTAGGCTGATCATGAACTAAAATATCCCCGATCCGAGATTAAATCGGTTCGTTCGCCGAGACACTCGAGAAAGAAACGGAACAGAACGGAATGTCGGAATCCAAAACCTAGGTGGTTTTTGCTCCTGGGTTTTCCGGAAATGGTGGACTTTGCGAGGCGGGAGGACACATTAGGCGAGTCGATAGAGGTCGCGCATGCGTGGTGGCCTCCGGACGGAGGGATTTTCGGCCGGGAGTGGGGATTTTCCGGAGGTGGGGAGGGATTTGTTGGGTGGTGTGATATGTGCTGTGGGGAAAACATTGGGTGAGTTTTTGCTTGTTTGAGAGTTCGTGTGGGTTTGTACAATTAATGGCTGTCCGGTGATTTTTCTTGAATGAGTTAGATGCCTTCGCACCTGCAGATTACGGAAAGTTGAGGAGTTTTTGAAGTGGAGAGTGTCGAATTTTAAAATATATACTTTTATGTTGTAAAGTGTGGGGTTGTTAAACTGTGGGGGGAAAATTGACTGTGACTAAATTTTTGTTTAATAACTAACTATTATAAAATTTGAAAATTGAGTGTTAAGTAAACTAGTATTCTATGGATTTCGAATTTACGGTATAGTAGAGAAATACACATATATATATATATATATATATATATATATATATAGTCAATAAAGACTTAACTATAGAAAAAAAATTTTATTTCAGAAACCTAACCATAGGTATAACAATAGTAATTTCTTTACATTTTAAAATATAAAGATGAAAGTATCTTAAAGAGGATTTCAGATATGAATTAGGATACTACAGATTTTTACTAATATGTATGTATATATATATATATATATATATATATATATATATATATATATATATATATATATATATATATATATATATAAAGAGAGAGAGAAGTTAATTATCTTAACAAGTGTTTATTGAAATGAGGTATATACTATATTAAACTTGTGTTAAATGTGTCTTCCATTAGCAATTAGAAAAAAAGGATGTGAGAGTTGTTGAGGATCCCACAGAGAAAAAAAAGGCTAGTCGCAATATAATTAAAGAAATTCACCAATTCAAACTTAATTGAAACAGCGTAGTATGCCTCAGTTAAATTTTAATTTTTTACTTTAGAAAAAAACTTAATTCCACGAAATTTATGTATTTCAAAAACTATGATTGGAAAAACAGATATTAGCATTCGGAATGTAGTGATTAGTAGTAGAAGTTATCAAATTATTAACATTGAAAAAAATTAGGAATGAAAGAATCTTAAAGAGTTTTCCTTATCTGAATTTTAAGATACTGAAGACTTGAGTGATATTACTTGTTTTCACTTAAAACATAAGCTTAATTTCATGACAAGTGAAAAGTAATGTTTTTTATAACTCATGTATAGAAAAACAACAAGCTTAAATTCTGTGGGTTTTACAATTAATGGCTGTTACAATAGTTAAGTGAATTTTAGAACACGTTAAATATTTTCTGTTCGCACTTAAAAAACGAAACCAAATATGGATTTAGAGAAGTTATTAAGTATTTATATTGAAAAATATTTATGGTGAAAGGATTTTAAAGAGATTTTTCTTAGTGTAAAATATTTTTCTTATACAAATTCAAAAAAGAAGGTTTTATATATGTACTTGATTTAATGAGATCTGAATTAATAAAACACGAACTTATTTTTATAGCACTTGTAACATATATTTATGTACAGATAGAAAAAAACATGCCAAAATTCTATGGGTTTTGCAATTAATTGCTATCAGGTGAATTTCGAAATTATTTAAATACCCTTCTGTTACCTTTTAAAATAAATATATAAAAAAATTCCCGTGTTTTAGTTATTGCGTTATTATATTTAGTTATTATATTAAGAATTAAAATTCACTTTAGAAAAGAATATTAAACACATATATAATAATTTTAAGGAATATGTAATACTAGCAGAAATACCCGGCTTTGCTCGAGTTGAATTAATAACATGTTGATTAAAAAGTCATCATCAGTTCTTTTTCATAAAAGAATCTTAGCCTCATTTAAATGTACGGAGAAAAAATTTAATACCAATTTAACTTATCCATCGCTTCTACAATTTACTTCGGACGCAAATATGCATATTTTTGGTATCCAAACATACACACCATTTCATATTCGTCACACTTCTGCTGAAATTGATTTTAAGTTTTCGAGTGACTACGAACATACAAGCGCATTCACTTCCAGAAAAATGGCGAAATTTTGGTGGATAGTCTTGCATTTAGTTTTCCTATGTTCCCGACCAACCGGTCTAGTGGTTAAGGTGTTGGCCTCTGGATCGGAAGGTTCCTGGTTCGAATCCGGGGCCAGGGCATGGTTGTAATTGTGCTGTCCTTAGTTAGGGGTAGTGATGGTCGCCCATGGGTCCCCCTTCACAAATGAACATCGCTTCCCGCCCTTGCAGTGGCCTATAATTAGCAATCGAGTGCCCCCGTAATTAAAAAAAAATCCTATGTTATTTCCTATTTCCTAAATTTTCGAATTTTATCATTAATATGTGAAGATGGCAAGTTAAATTGTTACAGCATTCGTTGTTGTCGTATGTTCTTCTGGGATGCATATGAAAGCAAGTGGTGAACAGAAACATTCAAGACAATACAAAAGAAGAATATTTTTTTATTATAACAAACGATGATCCCAGCAAAGAACAGAAGGTGTGCGCTGCTTTCCTTTCAAGACGGGAATCCATTCCAGGCGAAAGTCCGACTTCTTTCCCAGGTTTTTACATCCATGCCTTATCCGGGATTCGAACCCGGGCCCACTCGGTGACTACCGAGGATCATAACCACGATACTGGCTGGGCGGCACAGCATTCGTTACTAATTTAGTTTGAAGCAAAAGCAATTTTTCTTGAAAATTCCATTCAGGGGCAGGTGGAATAACGGAACTTCTGTTAGATATATAACGCAGAGTTGACGTACGTTTGTCTATTCTCTACACTAATCCACCTTTTGACCAATCCACACATTTGGTACACTTATATTTTAAAACCATGCGGATATGATAGGCTACATATTAACCCGCGTTCTATTTGTTCAAAGGAGGTAAAAATTTAAGGCATTCGTGACTAATTTAATTTGAAGCAAAAGCACTTTTCCTAGAAAATTCCATTCAGTGGCATGTGGAACAACAGAGCTTTTGTTAGAAATACATGTCATCAGAGTAGACAAATTAAACCCAATCGATAACAATTTTTTAATAAAAAAAAGGTTGATTTTACAACGCTTTTACAAAAAGAAAATCACTTTCAACGAACGATTCACATGCATCTAAGTTGCGTAAGAACAGCTTCAATAAATACAGTAAGAAACCTCGACTTTCTGTCTCTTAAGACATAAAATTTCAATTATTCAAAATTACTTAAGTGATATTATTCCAAGATCAACGAAGTCTTGTTAAAAATTCCCGTTTCTCCAACACACATACAGTTTTAAATTGAACCTTTATGGTGCTTTTTAAGATCAGAAATTTGGTTTATAACTTGAAAGCACGTATCTATTTAGAATGATAGATGTAGTTACTTGACTATGGAGTACAACTTTCAATAACAAACTTGAAACACGAAAAACAAATGAAATTTAGTTTATTTTAATCGTCTTTCAATGAAAAGCTATATCAAAATTTTGAAATATATTTTTAACTACAAAGTATGACTACCAGTTTTAATTTAATTTAACCCATCTTATAAAAAGTTATTATTGAAATATTTCATATCATTTTAAAATAACAAACTACACACTTAAAAAATATTTTGATTTGTAAATTTTATTTGTTTATTTTTTCTACACACTATTACGTATTCAACCAAAGATTTAAAGAAAGATAGTGGAAATATACATATGCCACCACGAAAGTACCCATGTCTAGCGATATTTTGCAAGAAATAAAAAAATTAATGGAATAGGTAGTATACCGGAACACATAATGCAAACAGAAACAAAATTCTAATCCTTAAAAAAGTCAGAATTTTGAAAAAAATGTTTTCTAGCGTGTTGAATTTTGACTTCCTGAATATATTCTGAAGTAAAACAATTTGAAAAAAAATTTGAACAATATTGATAAAGACAATGATTTATAATAAAAAAAGAACACATATTTATACTACTTAGGAATCCTCAAATATGACCGCAACCATCTTGTTTTCAATTCAAATACCCAAAAAAAGAATTATAAATAAAAAAAAAAAATTTAAACATTAATTCTGAGGTTGCCAGATACCGAGTAGCAAATTTACGCTTTTCTGATCAATGAGTTTATCGTTTGGGCTTTTCGTGCTCCATTATAAAATTTAAGCAATTATAAAATTAAATGTTCTAAATATTCTTTATTCATCAATTAAATATTTATAAATATTATTTTCATCATGGGAAGAAGTAAAAATTCAGTTCAAACATGAAGATTATAATTTAATTTGTTTTAAGAAAATTGTTTTTCGATCGACACTGGTAAAGCAATCTGAGATGCGTACAGCAATTGTTTTATACTCAATGTTATTTCTATGGCGATTTCAAATTACTTTTGGCTTAGGCCTTAGGTCAATTTTGGGCCTCTTAGGATTCGAATTTTTCAAAATCCTTTCTTTGTGCACCCCTACGGTATAAGAAGAATCACCCTGTAAAATTTCAGCTTCCTAGGACTTGTAGTTCTTGAGATACAGTAATGAGTCAGTCAGTGAGTCAGTGAGTGGTATTTGAATTTTATACATATAGAGTTGAATACAGCATTAGAAACGATGATTAGAGAGTTGTGTTAGTTTGCGGTTTTTTCTGAAATATGGCGACAATGTTGCCACATGCAACGAAATTGTAAAGCAACATCTGAAAGTTTGCCAAATCGCTGAAGTAAAACATTTTCGGAATTCTTCAAGGTCTCTTCAGGTCAAGGTCAAGGATACTTCTCTCTCTCTCTCAGATGAAATATTTTTATTATTTTATTAACTACTAGCAAAATACTTCACCTTACTCGGTTTTAATTGGTTTACTCTAAATTGAAGAGATAATAAAAATATATAATGACTTACGTTTTTTTTTGTAGAATAAAAAATTTATTTGAATACCTTTAACCATCTTTATAATTTCTACAACTTACTTTGGACACAAATCCTACACACGCATATCCATTCAAGTAATACATTTCACATACATCGCACCCTCGCTGTATGACAAAGCTACAAAATGACGAAAGGGGACACTAAGGTTACTACTACAAAAGACGATTTTGAGGGAGCTTTGGAACTCCCTTTATTAAGTTCTTTTCATGTTCAACTCAATTAATAAAAATTACGATTTACGGCGAGTGCTCTCGAACTCATAGTCATCAAAACAATATTTTTTTTACCTGTGGCACTCTTGCATTCGGTATGTGACATTGTGAAAGTTTGCAATCTTCTTAGACCAGGGTCGATAATTTTTGAAACCAAAAAAAATAATAGTAGGATGAAACCCGTCCAAAAAGGAGGATAATATAACAAAAATGAAAGGAAAAATAATTTACGGGCGATCTGAGGTCGGGAAGTGGAAGGGGGTGAGTTTTTAAGGGTAAAAAACGGTGTATCTCAATTTCCGGCAAAACTACAAGTCCTATGGAAAAAAATTAAATGACAAAGTTGTAGGTAATAAAGAGACCTACAACTTTTGTAATTACACTTTTTTCACATAACCTCAAAATTTATGTGAAAAATTCAAATAATCAAGTTTTTGGTTTTTTATTTTTATATTATGCAAAAAAAAATTTTTTTTTCACGAAATTTTGTGAAAACTTAGCTTTTTATGTCCTAAAGACACTGTAATTTTTTTGATTTGAAATATTTATTTTTTCACCTTATTTTGACTTGATATCGAAAAAACACCCTAATTTTCAATCGAAAATTCTCGCGTCAAAATATCAGCTTTTTAAAAAAAGTTGGGGAGTTTTTTGTTCGTTGAAATCTCTTTTTTCTGATAATGTAAAAAAATATATACATTACTATGGTAAATGTTCTCAGAAAATGCAAATAAAAGAAAAAAACTCGAATCCGAAATTTTTTTTTTAATCACTATGTACAATTTTGAGCTCTTTAGTAAAATTTACACTTTAATTACTTGAAAAACGTAAAATTCTATGTTACATTGATAAACAAAAAAATTACAAATCCATAAATCATAAAGATTCCTAGAAACATGCGAAAATAGTTGTTCTTATTATTAAAGATAGGATTTAAAGGGGGGATTTCAATTAAAAAATGTGATTGCTGCAATTTTTTTTAGTCAAAAAGTTGATTTATTAAATTCTAATTACATTTATGTCATAGAAAATCTCATAATATATTAATAAAAATGTAGATCGTACTATTGAATTTAGATACTTTATACTGATTATTATTATTCATAATAATATTTTAAAATGCATTAATCTTCATATTTATAAATCTTATCTTGAACCCTAATCACTTATCCATTACTTTTTGTCTCTTCGGTGGTATTTCTTCATCGTTAGATTCGACAAACCTTCCCGATTCTAGTAGATCTTCGAAATCTTCAAGACCATCACCGTCTTCGTATCCAATATTATTTTTTGTCTGAATTGGTCCTTCATCCACAATTTCATCTGAATCACTAACTTCCTCGTAGGTTTTTTCTTCCGCATTGGTGCATTTGTCAGAACCATGACAATTTGAGCATAAATTTGTGCATTTTAAGCCATGTTTTCGGCAGCCACATTTTAAACTGTTACGTCCAGTTTCACAGCTGCAGCAAATAGTTTTGAGCAATATTTCCGGAATTAACTCCTTCTCTGTAAATTTGGGCATAATCCCACGTTGATGTTGCTTCCAGCCCCAATCTGTTGCTGTCAGTTCGTTACCTAGCCAAGTTTGAAGTTGATAATATGCCCTGTAACAATGTTGTTCTGCTGCACCTTCTGTGGGTGGGAGATTTGCCAATATGAAAGATGATTTAATTTTTGCCAATTGATATTTTTGGAATCTTAATTGATTCAGTGTTATATTATCTTTTTTACATTTATAAATAATTTATATTAATATATTATGAGATTTTCTATGACATAAATGTAATTAGAATTTAATAAATCAAATTTTTGACTAAAAAAAATTGCAGCAATCACATTTTTTAATTGAAATCCCCCCCTTTAAATCCTATCTTTAATAATAAGAACAACTATTTTCGCATGTTTCTAGGAATCTTTATGATTTATGGATTCGTAATTTTTTTGTTTATCAATGTTACATAGAATTTTACGTTTTTCAAGTAATTAAAGTGTAAATTTTACTAAATAGCTCAAAATTGTACATAGTGATTTAAAAAAAAAATTTCGGATTCGAGTTTATTTCTTTTATTTGCATTTTCTGAGAACATTTACCATAGTAATGTATATATTTTTTTACATTATCAGAAAGAAGAGATTTCAACGAACAAAAAACTCCCCAATTTTTTTTAAAAAGCTGATATTTTGACGCGAGAATTTTCGATTGAAAATTAGGGTGGTTTTTTTCGATATTAAGTCAAAATAAGGTAAAAAAATTAATATTTTAAATCAAAAAAATTACAGTGTCTTTAGGACATAAAAAGCTAAGTTTTCACAAAATTTCGTGAAAACAAATTTTTTTTTTGCATAATATAAAAATAAAAAATTAAAAACTTGATTATTTGAATTTTTCACATAAATTTTGAGGTTATGTGAAAAAAGTGTAATTACAAAAGTTGTAGGTCTCTTTATTACCTACAACTTTGTCATTTAATTTTTTTCCATAGGACTTGTAGTTTTGCCGGAAATTGAGATACACCGTTTTTTACCCTTAAAAACTCACCCCCTTCCACTTTCCGACCTCAGATCGCCCGTAAATTATTTTTCCTTTCATTTTTGTTATATTATCCTCCTTTTTGAACGGGTTTCATCCTACTATAATTTTTTTTCACTTTTTACCATTTTAAAAATTATTGACCCTGGTCTATCTCCCGTCATTGTGACAACGAATTTTGTAATGTTTGAAAAGTTCTAGTTCGGATTTTTTAAACATTATTATTCTTTCAATAACCGCATTATTCTTTCAATAACTGCATTATTCTTTAAATAACGGCATTTTTTTTTCAATAATGGCATAACTACACTTAAAATTTCCTGAAAATTTATTCTGACTTACTTGCCATTATTAAGTCGAATACTTTGAGGTGGTGCGTTTGATGAGAAGGAAAACACTTTTATTAAAATAATAAATATTTAAAACAGAAAACAGCGAAATAAAACAAAATAAAAGATGTCGGAAAAAAATTGTTCTAAATATATTAATTTCTGATTCATTTTTATCTCTTGATCTCGCACAGTTGCCACAACTTACAACTAAAAGTGCACAAAATTTAGAAATGCAAAATTATTTCAGAGCGAAATAAACACGAATTTCCGTTTTATTCCCGTACGTTGAAAAATATCGTCGGTCCCAAATATTCGGAAATCGTTTTAATTGCGCAAAGAACAAAAATAAATCTCGAAATAAATGAAATATCAGAGCTCAAATTCAATAAAAAAATAATTTTTTGAAGAATAATTACTTTTTTAGCAGTACTGGTAAAGCAATCGAAGTATTCGTAATATTCAATATACATTCCAATTTTTCCAAAACTAACAAATTATGGTTGTTTTAAGTATCTTACTCAGGGGTTTTAGCATGAAACTCATCGTTTAATATTGCATTCACTAAACTAATAGATAATGTATAAAATAAAATAAATTGCAATCAAATATATGGAATAAAATGCATGTGATGCCTGCTCAAACACACAAACACAAAATCGAACGTAGAACAGAAAGACGGACAGACAGACTTTCGCAACCAATTCCACTCACTAAATGAAGATAAGTACTCACTGCACGCAAATTTCCATGAAAATATATTGAACCGTGTGGACGTGTATAGGGCACAACATACAGACAGACAGACAGATGCAGATAGACACCAAACGTGAAAAGGGCGGAATTTGCATCAGAAGGGTCCAAAACCGATAGAAAACTTGAAATGGGTCGAAAATATTCAATGTACAAACAAACACTCCATTCTTATATATATAGATAAAGCTAAATAACATGCGTTCTTTGATTGATATATGCGTAAATTTTAGACGAAAATATTTATATAAAATCAGGATTATTATAAATTTCAAGTTTACGATTTGGTTATCTAAATTATCACATTACACATGTTAACATATCAACAAATATTGAATCGTATGTGATAAATGAACCCTTTATAATTTAATATTTCGACTTTTTAACTATATGCTCTCTATTTTCAATCTTTACATATTTTTTGCGAGTTAAGATATCCTGAATAAGGCCCGGTGCACGCGCGGCGCCGCTGCCGCAACCCAAGTGCGGTCTGAGATACATTAGATCCAATGGATTAATATTTTTTAACAACTTTATTAGTCATGTACAAATTTAACCTTTGATACACACAGATGCAGATTTTATGCCATAATGTAAATAGTAATTTAGCTTACTAAAACAGTATTTATAGCGCTTGAATTCGCTCTGAAATAATGTTTTAATTCCACAGGCAATTTAATTACGAATACGAAGTGAGGCTTTATAGAGGCATCGGTGCAAACTCATTCTTTGTTTAGACAAGCGTATTATTGAAAATGAATTTACTGGTACAGCAATCTGTTTGGAGGGAATGGTAATTTTTAATTAACGTTGCAAGAACAACACAACGATCTATTGATGATGGTCCGGGATCAATCCCCTAAGGGAAAAGTTCCGAGGACAACACCACGTCATTTTGAACCATGGTCAGATGACAAGGCAGCACCTGAGCTGGCACCCCACTTTCCAAACTTCCACATGTGAGGACTTTTGACCACTGCAGAATGAAGGTGCCACAGCCGCCTCAACACTATGCGTTTACAAACATCCATGCATTGACCCGAATTCGAACCAGGAACCTTCCGATCTGGAGGCAAAAGGACCATTTACGATTATCCGTATGTCCGTATGCGTAGGCACCGCCTTAAAGCATACGAAGCTGCAGATAGGGTCTACGTAATCCCACCCATCTGTCAATCACGTGGTTCTCCTCTATCATTAGTTTGACGCATATGGACATACGGAGAGTCGTAAACGGGCCATAACACCTTTACCACCAGACCTGTTGGTCGGCGGCGACCATTCAGGAGCAATTTCGAAGGGAATGATCAGAAAACACCTCTTAATTTTGAACCAAGGTTAGATCACAAGGGTGACCTGAGCTGGCACCCAACTCCAAACTTCCACACCACGCCAACATGAGGACATTTGAAGTCCCGACAGATTTACAATGCACCAAGCTCCCATGAGCAATACAGCCTTTTCTTGGATTCTCAGTTTCGAACCAGCAACCTTCCGGTTTTTAATCCCCAACTCTTTCCGACTTGGTTCACAACCCCTAGTTCCCTCAAGTATCAATGTAAAATAATTCAGTTAAACTTACTGTAGCGATATTTTAATTAGGATCTAAAATACCTAAGAGAGACATCGTTTTATAAGCCTCTTGAGTACTTTTCTATGGGCTTAAAGAGCTGGTGCCATAGCTGGATCCACACACACACACACACACACACACACACACACACACACACACACACACACACACACACACACACACACACACACACACACACACACACACACACACACACACACACACACACACACATATATATATATATATATATATATATATATAGTTACGTTAACTAGAATTACCTTACCATGATTCGTAACCTTATGTTAGTAAATAAAATGAGTTAGCACATTTATTGGGTAATAAATAAATTTGTAGATAGAACGCCACATTGTAATTCCAATTTTTATGCTTAGATTGTTTATTCTGCCAGTTTATGACTTACTTTATTAGTCATGTACAAATTTAACCTTTGATACACACATATACAGATTTTACGCCATAATGTAAATAGTAATTTAGCTTGCTAAAACAGTATTTACAGTGCTTGTATTCTCTCTGAAATAATGTTTTAATTTTATAGGACATTTAATTACGAATCCGAAGCGAGGCTTTATAGAGGCATTGGTGCAAACAAACTCATTCTTTGTTTAGACAAGCGTATTATTTAAAATGAATTTACTGGTACAGCAATCTGTTTGGAGGCAATCGATTTAGGGGGAACCTATTGTTCTTTTTATGACGAATACTCGGTAATTGGACATAAGCTAATGTCATCTACAAGAGTAAAATTTAACTAATTATCTTATTTTGAAACTGGAATAAATTGTAAAATGTAATGTGAAGTTTGTGAGCACTTATTAGTGTATCTAATTCAAAAGGCATTTAATGATGTTATTAATAAGCTTTAGAAACAGCACAAACGAATTAACTTCAATCGTTACTTACCATTTATATACAGATTTCACAAACATATGTGTCGCAAAAAGCGATGTTATTTGTTCATTTGTTGAAAGGAAACATTGATTATAAACAATGCAAAATTTACCGTTACAGAATTCCTTCATAAGTTTTGTCAATTTATTTAAATATGTTGGATTGGAGCTACGTAGCTGCATAATATTGCCAAAACTACAAGAAAGATCTCAACATTATAATGAAATTCAGATTACGGATTGATCTGCATGATTACAGAAAGCACTAAGGACATATAAATTAAACGCAGAAAAGAAATATTAAGGAAAATGGATTTCAATTCAAAGAATGCCAATTCACCTTTGAACAAGAGAATGGGATGAAGCTGAAGCAAATGTTAAGAATCTAATCATGGTGACATGAGGTAAAATGTACTTTCGTCATGCATTTTCTTGGAAATACGAATAAACATCAATAAAAGTAAACGAATATATGGATATTATATTCATAATAAATAGGATTGAAATAAGATTTGAAATGTGAGTAACCGGAAATTTACCTGCGATAAATGCAAGCAATTAAAAAAGTTTAGCTCAGAAGTTATATGGGCGGGTCTGCTAATTGCTATTATTTGTATTGATTATTTAAAATGTATGTAGTTGAATTTACGTCACACTCTGGAGCTGCACAATGGGCTATTGTTCAATTAAAAGGAAATAATTTAAAAACGACATGCCTTTAAAAATTGCGATGATGGAACTAATGACGAGATGTTTTCAATGCAAACAAGCTGACATGGAGTGATAATTCTACTTTCGCTACCCAAATACTCACAAATGATACAGATGGAGATTATCTTAAAATACTGTTTATCACTATTTCGGCTACGTTAAAAAAATTATTATTAAAATTAAAATACTCTTAACCTTCAGTTATAATATAAAAACCGAAATGTGTATTCTTTTAATTTAAAAATCAACCACGAAACTGCTTTTAATAAGTTACTTATATGATGATAAGTTTAATGTTAA
Organism: Metellina segmentata; assembly: GCA_947359465.1. Taxonomy (NCBI): domain Eukaryota; kingdom Metazoa; phylum Arthropoda; class Arachnida; order Araneae; family Tetragnathidae; genus Metellina; species Metellina segmentata. The sequence goes on from OX375882.1 coordinate 73,332,652, forward strand.
GTCATTCTCGACTTCAGGTCTGTTTCAAATCAACAAATATGGGTTTCTACTAATTGTTTTATAACCTAAAATTAAGATTTTAGAATCTAAGATCACGAAGGAAATAATGGAATGTTTTTTTAAAGTAATCTCTTTTGGCTAGTAAAATTTTGCATATTTTCCTCTGATGTTATATTCTACAGTGTAATCTCAATCGTCCAATCTCGGATCCTATCCAAAGTTGCCACTGAACTTCTATTAAACAAAGAATGCATTCAAATGCCAGTAGTGGCTTGAAACTTCCTGATCCACATGTATCAAAAGATCACAGTAACTGTCTATAAAATCAGCCACAAAAAGACCGAGCATATACAATAATCGATCACATTGTGTAACAATTGAAAACGGCTACTTGCTGTTTATTGGATTGAAACCACGCCGAGTGTCAACAAAAGAAAGTTTCTATTGAAATGAATGAAAATATCGGGAAATCTCTTACAATGCTGAAGACATTTCCATGCATGAGAGAATTTATATACAATATAATTGACCACTTTTTAGATTAAAAACAGTTCTTGAATTCTTTATTAAATAATATTTTTAATAATGAAAAATATTCTTCTGTAAACAACTTCCAACGTTTAAAATTGCGCATTTGCTCTGAAAATAAAAGTTAGAAAGATATTGTATTAAAGATAGTTATTTAATAGCTAGTAAGATAGTGTTTGTGTAAGTGAAGTAATAATATATAGAGGTTATGTATAATGTTCTAACATAAATTATTTATACTATAATCTCTTCAATTTTAATGCATGAAAATAATAAAAACTTAAGACATATGGTTACAGTTCATAATTTGTTACAGTCGAAAGCAATTTCAGCTGTGTATTCAGATGGTACTGCAATTGATAAACGGTAATTGAGATGGACTTATAATACTCCAATTTGCATTTAGTACAATGTCATAACTTTAGAAAGAATAAGACATATTTACAGAATGCTGCCCTCGAAATGCAAATTAATTCATAAATATAATTTTCTGCTATATTTGGGAATAATTTTTCTATATAGTTTTACGTAAAGGACTTTTTAAATGGAAAAGTTCTTGATAAAACTAAATGTGTTGTAGAATTTATACATTGTTACGAAAAAGACATCTTTGTGTGTGTATCTATTAGTGAAAATGTGCATAAATGTGAATGGAATAAATTAAGAACTTAAACATATTGCATGTATATACTTGTTGATATCAAATAAATGGATTGTAAGGGTTAAGACACTTTTTAAATGATATAGTTTAAAAGTAAATAAACATTTTTAAATTACTGAAGAATGAGGTCAGACATTTAGTTTTATGTTTTCCTACTTGTAAAACATAGGCATTTATAATTAAAATTTGTTAAAAGTTATTCTGATAATTTAGTAGAAAGATTATGAAGTTTGCTTTAAGCTATATTAACATTAAAAAAAAGGTTTTTAGTAACATGTTATCTTGAAATAGAATATTTTGTCATTGAAAAAAGATGTTTGTTTACTTGTAAGTAGAAAATAATTAAGATAAGGCAAGAAAAACATTATTACTTTTTTTCGCAGCGTGTTTGGAATTACTTAAGATAATTTTTTGTTCCGATGAAAAAAAAATTTAACTAACTTAAGTTTTCTTATAATCAAAAACATCATCAAATATTTAAATTCACGCTGCTTGTATATTTCTTGGCCAAGTCTTAAAGTTACAACCTTTCAGTAGATTCCTTTAATAGTAGTAGAACCTTTCAGCAGTTCCAAAGAATTATTCAATAAGTGTTTTATACCAAAATTAAAATATACACTTGGTTTACTTGTGAATTTATTTGGAAAACGGCGATGGAGTTTTAAAATACATACGTATTAGTATGTAAAATGTTTAATAACTTGTTTCAGTACTGGTACCAAAATATATTTAAAAATTTAAATGCTAAAGAAATGTTTATCCAGATATCTGAACTCTTCTTCAAATCTATCATGGAATATTTTCATCTTTCCACTAAAAGCATTAAGATCTTTAATAGGTACAAAACTTTACTGGGAAATTAAGCGCATTTGCATTACAAATAATGTTGAAAAAAGAACCCTAAATTGTAGATATTTTTATATAATTCCCTATTAAACTTGTAATTAAATAGATTTTTACGATAAACAGGAATATATTTTCTAAGTAATTACAAATAAAAATTATTCTAATTAGAGCTGGGTGTGCCATTAATTTTGTATGTTATATAAGTTAACATACTTGTAACTTTTATAAGTGTTGCGTCATTATGAAAGTTATTTCTTTGTGGTTACCGAAAAAAAAAAAATTCAGATTAACAAAATAATATCAGTTATAAAAGAGCCCTAAAGGGATTTTTATTTGGTCAGAGAAAAATGTATTTGTTTGTTCACATAATTTTTTTTAGGGTCTCAAAAGTATGTGTACCAAACTTCAAGTAGGAATTTGCAAACTTTTTCCTGCTATAAGCCATTAATAAACTCGCACATATGTATACTAGGCGCCTACATGTGTAATTAAAACGTGTTTATCTTGGAATAACTTTTTTGCAAGTGGTTTGCATTTATCTCCAAAACTATTGTATTTATAGACTTGAAATTTGTTCTGTGTTCGTATATTGCAAACTGATTACAAACACAAAACAATGATTTAATAATAACTTTATATGCTTATCAAGTGACAAGAACTTAAACCGAGAAACAACTCTCTGAAAAACAATTCTCAATCCAAAGTTCACATATCGCACCCAGACAAGAAAAGTAACGCGTCAAAAAAAAATTGTGGATATGTCATTGAAAAATATGTATGAGATGCCCCAGCGTGTTATATTACTATTCTATAGAATATAATAGAATTTAAAGACATAAATACTTACCTAAAATTTAAAAGAAGCTTATACTATTCCAATATAAGTTTTATAGTATCCTTTAAGTTTATGTTTCTCAAACTCTGCAATTTTGAGTTGTGTCACTTTTCTTGCTGGTGTACGATATACAAATAAAACGGAATGCGACACCGATTGTTCTACTTGTCCAATAATAAAGTCAATCAAAGAATATTTTATACGAATAGTTCTGAATACGAACTCAAATTTTGAAAATCCAACAAGATTCTTACATTTTGTTGAGCAAGCATACGTTTACCATAGAACGAACCTCAAAAGCGATATGTTGCTTTTTATATTTTAATATTAAAAACAACCACAGTAGCTTTTTATAGCTAAATCAACGATTTCGGATTTGTGACTATTCAAAATTTCCTCAATTACTATAAAAACCTTTTCTTGGTTCATCAAACGATACCTACTAGTGTATGAAGTGAAGTGAGATTATTTTCCATTTTCTTGTATACGATAATTTTGAGTTGAGAAATTATGACAACGAGCGACAGCAAGGACATTCGCGTGGCGTCATAATCAAGGAGTATTAACAGACTTGATTCCTCGTAAAAATGGCGAAGAAAAGTGTTTTGAATACCTGAAATTATAGTAAAAAGTAGCAATTTCGACAATTTCAATCCAGGAAACGAAGCGGTAATCTTAACGGAACAGAATAACCCCGCTTAAGAAGTAGGGGTTTTTTGAGTTAAGGTTATATACAGGATGACCCAAATTAAGCAGGGGTGTTTAAACTTCTCTGTAGCAAACAGTACGTGGCGATTATAGAAACTAAATTCACAACATACATTTTCCTGAGTATTCGTTTTGCAATATTTCTGAAGTAAGTATAGTTCAATTTTTGCCTCTAAGGGAGAATTTGGCATTGCAATCCAGTTAGTTTGCAGGTTGCCGAAACAGGATCTAATTGATATAGTCAATCCATATTGATTGCCGTAAATTTACACTATTTATGTAAGTTTACACTGTTGATGTAATAATTGTTTTGCAATCAAAATGGAAATTAAAAAGGACCTCAACGTGGACCTTTTAACTGCAGAAATTCCTTTAATGAAGCAGAAGAATTGAACAAGTAAAACGCGATATGGTGAGGCGAACTTCACAACTCTAAGCTATACTTGTCCCCCGATTAGTACAAAATCCGTATATATCCGTCAAAATCCATCTCCGTATATACGCGGAGGGTGTAGGATTAGTTTGTCAGTTTATAAATTACCTAAACCGCAACGCCAAATTTCTACCTTAGCGACCGAAATTAGAACTACTTTTGTCTTCTGAAATCGAAACCGCATACTCAGTGAAGTTATCTGTACAAAATTTGGTTGCTATTCGCCCAGTAGTTTTTCATATAGAGTTTTAAATACCTGTGCAATTTGCACCCGTTATAACAGTACTTCCGATTCTACCTTTGATGAAAGAATGTGGTTTTATTTATACATATGGTATAAATATTTTTTTTAATAAAAAGTACTTAAAAGAAACTTTACATCATAAGAATTCAATATAAGGTATAAGCTTGCAAAGAGCTCATGATTGCTTCTACAATCGTATCTGTATTGTAAATAGCAAGCCTTAAGCCATCCCCTGGATCTAATCGATATTTTGTTACAATGGCGACTAATTTTGAAAAGCCGGTATCACATAAGGTCGTTGCAAATTGAATCAAAGTATTAATTGCCTTTTTCTATAAATCATCATTTGGTTTCCAATGGATAACCAAAATGGTTGACAAGTCAGACTGAAATTGAATGCGCAGTGTTTCGTCGCTTTAAACATCGATTAAATGTTCGTTTTCATTTAAAGATATAGTGGATTTAAAAATATCAAACGAATATGGATCTCATATCCAACCTAATTCATTATCTGGAAATTTTCTCTCAATTTTATCATATGACGCGAAATGATGTTTTTAAGTACTTAGAAATCTATATTATTTTCTTTAGTAAATTTTGAAAAGCACGGGGACATGTATGTGTTGTTTTTGTTCAATTCTCCTTGCCAAAGTATCAGCTTATTCTTAAAAGCTTCAATTTTACTGCTCGATGATAAAATGTTTGTGCTCTCTCCCTGTAGACTAAAATTCAAATCGTTAAGTTTTTCAAAAATATCAACCATGTAACTGAGTTTTCCGAGCGAATCTTCATAAATGAATGAACTTGCCAATATATGTTTCTTTTCTACCAGAACAAAAATGTAAAATTCGTTTCTCGAATCAAAAATAAGTCGAATTTTTTGACGCGTGAGAGCCATCTGACTTCGGTATGTAGTAATAATGTCTCACACACATATCCCATCTCATTAGAGTATTGAAAAGAGACTACTTTTAAGGGCGCTGTTGTGTTTAATGTAATTAGTTACAATAACAACATCCTGTAATATCTTGTGCAATTCTTCAGCAATGTCTTTTGCAACAAGTTCTTGTCTATGTATCATGCAATGGTTGAATACTATATGGGGATCAATTTTCTTTATTAACCCTCTAGTCCTTTATTACTACCTGTTAATGCTGCATCACCGAAAGTGCAAAACGCAACACAGTGTGTCCAGGTGAGGTCATTTGTTTTAAAATATTTATAATAATTACAAATATTTACCCTCTATTTGTTTTTCATTCCAAATTTTTACAACATAAAATTTTTTTATATGTCTTCTTCATAAACATATCTTACATAAACAATTAATTGAGAGAGTTTAGTAATATCAGTTGTTTCGTCAAGTTGTAGATCAAATACAGGAGAGTTTCGTAATCGATTTAACAGAACGGATTCTATATTACGTGGTATGGCGGATATTCGGCGAGAAACTGTATGTCTTTATAATGGTATCGTTTTGAAATTGTTACCATATTAACAAAAGCAGTACATAAACATTATTACAGAATATACTTGAAGGAACGTAAGAAACAGTAAAACGTAACTGCTGAGGCACAGAAGGAAATAACTTCACGGTCCTCGCTGTGATCACAGTATATATCAGGTGTAGTAAGAAGTTATAAAGTATGTGTTAAAGAAATAAATATGTAATTTAGAGCTGATAATAATACTTTTATTCATCGAAATAATCTCCATCATTATCTAATTTCTTCTGCCATCGGTCATTTAGTTCACTGATGCCAGCAGTGTAGAAAGATTCCTCTGTTGACACAATGAAGTCGTCAACCCATTTTCGTACGTCGGCCACTGTCCGGAAGTTTACAGAAGACTAAACATTCTGTATAGACCGAAACAAATGACAGTCCGAAGGTGCTATGTCAGGGCTCTACGCCAGGTGTTCCAAAACTTCCCAGACAAGTGTTACTAACGTGTCCTTGACCACTTTTGCAACAAGCGGCCGTGCATCGCCATGGAAAAATTTGACGGGCCGCAAACCTTTGCCAGTAAACGGACGTTTTCGATCGATTTCCTGTTGTAATCGCAGGAATTGTTGCTTATAGCGTTCAGTAGTTATACTTACACCCGACTTCAGCAATTTGTAATAGAGTACTCCCTTCATATCCCACCATATATATAGAAGAACTTTTTTGCAGCGAGTGTCTGTTTTCGGCGTTGATGTTGTTGCTTCGCTGAGATTCATCCAATATGTTTTGCGTTTCGGACTGTCATAACAGATTTATTTTTCATCTCCTGTCACGATTTTCCACAAGAAAGATTTTCTGTCTTGCCTGTTTAGCAGATTCATGCACTTCAAGACACGGTCGTCCTCAATGCATGTGGCACCCATTTTCCTGCCTTCTGAATCTTTCCCATTGCATGTAAACGATTAGATATCGTATTTTGTGATACTTTTAACTGTTCAGCAAGTTCATTTTGTGTTTGAGATGCATCTTTATCGAGAAGTGTTTGCAAATCGTCATGGATAGCCTTCAGTGGAGCGCCGCTACGTTGTCGATCGCTAACCTCAAAATCGCCATCTTTAAAACGTCGAAACCAATACTCACATGTGCTTTTCGATACGATATTCACCCCTAAATCAGAACAAATTGATTGACATACTTTTGCAGCACTTTTGTGCTGGTGAAATTCGTAACGAATGCAGTGACAAATAAATGTATTATCGTATGATATCTTTCACCTTCAAAATTTCAACTTTACGTTCACTTTTTCCCTAGCTTCTGTGTTGGTTTGATATCTCTAATCCGGTTTCTATCACATGATACAAACGTGGTGTACTGATTGGTATGCTATTTTGCAGTAGACGTCATACAAAACTCGCTTTAAAACTTTTTACTACACCTAATATGTTACCGCTAAAGTGCAGTAATCAGTTATTCTACAGATTATCTAGGTAATGTTCACAGATTAACTACGGTGATCCGTTAAAGTGCCGAAAATTGTTTCCATTTCTCAAACTACCTAGGTAATCTGCAAATTACCTACTAGGCACTCGTTAAAGTGAAAATAAGATTTTTGCTGGAACAATAGGAAAGTACAGTCAACACATCATACCTTTGAATTATTCGATAATCTCGAGTTGATTCTTTTTTCTTGGAAACTTTTATTCGCTTTACATCTTCAATTATGGAATCATACTTTCGTTTTGTCATTAAAACACTGTTATATTTTAAATATTCGCTAAAGAGGTTTTCTAAGAATCTTTTCTTAATTTTACTCACCAATTCGGTGTTTGCTTGCATACATACCACCAAATCACTCTAACTCTTCTTTACCTGCTTAAAAAAAATCACGACACAAATTCACGCCCTAACAGGCAGAAACGAATTTGAAAACAGAATTAGCTGTGCTACGCATTGGCAGCCGACGCAAATTATGATAAATAAAAACAACAGGCGACAACAAGACTCTGGCGAAACCAAACTAAAACTAATAGTGGAGGTAGAAGGGGGAAGGCGTAGGGAAAGGAAATGAGGGAAACAAACTTTAGTACTTTAACGATACGGAAGCCGTTAATGTGCACATTACCTAGGTTAAATGAGGGAAAACTCTTGATTCCGCTCTTTAACGGAGCAAATCAGTTAATCTGCAGATAAGCTACGTAATGTGCACATTAACAGCTTTCGAGCTCTAGCGGTAACATATAGACTAGTTAGCAATGGGGACACACCTATATATATAAAGCTGTAGTAAAAATGGTCACTTCTAAACGTCAAACCGGCCCAAGTTACATATGAATCCCACCAGAAAGCAGGTAAAAGACATTGACAATTATCTTTTATTACTATGTCTGTTCGCCTGCCGGTTGCCGAAGTATAGGTATTATATACTAATACAGAGCAATGTTTTCGTAAAAAAAAATACAGTTCCTTTTTTTTATAAATAATTATGCCAATGGTAAAAAACACTTTTAACCTAACATAGAAAAAAAATTTGAACTTACATTTATAATAAAGCCAATGATGTAAGGTATTAATCTAGGGTAAAATTTTTCGCAGATTTCAAATCCGCTGAATATATATTCAGTTAAAAAATTATTTATTAAAAGAAAATCATATTTTTAGGTTTCTATCTAAGCTGAAATTTTCCGCAGATTTCAAATCCGTTGAAATTTTTACTCTTATCTTTAACGGTCTAGGAGATAGAAAAAAGAACTGACTTCAGATAAAAAATGTATCGTCTGGCTGGAAATGTATTCGTCCGCGCAAAATCAAAGCGGAAATGATAAAAAATAATTTTCTTGGCGTTCTGGGGATGAAAAAAAACTTGGAATGATTCCAAACCCTGACTGCAAGGTCACACAAGAAAAAGTTCTACGCTTTTGAAAAAGCAATGAAGAATAAAACTATTAAATTCATTAAAAAAAAATTAAATTCGCCGCGATCCAAAAATTGCAAATAATTCGGACTACCTGTGTGCCAAATTTCATTGCTCAGATATGACCCTCGTCAACCCGAGTATAATAAAAGACCCAGAGTCATACTTAATCCTTAATGTGTTTACTATTTAAATCTCCTGCTTTTATTTTTTCTTTTAATTTAATTTAATATTTCTTAAGCTTTCCTTGTCATTTTGCATCTAATGTACTGTACCAATTGGACTCGTCTTTGACCTGCCCACTTTCTAAGCCACCTGTTTTCATTGGACAACCAACTGCACTCACTCTACCTTACATATTTCAGTGAACTTCAAAACCTGCTCAGTTCCCAACTACATTCCGAGGTAGATAGAAGGCCTTCGGCCTAAGTTCTCCGGCTCACCCATTATTTCAATTTCAATTTCATTGCTGTAAGTGCCATAGAATCGTCAGGATTTTGCGGCCCCAAACAAACAAACACTTCTTTTTATAATAGTAGAGATACAGAGAAATGTTTTCGTAAAAAAAAAAACAGTTATTATTTTAAAATATTATTGCCTCATTTCACTATTTCAATGGTACTTGCTACTTGTTGAAGAACAGCCTTATATTTTTTATTATCAAAAAAATTTATCTGACTTTGGCGACCCACAAAAGTTTTCACGCTACCCCCAGAGGGGTCGCGACCCACGTTTTGCGCACCACTGCTGTATATCAATGTTGTCATCCGGGGAAGTGCTGATTGTGGCAATAAGTGAATTTTTGCAATGACTTTTAGTGTCACGGTGCATCGGCCACAAGTTCGTGATTTTTTTGTTTATCCACATTTGAAACAACCATTTCTGTATTAGTCTAGGGCAGCGATGTTCGAAAGGTGTTAAACAAAAATGGCGTTGAAGTGTCTTGCGGATGGTAAAAAGATTTCAATTGTGCAAAATTTGTTCTATTTCGACGGTTTATTGAACTAATTAATTTCAATTGTAAAGCAAATCTACAAAACTCTTGCAAACAACTGAGATATTTGTCATAAAGTTTTAATAAAATTTTTAGTGTGGAACAAAAAGGGGAGATAAATATTATTATTATTAATTCAATCAAAAGTACACCTATTTTTGTGCCAAATTGAAAACAAATACAATTTTGTGGTGTGCTGCACAATTTTAGTTATGTCACTAATTTATACACTAATTTATAGTATATAAATATACTAATTTAGTGACTAATAAAATTTTTAGTGTGAAACAAAAAGGGTAGATAAGTATTATTATTTGTAATTCAATCAAAAGTACGCCTATATTTGTGTCAAATCGAAAACAAACACAATTTTGTGTGTGCCGCAAAATTTTAGTCATAAGTTCATGCGCGTCATGAGATAGAAAAAGCAGAAAATTGTTTGTCAAGGGTCTGATGAAATGATATTTTTTCGAGATTTTTGAAGACCTCACAAAAAGCAGTGCAGACGTCTTCATATGACAGAAGACGAACATCTTTTATTACGTGATGTTATTATTATGTTACTTTTATTATGGCATCTAAAATTATGTGATTTTTCATGTTATTACCTTTTACCAGATGTTTTATTTAAAGAATGGTAAGGTCATTGATACAACGGGCTTGTTTCGACGACTATTACAGTCCTGATGAAGTACCGCTTGCGTGTAATACTCTCATCAAGCTTCAGGAATGATTCCCCATTGAAATATAATTTTAAAGTGTTGAGCTTCTGATCAATAGCACGGGATGGGGATTCTTGCGTGATGTAGGCCCATAGATTTTCGAACAGGTGGTCTTTAAAGTGTGTAGCATTAGAAGTTAATTCGGAGCATCTGAAGTTTCCATCACAAGGAAAGCCTTATGGTAGCCCGGCAGGAAGAATAACAGATTAGTAACCAGAGGGTTGAGATTTCGAAACTAGATCCAATCAAATACCACGGTGTACGTGAGAGCTGGTGCACGTTAAATCTGTCGATGCAGATGTTTTGAGGGTGGGATGTCAGCTCAGGTGACCTCGTCATCTGAATGATACAAAATTACTTGGTAATTCATAATTAGAAGGTATCCCATTTTCAAATACTTTTTCCATTGCTTTTATTTTGGAGAAACTAGTGTTGTTCGTGAGTTGGGAGTTTATTTTTATTGAAGTTGAAATAAAGATTCAAGAGTTTTATGAGATGTATTTAATACAAAGTAATCAAATAAATTATTAAGATTTCTAAGAAGAAAAATGAATGCACAATTATAAAGAGGCATAGTACCCTAAAAATGACCCCAAACTGGAATTTGGCTTTATTAACTGTAAAGCTTTGAAGAATACATGTGAAAAATTTCATACTTGTACTACTTTAGTGAGTTATTGAAGTTTATCCATCGAAGATGAGGAGTGAAGAAGACTAAATTTCGAACTTATACTAAATGTACTAAAACTACTAAACTAAACTAATCCATTTACTAGCTACTAAACTAAGCTATGTACTTACTAAGTCCCTTATCTTGGCTTTTTTCCTTTCACAACAATGATATACATAAAATACTAAGTCTTTTTCTCTAGAGTTGATGGCACTAGAGAGGTTTTACATTTTTCGTGGTTATTTTTTTTTAATGAAATATTTGAGAAATTAGTGCATGGAATAAGGATTTAAAAGAAAAGTTATCATTTTTAAATTAAGGAAATTCAACCTGACCGTTTCTTTCTTCTTCTGTTTTTCAGTATCTGTTGCAAAAATATTTAAGAACAAATAATATTAGTTTAATTAACAATATCAATTAAATAATATTAAAAAAAGAATAAGTAATATTTAAAAATAAATTAAGTTGTACATGAAAACCCACGCACAGAAGTGCGAAAAATATCTTTAAAAACATCCAAAATAAATTAAATTTTCTAGGAGTAGGAATTTTAGAACAGTGAAATATTTTTAAAGGTATTACATTGTTTAATTATGGTTTATATAAAACATATTTTTTTAGTGTAATGAGTATTGAAATAAGATACACCTGAAACGTTTTGTAAATGTAAAATAAAAATGTATTGTTCTAAGAGTTACTGTGCCACCTTCAGTATCTTTCCACTTTCTCAAATCCTATTATTCCTCAGAAAAATGGTACGCAGGATATTAGCTCATCTTCTTAAATGCATAAAAACCAAAATAGAAATTCTATTTCTACTCAACTAAAAGGAAAACTGTCATTACCCATAAACACAAGCTCATTCTGGAATACAAAGGAGAAAAATATTGTGTAATACGATTTTTTTCTTGAGCATATGTAAGGCGAAAAAGTTTTGTTTGATATCCAAGATACAAAAGTAGACAGCTTTTAAAAAAATTCTATTTTCTAATCAGGAGTTGGCAGCTCTTTATAGTATCCAAATATGACTCTTTTGATGTCAAAATCACTTGGTCACCATTGTTCGAAGTTAAAAGACTGACATTTTTCTTGTGAGATACTCTTTAGCTTTTGAATATTATAGTTATTAATGTGTGTACTATATTTTGCATTTTTGAAAGAAAATGTCAGTCTTCTTTATCTAGCGTTTACAAGGTTTCTTTGTTAATTCTCCCCTCAGGTCTTAAGTGTTGTTTTTCTTGTGGGGAGGAACGCCATTACTCATTAAATTGCATTGAAATTTCATAGTTATATGAACTATTCCTTGTCTTGTATTCTTGTATTAAGGCTTATTTTATCAACTTCTAATAAGAAATTTAATATTTATTGAAAGTTTAATAGTGCTACGAAATCTCATTCCCTCATCATAAAGCATATTGCTCAGAAAAAATTGTTTTCAGAACGCATATTGTCGCTTAGATATAATTAAAAATTTGAAGGAAATATTTTTAAGGTTTATTTAAGAGTCATTTTTCGCATCGCAAATCAAAAGTTAAATAATAATAAAGTCAGAAAGAAAAAGTCAAATAATAATAGCAATAAGATAAGTAAATTATAATCAATGTTTTTTGAAATAAACTGTCTCTCAAGCTTATTGTACGTGGGTGGAGATAGTTTTTAGGGAAAGAATGTATTTCCTAAACGTATTCCAAAAAATGATTTCGGAATTTATGAATATGACAACTGATTGGTTAGCACCAATTAAATTAAACACTCAAAGAATATACCTAGAGAAAACCTAGCTAGAAATATAGCTAGAAAATACCTTTTAAGGTATCCCTGATATGTATCATGCAATAACATTTCACCAATAAAATATTTGCATTATGTCTACACGGAATATTCCTTTCATAGTAAAAAATAATATAAACTTTTATGAAGTACAAAATGCTAGCTAAAAGTTATACGATACCATTACCAAAAATACAAATTGTAATGAAAACAATAGCTATGGGAAAATATCATCTGCCATCAAAGTATTGTGATGTTTATGAACCTGGAACTCCTACTTTTTTAATTATTTATCATTTGCACAGTTTTACACTTGGTAAGATGAGAAAAATTGAAATTGGAAAAATTGGTTTGATTTATCACTTCATAATCAGTTTCTGCTAAACTGTCTGGTAAAATTTTAAAACAGCGATGGCATCTAGATTTTTTCAATCATTACTTTTAAGTTTTTGAGACATTTTAAATCCTTATTTGATCTCCATTGACTCGTCCCTGCAATGATGAATATTTTCTGTACGTTTTCGTATATAAATCATAATGATTTGATTTTCAAGAAAAGTTGCTTTTACTAAATTGGATGAGTTTTTACATAAAAATAGTATACACGACTATATTTTTGTTGGAACAAGATAAAATTGACGACTTTCTGTTGATGTAAAAATACATTATGTAATGAAAATGCCGTTCGACATTCCCTCAGAGAGAGAGACATTGTAAACAAAAACAGATTTTGTGAACGAATAATAGCGTAATTTTACTGATATTTAATATCAAACAATCCAAAAGAGCAAATAATACTTGAACCGAAATAATAAAACATTAAATTATCACAAGAAGGAAAAGCATTTTCGAAAAATTCCCTCAAGGGACTAATGAAATGTAACTTTTTGTATTTAATACCGAACAGTTTCCCTCCTATTATGAAAGAAAATTGCTATTTATGTAAAATGAATCCCCCGGTGCAAAATTTGCTTTGCTAATTCACCTCTATACAACTTCATTATTAAATTAATGTTCAAGCTATCCATTAAAAGAAAATAATCTCATGGCATTTAATTAAATGTCAGATTCACAAAGGTGCTTTTATATTTCGTGAATTAGAAAATGAATGCATACTCTTGCAAGAGGCTTGAGCCAAGCATAAAAATAAAAAAAATTTCACTAATATAATTATGATCTAATACTTATTTTCATAACTAGGAAGTAATGCTTTAATGGGAAAAGTGTCTTGAGTACAATTTCAAATTCAACGGGATACAAGGTTTGAAGGTTTTGGTCCACAGGTATTGGGTGAAAGAAATATATAATTCAGCGCTTAATTTATTGAAAATCAATTCACGAAAGTCCTTTTTATGAATGCCTTTTCGATGTATAAGTAAATATACTTTAATGTACTTCAATCCTGCCAAAGAACTTCTGTGAAAATATTCTCCACTTGAAGTCTATCTCTGAAAATTGTTGAAGAGACTTAAAACCTAATTGATTATAGAGTAGGGGGGGCAATTAAATTAACGAATGCATCATAGGAAAGTTAAAAAATTCTAGGCTTTTATAGTGTAGCAAAAGTTCTTAGTTTTTCAATTGCTATTACCTATTAATAGCAGTGTGTTAATCACATTTTTCATACGTTATATCAATTCATTAAACGAATAGAAGTATCGATCATCACAAGCGTCCAAATGAGGTAATAGCCAAAAATACAGGATGTCCTATAAGTTCCCGTATTGACGATTCGTGAATTTATCATACAAAAACAACAAACGTAAAACAATTATTTTTATGCCAATGGTTAAAAGCACTTTTAACATAACGTAGGTAAAAAAAAATTTGGATTTACATTTATAATAAATGTTCAAAATTGCCGCCCTTTTCTTGGAGGCAAAGCTGAAGTCGTTTGCGCATACTTTTAGAAACGCGTTTCAAGATGCTGAGAGTGACTTCTTGAATCCTTTGAGTAATGGCAATTTTCAGATCACCTATTATTTGTTGACTATATTCAAAAACTTTGTTCTTTAATTATCCCCATAGAAAAAAAGTCAGGGATGCGCAGATCAGGGAACGATGTGGCCAAAGGTTTCTCTTGAGATGAGTCGATCGCCAAAAAAATCCTGAAGCATGCCCATAATTTCATAACTTGTATGGCATGTTGCAACGTCTTGTTGGAACCAAGAGTCTCGTTCATTCACTTCTGCTAATGAACAAATTATTGAATAAGTTGATATAGCGTATCTTTACTCGATATTGCATCATTTGGATTTTTATGTAGCCAAAATACTTTAAATCATTCATGTGATTTACATTCAAAATAAGCCTCAAACAGCGCAATTATCTGAATGCGTGATAAATTCATCTTGCAATGAAGAACAAAATGACGTGGAACTTTCTTATTGTTTAACTTGAGTGTGAATAAATTTACAAACGATAAAAATTAAAAGAGTCGATAAAACTTTAAGCAGACGATAAAATTCAATAATTAAAAAAACACGGGCAGTAATTTTCTTTAAAGTTGGAGTATGGGAACTTTTAGGACACCCTGTATAAAGCGGCATTTTTTGCAACTTTTAAAATGTCCCTTGTGTTAAATCCTTACTTCCTATAAACTGTGTGGGCCGCGGTACCAGGGTTGGAAGAGCAACAAATTAAAAACCGGAGGGTTCCGATATCGAATCCAATCACAGACCGTAGTGAACAAGGGAGGTTGGTGCACATTGAATCTGTCGTAGCCTCAAATGTCCTTACGTTGGAGAATTTGGAGAGTGGGGTGCCAGATCAGATGTTGCCTCGGCCTCTAACCGTGGATCAAAATTACGTGGTGTTGTCCTCGGATCTTTTCCTTTGGGGACTGATCCCGAACAGTCCTCGTGGTGACCGTGGTACAGAATTACGTTGCGTTGTCCTCGGATATTTCCGTTGTGAGATTGATCCCAGACCGTTGTCAATGGATTTTGTGTTGCTACAGTGCTACGTTAATTAACCTTTACGCTAAGGTACTTGGATTTTTTTCAATAGTCTCCAGGAAAGGCTCTTTCGCTGCATGGTTAACCTCCCTTACCTAATTATTTAACTTTAGCGATAGAGCCTTGAGTAGCATTTACAACTGACGCTTTCCTTTCATAGTATTGTGTGGCGTATATCACCAGAGCGACCTTCTGCCTTTCCACCAAACAATTCACACCTCAAGGTCGATAGGGTAGGGTACCAAACAAAAGGACGGATCCTTTAGAACAGTGGTTACAAAGTGGTTCCTACGGACCCCCAGGGGTCCGTGAAACTGCTGAGGGTGTCTGTGGCAAATTAAAAGGAAATTGGGGGTACATGGACAACGTCGGGGGGTCCGCGAAATGTTTGGTATAAAATAAAATGATTGTGACCCATTTTCATTATTATGAAAGTTAAAATAAATAACAATAAATAATTTGGTAGTAATTTTTATACGTCCTGAAAAAATAAATAATTTGCTTTATTTTCTTATTCCTTAAATTTGTGTCTTTTTATACTACTAACAGTATGATGTGAGACGGAAGAAAAAATACAGATAATGTTGTGTTGAATATTTAAAATGTGACTTTATTCCGCTATCAGGAAATAGCACTTTACCTATGTGCCCTCTATGCAATAAAACTTTGTCAAACGAATCGATGAAACTTTCTAAGCTTAAGAAACATTTGACAAAAGTCCATAGCGACAAAAAAGATATAGATTCAACTTTTTTAAAACAGTCAAATAAAAATATGTGAAAACACCGTCATTGCGACAACTATTAGCGACAACATCTGAGCGAGACGAAGATGGACTGCGTGCTTCTTATAACATTTCTTTACTGATTGCAAAGTCCGAAATGCCGCACACCATTCGTAAAGAATTGTTATTTATCAAATGTATAACTTTAAAACAATATTTAATGAATTAAAAAGATTTTTCGATTTAAAAACTATACCCTTGAGTAATATCCTCTCCGTTGCTAATAACGGCACTCCTGCAATGGTAGGACGACACTGAGGCTTTATGGCATATTTGATACAATCTATATTGAATGTATTTTCTGTAGATTGTACCATTAATAGACAACATTTAGTCGCCAAAAATCTGAGTGAAAGCTTTCATAACTCACTAGATTATGTCACTAGAGGAGTTAATAAAATCAAAAGAAATGCCTTAAATGAGAAATTATTTGCTCAACTTTGCTTGGAAAAGGATGATTATAATAGTTTACTACTTAGCATAGAAGTTAGTTGATTATCTAAAAGTGCATGTTTGGATCGATTTTATGCACTCTTTGATTCAGTGTTGGAATTCCTCGAAAGCAAATACAGTAATTTGTGGCTCAATTGAATTAACTAAAATATTACATAGCTTATATTATTCACTTATTTGCAAAAATTAACAAAACCAATTTGAAGCTACAAGGTGATCAATTAAATTTAATCAAAATTAAAAGAATAATATATGCGTTGTTACAAAACTTTTTCTATACAACTTGGGAAGAGAAGAATGCTCTCAGTTTCCAAATCTTTCAAAATTCCAAAAACGAGATGTAAACACTTTACGGTTTTTTATTCTGGCCTCAGCCAAAGATTTGAAGACATTTTTCACAAGGTTGTCCCCGATTGGGTGTTGAACCCTTTTGCAAGTTGACCCACAAACTCAGATGATTCCATATTAATTCAGGAACAATATAATGAATTATTCACAAATGAGGAGCCGAAAGCAATGTTTGAACAAGGATACCACAAAATCTGGTTACAAAACAGATTCCAATTTTATATCCTGCATCATAGGTTAATGTACAGAAGCTGTTAATTGCTTTCCTGTCGTCCTATTTAGTAAAAGGTGGATTTAGTGCAGCTTTGATCTTCATCACGGAAAAAAGAAACCGACAGGAAATTAGTGCTCGTGGAGACTTACGAATGTTACTCCCAAACAAAGAACCTAACATAAATAATCTCTTATCATCCCATAAGGTTCACCCATTTCATTAAAAAAATGTGTTTTAGAATTTTAAAATAAAAGTTATAATTTCAATAAATACTAATTACTAGTATTTTTTAGAAAATATATAGTAATAGTACTTACTTTCTAAAATACTACTACTATTTATTTACTACTACTGCTATATATTATAGTAGTAGTAGTATTTTAGGAAATACTACTAATTTCAATAAATACTCATTTTAATAAATATTACAATAAAAATATACAAAATTTATCTTTCAATAAACTAGGGGGCTCCACCCCCTGCTCGCTATCACTCGTCAACCCCCGATGATTGCTACGCAATCATATTTAGTTCGCTTTGCGAACTATACTTTTCAACAATGAGGGGGGTGGGATTGCTTCACAATCCATCCCCATATGGATCGCTGCTAGATGGATCCCGGACCTCTAGTACAACATTAATTCAAGGTTACTTTCCTTTACCATTGCGATATTTAACGCATGCGCCCGAGTTACGGAAAATTGGCCTACTTTTTTGCTAGATAAACGGATCCGTATATAAGCCGACCCCAGTATTTTAGCTTCAGAAAACGTTCCAAAAATTCTCGGCTCATACACGGAAATATAGTGCAAATAAAAACAAATTGTTTTTAAAAATGTCAAGAACAAAACATCTAGTTTCCACATAAAAAAAGGAGATATTTTAGCACAAGATATTGTTAAAATTCAGAGGAAATATCATCATAATTTTAAATGTTTTAGCTTCTCCGTGTTGTTTGACGTAGTAGTACTTCTTAATATTTTCATATTCGACTGTTGCTATGGAAACGGCGACCGAATTGGCCGGTTCTTCTGAAAACATTGCAAACTCTCTAGCGAGTGCTCTCAAATCTTATGAATGAATTAATTAAAAAATATAACTAAGTTTATCGTGTGCGCGTGCTACAAATTCATTAGCCCATCGAACCACAAGACTCGCTATTACCAATCACAAAACGAATAAACCTGAAAAAGATTGCAATTTTTTTTTATATAATGGAAAGATAAATACCATTCAAGTTACATTTGTAATTTTTCTACTGTGCAGTCATGTAGAGTTATTTTACTTGGGGGTTCATGGTCAGGTTTTTGCTATAAGAAGGGGTCCATGGACGCACTAAGTTTGGGAACCACTGTTCTTGAAGCTCAGTCTCTGACAGCTCATAAATAGTGATCCATGCCACTGGTCACTTAAAAGAGGGATAACATTCACCGTACACAGATCTGTACCATGCCGCTGGTGTAAACGAAATTGTAGTGGTAACAATTGTCTGTCTACCGCAGCGTAAAGGCTTAAATACCTACCTTCTCCTCTTTGTTTTTTTTTCTATCTCGTAGTGACCTTTGTTCTAATTTACGTGGTATTGTCCTCGGATCTTTTCCTTTAGGGACTGATCCCGGACCCTCGCCAATGGTCCGTTATGTTGCTATAGAACGACTTTAATTAAAAATTACCAATTACCAACCTTCTGCTCTTTGTTTTTTTCCCTTCCTCGTAGTGAACGTGGTTCAAAATTACACGGTGTTGTCCTCGAATGTCTCTCTTGGGGGATTGATCCTGGACCCTCGTCAATGGCCCGTTATGTTGCTCCAGTGCGACGTTAATTAAATACCTACCTTCCTTCCTCTTTGTTGTATTGCGTTTCGCTCAGCTGGGCTCAATAGGGTCTTTGCGCCATAAAACCCTGAACCAACCAACCAACTAGTCACGTAAGCAAAATGTCAAAATTTCAGAATCTGTGACATAAAAATAATCATTCACATTTTTTGACATCAAAAATATACATTTTTGTGTACCGAAGCATGTGTGCGGGGTTTAAGGGTACGTTTATTTTATGTTTTATGTCATACGTTTGTTTTATGTCAGTCGATAACGTCGTTTAAAAGTCTTAAAAGTGTAATTCTAATATTTTCAAACCCTTCCAATTTGTAAAGTGATGTATGATATTGAAAATATGAACTAGAAAGAACGCATCTCATTGCAGAAACGGTGATAGTGAAAAACCTAAACAGCGGCCTCTACCACCTAAATTTGACATTTCCGGACACACATGTTTTGACAAAGTAATTCTTAATTTTACCCCCTATACCACCCTTTACGATTTGGTCAGGTATTTTCGAAACACTTTGTTTACTTGTAATGATGTTATCGTATGTGGAGCGCTCGCTGGCAAAACATTTCTTTTTACTGTCCACGGAATAATTTAAACTGAAACTTCGAAACAATTAATTTTTGAATGTCTAATGTCCCTTTAAAGAATTGATGCGTGGAATAATATAGCTAAGCACTTCCGTTTGCGTCATATGGGATATAAAATCAGCAAATAATCAAACAAAGGCTTTCTGAGGAACACGTTATAATTTTAATGAGATACTAACTGAAACATTTCAACACATCGCAATGCTATGAGTTTAGAGCTTAGAGTTTCCTGTGTCCATCAAGTCATAGTAATCCCCAAAAAGAAAGACAACTATTTCACTCCAGCATTCATCCGACGGTGGCTCTGATACGTGGGTCCGGATGTAAAACAGCTCCTTCCGCATACATATCTAATGGAAAGTAACAAGAAATGGAGCTGTATATATATGCATATATTCTTTTCATGTATTACTTATTTATTTCACAAGCATTCAGCTAACCCATGAAACAAAATTATTGTTCTTTGAGTCCTTTTGATTAACGGTCTTAGTATTAACGGTTGGCTATAGGATTAACAGTTTGTCTGAGAATTAACCGTGGCCTTTTGATTAACGGTCTTAGGATTAACGGTTGGCCTTAGTATTAACGGTTGGCTGTAGGATTAACAGTTTGTCTGAGAATTAACCGTTGACCATAGTATTAATGGCCTAAGGATTAAAGGTAGGTATTTTCATAAATGATTGGCCATAGGATTAACGGTTGGTCTGAGAATTAGCGGTTGGCCATAGGATTAATGGTTGACTCTTGGATTAATAGTTGTTCTTAGGATTGACTGTTGGTCTTAGGATAAACGGATGGTCATAGGATTAACGATTGGTCGTACGATTGACGATTGGTCGTACGATTGACGATTAGTCGTACGATTAACGGTTGGTCACAGGATTAACGGTTAGTCTTAGGATTGACGGTTTATCTTAAAACTAACGGTTGGCCATTGGATTGAAGGTTGGTCTTAGAAATAACGGTTCGCTATAGGATTAATGGTTGGTCTTAGGATTAATTGTTGGTCATAAGATTAATGGTTTATCTTAGAATTAACCGTAGAACCTGTTTTAGGATCCACGATTGCTAATATTATGTGTATAAAAATACCTGGATCTTCAAAACGCTAGAACATAGAGCACAATTCATAGTAAGTTGGGTGGTAGGTAGTTGAATTTACGTCACATTGGAACATAATAATGGGCTATTGTTGACGGTCCGGGATCAATCCTGAGGAGAAATATCAGTGGACTACACTTCGTAATTCTAACCATGATCGGAGAGCGAGCTCAAGTCCTCACTTGTTCGCACTTGACCGGCACTCCACTTTCCAAACATGTAGTCCACGAAAACATTTGAGGCCACTACAGAAAAACGTTCACCAGCCCCTACGGTATTCGGTTTGACCGAGATTTGAACTCACAACCCTACTTTTGCTATTCTGAGAGTCTGACTACTGAGCTACCACGGTGATCTCACTGTTGCTCAGTGATGTTCGTTATCCCATACTTATAGTATAAGCTGCATGTAACAATTGTCCACTTCAAATATTTGGCATGATATGAAAGTTTGGAAATTGGGGTACCAGTTCAGGTGTTGACCTCGTCATCTGACCGTATTTCAGAAAATTGTCATCAGATAATATTCGGACACGGTCATAATATTGGCATCGGACAGAATATTGACATATCCAAGGATATTTGTCATCGGCATTGTCAATTACCCATTATATTGTTCTTATGTGACGTAAATTCAACTGCCAACCAATCAACTGGTACATAAACCCGGAATCACTATGATGACGTCTTATGGACGTCTAAGTCTTATGGAACGATATAGACAAGCGTCAACGAGTGTGTATCCGATTTCAACTCACTATAGCTTCGAGTTTCTTGGGGGAAGTGCGACGCTGGTATCATTTTATAGTGTATAGATAAAATTTATGTGGCTAGTGCGTGATATTAGGCCAAAGTGGATGACTACTTTTGAGGTCCTTGCCAAGAGAAACTTTTGTTTTCAATTTCTATACTTCTGAGCAAAACACGATTGAACATAGATTTTCGCATGTCCTGCTAACATACACTATATGGACAAAATTATTTGGTCACTGCACGTTTTTCAGAAAAAGTGCTTTATTATTCTATTTAGTTACGGGCAGGCCCTCCTTTCGCTTGTAATATAGCTACAACACGCCGAGGTATACTTTCCACACGTTCTCTGTAAGTCTGGGCAGGAATAGCTCGCCATGCCTCTTGCAACGCTGTGAGAAGAGATTGATGTGAAGATGGGCGTGCGTGGCGGTGTCGTATTCATCGCTCCAGTTTGGCCCACAAATGCTCGATCGGATTGAGATCGGGGCACTGAACGGACCAGTCAAGTAAGTTCTCATTTTCAGGAAACCAGTCCAGCACACGTTTTACAGAATGACAATGGAGCTCGATCCTGTTGGAAGAAACAACCATCATCGCCATTGTATTGCCATAATATAGGCAAGGCCGAATGATCCAGAACGTGGAGGTACATGTCAGAGTTCGTGGTACCAGGTACATAAAGGAACGGGCTGAGTCCTAACTAGGAAAAACAACCGCACTCTAAGAAGGATCCTCCTTCGAGTTTCTGCAGCGTACAAATACTTTTATCCATATAGTGTAGAATACTAGTTATATATATATATATATATATATATATATATATATATATATATATATATATATATAAATTAAACATTGTACTAAATAAACTACCAACAACCACTGTGTATTTTCTTCACCACCAAGCATATAGCATCCCGACAAGAAAAGTGACAGAACTCAAAATTGCAGAATTTGAGAAACATCAACTTAAAGGATACTATAAAACTTATATTAAATAGTATAAGCTTATTTCTTTTAAATTTTAGGTAAGTATTTGTGATGTTAACTTCTATTATATTCTATAGAATAGTAATATAACATGCTGGGGCATCTCATACATATTTTTCAATGACATTACATCAAAATGTTTATTTTTTGACTTGTGTCACTTTTCTTGCCGGAGTGCGATATGTATATGGGGTGCCAAAAGGATTGGTACCATATGAATTTAGGTGGTTGTGTGGAAAGTTGTGTATTTATGGACTTGTACTAACATTATAACAAAAACATTTAATAGCAAGCAAGGGCAACACCAACATGTACGAAATAGCAATAGTTTAAGTGAGGCGGGAGTTTATATACAGTTATCACTGTGGTGACGTCGGCGCTGATGATGTATCACAAACGCTGTGCACCATATATAGTTCTATGTTCAAACACTGCTCGGGGTTATCATTTGACCCCTTCAATATTTTATTAGCACGGCAGTGTATTATACAGGGTGTCCCTGAATTCATGGGCCAAACTTTAAGGGTAAGTAAAACACATATAAAGAATCATTTTTTGTATAGCAACATGGGGTCGGAAATGAAAAGTGCAGGTGGTAAAACAAGATATGCTGAGGAAATGAACAAAAGCTCTTTACTTACATAATGTGTTTAGAGCAGACGATAGAAACGTTTAGTGACGTAGCTGGAATTTTTGGGAAGAAAAATATTGATTAGTAGACGTTTATTTAGTTTGCATTATCAAATCGTCTGCAAAACAATTTTATTGAGTTTGAATGGCATTACGCGATCTGCAAACGATTCTTTGCTGTTAGAGAATTAGCTTTCTGTTAGAATCTTTGCTGTTAAAAACGATTCTTTGCTTTTCATTTCCTCAGCATTTCTTGTTTTTCCACCTGCCCTTTTCATTTCCGACCCCATGTTGCTATACAAAAAATGCTTCTTTATATGTATTTTACTTACCCTTAAAGTTTGGCCCATGAATTCAGGGACACCCTGTATATGCATTTAAGCATTTATATATTTTAAAACTCATCGCCAAGATATTTCAATTTTGCATTTTTATTTATTCACGGTTGATGTTTTTCTCGTGAAAGTTCTTTCAATGAACCGTGTGTCATAAAACTCAACAATCAATCAGGTCCTTATAAAAATAAAATATTTAGAAATTTATAAGAAGGAGTTTACATACAACCATTCTAGTGTTATATCAAAGACACAAGGAAGTGAAATTAAATAAATATTTCACATCCAATACAGTCACAAGTAGCATATATTCAATTGATTCTCAAATACATTCATTAAACTAAATATCTTACTAAGGGATCCTGATTTTTACAGTTGTCTGTCTTCAATTCTCCATTTTGAATTAACTCTATAATGAGAAACAGGAAACAGAACTGAAGTATCAAAGCACAGACTCATTTGCTTTCAAATGTACGAAATAATAAAAAAGGTAAGTAAAATAATAAAGAAACACTTTTAAGGAGTGTTATCATACATTAATAATCCAATCATTAATTTGTTGGAATATATTTTTTTAAATTAAAAGTAACAGATAAAACAACTTTTAATAGATTTTATATCTGTTTTTTATATTGCAAGCATTTAAACTAAAATAATTTGTGTGTACGTTTTGTACAATAATATGATGTTCAAAATATATCAATTGGAAAAAAATGAAGGAATTTGATGTATTCGTGCAAAGCATATAAACAGTATTTGTTTAGTTCAATTATGTTTAGAGCTAATAGTTATGTTTTTAAATAGCTGCCACATATAATTATTAGATAATTACTTTAAGGCAGTACCGAAATAAAATTATTATATCTCTATGTAAATAGTATTATCTCATATAAAAAAAAATTTTTAAATCATTGAAACCATTACTTTAGTAAGAGCATGTTTATGCCATTTCAATATCATTACATTTTTCTTTCAAAAATTAATTAACAATTAATATAGTTTTTTAAACATCATTGGTCTAAAATAATACGAAAGTTTCTAAGTGCATGTCAGTTAGGCTATTTGATTTGAAATTTATTAGTTACAATTAATATCTGTCCATCGAATTTTAAACTACGCAGGGGTAAATTAATTTAGGATCTTAGATATAAAGAATTATTGTAGTTTAATCGATCAAAATTTGAAGTTGAATGCAGGTAGTAAAGAATAAGTTTAAAATATCTGGAAACTTTTCCCTTAAAACTATCAAACTTTTATTGAAGCAGCTGGTCAGCTGAAAAAGGACTTTTGATCTCTAAAATATTTAAGGATAGAGTAGATGAAAAATTCCGAGTCGAAATATTAGACTCTCATAGAAATAAAATATAACAGACAACAAAACGTATTCAATCTTAATTGAATACATTTATAAAAGGTATTTGATCTTATAAAAAGAAATATTTAGTGATATTGATAAAAATTAATTATTCATGGCTAATACAAAGAATATATTCAACTCATTATTACTTACAGATGTAAGAAATTATATTTTTTTAAATGTATAATAAAATGACAAAATAATCATATTAATAGAGAGAGAGAGAGAGAGAGAGATGTTCTAATTCAAACGGCTATTTCTAATTTAAAAAAAAAACAAAAACATTTTAAACAAGCTAAAAAAGACAGTGTTTTCTGAGTACCTAAAATGGCGATTGTTTTCTTGTAATAACTTTGTAAATTTCCAAAGTTTGCTGATCTGTATTAAATAGAATTTTTACATATGAATGAATATCATTAGGGAAAATATGTTCCTGGTCTTTTGTAACACTTACATGCATGCAATTGCATTAAATGTACTCAGTTCTAAATTGCGAAGTTAATATAAAACTTCAAAATACATATTCTAGAATTAGATATAATATTTACAATCAACTCACCTTCTCTTGTGTGAAGCAAAATTTTTTCAAAATATTTACACTCAGGAAATAGTTTGAACAGATTTAGTCTTGTTAACTGATAATCATTTACGGTACTTAGTTCACTGTTTTGTGATTCGCTTGTAGTATATTCAGCTGATACGCGCGCGAAACGTGTTATAAAAACAAGTAGCACAGATGATATAATACAATTCATAGTATTATATTGAATACTTGCAAGTGATACTGATAAGTTTTACGTATATGCACAGTAAATACTTTAATAACTGGTGATCCAAATGTGTGGTACAAAGCGTATCTTGATATTGTAATATATAGAAACATTTTCCTTATCACGCTCTTGAACTTTTTGCATGAGTGTTTATTCAGGCTCTGAAGAGTTGCTGAAAATTGTACTTTACAAAGAGAATAAATTTGATGAAGTAATAAGGAAGTAAAATATTTCCTCTTTGTTAAAATCTCTCTTTCTTTTATTTATATTGTTGACATACTTTTGATTGATTCAAACTGCAAATGTGACTTTATTTCCCTGAAGTATGTATCACAAAAAGTATCAATGGAAAATGTGGAAAGTTTTTCTCAATTTGTTTTCTTAAAAATCAAGTTTGGAAGCAGTTGAAATATGAATCAATATTTTTCATGCTT
Source organism: Metellina segmentata (assembly GCA_947359465.1). Lineage (NCBI taxonomy): Eukaryota > Metazoa > Arthropoda > Arachnida > Araneae > Tetragnathidae > Metellina > Metellina segmentata. The sequence continues at coordinate 73,358,962 of OX375882.1, forward strand.
GGAGAAATTATTTTTATGAGATAAACAAATAATTATATGCAAAATGTCTACACTTTTAATGTATACTTATTATTTACACTTTTAATTGTGATAGACATTTGGGTTACTATTTTTAGCAGTATTGCTCAATCTAAAACTATATTTCGCACTATTATTACATTTCTTCTTGTGAGGCACTGATCAATTACTATAATTTTAGTAAATATTATTTTTTTATTAAAATAAACAAAATTGCATCTGATATACCAAATAATTCCACGATAAATAGAAAAACGGTTGATTAAACAATTTAAAAACAGAAATTTCTACTGCAATACAACTGTTAGCTTTTTAGTGTCTAGTTTTTAAAAGAAAGAAATCTCATTACAGTGTTTTGTAATTTTTAATTCAAATTCTCTGTTTTTCTTAAATTGCACATAGTTACGTTTAACAAAGTATTAACTCTACAGTTAGTGCATGTAGTGTTTGTTAAATAATAGAAAATGAATTAAAGAAAGCTACTTAAATAGTTAACATACAGAAACATATTATAATTTTGGATGCACGGATACTGTAATGTATTAATCGTTCTTTAATGATTTCTTGCAAGCATTTATACAAGAAGATTGGATTGAAATGGATTTTAAATTTTACGGTTCAAGGTCCTAGTCAGACAAGCTGAGGAACACTTTCAAATAACAATGAATGAAAACAATTATCTTAGCAGTGTTAGATTATGAATAAAGCATTAATTTATGACCTATTAATTAATGACCTAGTCCAGGGGTCGGCAACCTATTGAAACGGAAGAGCCAAAAGTTACAATTTATAAAATTTTCCAGATTTTAAAGAGCCACTATAACCACACACAAATTTTCGTTTCAATATTATAGTATTTGCTTACATATATTTGATCTTTGATTTAAAATAAACGTCTTTAAATACGGAATAATATTTATTCATTTAAAAACACAAATATAGATAGTTACATCAATGGGAGCATTGGCTTTGCATGCCTTTGGAAAGTTTGATTAAATCTGGCTTATAACTTGTTGTTTTAAGTTTCAAGCACGACTCTAGCTTTTTATTTGTTAGTTGACTTCTAACTTTACTTTTTATTATATTCATGCAAGAGAACGCTTGCTCGCACGAATATGTCGACCCGAAGATCGTCAGCACTCCATATGCCAACTTCTTCACCTCACTGTAGTATTATGCGCCGAATATAAGGGCCTCAACTAGCGGAATTTCTTTTAGAGCTGTCCACTTGTGCTGCGCGATGTACATGCATTTCTGGACCTCCAACTCTTCCAACTTGCTCTTGAGTTCTGTGAACTTGCCACTCCACAAGTCTTTGGTTTTCAAATCTAGCAATTGCATTTGAAGCGATCCAGCATCAATTCCAAATGGCTCAATGTTGATCTCATTTGTGTTGAGAGGATTTACTATGAACGCTAGAGTACTTTTGTTTGTTTTGAATAACTCGAATCTCTCAGCTAAAGCTATGCTGATGTAATTTGTGTCAATAGTTGCATTGGTTTCATCGCGATATTGCTTCAGATTTTTAAAATGAAGTAATTTACCGCTCTACATGTCTTCAACCAAAAGAAGAATTTTTTTTTCGAAACTAACTACTTCTTCAAGCAAGGCGTAGGCTGGGTTGCCCTTTCCTTGCAGTTTTAGATTTAATTCATTTAGTTTCAATGTGGTATCTACCATGAAGCTGAATTTTTGCAGCCATTTGTCTTCTTCCAGTTCGGGATGGTCAATGCTTTTTTCATTGAAGAATGTTTTTATTTCACTCAAGCACATAGCAAAACGTTGCAATACGTTACCTCTGGAAAGCCATCGTACTTTATTGTGCAGAAGTATGTCAGAAAAATGGTTATCTATTTCTTCGAGGAAATCTTTAAACAGGCAATGGTAGTGTGCTTTTGCCAAGATGATGTTAATAATCTCAATTATTAAGTTCATGACCTCAACTATTTCAGCAGGAAATGTTTGGGCACAAAGCGCTTATTGATGAATTATGCAATGAAACGTTAGAATTTCGTGGTTTATTTTTTCTGAAGAATTGATGTTACCCCTCTATGTATTCCTGTCATACTTCTGGCTCCACCAGTTGCTATAGAAACGATTTTATTTATATCGATTCCATTGTCTTCCAGGCATTTTTACACAGCATTTACTATATCCTCCACGAATTTGCCCTGAGAGCGGTAGCAATCCTAGCAGTTCTTCTTTTGGACCTTGGGACAACATATACCTGACGAAAAGGGTAACTTGTGCCGTGTCTTTTATGCCGTAAGACTCAACTATAGCAAGTGATAAGGAAGAAGCCAGTTGAATGTCTTCCACTTGCATATGTGTTACATTTGAAGACATTTTAGCAGTTCTATCGTGTACTGTATTAGCAGATAATGACAAATCTTTGATTTTTTTTTGATGATTTCTGCTTTGTTTTTAAAATTACGAAACAGTTCTTCAGATGCACGTATAAAACAATCTTTGACGTACTCATCATCTGAGATCTCACCATGTCATCATCTAGACGTGTTGTCTAGACTCTAGACGGTGGTTGTTTGGGTGAGACGGAAATGGAATGCAATTCGCTAAAAGATAAACATGGTCACGGAGTCTTATCTCTAAGAAAAAAACAATAGTTCAAATTTATCTCAATACGGTCATGTTAAGCGTAGAGATTTGTAATTAACGATTATGAAAATAGAAGCTATTGAGAAATTAGGTACTTAAAAATATATTCTTATTTTTAAGGGTTTTGATGGTAAATTATTAATTTTTTCGTATGGAACTGGAGAGCCGCAACTTTACATCAAAAGAGCCGCAGGTTGCCGACCCCTGACCTAGTCAATGTTTAATTTTGGACCTGGGATCTCGTTCCAATCTCCTAGGACTTAAGTCGGTGTATAATTTTGGATGCACAGACACCGTAATGTATTTGTGAACTTTGATACTTCCGTTATACGTGCAGAGCAGTTGTCGGGTTTGCACTCAGTACCCCGTGGCTCCAACAAGACTACTGTTCGTTTAGCACCCGGAACCTGGCAACGCTATGATTCCAAAGAAATCTCTCTATATTAAAAAAATGTTACCGCCGACGCCGCAGAATTGAAAACTATGTTGTTTAGCTCGATTCTTAGACGGTTTACCGAGAAAGTACTGATCGGAGAAAAGCAAAATTAACATGGTTTGTTCTTCATCGTATTCCCTAGACAATTATTAAGATTTTTTTTCTGATGCGGCTATTAGTTTAGGGTATATTAAGTGTCAAAATTGAAGAAGCAAAATTTCTTCCGCGAGTGAGCAAAACACATTTAAATTTTCAGTCTTCAGCGGTGAGTTTTTTTTTATGAGTACCTCTCAACGTAAATTTTTGCAGCTCGTCGAGCTTTTTTTTAAATTTCAATTTGGTTCTTGATAATATTTTTTTGAAATTCGAGAAAAATCGGGACATTTTTGTTACTTTTTTTAAAACTGCAGTATCTATATCTTATTACCATAAGTTTTTAATTTTTAAAATATCGCAGTATACCTCAAAATGTACTCTTTCTTACGGTACTATTATTTTTGAAATCGGTTAATAATTAAATTGGATGCGATCAAAAGTTGGTCATACAAAATTCGGAATATTTGGATATTTTCGCTACTTCTTGTTAAAATCGTTATATCTACAGCAAAAACCATTATTTTTCAAATTAGAGAACATCACTGAATACATTACATTACACTCTTTCTTATGGTACAATTATTTTTCAAATTGGTTAATAAATAAAATCGATGCAATTAAAAGTTGGTCATACAATTTTCGGAACTTTCAGATCATAATTTCCGATACAAAACTAAAACTGTCATATCTATATCGTATTACTATTAGTTTTTAATTTTGAAAATATCGCAGTATACCTCAGAATGTACTCTTTCTTACGGTATAATTATTTTTTAAATTGGTTCGTAAATAAATTCGATGCAATCAAAAGTCGCGAAGCAGGCACGCTTATGAGGGTTGTATGTTTCACTATCGGGTTTGCCAGATATAAACTTTATCGTAGCAACAATTGCCATAAAAACGATTTCTTTTTATTTGACGAGGAAAAAGGCTCGCTCTATTCCCTCTGTTCTCAGACGTTTTACCGAGAAAGTACAAAGTAAAGATCGTAAAGTTTGGAGATTAAAACGGTTTACTTTAAATTGTACAGGGAACAAGATGCAGAAGATTTTTTACTCATGCGGCTATTAGTTTAGGGTGCATTAATTGTTAAAGTAAAAAATAAGTGAAATCACTTGCGAAAGAAGTATTGGTTTGCGAAGCAAACCAAACGGGATTGCGTAGCAATCCCCGGGAGTCGGCGAGCGGAAGCGAGCAGATGGCGAAGTCCTCGATGTGACGTCATGGACTGGAAAGTGAAATCAGGTTAATACGAATTATTCAGATAGTTTTACTCTGCGAAAGGAATGTTGGTTTGTGAAGCAAACCAAATGGCATCTGTGAAAGGAATGTTGGTTTGCGAAGCAAACCAAATGGGATTGCGTAGCAATCCCCGGGGGTTGGCGAGCGTAAGCGAGCAGGGGGCGGAGCCACCTAGTATGTAAAAAAGAGAAGAAGATGAAAGAGTTTGGCGGTAGAAGCGAGCTATGAGAGAACCGGGGTTCTCAGGACTGATTAATTGTAATCATGTTAAACTAATTATTTGTTGTGATCTTTTAGATATTTATGTATGTCCAGTCCCGTGATGTTTTGTTTTCAATAAACTTGTTGATATCAAAGAAAAGTCTCCGAGTGTTTCCACTTGAATTTCCCACATCGAACCAGCTTTCCCCAAGCATGATAGTATTAATTTTTCTTTAATGATTCCTTGCAAGGATATATACAAGAAGATTGGATTGAAATGGATTTTAAATTTTATGGTTCAAGGTCCTTGTCGGACAAGCTGAGGAAGACTTTCAAATAACAATGAATGAAAACAATTAGCAGTGTTAGAGTATGAATAATGCTTTAATTTTATTCTCGTTTTATAAATTAAAACATTAATAGCTCATGACACGAAAAAACTAATTCATTCTTTGCATTTGCATCTAATATTATTCCTTGCATAATATCATATATCGATGAGATATTATGTTTCTATGTCGTAATACTGTATAGAAACACCTTTTGTAACCTCGACAGAAATTGAAAGTGAAAATCCATCACATAAACTGAAGGGGTCCTTCGTGGTTCAGTGGATATACCCACTGCTCTAGCAACCTGAAAGTTGTAGGCACATGGTCGATTCCTTTATAATTCCTGAGTGTGTTTCTCTTCCGTGTCAAAACTTTCAATGTGAGTCTATTACTTCTGGCACAAAATGGCCATATATAGGCCATGAAACCCCAAGCAACCAATCAATCCATTTTTTAAGGAGTTAATTTATAGTAGACTAGACCATTTAAACCCGGCGTTGTTCGGGTTAAAATGGTTAAACGTTAATTGAATAAAAATATACACTTTTCTTACAGAGAAAAATGCAATCATTTAAGTTGTACAGAAAATACTTTTTTTTAACTTCAATAATTTAAGTTGTACAGAAAATACTTGTTAACTTCTTTTTAACTTTTTCATAGCTTCTACAATTTACTTAAGATGCAAGTATATGCATTTAATACCTGAATAATCTATTGCAATATGCAAAAGACTAAGACATATATACAAACAGAAACAAAATTCCGATGAAGAAATTATGAAAAACGAAAGATGTTCTGTGTCGAGTTTCGACTTCTTGGCTGAATTAGAGCAATTCGAAAAAGACATTAGAAAATTATTGATAAAGACGATTTTTATTTATGAAATTTAGTAATGCTCAAATATGACCGCGACATTTTCCTGTGTTAAGTTTCCTGTAGAACATGTTTCTTTGTCAATATTCATTTATGGTAAGAAAACAAACTTTAGACTTTAAAAATTCGGACTTTAAGAGGCAATTTTTGGACTACTTGTGTGCCAATTTTCATAGTCATAAGTGTGCTACAGATTGATCTGAAGACAGGAAAGTAATAACCTATGTTGTTTTCCGCAGTGTTATAAAGTATAAGTGTACCAATTTGAGTGTGGATTAGTCAAACGGTGTAGATTTGTATAGAGAATATACACATACACATACATCCTTTTTTAAAAATATAGAAGATCGAAGTAATCTTTTATTTTGCATTTCATATTTTCTAATGAAATTTTTTTAATCAAAAATAGAAAATATTTGTGCATATTTTGGCGTGTTTAATTACTCTTGTAAAATAAAAAAACAAAACAAGCTGAAGTATCAAACAAAAAATAGAATTTTAATATAAAGAACATTTACAGTTAAAGTAAAGTTGAAATTACAAGAAACTTTCAAGTTTCAGTGGGCAGTTATTTGTAACGTGTTTTTTCTGTATCCTGTAGTCCAAAATCGTCCCCAAGCAGGAAAAGTATTATCACTTCCCAACATTCATCGTCAGGCTGGAAAGTAAGCTGATTGCGTACTAACATCAGCTCATTTCGCATGCACTTCTAATAAAGAAAAAGGACAGAAATATATTCTATAAAGACACTGGTAATTAAAACTGTGAGAGAGATAGTATATACACGAAGAGTTCGTGGAGATATTAGAGACAGAGTACGAATAGAAAGAATGATAGCGTAAGAAAAGATAGTATATGCGAGAAGAGTTCGAGGAGATATTAGAGATAGAGTACGAATAGAAAGAAAGATAGCGTAAGAGGATGTAGTAGGGATAGATTAAGAAGATATAGTAGTAATAGAGAAAGAAGATAATAAGGATAGAGTAAGGATGTAGTAAATATAGAGAAAGGTAGAGAAAGAAGTAAAGATAGAGTAAAAAGTAAAGATAGAGTAAGATGATAGTAAAGATAGAGTAAGATGATAGTAAAGATAGAGTAAGAACTGAGTAAAGATAGAGTAAGATGATAGTAAAGATAGAGTAAGAACTGAGTAAAGATAGAGTAAGAACAGAGATTGCAGATGGTAAAAATAGAGTAAGAAGAAAGGTAAAGATAGAGTAAGATGATAGTAAAGATAGAGTAAGAACTGAGTAAAGATAGAGTAAGAACAGAGATTAAAGATGGTAAAAATAGAGATTGCAGATGGTAAAAATAGAGATTGCAGATGGTAAAAATAGAGTAAGAAGAAAGGTAAAGATAGAGTAAGAACAGATTAAAGATAGAATAAGAAGAGATTGCAGATGGTAAAAATAGAGTAAGAAGAAAGGTAAAGATAGAGTAAGAAGATAGTGTAGAAATGAAGCAAGAAGTTAATAAAGGTAAAGTAAGAAGAGATAGTAGATATAGAACAAGAAGTTAATAAAGGTAAAGTAAGAAGAGATAGTAGATATGAAACAAGAAGTAAATAAAGATAGAGTTAGAAGATACGTAGAAATAGAACGTGTACAGATATTAGAGATTGCTAGAGTGCTAACTAAGTGTATACGTAGAAATAGAATATGTAGAGATATTAGAGATTGCTAGAGCGTAAACTAAGTGTATACGTAGAAAGTCTAGGTAGAGACAGAGAGAATAGAAAGCAGCAAAAGTGAGAAGAAATTGAAGCCAATAAGAGCAAAAAATAGAAAAAACATGAAAAAATGTAGAAAATGTGATAGAAAATTAAAAAAGAAAGCGCAGAGATAAAAAAAAAAACCTGAAGATATAAGCACTTATAGAGAAAAATAGTAAAAATATATCAAAGCTCAAAAGATATGAGCATTGGAATTAAGTAAAAAATAATAGAAATGGAAGATTAGAGAGATAAAGTATAAAGTGTGAAAACAGTAGGCAAAGAGAGTATTAGAATAGGGAATTATAGTAAAATCGTTGATAAAAGGACAGAGAGAGAGAGAGAGAGAGCAAAAAAATCGTAGCCAGATGGTCTGAGAGAGTAGAACGAATAGAGAGAACAAAGACTAGAGACAGGAAAAGTTAAACAAGAAGTTGAAATAGGGAAGCACCCTTTTAGAACAATGCAAAAACCTGAAAATTGTTTATAATATCATTACACCCTTAATTCTAGAAATCCATTAGATGTGCTTTTAAGTCGATAATTTGAAATAACTTCTCTATTAACTGTCCATCGTATATAAAAGTTAAAGAAAACAACTATTTTATAATGTGTATATTCGATTTTTGAGAGCACACTGATGGCATTTACCACTACCACCCTCAATAAAATGGATCCCTTAAATATGAGTTTTAAAACATAGAAATTTTTGAAAGTGCAAAAAGTCGGTATTGATATTTTGGTAACATTAATCCTCCACAATCTTCAATACCGATATTCAGGAATTTTATTACCAGTTTTTAAATCCTCCAAGAAACCTACATACCATCAGCTTCAGTGAGCTATAGAATGATTTATTGGATCAGTGGAATGAGTAGCAGATTAAGTTGAGATTCTGATACTGACCAGAGGCTTTAGATATAGATTTTCTGGGTAATGAAAAGCTTTCGAGACGTTCTTTACCTTCTATTCTGGTGTTGAGGGATATTAAAAGGAAGTAAGGATATTCTTTATATCTAAGCGCATCACAAGATAGCAAAGGCATCAAGAAGTTTAGGATGGAAGATCTGTCAACAGATCAGTGAATTAATTGAAAGGGCAAATAATATTTTTGTATGTGTAAAAGTTTAAGACGTAATACAAGGGCGCACTTTTTGGGTCAGTAACTTTGAAAAGATTTTGATTGCGTTAATTATGATTTTTAATTTAAGAATTGATATTGTTTTTAGAAAAGAGCCATAAGGTGCAATTCCTATAAAGCATCTTGTAGTAGTTTGTTGTAGCGTTTGGCACTAAATAATTTAAACAAAACTCTTGACTAATGAGTTTTTATTTACACTTATATACAAAGCTTAATTGATCACACTTCGGCTACAATGACGTTGGTCAAAGCACATTAAATCTCATCCCAGGGTGGGATATCCGAGAAAATTGTTCAATATCGAACTCTGGTAGACGTTCTACCGCAAAGTTTTTCACAGGATGGGAACTAGAACAAAAGCTTGCTCTCTCGAAGTTTTAAATCGATCATCTCTCTTCGAGAGCTTCCAGCTTTTCCAAAAAAAAAACCTCTCATCTGTACAAGAATAGAACAGAGTCGCCATTCATTTAGTCTCCCCGACGCTTCGTTTAGACTCGATGACACCTGTCTATGGTCATGAGATGTCTTTCCTAGCCTCGCTGAAGGGTCCCACTTTACACTATGTTATCCCATAGCGATGCTGAGAGAAATCTATTTTTAAAAGTATTGTATGAAATACTGTGTTTCTTCATCTAGCCTCGTAATAGGGTTCCAGTTTTGTCCACACTCAACGTGGAAGGATGTTTGTCACCTTGTTCAGCATTAGGCAGACCTCACAGCGATTATTGCAGTTCGGCTGGCACATAGTTGACGCTTCCTTAGCTGAAGCATTGTGGGAAACAGTTCCATAATCGTCCCTACTTAAAAATATTACTTTTATTATTTAATGGATTTGCATGTTTCATAGCTCATTTTATAGAACTATTTGCTTTCTTTAATATGATTTATCATGTGTCAAAATTGTATATAATGGAATAATATATAATGGACCCCCCATGAACCTGTAACATCCCATTGCAGCAGTGCTCCTCGTCAGACGGGCTATAGGAATTGCACCTTTACATAGGAAAATTTACAAATATTAAAATCGTTCGAAAGCTTAAATTATTAAAGGTTTATTTAAAAATAAAATCTATAGAACTTTTTATGTAATGAAACGGTCATGGTCATTTTTTCAAATCTGCATGTAACATAGAAACTTCCTTAAACAAAGGGAAATAACGAAAATATAAAGTGTTAACTGTGCATTATTTACTTTTAAATATTTTGTATTTCAGATGGTCGACACCTCATTCCAACATTACATATATCATAATATGTAAAAGCCTTTTTTGTCAAACTAAATGTAGGTGGCGGTAGTGATTTGATAGTGGAACGTGCTTCTACGTTTCCGGAAGTGTCGCCACTTGTCTTGTTAACGAATACGAGCACGTCGCCATTACTGAATGGTAGGTAGGTAGGTAATAGGTAATTTTAGTTAACGTCGTACTAGAGCAACACAACGGGCTATTGACGACGGTCCGGGATCAGTCCCTTAAGGGAAAGATCCGAGGACAACACCTCGTAATTTTGAACCACGGTCAGGTGACGAAGCAACACCTGAGCTGGCACCCCACTCTCCAAACTTCCACGCCAACCCAACATGAGGACTTTCGGCCACGACAGATTTAAGGTGCACCAGCCGCCTCTACACCATACGTTTACAAACATCCATGCCCGGACCCGGATTCGAACCAGGAACCTTCCGATCTAGAGGCTAACACCTTAACCACTATACCGGTTGGTCGGCCAATCCATTACTGAATGAATTTGGAATTGCGCAAAAGAACCTTGGTTATCCGATCTTCAATTTAACAAATATCTGTTTTACCTGAACCGAATTCAATGTCGAGTTTGTTTTCTTAACGCTTTAGGTGCAACTTCGAGCAATAGTTCGCGTATTTTTTCCAACAGGCAAGAAAGTACTCTAAATAAGGACTCCATTAGAGACTTTTTTCGATTGAGTTTATAAGGTACGTAACTAAGGTCCAGGTTTACTGTAAAATTATCACGATAAATACATGCTGTAACACAAAACCGAGCATGGATTACTATATTAATCCTAGCTTTATGGATATTTCAGTAGCAGAAGTAGTAACATGTAGTTCAGCACATATCTTTATAATTCGTATTACTGAGTCCGTATTTGAGTTCCTGACTATCCGTGATGGCTTCAGTCCATTTAAAGTCTGATAATCCAAGTTCCACTGGGACTTCAGTAATTTATACAATGCTTCAAAGGATACAATTCAGGATCATACTGTCCAGAGTTTAAGCTAATTCGTTCCCTAATGCATCTCGTCTGTGATTCCCTCCATCATAATTCAATCCAAAATATGTTAAAGATACTATTTTCCAACAACTGACATATATAAAAGTAAATCTAAAAATAAATCAGTTCATAAAATGAGTCCTACTTCAGGGTCATGATTCCTACACTTGTCCATCTTCATTTCTCCATTTTGAATCATTTCTATAGAAAGAAACAAACTTGATACTTTGCTCTCTTCACTAATCATTCTTATATTATATTTTTTAAATATTTTTTTTAATTCATCTAAGTTTATTTCTTTATATAGAATAGCATTTATACATTCACTTTTTCACAACACGTGAATGGGTAGCACAGATTGTTTTCACGCTAGCTCTATGAAGCTTATAAAAGCAGTAGTAGTAACATGTAGTATGTAATTTGTTCTGTATTCTTTAGACTGCTTTGAGTAATTTGTATGGTAGGTGTTCCAAGTATCGCCTACACTAACTATTTTTATGTATTTCAGCTTCCTGGGTTGGAAAATCAAGCTGTAAACTAAATGAATATCACTAGGAACTATTCACCTTTGGTGTCCAGAGATCATATGCTATTTACTTATGTCAGTTTAAGTTAACTAGTAAAACTTCAAAAGGTTTCCAAAGATAATTTTCAAGAGTGGGTTCCTACTCCTGTTATTATTATCACCGACCAGGCGAAATTAGGAGTTACTATTAAAAACGAGTTACTAGTAGAGCATACATACCTACCTTTAGTATTCAATGTACATTCAAGTCATATAAACGAAATTTTGATTTGGAAACACTTACATGGATATTCCCTGAATGGATTGGAGACAAAAAATACATTGATCACACCCTCAAATGCTTCAGAAACAATATTGTTGTTAATATAACTGATTGGAAACTTGCAGGGGACGTTACGTGTAGAAAATCCCTATACCGTCAAGGTAACTACATAAACTCATAGATGTCGCACAAAGTAGCTTGAAAACACGAGTAGGCAATATTTGGAACACCTACCATGTATTAAATTTGCTTACCTCAAGAAAAATAAGCATCTTTGTGCCAAGTGAAAGATCTAGTAAGATGTAATCTATGCAGCATTCATCAGTAATTTGAATTGTTCGATCCACAGATTCTTAAAATAATTGTTATAAAATATATATAATTAAGACGGAATCGGGGGAGTTAAATTACATTGACAGTAACATTTTATAATCTTGGCAATTTGATCCCGCAGTTTGAGATTGGTCTGACAATAGTTTGACACACAAAAATTGCTCACACAAACAAAAGAAATCATTTTCTTAACAGACCTGAATTCAGTTATCACAATAAAATGAGTACGTGTAGATAAATAAATTTAATCAATTCTACACCTACCGGCTCTCTTCTGTTTCAAAGCATTTTCGAAGGCTCTACATTCTGGAAATATCTTAAACAGATTCAGTCCAGGAAGCTGATAGTCTTTATTCCCATCGATTCCTCCGTTACTAAGTTTAGCACTTTGAGTGAATTGAAAAAATGTAAGGCTAACTAAGCTAAATACTATTGCGGGTATAGGAATATAATTCATGGCGACGATGTAAATAATTAGAGAATAGCGTGTGAATGCTTTGGACTTGGATGTAACCAGATATTCAACCATTCAAGGAACTCAAAATTCGAAGCGGAACTGAATTTGAGCAAATAAAACAGTTTGGAATTATTTTCCTCATCACGTTATTATTGTTCACTTGAATGTTGATTCAGGTGACAAAAGGGTTTGGAAAAAAGCATTCGTTTAGGAAAGAAATAAGTAGCACGGTGTTACTGTAGTTTAATATTAAGTGTGCTATAGGTATTATTATATTGGATATTAATATAGGACTTTTTCCATCAATAATTTAATCGAGAGATCCAACCTCAACGGTAGGGGTAAATATTAAGGGACACAGGAGAATCATTTTTGATCTGAGCAATCATTCGTGCTTCTATATTTAATAATGTGCTACTGTATCTTATTCCAATACCCATAAAGTAGACATTGCTAAAGAAAAAAATTATTTTAGTATAGTTAATAAAATTCAAATATAAATACCCCCCCCCCAACTCTTCCAAATTTTAAATTTTCAAACCTTTTCCTCTAATTTTCTTGTAATGGAATTTCTTCTGGCATATATTTTTTACGAATTCGTTTTTAACCAATACTATGGAAAACAATAGAAAAAACAGTTATAATTGATTTTATCAATTTAAAAAAAATACCGATTCTAAAGCCTTATTATTATGCACGAAGTTATCAGAAACTACAAAAATTTCAAATCTCTATATCAGTTCCATATACAACCTTAACATTTTAAATACTACATTGGACACGAAAACAGAAAGCTGAAAAAAAAAAAGGACTTCACAAACATTTCATACCTAACATTCGATTAAAAAACTTGAGTAACTCGCTAATTAAAGCAGATACAACTTGAAATTTGGCATTCAAATTTTTAAAGCTGTATAACTAGTATAAAATAATTAAAACTTGTGTGTTCGATATATTGGTTAAATTCCTGATATCATGTTGCCCCTTAAAACAGCACCAATAAGTAACCAAATGAGTTGCTTCAGGGGAGCCCAGATATAAAGACCCAAGGGTCCAGGTAGCCCGATTGGAAAAGTAACATATTAGGTTGCGAATTTGAATCCAACCAAAGACCTTCGTGTGTACAAAGGGGACTGGTGCACATTAAATCTTTGGTGGCTTCAGATGTACTGGTTAAGATTTGGAGAGTAGGGTGCCAGCTCAGGTGTGACCTCATCGTCTGACCTCAGTCGCCAATAGCCCGTTATGTTGCTCTAGTAAAACTTTAATTAAGATACCTACGAACCTAAAGACCAGCTGGGGCTCAATATTTTGGCTTATTCCACCCCACCCCCTCAATAATGAAGGATAAATATTACATAAAAATGACATGGGTAACCAAGTATATGCAGTGGACTCGATTTCACACTCATGAGATGGTTTAATTTCTTTCTCCGCTTTTTCTTATCATATGCTCGTTGCTGCTCTTTAGAGCACGCAAAGCTTGGTAGCTCATTGCAACCGGCGAAGTCATTTGGAAAACATACAGTACTATGCACTTGATTTCACTGTGGGATGAATTATAAGGGAGGAACTGTTATAACAAATGCACAATAAGCCAAAAACCAAATGTAGTAATTGCGATTTATTTGCTCCTGCCTCCATATTTCCCCCTAGATGGCAGCACGATCAAAAAATGTAACCCTATGTCTATCTTTGTGGTGTAAAATTTTCTGCAGTTTCAAATCCGTTACAATTTTTATTCTTTCTTCAACGATCGTGTGATAGAAAAAAGCACTGAAGAACGCCAGTTAAAAATTTAATTATTTCTTTTACTTCACTCTGATTCGTTTCTCAGGAAATCAAAATGAACTAATCTCGAAGGTCATTCGTCGGGGCGGCGTTCGCATTAGAAAAAATATAAAATTTTCACTTTAAAAATTATTTATGTAAAGAAAATTATATTTTAGATAGCTATCATATTTATATATAATAGAATAATATTCATATATAATAGCTTTTTGAGTTTCTATCTTTGTCATAGTTCAAGATAGAGTGAAAATTTTAACGGATTTCAAATCTGCGTAAAATTTATGCCAAATGTAGACGACATGATTAAAAAAAAAATAACAGTTACTTTTCTCAGCTGTCGTACCTAATCTTGGAAATATTCCTTTTGTACTAGACAGAAAAGTAAGTATCGCCTCCAATTGAATGTCGAAATTGTCGGCATAGACTACGCTCGGTTAATTGTATCACCAAAAGTCTTAAGTGTATCATAATGAAATGTTTTGCCAGGTTCATTTATACTTTAGACTACACAATGCAGAAAAATTTAAATTTGATCTTGAAAATTAAATATTATTTTACTAGAATTTATATATATATATATATATATATATATATATATATATATATATATATATATATATATATATATATATATATATATATATATATATATATATATATACATAATGTAATTTTTTAATATACATTCTACAACAAAAAAAATCGACGCACCAAGAAAAAGTTGTCCGATGGAGACAAAAATTGGTGGATAGGAAAATTATGCACATAATAGAAAATTATTAACATTTCATAACAATTGAATGATTTATTTCAGAGTTACAGTAACGAGCTCAATAAGGTGTTGACCCGCCTCTAGCCTGGATGCAAGCTGCCACACGGCGTGGCATAGACCGATAAAGCTCCCGGATGGTCTCCTGCGGTATTTCTTGCCAAATTTGCTCCAATTGTCGGACTATGTCATCAACATTCCCTACCGGATACAGTCACCTTCCCATCATATCCCAGACATGCTCGATGGGAGAGATCTGGTGATCTGGCTGGCCAGACAAGCTTGAAGACAGTTCATAGCAACACGTGCCGTATGTGGTCTGGCATTGTCTTGCTGAAAAATAAGCCCACGGTACTGCGAAAGGAACGGTAGCAAAACTGGTCTCAGAATGTCGTCAACGTACCGCTGTGCAGTAAGTGTACCTCTAATGATGACCAAAGGGGTTCGGCTATCAAGGGAAATGGCACCCCAGACCATAACTCCTTGTTGAGGGCCCGTGTGGCGTGCAATAATGAAAGCAGGATCGGCACGCTGCCCTGGGCGTCTCCAGAAACGTCTTCGATGATCGTCAGGACACAGTTGGAAGCGGGAATCGTCGCTAAAGACTATACGTCCCCAGTCAGCATCATTCCAGCCTGATCGAGCCAAGCACCACTGTAATCTGGCTCGACAGTGTGCAGGCGTGAGTGGCAGGTGGCGTAACGGTCGGTACGAGGGTAGATTTCGCTCTCTCAGCCGTCTGTGAATGGTCATGGTGGTCACTCGTGTGTGGGCCGCACGACTGATGGTTGATAGCGATGAATCAGGCGCTGTGACAGCTGATCTGACAATCACTCTGTCCTCGCGATCTGTTGTGACCCTACGTCGACCGCTACCATCATGATGCTGAAATCTGCCATTGTCCACCCACTCTTGCCAGCATCTTATAATCGCCGCATCGCTTCGACTCACATGACGAGCGATTCTCCGATTTGCCCAACCTGCCTCTTTCAATCCAATGATACGACCTCTTTCAAACTCTGAAAGTTGCTCGTAATGAGCTCGAATCCTGCGGCGAGGCATTTTTTCAGTCGTTGAAAGGTATCCTAAATCGCAATGCAGCAGAATTTTTTAACAACAGTTCAAGAACAACTCCTTATATACATCTGCTGAATGCACAGTTCCGATGCGCTGGAGATCGCACTATTCATTCATTGGACACCAAATGTTAATCATTTGCATATTTGGTCAAAACATTTTTGCATACGAAATTTCAAAGTAATCGGATGATTCCTTCTTGGTGCGTCGTTTTTTTGTTGTTGTTCTTATAGAGTGTACTTTTTCACAAGCTTTTTTTAAGCGTGCGCAACATTCTGAATTATCCAGTGCATTTTCTATAAAACTAATGGCTGATATGAGTAACACAATGCTTTTTTTTAAAATTGGAACCAAAAAATAGTACTTAAGAAACACTCAAGTATAACATAATCAATTAATATTTCACTTCATTAATTTTTTCTAAATTTAAAAATATACCCAAATCTTTTAATATATTTTTAGATTTTGAGTAAAATTTTTTCTTTTATTTTGAAGCACTTCGGAAAATTTATTTTCAGGCAAAATTTCAGGAGTCTATATACTTTTACTAGGCCCGGTGCACAAATACGGCTTTTGAACGTGCGACGCCACTGCGGCACCGAAGCCCAACTATGCACACATAACCGTGAATTGACGCACGAACTCATTTCGCGCCATTTGCGATAACTATTCTATCGAAATAAACGTGTTCATTTCGCTTTGTGTAAAAAAAGTATAATTTGAAACAAAATAGACGTTACTGGATACAACCATTTATTAATTATTATTTATATTCCATTTGTTTATGAAAACAAGGTACTTCATACCGGATAAGCGTGTGCGGCGATCTACGGCGCCGTGGGAAACTGGGGTACAAATTGCACGCAAGTTGGACGTGCGTCGCCCCAGCAGCGCTGGAGGCATGTGTGCACTGCTCCATTGGATCTAATGTATCTCAGACTGAACTTGCGTAGCAGCAGCGGCGTCGCACATTGTGCACCGGGCTTTAGTTGCAGAGTTACAGAGCACGCAAGCTTGAAAATTACCATTCTGAGATAAATGCAATTAAAGTTGAAATAGCAAAAAATATTCACGTGCGTTCAAGCAAAGAAAATAAATTTGTGAAAAGAAAAAGTTGAGTAGTATATATTCTGCTTATATTTGTTGCAATAAAAATATTATTATTAAATATTTTGAAAAAAATAAACAGCTTAACCAAAAATTAATAGCCAAGTAATTAATAAACTAAAACTAAAAAATATAAACAAACATACAGCTGAAAATAAAAATAAGGATGTTCGAAAAAGCCATTTTATAAACGAAAAAAGGCGAATTTTTTCATGCGTTTTTTTTTGCCAGAATCGGAACATTTCAAACTTTCTGAAAAGATGAAAATTGGAAAATCAATTTATTTTAAGGTTTCATAGGTACTGTGCATGGCGATGCTCCGAATGGAGTGTGCGCAGTACACTAAATTAATCCGATCCGTGCGATGCGTGCCATCCGTTCGTTGCGGAATAGTAAGCACTTACCTCTACGCTAGTTGCACACACATCGATTTTTTACTGTACGGAAAAATATCGCACGACATTTCATCTTGTACGTTGCTTGCACACACCATGATTTTTTTTGTTTAGTAAATACAGTCGTTTGTTAAAAGCTTGTGACTACTTATCTCAAGTTGTACGAAAAGTTTATCCCAGTACGTAAATTCAGTTCGTTAAACTTCGCTGAAACTTTAATTAATAATTCTACAACACTCTACTAAAGAATGCCCATGACACATGCCTTCTGATGATGCATCCTGCATCGTGCTAAATTTGCTATAACTTTGCCAATCTCTTGGCATCTTACGATGCATTCTAAGTGACTTCTAACGCTAGTTGGACACACCACGGGTTATTTTCTATGTAGTAAGTGCAGTAGCTTGTTGTAAAGGTTCGTGACTCCTCATCTAATGTTGTTGTGAAGGTTCGTGACTCCTCATCTCATGTTGTTGTGAAGGTTCGTGACTCATCAACTCATGTTGTTGTGAAGGTTCGTGACTCCTCATCTCAGGTTGTTAAGAAAATGAACCTCAAAGCATGTTGTTGATATGGGGTTGGAGTACAACCGTCTCTTTGGAACTCAGTAATAACAAACACACTATAACTACCAGATGAGAAATATCTTTCCAGTACAGAAATCCCAAAAGTTCCATAGTTCTTTGTTGGAGATGATACGTCCTGGCTACATCTCCAACAAATGCCATATGAGGAAACACACATAACGCAAGAGCAGAGCTTGAATATCTTAAAAATCCTTATTTAGTTCACAGCAGACGTCTTTCCACGAATTTCTGGTAGCATTTCTGTCTTTGTACATCGATAATGTTTTGTCCCATAGCAGTGGTCTTATTTGTACCAATGAAATAAGGATCTCATTATCAATATTCTCTGCCATAGGCTGGTTGCACATACATCGATTTTGATAGTACGCGTAAATATTATACTATCAAATTATTTTAGTTGAACGAAGAAGAGTATGTGAGCTTGCGCAAGGTTCGATCTTTACACGGCATGATCACCGTGTTGTTTCCGTCCACTGTCGCTGCAATAGATGGTTCCCGTGAATACAGTTGCCTACTTAACCCATTGCACAATTGTACACTCTACGATGGTATTCGTTTGATAACATGTCTTAATTTGACTTTCTGTGTGTTCCATTTTATTTGTCAACAAGTACTTCTGTATTCAAATAGTCTTTTCAGTTTGTTATGCACTAGTTAATTAGTGTTATTTTTTTTATGAATGGCAAAAAAATATTGATAATGAAATCCTTATTTCATTGGTACAAATAAGACCAGTGCTATGGGACTAAACATTACAAATGTACAAAAATTGAAATATATGGAAAGACGTCTGTTGAGAATAGGAATGTACCACGTGGGTATTGTTGACAGTGGAGCTTCTTGTCAATCTCGGCGAGACCACGTGATCATTCGAAAAGTAATGTGATTCAAAACAATTTCTAAGACTTCCTGAATGGCACGGCTTCGGGGAGTGAACTTTCTTGATGAGCTCCCTTTTTGTTCTAGAAACTCGAACTTCAGTCTAATATTACTATTTGTTGTGTTGTTGTACCGTTTGTACTGTTTGTTTAATGTCTCAAAATAAATCACAAAAATACATGCTTGGACTCGATCATTCTTGGACTCGATGATTCTTGGACTCGATGATACTTGGACTCGATGATACTTGGACTCGATGATTCTTGGACTCGATGATACTTGGACTCGATGATTCTTGGACTCGATGATTCTGGGACTCTGATGATTCTTGGACTCGATGATTCTGGGACTCGATGGTTCTGGGACTCGATGATACACGGACTCGATGATTCTTGGACTCGATGATTCTGGGACTCGATGATTCTGGGACTCGATGATTCTTGGACTCGATGATTCTAGGACTCGATGATTCTGGGACTCGATGATTCTGGGACTCGATGATTCTGGGACTCGATGATTCTTTTCAACGTCTGCTGTGAATTATAAATAAGGATTTTGAAAACATGGAACCTATTCTCTAGCGTTAGCTCCCCCATATAGCCTCAACAAATGTTTATGTTGCTCGAACGGTTCATCTGCAATAAAGAACTATGGAATTTTTGGACTTTCTGTACCTGAATGACATTTATCATCTGGTAGTTGCTGTGTATTGTTGTTACTGAGTTTCAAAGAGACGACTGTAGTCCAACCACATAGCAACAACATCCTTTAAAGTTCATTTTCCCAACATTTTGAGATGAGGAGTCACGAGCTATCACAAAAACGGCTGCACTTACTACACAGAAAAAAAAAACCATGGTGTGTCCAACTAGCGTTAGAAGTCACATAGAATGCATCATATGAAGCCAAGAGATTGGCAAAGTTATAGCAAATTTAGAACGATGCAGGATGCATCACGAGAAAGCATGTGTCACGGGTATTCTTTAGAAGAGTATTGTAGAATTATTAATTAAAGTTTCAGTGACGTTTAACGAACTGAATTTACGTAACTTAGTTAATTTTGTCTGCAGTTGGTTTTGAAACTAGATATTTCTTAGAAGCCCACTGCTTAAAATGCCTGTAGTTTTTATATTAAGAATGTTATGTTTATTATTACTCGAGAGATTGTTAATATTTCAGATTTCTATAGGTAGAGTAAGTTACTTTTGCCTTGAGTCAAACTTCTTATGCACTTACTTCAGTTGCAAAAGAAGAAATGAACTTTTTTTATTTTTTAAATGGTGTGGTAGAGAAGAAATTGTAGTTTATTTGTTTAAATAACAGAAACTAGTAAAGAGTAAATATAAATATTGGTAACATGATTTCAAAGTAACTCTTAAGTATATGTGTGAATGAGGGGAGAGTCATTTAAATAGATGCACAAATGAACTGAAAAACATAATACATTTTTTGTACATATCTTCTCTATTCCAACACTGTCTTTACCTTCACTTTTTGATGCATTTCAGGATTCGAATTTAAAGTATCTGCATACGTTAAAAAAGCCAATTTTGACGAAACTTAAATTTTTTTTTTACTAACAAATTTCCTGTTCTTTTGTGTTTCTAAAACAGTTTAAACTTTCAATGTGCGACTAATAGAAAAAAAGTTACGTCAATTTAAAATTTGAACGAAATCGTTAATTATACCGGAAGAAATTGGCTACTACAATTTTTTAATTAAATTCACTTATTTGTTAGAAGAATTTCGCATCATCTTTACTCTCTTGAATTTTGCTCACAAGCATTTTTCTCAGAATTACATTTTAGGCATAAACATTGAATTCCAGAAAGGATAACTAAAAAAGTTATTGATGTATATTTATAAAATTTTTTATGCCCATTCGAAATAGTGTGTGCTGGTACATGCACTAGAATCAAATTGATATCTTTATTTTTTTTCTTATTTATGAGCTTGCATTTGAATATCAATGTTGCAAAATAGACAAAAATCCTTTAGCAATTTTTCAATGAGTCATAAACCTTTATTTTTTTAATATCTTTCTACTTCTAGTAGAAGCACTAGATAAGATCATGAAGTTTACTCTAATCATGTATTTTGCTGCTCTAATTTTCCAAATTCCAAAATTTTGAAAAAAAACTTCAAATTTACACACAAAATTTCATTTTTTGTTAGATATATTTTTCTTAATTTAATTATTGATAGTGTAAAATTAATTTTGAACACAAATAGTTATAAAAATAATATTAAATTACTTCTACATAGCATTTATTTTTAAACTAGGGGGCTCCGCCCCCTGCTCGCTTCCGCTCGCCCACCCCCGGGGATTGCTACGCAATCCCATTTGGTTTGCTTTGCAAACCAACACTTCTTTTACATATGCCATATGGTTTGCTTCGCAAACCAACATTCCTTTCGCAGAGTGAAACTATCTGAATAATTCGTATTATCCTAATTTCACTTTCCGGTCCATGACGTCACAGCGAGGGCTTCGCAACCTGGTCGCTTACGCTCGCCGACCCCCCGGAAATTGCTACGCAATCCCGTTTGGTTTGCTTCGCAAGCCAATACCTCTTTGGCAAGTGATTTCACTTTTTTTTACTTTAACACTTAATGCACACTAAACTAATAGCCGCATCAGTAAAAAATCTTCTGCATCTTGTTCCCTGTACAATTTTAAGTAAACCCTGTTAATCTCCAAACTTTAAGATCTGTACTTTGTACTTAGTCGTTAAACCGTCTGAGAACAGAGAGAAAAAAGCGATCCTTTTACCTCGCCAAATAAAAAGGAATCGTTTTCATGGCAATTGTTGCTACGATAAATTTGATATCTGGCAAACCCGATAGTAAGAAACACAACCCTCGTCAGCTCCGCAAATTTGCTCCGCGAAATAAAAAATACGAAATTTGTGTCACCAACTTTTGATTGCATCGAATTTATTTATGAACCAATTTTAAAAATAATTGTACCGTAAGAAAGAGTATAGTCTGAGGTATACTGCGATATTTTCAAAATTAAAACCAATCCCTGTACAATTTTAAGTAAACCCTGTTAATCTCCAAACTTTACGATGTGTACTTTGTACTTTGTCGTTAAACCGTCTGAGAACAGAGAGAAAAAAGCGATCCTTTTACCTCGCCAAATAAAAAGGAATCGTTTTCATGGCAATTGTTGCTACGATAAATTTGATATCTGGCAAACCCGATAGTAAGAAACACAACCCTCGTCAGCTCCGCAAATTTGCTCCGCGAAATAAAAAATACGAAATTTGTGTCACCAACTTTTGATTGCATCGAATTTATTTATGAACCAATTTTAAAAATATTGGTACCGTAAGAAAGAGTATAGTCTGAGGTATACTGCACTATTTTCAAAATAAAAAACTAATAGTAATACGATACAGATATGACAGTTTTAGTTTACGGTTGTAACAAAAAGTAGCGAAAATATCCAAAGATTCCGAATTTTGTATGACCAACTTTTGATCGCATCCAATTTAATTATTAACCGATTTTAAAAATAATAGTACCGTAAGAAAGAGTACATTCTGAGGTATACTGCGATATTTTAAAAATTAAAAACTAATAGTAATAAGATATAGATACGGCAGTTTTAAAAAAAAGTAACAAAAATGTCCCGATTTTTCCCGAATTTCAAAAAAATATTAGCAAGAACCAAACTGAAATTTAAAAAAAAAACTCGACGAGCCGAAAAAATTGACGTTGAGAGGTACTCTTAAAAAAAATCACGGCTGAAGACTGAAAATTTGAATGTGTTTTGCTCACTCGCGGAAGAAATTTCGCTTCTTCAATTTTGACACTTAATAAATCCTAAACTAATAGCCGCATCTGAAAAAAATCTTAATAATTGTCCAGGGAATACGATGAAGAACAAACCATGTTAATTTTGTTTTTTTTCCGATCAGTACTTTCTCGGGAAACCGTCTAAGAATCGAGCTAAACAACACAGTTTTCAATCCTACGGCGTCGGTGGCGGCGGTAACATTTTTTTAATATAGAGAGAAAGTGCTCCGAACGTATGTAGATATTGTATTTTGATTAAACTTTTTCCGTAAAAATATTTAAATGAATTGAATTTATTTTTAAGATTTTAATATCTTTAAATTTGTGATCTGTATGGTTGCGATTTTATTTAGTTATTACAAAGTTTTATGTATACGACTAGTAAAACACTAAGATAGGATATCCATTTACGCTGTTGCGCTTAGATTATTTCAATCGTCTCACAGAACGGCTCTTTCGCCCTTACCTAAAAATTACCTAACTTGAGCGATAGAACATTGAGAGGCATTTACGACTGACGCTTTCCTTTCATAGTATTGTGTGGCGTATCGTTTGTCGTGAGAGATATATCACCGGAGCGAACTTCTACCTTTTCCCCAAAGCATTCACACCTCACGATCGACAGTGTAGGGTTACCGAACAAAAGGAGAAACCCTCTAGAATGTCATTAGCTGACAGCTCGTAAATGGTGAAAGCGGTCACTTAACAGGAGGATAACATCTACTACACATATCTATACCATGCCGCTGGTGTAAACGAAATTTTATTGGTTACAATTGTCGATCTGCCGCAACGTAAAGGTTAAAGAATAATCGTAAAATTTTACTTATTTTCTTAACCAAAAAGATAACTATGGTAAGGTGTCTAACCTTACATCTTGATACATGAGTCCGGAGAATTAACCCCGATTACAGGATGCTTTCTATAAACCAGAGAAGCAATAAACATAAAATAAACAACAAAAAAAAGTAAGAATAGAAGTGGATTTAAAATTTTTCTTAAAGGGAATTCTAAAAATATTATCTCTCTCCAGTGCAGCCCGACAAGATATGCTCCAAAGTTTCTCCACCATCAAGGCAAATGCGGCACTTGGAGTCAGCTATGTGGAAACGATTCAAGTAAGGCTGAGTTACAATATGGCCTATTCTGACTTCAGCAGAAAAATAGGCAACTACTATTCTAGGGGATATTTCTTGAAAAAGGTTTTTCTTTAATGAAGGCCATAAGGCTCACTCTCTGGAATTGAAAAAGCTGGTGACTCTTTCCAGTGTTCCACCGTCAAGCACACCAGAGTGATCGATCCAAGTTAGAATCTATATAAATAAGACTGGAGTGTTTGTTACTACATTGAATCTTTTAGACCCATTTCAAGTTTTCTATCCATTTAGGACCCTTCTGATGCCAAATCCTTCTCTTGCGCGTTTGGCGTCTGTCTGTATGTATGTGCCCTATACACGTCCACACGGTTTTATATATTTTCATGGAAATTTGTATGAGTACTTATCTTCATTTAGTGAGTGACGCTGGTTGCGAAAGTCTGTCTGTCCGTCTTTCTGTTCTATGTTCGATTTTATGTTTGTGTGGGCATCACGTAAATTTTATTACAGATATTGGATTGCAAAGTCTTTTATTTTATACACTAGGGTCCCGTCCCCTGCTCGCTAACTCTCGCCAACCCCCGGAAAAATCAAAATGAAACTTAGAATATTTGCTAGGCACGTAGAGATACAGAAACGATCACGATTTAAAACCTAGAGGACTCTTTAATTCAGGTATGGGCAACCTTTGGAAACTTGCGGGCTAAACTTTAGGATATTAATGAAGTCGCGGGCCGTATAGAATAGGTAGTTGTGAAAAGTAATAATAATGACGTTTATTTTATATATTTATAAAGTAGAATGGTAAAGTTACGTGAACAGAATAATATCGTATTGATTAAATATTTACTTACAATCAGCAGAAATTAATGAGAAGTTTGCGCTTGAACTTAAGAAACAAGAAAATCAATGTTGGGATCAATCCCACTAATACACAGGCGCAGAGTGTTTTCCAAATTCTCATCTGTAAGCCTGGTTAGATACTTCGATTTGTTAGTTTTCATCATGGAAAAGAAATGTTCACATTTATAAGTGCTTCCAAATGCGCAAATCATTTTTCTTGCATATGCTCTGAGCTGTGGGTACTATTCTTCGGCTAGGTATGTCCTGTAGAAATCACTTAGCTCCACGTCTTCAAATTTTGACTTCAAATGTACGTCTTCTTGAAGCTCGATCAACTCCATTTGTAGATGTGTGGGTTGCCTTTCCTACGTCACTTTTCATCGGAGTTGCAAAAAGGTTAAAACAGCTATCCATGTTTTTAAAGTCGGAAAATCTATTAAAAAATTGCTCCGACAGTGATTTTAATTCTTCCGTATATTGAACGTAATCAATATTTTCGTGACTGGATAGTGTTGAAAAATGATAACAGCTTCCAGATCGCATTTGTGTTTCCCACAACCGAAGTTTGTTTTGGAACGCTTTCAGATGGCTGTGCAATTCGTTTACCAACTGACCTGTTTTTGAAGCTTCAAATTCAACTCGTTTAAGTGACCAGTGATGTCTACTAGAAATGCTAAATCACATAACCATTTCTGATCACTGACTTCTAGCAATGATTTTTCCTTGATTTCCATAAAATCGGCTATCAGATCGTAAAATCTTTTCAGCATTTTGCCTTTGCTTAACCACCTTACTTTGCAAATATTGATTACGTTCAATATACGGAAGAATTAAAATCACTGTCGGAGCAATTTTTTAATAGATTTTCCGACTTTAAAAACATGGATAGCTGTTTTAACCTTTTTGCAACTCCGATGAAAAGTGACGTAGGAAAGGCAACCACCTTACTTTGCAAAAATATGTCACATCACCGTGTTCTGAAAAAAGGTCATCCAAAATTGCTTTGAACTGGCGATGGTTAAGCGAGCGGGATCGAATAATATTAATTGTTTTTATCACCACATAACGTTCTGCAATCGAATTGACTTAGTGCACAAGTTTTGTTGGTGAATAAAGCAAAGTAGGATTATTAAATCGTCTTTTTGCACATTCAAGTCAATTACTTTTTCTTTCAAAATTCCTATGAAATCTTTTCGTGAACCGACCCTAGAAGATGCACCATCTGTGCAAACCCCAATTAATTTGCACCACTGCAAACGATACTGTTCAATAGCATTTTTAAAACATGAAAAATATCTTCTCCAGTAGTGGTCCTTTTTAGAGGCTGTAAAGCCAGCAATTCCTCAGTTACAGTAAATTCTTTGTCAACGCCTCGTATAAAAATAGCTAGTTGTGCTGTATCAGACAAGTCGGTGCTCTCGTCCAAAGCAATTGAAAATGCTTTAAAATCAGTCACGCGATCAGCCAATTTTTCCTTGATATCACCAGCCATCATATCTATACGTCGAACAACAGTTCGTCTTGATATGCTTATTTTCTCAAATTCCTTTTTCTTTTCGGGACATAAAATATATGAAATTTCTAACAGGCACTCTTTGACAAATTCTCTTTCACCGAATGGTTTCGATGACTTCGCTATTTTTGAGCTGACTATGAAGCTAGCTTTCACAACATTGTCCAGTTGTGTCCTTTGTTTACTAAACATTTGTTGCTGTTTGTCCAAATTGGTGATTAGCTTTTGAATTTTATCTTTCCGCAACTGACCCGTCAGTGTATGCTGAGTAATATGCTTACTGGAATAATGCCGCTTCATATTGTATTCTTTTAAACCAGATATGGATACATTACACAACAGGCAGATAGGCCTACAATTATGCATGATAAAAAAGTATTCATCAGTCCATCTTTCTTGAAATTGGTGACATTCCGTGTCGACTTTTCGCTTTTTAACACCAGACATCCTTTCATACATTTTCCGAACTAAGAACTCCAAGCAACGTAACGCGATGAGTGTACCACCGACCTAAGAGGAGTAGGACATATGACTGGGCGCGCGATCGGACATTCCACAAAAAAAGGGGGAAATGCAGGGGTTCCAAGGACATATTTCAAAACAATTTGAAAGATGGTAAAATCGAACGGAGATGGTTTTTGACAAATTATGAAAATTGTAACTTTGAAGTACCGTATTTCTCCGAAAATAGGACCTAATCAAAAGTTAAACCCTAGCACCTAAAATAAGATCTAGTTGTAATGATAGAAAAAAACATTAGATAGAAAAAATTGTAAATAAAAATAAGAGGACTTATCGTTATCCTGTAGAATCGTTGATGATGACTCCTTGGCTGTCTTGGAGGAAGAGACCAATGACACAATGAAAATATCTAACTCCTCTTTAACCATAACAACTAATCTTTATTGTATTGTAAATGCTATGTGAGTACAGTTCAACTTTTCTATGAGGGAAAACTTTCTTAATATAATGAACCACAGTCGCTTCAGATCGGCAGCCATTTTGCCTAAGTTTCAGAATGTGACCGAGACACCTGCACAGGAAGTATCAGTATTTTATGCCGGTGGGCGCCAGAAATCCGAGTATTGTTGGTTTGTATCAGTGTTTTTTTCTAACAATCACTTCCGCTAGTAAGGAATGGAATCAATAAGTGCAAGGCCGTTTCTCGGATACAATCAATAACGAAATTTATAATTATTATTCCCGATTATCCGTAGAATTGGGTGGCGTGATGTGTCGCCGATAACTTGTCTGGCGACTTCGAAACCTCGTTCTGATTTAATTTATTCAAGAAAACAGACTCATCCATCTTAAATATCCAATACTAATTTTATTAGTAATAATAACTTTTTTAGATAGTATTGAAAATACCTACTTTTACATTTTTATATTCAGGTTTGCCGCAAATAATTCCAAGATATTTTTAGTGTGCCCGTGCCGTCAACTGAAATAGATTGAGAAACACTGACCCACGTAGTTCAGGCTTTTGTTTCCCTCTCACTCTCTTGTTGGCGAGAACAGAGAATATTTACTTCTTTTCGAGCACGATTTTAAAATGTCCCGAGGGGCGGATCAAAAGCCGGGCCGGAGGTTGCCCATATATGCTGTAATTCTTCAGAATTCGAACTGGGGATGCGACATCGATGTCGATGTTTTCAAAACATCGATGTTTTTAAAAAAACATCGATGTATTTAACATCGATGTATTTGAGTCGATGTTTTTGTAACATCGATGTTATACTTGTCGATGTTTTATTTTTGAATGAAAAAAATACCGTTTTAAAAATTTAAAAACTAACCAAGTAGCATAATTTTTAAATTCAGCAAATCGAACATACTTTTAGACCAAAGAGGCCAAGTGTGAAGGGTCTGAAAAGTAGGGATGCGACATCGATGTCGATGCTTTCACAACATTGATGTTTTCGAAAAAAACATTGATGTATTGGATCCGATGTCCCATCACTAGTTGCTAAACCAGTTTTAAGAAATGAGGGGAAAAAGTTTAAATACACTGAATTTTAAAAACATCGATGTTTAAAAACCTCAATGTTTTTGGGTCGATGTATTATCAACATCGATGTTTTAATTTTGAACATCGATGTTTCAAAACATCGATGTTTTGTTATCGATGTCGCATCCCTAATTCGAACCACCAACAGGAGGGAAATTTATCACATACCCTGCACACGTGTTACAGGTTTCGTTGGCCAAACTAACTGCGTTTTGGGAAAACGGACATGAAAATGTATGTTATGAGAAATAACGCTTTTTACTTTATAAGACGTACATCGCGGTAATAGTGCATCCACTTTAAAATATATTAAAAAATACTATACACACAATTACTATACACACAATACTATACACACAACGGATTTCTACAAATGAGATATCTTTATAAAAACGATAATTCAAGTTATCATAAACAGTAAAAATCTCAAAAATGATTTACTTCGAATTTTTAGGTCCCGGATCCCCATTAATTCAAATAATATTAAAATAGATTGAGCCAGTTTGGTAGAGTTTAGTTAGTTACTGTGAGATATCTCGTCCATTAAGATCTGCAGTATTTGTCCAATGACGAGTTTTCTCGTCCATCAAAATTTAGTAAGTGTTTTTTCAAGCGACGAGGTATCTTAACTATCAAGATCTGGACAGTTTCGCTAATGATGAGATACCTCGTTAAGACAATCATCAGGAAGGTCAATCGTTATTAGTCAGATTTAGAAACTTTCATATCTTTACTATAGATTTAAAAGTTCTGGTGTTGGTACAACGATACAAACAGTCTTTTATATGTATATCCTCCGTGACGAGTCTATTTTCTTCGGAGTCTTTACGATTTACTTCGAGTCGGAAGCTTATCATCCTTCTGTGTAATGAAAGCATCAAGCATTTGACGATTTCTCCTGTCGTTTCGCGAGTTGAAAAACCCATACAATCGTCGATTATTTTATTCAGCTGTATTCAATAGGGACACAATAATATTATATACTAGAGACTGCGCGGCTAGCATGGCGTTGCCCGTGCCCGTGGTGTACGGTATTAATCTGGTGTAAAATTTTCTTTAGGTTTCAAATCCGTTGAAGATATATTCAATTAAAAATTTATTTATTTAAAGAAATCATATTTTTAGGTTACATTATATAGTAAATATTTTCCGCAGATTTCAAATCTGTTGAAATTTTTAATCTATCTTTAGCGATTCCGATAAAACGAAAAAAAAAACATAATAATCCCAGTCAATATGTTTTTTATTTATTGCTCTCAGCGGAAAAGGAATGGGACAGGAAATGTAATGTTTCTTTTTTTTTAACGCAAAAGGAGGGAGGGCAGAATATGCAATCTTTTCTTTCGGAAAGGGAAAGTTTGCGTGACGTCACAATATCTTGCGGAAGATATAAAAGATATATTCAATTTTAAAATTATTTATTAAAAGAAAATCATAATTTTAGGTATCGTTCTGTAGTGAAATTTTCCGCAAATTTCAAATCCGTTGAAATTTTTACTCTATCTTTAACGGTTTAGAAGATGGAAAAAAGAACTACACATATCTACAGTTAAAAACTTTTTTTTCATCCTCTACTGGAAAATTATTCCTCTGCTCAAAATGAAAACGGAAAAATAAATTTATAATCCGTCATATCTTTATGCGGTTGCTATTTCAAATAAAACAATAATAATTACATTTCATTAAATTCATTTAAAAATGTTCTAGATTGAATTTTAAAATTCGCAGCAACCTAAAACTACCTGTTCACCAAATCTCATTGCTGTAAGTGCCATAGAATCGTCAGGATTTTGCACCGCGAAAAAAACAGACAAACAAACACTTCCTTTTATAATATTAGAGTTTCAATTTGTATCGTTAAAGTTAAAAAATGAAAAGATTAATTGTTTTTATACATCACTAAACTGTTCTTTTAGTTCATCTTTTCATTATCATTTCAGATGCTTTTCAAGTTCCTGGATGATTCCTGGTTATTTTAGGTTGGTAGGTAGATAGATGAATTATTGTCGCACAGAAGGAGCGAAAAGGGCTATTGGCGGTCCGGGATCAATCCCGAAATTTTATTTTAAGTAATCTAAATTTAAATTATTGTTTATATGTATTAAAATATTTATATATTATTGGTTTTTAAAGTCACACTAAAGTATATACATATTTTTTAGTCAGTCGTTTTAAAAATATGATAAAATAAGTCTGTATCGATATCGGCAGAACAAAACGTCCACTATCTCCAAGACCAAAATAAACCAGGGGTAAAATTAGAGTTTAAATATAGTATATTTTAACTGTGTTTCCACCATACTATTTTAATTACATCCTTACAAGCTACAGAATGGACAAAAAATATCTATCATTCATTACATTTTTAAATCTTTATTATTCTAGATTTCTAAATGGCAGAGGTCTAATTCCAAAGAAATAGCTAAAGACTAGTTTTATTGTTTCATCTTTAGTAGTCATTGTATAAGGCTTTTAACGGTTGACTACACATTTGACAAAACTTTTCATCCTTTATTATATGCATATATCACCCTTAATTGGTTTTTAAAATTTAAATCGTCGATAACTACATATATGTTGAAATTTTTGTGACAATCTTTTAAAATACATTTACGTCCAGAAATTAAGGTAGGTAATTTCAGTTAACGTCGTACTAGAGCAACACAACGCACTATTGACGACGGTCCGGGATCAGTCCCTTAAGGGAAAGATCCTAGGACAACACCTCGTAATTTTGAACCATGGTCAGATGACGAGGTAACACCTGAGATGGCACCCTACTCTCCAAACTTCCAAGCCAACCCAACGTGAGGACTTTCGGCCACGACAGATTTAAGGTGCACCAGCCGCCTCTACACCATACGCTTACAAACATCCATGCCCGGACCCGGATTCGAACCAGGAACCTTCCGATCTAGAGACTATTACCTTAACCACTATCCTGGTTGGTCGGCCCAGAAATTAAGGATAATTCAGAATCACACGGAAATCGAACTCTAAAGTAAAATTTCCACCTGTAGAATTATCGAAACGAAACAGCCAACCAACCGGTCTGGTGGTTAAGGTGTTTGCCTCCAGATCGGAAGGTTCCTGGTTCGAATCCGGGTCAGTGCATGGATGTTTGTAAGTGTATGGTGAAGAAGCGGTAGGCGCACCTTAAATCTGTCGTGGCCGAAAGTCCTCACGTTGGGTTAGTATGGAAGTTTGAAGTTGTCAGCTCAAGTTATGCATCATCATCTGACTGCGACTAAAAATCACGTGGTGAAGTTCTCGGATATTTCCCTTAGGGCAGTGGTCCCTAACCCCCAGGCCGCGGACCGGTACCGGTCCGTGGATCAAATGGTACCGGGCCACCCAAGGAACATTAAATTATTTCCATTTTATTTACTGTGGTGTATTTCTCTCGGGTTTGTGCAGTTCTTATCTATGAAATGTCCACACAAATTAGGAGGCGGTAAATCAGAACTTGAAATTTGTTCTGTTACTAGAGCTTCAATTATGATTTCCGAATTCTGCATGTCTCTATTTTCCAATTTTGACAAATGTGACAACTGTTTTCAGGTTGGCAGACAAAGTAGCTGCATTTAAAGCTAAACTGAAGTTGTGGGGACGACACGTGAACAGAGACATCTTGGACGTGTTTCAGACATTACGGGGATTTTAGGCGAGACTGAGCCTAAGCATTCATTCTCCCAGTTGATGCACGATCACCTGTCTTTGCTCTTAAAAGAGTTCGAGCGCTACTTCCCAACCACAAAAGACCCACGAACTAGTAAGGAATGGATCCGCGACCCATTTGTCAACAAATTAGGCGAATCTAGCATGTCTGTGCAAGATCAACTGCTGGAGATGCAAATGAAGGTGGCCTTAAAACTACGTTCGAGACAACAACTCTGCCGGTTTTCTTGATTAAAGTACATGGCGGAATACCCTGAGATTGCCACCACAGTACTTAAATCGCTATTACCATTTCCGACAACCTATCTGTGTGAAGCGGGGTTTTCTGCAGTGACAGAAACCAAAACAAAACAACGGAATAAACTGGACATAAGCAACACACTTCGGGTGTCATTGTCTCTTATTACCTCAAGATGAATCCGTCTCGTTGCAAAGAAACAAGCTCAGGGTTCTCATTGATTTAGCGTTCTATTTAGTTAAAATGTTAAAACACTTTATATTCATTTTTTGGTGTAACTGTATTTTATTTTGATGGCATCTTTAAATACAATTAAATTAAAATTATTAAATCAAAACAATCTAAAATATAAACAATCAACGCCCCCCCCCCCTCTCAGCGGGACGTGTTAAAATTATCAAACGTTGATCCGGTCCGCGGCGATGAAAAGGTTGGGGAACACTGCCTTAGGGGATTGATCCCGGACCTTCGACAGTAGCCCGTTGCTCTAGTACAGGGGTGGCCAACCTTTTTGGGAAGAGTGACACTATTTGAGGTAAAAAAAGTTATGCGTGCCACTTCCAACTTTTCCAACATACTAAAAAATATAAAAAGATGAAAAAATGTTATTTATAGGCTGATTATGGGATTTTTGTGCAAATAGCACATTTTTTTTCATGTAAGTCTGAGCAGTGTAGATTAAAAATAATAATATAATAAATAAAACACATGTACTAAGTAAGATTTTGTTGTTAATAAACATTTTTAAAAGTTCAGTCAGTTTGGTTCTGCGTAGAATAAAAATGAATATTACTTGAAACATTTAATTCTAAATAATTATTAATTTAAAAAAGTCTTTGCGTACCACTGTTAAAACTCCGTCGTGCCACAATGTGGCATGCGTGCCGTGGGTTGGCTATACCTGCTCTAGTACGACGTTAATTAAAACTACCTTACCTTACCTTGATACAAAACAATAAATCTACTCAAAAAGTCGGTGAACGGATGAGATACATGGGTTCAGGTGGCTTTATTTATAAAGTAATTTTATATTTTGCATGGAAAAAATACATCAAGCTTTGTTACTATGCTTGGAGTAGTTGTTACACTCTATGGCTGATCTTCTACGTCATCTTCACACGATTTGCCTAAAATATAAGCATTAATTTCATCTATACATTCCTGGGGCGGAGCGTCTTGGACGGCGCATCGAACGGTAGTCCTGTCCTTTTTGAAGCACATCTGAAAACACAAATACAGTGTTGAAATCATGTGAAATTTACTCATACAGAAATATATAATTTTTTGTCTATAATTTTAAGATGAGATTTGTCTTCTTGATCTTCATCCATTCTTTCACAAGCTATAGCCCGGTTGGAAGATTAGGAAACGTAGGGTTGCGAGTTCGAATCCAGCCAAAGACCGCCGTGTACAAAATAGCAGGTACTCGTTGAATCTGTCGTGGCCTAAAATGTCCTAACGCTGGTTTGGTGTGAAAGTTTGGAGATCGGGGTGACAACGCAGATGTTCCCCTTCATCTGACCGTTGCTCAAACTTTCGTGGTGATGTCCTCGGATATTTTTCTTGGGGATTTGATCCCGGACCGTCGTCAATAGCTCGTTGTGTTGCTTCAGTAGGACGTTAATTAAAAATACCTACCTACCATTCATTCAGCCAAACGGTCTATCACCAAGAGTTCCAACCTGAGACTCTTTCGCAACAACAGGATCCGGATCAATCCTCTTCAATCTAGATCCAGCCGAATAGGACTGATGTCTTCGTCCCTTTCATACCAACAGAATCTGAATCCAGGACGGTTGCCAATAGCCCCTTGTGTTGCTACAGTTTGGATTAAACCAACTAACTACCTAGCTACCTTTACATTATGTGTTCAAAGTTCAATAAGAGCAATTAATATCGTGACGAGGTCGACCCATCGAGCTGCTATGCAGCAGATGCTCCGAAATGATACATCCAGTCCTGACAACCTCTTAAAGAAATGGACTGATCCATGTATATAAAAAGAATCTGTGCGTATATTCTCTATACAAATCTACACCATTTGATCAATCCACACCAAATTTGGTACATACTTTAGAACACTCAATCTATTTCTTTACTGTCTTCAGATCTATCTGTAGCAATGAAAATTGCCACACAGGAAGTCCTAAAAGTGCCCCTCGAAGCCCCAATTTTAAAATCTAAAGTTTGTTTTCCTGCAATAAATGGACATGGATAAGGAAACACGTTCTACAGGGTTTGTGTATTTGAATTAACACAGGGTAATGTCACGGTACTATTTAACCACGCTGCATAGTCACTTTAACCAATCAATAATTTGTCCAACAACACGATTCGTGTAATTTCCCACAAGGATGAGACAGACGGATATTCAAATCGAGCGATTGGAAGAAATAGCATCACGCTGATTGCACATACTCCGTCTATAGGAATTGATTTGAAGGTCGATGCGTCGATCTTAGCCAACCAGTATCATGCCTGGAAATCGAGATTGTTCCACTTTCACGTGAATGTTTGGTGGTTCTGCCCACATCTGTACGGTATCTTGCACGGTTCAAATTCACAGTGGCTGATCCCTTTCCCATCCTAGTAAACTCATCATTGATGAAAAATACCTGCTATAGGAATAAAGACTGCGTCTAAAATGACGATTGCCCATACTAGTCAACTGTCATGCTAGTGAACAGCGCCCTCTAGAACAAACAGGTGGCGCTTTCGGATAGAGCCCAACAGATTGAATTAGTGTTCCCTGTTGATACTGATGAATCTTGTACAGAACTATGTCGGTTTTGTGTATTATGGAGTAAGAGGACCATATTTGGCTAAGCTTTGTCAAGCAGAAGACAGCCAACTTCAAGTACTTTATACAAGTGTTTATAAGTTATATAGATGAGAAATATGAGAAATGTAGCTTCGGTATATCAGGGCGTCGTAATTCTTATAGGGAGTAAACCTCATGGAAAAAGTACAGATTACAAGGGTACTTTGGATACGTGAAGCCCGTACATACTTAAAGAAGATATGAACCCGAAAGTAATTCGTACAGGAAGTCTGGAAACACCATAATTTTTTTCAGATGCTTTGAGAAGCGTTTGCTAAAACGCTCTTTTCTTCGAAGTTCGATGCTCGATGTGGCAATTTAATTTCAACGCGACATGTTAATTTTCGTTGTTTCTTTAATTTCTTCCATTCATAGACATCTATCGGGAGCCTGGGACTCAAAATATGGAAGAAAAAAAAGTAATTTTTTTTTATTATTTTAAAAAGTAATATATATAGTTCTGAATAAAATGACACCTATATTTTGTTTCTACCATCAGTAAAAACCGGAAAATTTCGGCTTTTTATAACATGTTTTAAAAATAATATTGTTATTATAGTTTTAAAAATGGGTATAGCTTAAAAACTACTTGTCACAAATGAATGAAATTTTCTGCAACTACTTTTCAAAGATATTTCTTTAATTTATCTTCTGCAATTGTGTATAAATCAATTTTTTTACTACAATCTTTCGAACTTTGTATGCTATGTGTTTTATAAATTGTAGTTTTCAAAAAAACATATTTTTTAATTTTTTCTAATTGTTTTAACAAAAAATCACGAAGACAGTTTATAGTATGAACTTTTAAGAGTTAATTGCTGCAAAAATGAAATGATTTGTTATAAAATATTTTAAGATATATCAATTTTGCCCAACGTCAAAATTTTGAAATTTTAAATTTTAATAAAAAAAAAAGTTGAAATTTTGAAAATATAAAATAGTTATAATTTCAAAATACAATGTATACGTACAGAAAAAAATTTTAGAACAAAAACTTGACCCCCTAATAGCCTAATTTGAAAAGGTTGGAATGGTAGGCAGGAATGTAAAAATGGAACATCGCCACGGATTATTGGTGATGGTCTGGGGTCAACCCCGAATGGAAAGATTCGAAGACAAAACCTCGTAATTTTAACCACGATTAGATGACACTTTTTCTGTCACCCAACTCTCCAAACGTGAGTACGTTTGAGGTCACCACAGATTTAACGAGCAACAGCACCCACGTATATGACTGTCTTTGGTTGCATCGAGTTTCGAATTTGCACCCTCTGGTTGCTAATTGCGATTCTAACATCTGGGCTTCCTTTGCCTCGAAGGTTGGAATGAAGAGATGCTCGTATAGTTATCATTATTCATAGTCTCTGCAATTAGTACAGCAATGTAATAATATTTGCACCGATCTCTTAAATTCGTTTGATGAATATTTGAAACTAAAATTAAATTAACCATGTCGTTCTCTTTCAAAATATTAACCATATATTTTCATGATTTATTTGTTTTGAAATATTGAATGGATGTATTCCATAAAGCAAAAATACTTACTTTTCTATTCTCTTCTTCGCACGCCTCTGGTCCAACCTTTCCATCGTCCTTTAGCTCTAAAAGTGAAACATAATTTTTAGAATAGCTCGTTTGTGGTTTTAGTTGCATAAGTATTATCTTTAAGATACTAATAACCAAATAATTCATTTACAACTTTCTTTCATTCCTAAATGGAGATTCCTCAGATAATTAAAATGGAAATACACAAAATATCTTCGCTTAATTTATAAGGCTTTGTTTTCACAATTTGACTGCTATGTTCTCTCTTTCACGGTTGCAAAGAATAAATGAAAATTGAAATTGGTAAAAGCTCTTGAAGAACTTAATGTTATGAAAAATTCTGACTTCACAAGTGCAATTGTAGAATGACAGTAATCTTAAAAGACTAAAAAGAACGAAACATCGAAATAATTTAAGAGCACTTAAAAATAACTGTAACTTAACCACGTTTATTTATAATAATTATATACTCTGTCTAAGAACGAAATATACCACAAAACTTGAATCGAAAGCCCCGAAAATCGGAATACCAAATCGCCTGCCCCAGGATTGCAAATGTCTCAAATTTGTGTGGCAATGATCGTCAAGGCACTTGTTCCATAGTATATGTGAAGAGCACACTGAAGAGCATTGTCATACGACATCCGTCCTTTCCAAAATTCAGTACCAATCCCGAAGAACAGAACCCAATTTCCCAGTTTAACACCATACGAGAGAACCGATTTGGCCTTTTGAAAGACGCTTCGGTTCTCACATCTGCAAATCGCTTAACGAAACTTTCCCCTAATGAGAAAACCAGATGTGTGAAGTTACCATGTCCGTTGGGGCCGACAGAATTGGAGTGGAATCGCACAGTGCTTGGCGTATAACGACATTCCACCCAACCATAGCACGAGCGCTGTCGCCAATCTTTTCGCTCCAAGCACTGCTTGGCGAGAGAAATGCTCAAGCGCGAAAACGAGAGTTTTCGATTCACCAGTCTTCCCTTCGTTCCGTCTGGAGTGGCACAACAACTCAGGTATTTAAATGTTTTGAATTACACTCTCCCCTCCTTAAATTTTTGACAATTTCATATCTCTAGTGAGACTTGTCACCTCCCACGGAAGTAACGATTCTATTTTTGGACTATTTCTGTGGCTTGTTAAAAAGACTAGAGCATTATAAGTATCCATTCCAACTCCCCCTGGAACACCACCAGCCCTCGAATAACGTTGTACTGACAACTATCATTATTACCAGTACAACTTATGTATATTTACTCTCGAGTGAATAAACAGGGATTCATTTGTCACCAGAACTCTGTCTTTCTTACAATCACGGAAAACCAACGCACAATAAGCTCTAATCATTCCTCCTTAGTGAATATTTCTAAACTCCCACTATACGATCCTAAATCTGAAAATCTCCATTGTAACCATTGTTACAAGCATATTGAAGGTTTGTCAGAAGCATGCTGTTAAGATTTTCGTGTGGTATTGCCGTAGAATTTCCATCAGCTGTGAAAAAGAATGCTTCAACCACGCTCGCGAACAATTTCTCAATTGAACGCCTATGAAAGGGGTCACAATGTGGATCAGGGGATAGCAAGTTGGCCTTGTCGACAAATTCCCCAACATCTGCTGTTTCTATGTGCTGGCCACAGCGAGACATTGAAGTTACACATACACCTCACGAAGGATCTGGCTCTTCTAATGAAATAAAGCATGTGGGCGGAGCCACTGTCGTAAGAATTCAGAAGGGTAAGTCACGTGGGCTTAGGAATTGAATAGGCCCGATTGGCTGCTTTCCAAGAACACAGACTAGTGTTTTTAAGCAGGCTTTGATAATCACTTTAACCAATCAGTAATTTGTTCCACACACATTAGGAATAATGCTTTCTCACACAACCTCTTGGCAGATCTTCAAAACGAGCGACCATAAGAAATAACATGAAGCTGCATGCATACCCGTTTATATATAAAGTCGATGCTGTTTTTATAATATTTATGTATCTCAAATGAAAACAACATTTGGAAATGGAAAAATGTAATACACATCAATGTCAAAATTAAAAAACAAACTAAAGATAACTGTAACATAATAGTATAAGCGATACCATAAAGTAATTAGATTAAAAGACAAAGGGATAAAAAGTTTTTGCACTTTTAATGATAGCTTTGATAAGGAGAATGACTTTTAATGATAATTTTAAAGACAATAGAGAAAAATAGTTACTTTTATTTCTAATTTAAAAAATTGCTTGATTATAAAGAATTTTTTTATGCCCGAACACTGACATCTTTAGCAGTCAGCCCTACAAGAGACAGCTATTTCTGAAAATGTGTCCAATAGGTAAAAAACCGCTATTCTTTACAGGAGCAATCATCTAGATTCATGCGCTTACAAACCGAGATTCAAAACAGGGGCCTAATGGAGACATATCAATGCTTTGACCACTATGAGAGGGATTGTCAGTCTAA
Source organism: Metellina segmentata (assembly GCA_947359465.1). Lineage (NCBI taxonomy): Eukaryota > Metazoa > Arthropoda > Arachnida > Araneae > Tetragnathidae > Metellina > Metellina segmentata. The sequence continues at coordinate 73,398,071 of OX375882.1, forward strand.
GTAAACATATTAAACAAACTCTCAGCGAATATTTTATTTATTTTCAAATAGTCTCGTATGAAAAATGTAATAGATCGCCATTTTGTCAACATTTGGCGTTTAATCTAATTGGCGTTGACCCATCAAGTATCATGCATCAATTCAGAATTCATTAATTGGAAGTTTCCATGGTGAAGCAAAGCAATCGTATTCTAAACAGCCAACAGACGAAAATTCCAGAGCATATGCGACAAACACGGTAAGCAACAACCAAGCACAAGCAAAGATCATGCAAATTATGAAGTTCCTATCGAAAACATCAACATTCTCATTCAATAAGACTTGCTTACAGTTAATTTCAGCTGTTCATTACTTGTTAAAGGGTTTCATCCTTTAGAGCTCTATTTTAAATAGCCCTTTTTTGTTAACTTTTGCTTTGATCTAACATAGCTTTGATGTTTCTTCTATTTACTTTATTTTATCATTACTATATTTTTATTTCCTTCTTATTTCTATATTGCATAACGGTAACCCTTACATGAGAAGTTCCCACCATGTAAACAAAGTTAGTAGTGCCCCGTCCTGAAGCTAAAACACACAGCCAAGGGTTAACCTGAAGCTGTCACACTCATGGCCCTTTAACCAGGGACGTATTTCTAAATAGGCTAAGTAGGATGCAGCCTAGAGCGGCAAATTTTTCAGGGGCGGCAGTTTGGCAATTCAAAGGTTAAAATGAAGTATTTCAGACGTTAATAATATTTTCCGTACGAATTTAAGAATACATGTTACAACATTTCATGTTGTTCCAAGAAATATATGTATTTTTTATGTGATCTACAAAGCGATGGGAATGCCTAACAAGCGTTATGGAAGAATCTTATCAGAATAAGAAGACAATTAAAAAAGTGTGTCCTTCTCGATGGTCGGCAAGAGATGACGCGTGCCAAAGTTTACGAGAGTCTTGGGATGAAGTGTACATTGCTCTGACAAGAATTTCAAATAACGCAACAGAAAAAGCAACGACTAGATGTGAATCCCGAGATAGTTTTGAGACTGCGTTTATGGTGTGTTTCTGTTGCACCGTACTTCACAGAATCCATAAAGTTAGCAAAGCCATGCAAAGTGGAACTGTGGATGTTTTGTTGGTCAGATTTGTATGGCTCTCTTGAAAAATATTTTACGGAACAGAGAAACAACTTTGATTACTTTGAGGAATTCGAATACTTGAAGGAAGTTCGAAACCCATTTCCTTTTTTAACGAATCTTAAAAGAAGTAAGTAAAAAAAACCCAAGTTGATAACTAATTTGAATAGATATAATTTATCATGTAAACCAATTAAAATTGTAGTTATTATCTAAACTAAATGAACTTTATGTTTAAAAAAGATGAAAACTCCAATGAAATCTATCCTTTTGTTGTATAAAACAAATGTATTAAGCAAATATGAACTATAGAGGGGGCGCCAAATGGACTTTAGCCTATAGGCGGCATACTCTTAAATCCGGCCCTGCCGTTAACGATTCTCCGTATGTCCGTATGCGTAGACTCCGCCTTAACGCATACGAAGCTACAGATAGGGTCTGCGTAATCCCGCCCATCTGTCAATCACGTGGTTCTCCTCTATCATTGGTTCGACGCATACAGTCATACATAGAATCGTAAACGAGCCCTCAGTCTTGGTGGATTCCAACCACTTTTTCTGCAGTGTGTCGAAAAACCACTTTTACCTGTCCCATGGACAGGAGGGGGGGGGGAGGGAGGGGACACCTGCGGTGTCTAATACTCTAATCGTATTCGAAAAACAAACCAACTGACGTCACGTTTCGATTAATTACAGGAAATGCGTTTCGTCTCAGAAACACTAGCATCACCTAATTTAGATTGAGAGAAAATGGCTCTCATACCAGTTTCGTGGCCGGTTTTAAAGAGCATACAACATTGATCTCTTTAGACAGATACCAACTATACGCATGAATTAATTTAACTTACCTTCATGTTTTTCTTTCAGTTTCTGATTAAAATCTTTACAAGATTCGAACCAAGCGAAAATAGTAGGAGGAGGACCACGCTTTCCATGACCACCAGGGCCACCAGGACCTCCTGGACCACCAGGTCCACCCGGACCTTCTGGACCACCGCGCTGTCGTCCGCCGCGTCGACCACCAGAACCTTCCGCAAGTGAGACGTACGCGACACTTAGCACCAGCGCAGATAGCAATATAATATTCATGTTGATAAGCACGCTGTAACAAAATCAAAATGAAGGAACGAACCATAGCGGTGCCAGAGCTTTATACCATCAAAGGATGACGTCAGGACCGTTCCAGGGAGGATGGCCGGACAATGGACAATCGAGGGTGCAACCGATAACAATGGGTGATAATTGACATTCGTGATTGCATGTTTAAATATCAAAAGGCGTTTCAGAAACTTTCGACGTCCTATAAAAGTTCGTCATTTCAATAAGCATCCTTCTAAAAAAAAGTTGCCATGTGCATATTGTGTTGTAAAAATTCAGCTGTCACTAATAAAAAACAGCAGTAGTAATTTCTGGCAATGGGTTACATCCTCTCAAGTCATTTTAAACGAAAACAAAAGGTTTGAGGCCTCCTCCACTCTTTATTACGTGTTGATCACAATATCAATGAAGCCACTGTTTTTCTTGACAGACGTAGGTTATTCATCTCCTAATTCAATTCGAAAATTAGAATACAGGTAAGTAACACAATGGAGTAGGTTAAAATTTTAATCCACGATCAAAATTAAGAGTTGATTAAATCTTTTCATAATTTTCCTTTGAGTTATATTAAATTGGTAATTGGGAAAAATACTCGTGCTTCCCACACTGTCTGGTATGATTATAAAGATTATAAAAATGATTTGTAAAATTTAATGTTACTTCTACAAGAACTCAAAAAAATTAATGTGTAAATAATGTAAGTTCGAAAAAAACAGCAAAATGAAGCATTCTTAGCAAATTCTTGGTTTATAAAAATATAATGTATTAAAATTTTGTTTTAGTGTCTCGCTTTAATCTTCCATTATTGATTACTGCCATAACATTTCAATCCCCCTCAATACAACGGATAAGCAATCCAAAGTAGGGATGCGACATCGACAGCAAAACATCGATGTTCAAAATTAAAACATCGATGTTGATAATACATCGTCCCAAAAACATCGATGTTTTTAAAATTCAGTGTATTTAAACTTTTTTCCCCATTTCTTAAAACTGGTTTAGCAACTAGTGATGCGACATCGGCTCCAATAAATCGATGGTAAATGCATCAATGTTTTTATAAAACATCGATGTTTTGAAAACATTGATGTTTTGAAAAAGTAGGGATGCGACATCGATGTTTTGAAAACATCGACATCGATGTCGCATCCCTACTTTTCAGACCCTTCACCCTTGGTCACTTTGGTCTAAAAGTATGTTCAATTTGCCGATTTTGAAAATTATGCTACTTGGTTATTTAAAAAATTTTTATAACGGTACTTTTTTCATTTAAAAATAAAACATCGACAGCGTAAAAACATCGACAAATATAAACATCGATGTTACAAAACCATCGACCCCAATGCATCGATGTTTTTAAAAAAACATCGATGTTTTGAAAACATCGACATCGATGTCACATCCCTAATCCAAAGACGATTAATATTATTGTCAATGTGATTGACGATTTTGTTTGATAGGTGTTTGAATATACCTTCAATCAACCCGTAAATATCATTCGGTCAATGTTTTTCGAAGCAACGTGACGTGCTTCATTTTTGAGTTTCAAAATGGTTTCAAATTCAGATTTGGGCTTTCTTGCCTTGATTTTGGCTGTCGAAAATCGGAAGAAATAAAAGAAGAGGAAAAGACGTTGACCCAAAGAGTGGTATAAATTGAGAAGCCGCTTTACTCACTAACATTTATTAAATTTACTGCGAGATACTGAATCAAACGCAGAATGTTAATTTTTCCTCAGTATAATCTGGTTTATATTGTTTTAACACATTAACCATTTTTTGCAAAGCAATACTTTTTTGTTTTAATTAAATTTCCAGTTGAATTAAATTTACACAAATCAGGATAATGACGATATAAAGCAATTAAAAGCTTCACAAACTCCCGTTCCCAGACAGAATCGCTTTTCGTGGGGCTCGATGCATTGGTCGTGTCTGCTGCCTTGAGCGTAACTGCCGAACGATTGACAGTTGCGTATTTTAATTAGTGGGCCGAATGGTATGCCTGCCAACACAACAAAACAGCCTAATTTACAAATAACTTGCATATATTTTACAAAAAATACTACATACGCTAGATTACAATAGATATTTGAATCCCTATGCTGTGGGAGCTGCAAAACAGGCAAAAAATTTAACGACCGTGGACCCATATACGAATACTACAAACTCAGCTCGAACTTGGCAGATTTTTCAGGGAATCAGTTAAAAATCACCTGCACTCAAAACCAATGGGACGGCTGTCGAAGACCATCTGCTTGGCCCGGGCAGATGACAGAATGACTCAGCTTAATTGAAAGCGGCTTAAAAAAATTATAAAACATAGACTCCAACGAAGAACGCGTTTTTGGAGGCAGAAAATATTGTTCTAGCAGGTGACTGGAATGCTCACAGCCCAGTTTGGGGGTATCGAACCGAAGACCTCAGAGGAAGGACATTCATTGATTTTGCAGCAGCCAACCATCTTTTCCCATGCAACAGCGAAGGCTGCAAACCAACCTTCGAGGCAGACCAGGGAGTGGGTTGGCCAGACATTACCTTTTCCACTGCGGGAATGCTGAATTACATAAATAACTGGGAAGTAAACAAACGAGAATCTATCAGTGATCACAAGCTAATCACGTTTGAAGTCGAAAATAGCCACGGTACACAAGACAACACCTAGATTTAAAACTAAATTTGGTGGTCATCACCATTTATTCTAGTTAATTAAGGATAGGAAGAAAACTTTTTGGGAAAATTTGAAGACAGTTAGCAACACTGAAGAGTTAGACCTATTTTCTAACGATTTTTTGGAATTCATAACCTCAGCCTGTAGAGATACTTATAAAATCTTAAGAACTTGCAGAAATTCCACCCCTAAATGGTGGAACCTTGATTTACTAGTGATGAAGAAAAAAGTCAGAGCACTCCGAAGACGTAGTCAAAAAGAAACTGGAGAGGAAAGAGAGAAATGGAAACAAGTTTATAAGAAAGAAAAAGCTCTTTACAAAAGACAAATTAGTGAAACTAAGGAAACCACGTGGAAAACGTTCTGCACGGAAACCAACCAAACATTTGGTAAAACATTTAAATTAGCCACCCAAAAAATCTTTAAACCTGCCATTCTCTATGACACATCATCAGACCCCTACAGTACCATTACAGATGATATCTTACATAAACTCGAATATATTTTCCCAAATGACGATACTTCCACAGATGAAACGCACCATATCTCCATGAGACAAAATGCTGATAATATCAAGACGAACCCATGTTTTAATCAAGAAAATACAGATGAATCTCCTTTCACCCTGGAAGAATTGAAAGAAGCTATTAAGAGAACACCCCATAACAAAGCTCCTGGTCATGACGGTATTGATGGAAAAATTCAAAATATTGTCTACCAGGTTATTCCCAATATCATCTTGGAACTCTACAATACCTGTCTTCGACTCAAACATTTCCCAAAGTGCTTCAAAAAGGGTGAGGTCATTTTAATCAACAAACCTGGACGAGACCCTCAAAATCTAAGATCCTTTAGACCCATTTGCCTTCTACCTGTTTTGGGAAAGACATTGGAACGATTACTGCAATCAAGAATAAATTATCACTTGAAAACAAAGAATGTGATGAACGCAAATCAATACGGCTTTCAAGAAGGTAAATCAACAGAGCATGCCCTAAGCAATCTTATGAAAACCATTGGTAAAAATTTTAAGTCTAAAAAGTACACCGCTGTCATCTCCATTGATATAGAAGGCGCTTTTGATAACGTATGGTGGCCCTCCCTTATTAACGAGCTTTTTAAAAAACAATTTCCACGTAACATCCTCCAGATCCTGTGCAGCTATCTTCAAGACAGAGAAATAGTCTTCAAGTACGGAGATATTCAAGTCACGAAGGAACTACAAAAAGGTAGCCCTCAAGGTTCTTGCCTGAGCCCTATCTTATGGAATATAATTGCCGACAAGATCTTGAGTATGGATTGGGGTTCCCATATTCAAACTCAAGCATTTGCAGACGATTTTATTATTATTATTACTGGCTCTACACGCAGGGAACTTGAAACCTTAGCTCAAGATGCTCTCAACAAGTTTAGCATCAAGATATCTGATGAAAAACTTAACATCTCCTCAGGAAAAACTAAGGCTATTGTCTTCTCTAAGTCAAAACTCAAAAGAAAACCTATCTTTAAATTTGAAAACACTAATGTTCCGATTGTTAAACAATTAAAATATCTGGGAGTCATTATTGATGAACAACTCACATGGATTCCACATGTTAAGTACCTGCGATCAAACGCACTTCTTAAAACTAGGAACATGATGAGATTCACAGCTAAAACTTGGGGTGTGCGTCCTTCAATTCTAAAGACTTGGTACACTACAGTAATTAAGAGGGCAGCTTGCTATGCAGCCAGTATATGGGGTTTGAATCTTACTGTAGCGATGATAAACCATCTAAATAGTCTTCAAAGGAGCTTCGCTCTTCTGATCACTCGAGCTTACAGAACGACTTCAACGGCATCTCTTCAGATACTGGCTGGTATTGTGCCCCTGCATCTCGTCGTACAAAAGGAAGCTGTCATTTCAAAAATAATGAAACTTCAAGAAAACGTTAAACTATATGGTCAATGGTTTATCTGCACTGATTATGAACAAAAATATTTTTCTTCAACTCACCCAATCCACTCAAGTCTTCAATCCATTATTGGACCACCCTCTTCCAACATCACAACATCTATCTATACAGACGGCTCGAAAACTCCCAAAGGTGTTGGCAGCGCATATGTTCTTTTTGAGGACTCCAAAATCTGTCATAGTTGGGCTAGTACCCTACTTCCTTGCAACTCTGTATACCAAACTGAACTGCTTGCTCTTAAGGAAGTAGTCTACTATTGTGTTTCAGAGGGAATAGCAGCCAACATCAGGACTGACAGTGCATCCAGTATCGCCGCTCTTGGTAATCTCTTCTCCCACAACCAGATCGTTAATGAGGTCAAGGAAAAACTGCTGGAAGCCACTGAAATACCCCAAATTAACATCTCATGGGTTAAAGCACACGCTAGCATCGAGAAACATGAACAAGCAGACCTACTTGCGAAATCTGCAGCAAATGGGATCTCTCACCAAACAACCAGTCTAAAGTGGCCTAGGTGCAAATTATCAAGTTCTATTGATGCACTGATCTTAAACCAATGGCAAACAGAATGGGATACTTCTACCAAAGGAAGATACACTTTTCAATTCTTCCCTAAGATCTCAACATACCTAAAATATCAGAACTCAAAGCTGGTACAATTTTTCGCAGGCCATGGACCTTTTCCGGCATATCTAGAGCGTTTTAACCTTCGAACTAGTGCGTTGTGTATATGCGGCCGAGAAGGTGATCCCATCCACTACCTTTTTGACTGTGATCTCACAAGTCAGTGGCATTTGTTGAAACCTTCTCTGCAACACTACTCTCATTGGTGCCAAAATACTGCCAAGAACATACACTGCCACCACAAAATCCTTAAAGTGATGGAATTTCTCAGCTCCAACATTGATTATATCTGTGAGAGCTGAGAAGTCTAAGTCGAAAGTTCTCAAAATAACTTTGCTTTCCTTTCGAAACTTTTATAGGTCATTTCAGCTGTCTGACATCTGTATTTAACGTTCTGACTTTTGTATTTTACAATGTTGTTATTTTTATTTATTTTTTTCCTTCTGAAATGATTTTTTTTGTTTGTTTGTTTATGTTTATGTCCTTTTTTTTTCTCATTTTGTTCTGTGTCAATTTTTCAAACTTTGTCATCCTCTTCTTTTGTCATTTTGTATTTTTGTGCTTACATGTTTTGCCCTTCACTTGACTTTCCCCTTCTGTGTACTTAAATGTGTATGTATATATTGTGGATTGCTTAGCTCTCCCTTATCCCAGAATCTCCTCCGTAAGGCGGACTATACAGCTGAAAGCCGCACAGGTGAAACAGTGTCCGCCTACGGCGTCCAATCCAATCCAATAGATACAAAGGAAGCAATCAAACAAATCATTGAGCTTGCTACGAAGAAAGTCTGCGTGAAAATAAAGAAATCATTGTGTCGTCAAACGAATTTGTTAACTATAAAGTCCCCGACTTATATTTGTATTACTTAAATTCATTTGCAAAAATATAAAAGTTTCAATTGAAAAATTATTTATTTACAGAAATTCACATTAAGGTATCTATCGGGTGTAAAATTTTTCCGAAGATTTCAAATCCGTCGAAATTTTTACTCTGTACTTAACGATTGCGAAGATAGACACTTGGACTAGAGAATAAAAAAGCCTTACTGCTCGAACAATTGACAAATGCGTATTTCAAACGATCAATCGGCACCCCCAATGGCACCCGTCAATTTCAGTCAGTCGAAACTTCTATCAATGCTCGTCAATCGTCTCCTACACGATCAATTGGATGCTTCAATGAGCATCATTGACAATCACATTGTCCATAGTATTAATCTTCTAGGGACCCACTTAAGGATTAGGTAAAAGTACGAGGCTATCAAAGGTATAATTTTACGACACATCTTTTACGGGCTAGTATTCGAAATTATGTAGAACTATGAGTTATTCAAAATCAAAAATAGAATTTCAATAAGCGCAGCCTTTTACGCGCTTCTTAATTTAAATAATATAAAATTCAAAATTATTCAAAAACCGAAGATCTTTAAAACGCTTAGGTTTTATCTGATCGGAATTCAAAATTACGTAAAAGCCACGAGCTATTCAAAATTCAAGGTTTTTAGAAGAACTTTATGATGATATTCAATAAAGTAGAATATTTTTTAAAAGTTATTTCTTCTCCTCCATGTTTTCGAGGTAACCACATTTGCTTTACGAATTCAATTTGGGGATACACATATAAAATATAAATATAATCAATTGCATAATATATCAAAGCCCGATTCAACAATTAAATAACGTGTGTTTAAAAAAAATGCCTCGTCCATATTTAATTTGATTTCATTCACAATAAGCATAACTAAAATTTTTCTCTTCCCGATGATCCTTCGTATTTTTACCTATGATAGTTCCATTCAAAGCAGTTTTTTAAAAATAATTTTAATATTCTTCTGTTTCTTTTTATTAAACTAGAAAGTGTAATCACAAAAAAATATGTATTAATATTTCAAGACATTGTATAGTTTATTTTAGAAGTCGTAGAAAATAATAAAGTTGAGAACCACTGACAGTGGAACATATCATCATTAAGTGTAATGCATCTGAAAGAGAAAGATATATAAAGGTATAACAAAGAATTGTTAAATGCAGGAATGGAATAGGCGAAAAGATTGCTTGTGAATAAAGAAATACTTTTTTACGTGATATGAATCAAAAATTTCGTGCACTAACATAATAAGTTGCTATTGTTATCTGCTAATCTTGAGCTTTTAGGTTTAGCTTCTCTACCCGAAGTGTGGAAATAATAAAATTCCATTTCATAACAAAGACACGAAATATGTTGAATTATTTCGAGACATCCTGAAGAGTGAAAATAACTTTGTAATTAAAACCCGGAGTTAATTAGCAAAGGATTTAGTGCATGCTTAAATCGCCATCTAAGAATTAAATAAAAATTTGATAGAAATAGACAACTTTGTATTTCTTTCTTATTCGTATTAAAAACTACGCTGGCGTCCAAAAGTATCTTGACATGCATAAAATCACGGATTTCTCAGAAACTGTCAACAATAATTTTATGAATTTGTCTGGAATGAGACATAACATCATAACACATAAATACAAAGGGAAAATTTAAGAACATTGCATATGATATAAAACTATAGCATGAAACCATAAAAATGGCAATAGGTGACAAGGAAAGGATTAAGAATTAATTCAGAAAAAATTAAGGCTTATGAATTTAATATGGAATGGGATTGCTCCTGTACACACATATTCATGCTGGCAATAATGTTGTTAACCACAGTTTGGGGAAATAAGTTCCGCTCCTCCAACAATGCGGTCTTCAGGGCATTTATATCTCTTGGAGAAGGATGTCTCCGTGTAACTGATTTTCCAAGGTAGTGGAGGAAAGCAGTTACACGGAGTATATGTCAGTTATCTTTTAACATTTTGTACACAACATTATAATTTATATATATATATATATATATATATATATATATATATATATATATATATATAGTCCAACATTAAAAGAGGAATGTTGTTCCTCCGATGTTCTGAGAGGACTTCAATACGAATAAGCAAGATGTGCTCACCGATGTTTGTGGCTTAGTTTAGTTTATGGTTTGTGCCAGACGGGCATAGTGTATATTTTTCTGTATATTCTCATCTGTATACTTTTTCATCACCTGCACCTCAATTATTAATTAAATATTAAGTTTACCGGAACTGTACACGAACTCGTATATATATATATATATATATATATATATATATATATATATATATATATATATATATATATATATATATATATATATATATATATATATATATATATATATATATATATATATATATATATATATATATATATATATATATATATATATATATATATATATATATATATATATATATATATATATATATATATATATATACGTGTGACAGATGAAAAGCAATAAATCATAAGCAGGTGATATTTGATCTATCCATCGCAAAAGGGTAACGTATTTCAAATTGCGTGAATAAGATTGCGTGCTGTTGATTTGGACAATGGACTTTGCATTTTGGTTTATTTAAATACTTTACATCGTAATGTTATCATGCTTTCAGGCAGGAAACTCTGATAGTACACACAGTAAGTTCTGTGTGCTGTTAGAATACATACGTGTTTACACATCTGAACTATTTCATTTCCTCTACTGACCATCATTAACCGATAGTTTTGTATATTATGGCTACATACAGGGTGGTCCCGAATTCATGGTACAAACTTTAATGGTAGGTACAGGACATTGTAACAATGATTTATTGTATAGGAATGTATAGTCGCAAGTGACGCGGTGAGGCGTAAACAGGGGAAATAAAAGGAAAGAGAAATGGAGTGATCGGTTGGTATCATTGCCGGTAGAGGGCAGTAGATGTCTAGCCGCTGTTGAACATGATGCATCGCAGTAGGGAAAAGCGCCATTCACAATTGTGCTGCCGTAGACGATGGGTGACTTTACGTATGCAGAAAAAGCAGACATGCATTACATGTACGGCCGTGCAAATGGTAACGGCAGAGCTGCGTTACGAATGTATCGCGCGGAGTATCCTGATCGACGAATGCCGGATCATAGAATTTTTCAACGGTTACATCGTCAACTTTGTGAAACAGGTGCGTTCGACGTCAACAGACATGGCGCTGGTCGAGTAAGAGCTGTACGCACTCCAAGGCTGGAAGAAAGCATCTTGAACATTGTGGCTGATAGACCCGAGTCAAGCACAAGAACTGTTGCGCGTGACGTAGGTGGGAGTCATCAGACTGTATGCAGAGTGTTAAACGAAAATCGCTTACACCCCTTCCATTTTCAGAAAGTACAAGCATTGAATCCGGCAGATTATCCTCGCCGCGTGAACTTCTGCCTGTGGGTGATGCAGCAATGTGCGTTGCAGCCGGATTTCGTAGATTATGTGCTATTTACAGATGAAGCGACATTTTCACGCGAGGGTGTCTTTAATGCGCACAATTCCCATGTGTGGGCAACCGATAATCCACATGCAACGCGTCGACATGCGTTTCAACAACGTTTCAGTATTAATGTGTGGGCTGGTATTGTGAACGACTTTTTGATTGGCCCATACTTACTACCCACGCGGCTCACTGGCGGAAGCTATCTTATTTTTCTGAAAGAAGTGTTACCACAACTGCTGCATGATGTTCCGATCGCCATTCGTAACCGCATGTGGTTTCAGCACGATGGGGCGCCAGCACACTTCAGCATTGATGTACGGAATTACCTGAATGCCACGTTTGGTACTCAATGGATTGGGCGTGGTGGACCAGTCCCTTGGCCACCCCGATCTCCCGATTTATCGAGCCTCGATTACTTTTTATGGGGACATCTAAAGCATCTTGTTTATGAGACTCCAGTTGACTCAGATGAGGATCTCGTCGCTCGCTTATCTGTAGCTGCTGCAGGTGTGCGTGAAATACCAGGCATCTTTGAACGTGTACGCCAATCGCTCCACCGACGCTGTCAAGCATGTATCGATACTGGTGGACGCAATTTTGAACAATTACTGTAAACATGACACTTGTCAACAACGCTTTCAATAAAATCTTTGTTTTTCCTTTCGGCCGTTATTTCCCCTGTTTTCGCCTCACCGCGTCACTTGCGACTATACATTCCTATACAATAAATCATTGTTACAATGTCCTGTACCTACCATTAAAGTTTGTACCATGAATTCGGGACCACCCTGTATGCCTTCCTGGAAGTATATCTTATGGGTCAAAAACTGCCTTATTATTGCCAATCTGTTTCAAAAACCCGTTTTCACCCGTCGCCAGTTCTTAGCCATCAATCTTCTAATGAAATAGACAGAGCATGAGGGCGGAGTCTGCCCTACGATCTCGGAAGGGTAAATGAAGACTCGGAAAGGTAAATGAATCGCATCAGCCTATTGGCTATGGAAGCGCATACTAGTGTTTTTGAGCACTGGATAATCACTTTAGCCAATCAATAATATAGAATTCATCCTTTTTAATCATAACTATGTGACAAATCTTCAAACCAGCCGACCCGAAATGGCATAAATCCGTGCACTCGTACTCCGTTAATATCTTTAGAAGGTCTGAGCAAGAGATAATTTGTTTTTTCCTAGTTGAAACTTCATTTCTCCTCTGAAAAATTGGACTTTGTCACAAAGAGATGTTTCGATTTAGTAAAATTGACCAGATCGTGGACAAGATATCTTGACGAAAGAAATAGGGGATTTAAGTAAAATACACTGCTGGCCACCCAAATTGCAACACCAAGAAAGACAAGAGATATCACAACAACATTTATTTTGTATATAACATGTTGACCAAGTATCAAATGATTAAATTTGTAGACTTCTGTGAAGTGTGGTTCCTGCCAAAATCAGCAGCCAGAGTAGCCGCCATTGTTGGAGATCAACGCTGCCACACGCCTCGGCATTGATTCAAAGAGACTTTGGATGTGTTCTTGGGGTACAGAAGATCCAGCAGCTTCCACACGTTGCCAAAGTTGATCTGGTGTGGCAGCTGGGGATGTAATCTGGGTCAATGGTTGAGCAACCATAGACCACATGTTTTCTATCGGCGAAAGATCCAGAGAACGAGCTGACCAGGGAAGCAATTCAATCTGGCGATTGACGAAGAACCCTTGGACAATGCGTGCCACATATTATCCTGTTGAAATATGGCTGTGTGCAAGCTCTGAAGGTAAGGAAGGACAACTGGCTCCAACACCTCGGAGATGTAGCGCTGGCTGTTTAAAGTGACGGCAATGCGTACTAGAGGAGTGCGAGAGTGATATCCAATACTGCCCCATACCATAATACCCGGTGCAGGACCAGTGTGGCTGTGCATAACGCAGTGTTCAGCATCCTCTCTCTCCACGGTGTCTCCAGACTCGAATCCCACCATCGTGGTGTTGCAGACAGAAGCGTGACTCGTCAGTAAAGACAATTTCATTCCATTCTACCGTCCACATTCTTCTTCCATCGCACCATCGGCGGCGGGGACGTCTGTGGTTCTGCGTCAAGGGTAGACGAAGCAATGGACGTCTTGCGGACATACCACTCTGCTGTAAACGGCTTCGAATGGTACGCGCAGACATTGAATGATGCGCTACAGACTGAATGTGCTGTGCTATGGTTCGTGATGCGGCTGAGCGATCCGTCACTGCCATACGCACAATATGCCTGTCATCACGTGAAGTGGTGCACTGAGGTGGATGCGATCGAACACGTCGGTCCGTCGTACCCTCCTGCATCCAACGATCACATATCCGCATTACAGTTGTTTGGTTTCGTCCAACACGACTACCGATTTCCCTGAAAGATAATACACAATCTCGGTAGGCCACTATCCTTCCTCTGTCGAACTCGGATACTTGATCAAAAGATGATCGCTGTTTCTACGAAGCATAATTGATCGTTTTTTTTTTTTTTTTGAAAAAACCACAAGAAAAACACAATTGCCGTACTTGAAATCGTCGAAATCTCCAAACCTTAAATAGCGCTTTGAAGTAGCGCCACAGGCGCACGTGATATGCGTCTGCGCTGAAATGCTAATCATTTGCATATCTCACCTCTGCTAATGCATGTTGTAAATTTCATATTATTTGCATGCTTCCTTCAGGGTGTTGCATTTACGGTGGCCAGCAGTGTATTTTGAACTTAATGAAAGTAATTTTCCATGGAAATGGATATTTCTTGGAGTATTTTTCTCAGTTTTAATAACCTTTAACTAGTGCTGTTTTTGTTTAGAACCCTTCAATTGTATACCACGATACACACTGCTTTTTAGCAGACAATCCCATTTTCAAAGGTTTTCTGAATTTGCGATCGGAAGACTTTCGCCCTTCTGCTGGTGACGTCATAAACTAGAAAGACGGTTTTATTATCTAGGAGGTAGTGGTACTACTCCATTGGATCTAATGTATCTCAGACCGCACTTGCGTTGCCGCAGCGGCGGCGCACGTTAAAAAACCGGATGCGTGCACCTGACCTAAGATCGATATTCAATCGAGTACAATGTTTTTTAAAACAGCTATATCTTCTGATCCATGCTTTCGAGGTAACCACATTTGTTTTACCAATTCAATTTGGGAGTACAAATATAAAAGAGAAATATAATCGATTGCATGATATATCAAGGCCAGATACAACAATTAAATAACGAGTTTTAAAAATGCTTAGTCCATATTTAATTTGATTTCCTTCATAACAAATAAAATTAAAAATGCGTTCTTTCCGATGACGCTTCGGGATTTCTTTCTATGGATAGTTCTTTGTCAAGCTTTTAAGTTTCTTTAAAATATATTTTATATTTTTATGTTGATTTTTATTTAACTTGAAAATGTAATCACAGGAAAAAGATGATTACGATTTCAAGAGATTGTATGTTCTATTTTTAAAAGTCGTAGAAGATGATAAAGTTGGAAACCACTGTCGAAGGAGCACATCATCATTAAATGCAGAGTGTTTGATATGGAGAAATATATATAGAGGCATATAAAAAATTCTTAAACGCAGGAATCGAATAGGTGAAAAGATAACTTGTGAATAAAGAAATACTTTTCTTTATTCACAAGCAGTTAAAATAACACTTGATATGAATCAAACATTTTATGCCCTAACACACATGTTACGAGACTCTCGAATCAAATTATTCAATCGTTCTTAACAAAAAAAACACATTATTTTATCTGACTCCATACATAGAAATATTTATACGACCGATTACGACATTCTTTTTTGGAATGAACGCGGAGATCAGAAGCTGTGCGATCTCTCTCATACTGTTACCATGCTTATCAAACGAAATAAAATAGTAACTAGTGTGCAGACGATAATACGAAAATATAACAGTAATTAGTGTACAAACGATGATATGAAAATATAACAGCAACTACTGTGCAAACGATAATCCGAACTACTTTTAACATGGATTCCATCGCATATCGGGGTGTATGGCAACGAGACAGCCGATGTACTCGCCAAGAATGGCTGTGATCTCCCTATGGACTGTTTGAATCGCCTCACTCCCACTGAGGTCCACTCCCTGGGAAAACAACGTTTGCTTTCCTTGTGGCGCCGTACGCCATCCCACCATTGGTATGCTGGCAATCACCCTGGACTCTCAATCACATGCTGTGGCCCTCGGCCTTTTCAATCGGCCATGGCCAGATTTCGAAGTGGCCATCTTAAATGTATCAAATTTCAGAACGGGGAGAGAATTTTCCCTCCTTGTTCCTGTTCCCTACCTGCCAGTCCTGATCACCTTCTTCTCTGTCTTGGCGCTTCGTATAAGCAGCTGTTGGTTGATCAGGACTTTTTGCAGGTATATGGGGATCTGGCACGACGGGGCCTTCTGGACCTGGTGTAGGCTTTCCTACACCAGGGGGATGTGCAACAACAACAACTTTTAACATCCTCCCACCTTCTCATTTTCGGTGTTCGGAAAATTAAAACAAATATGAAAATACTTAAATAAAGAAATTAGCACATTAGGTCTCAATACCATAGGAATAACAAATTATCTGTCAAATACTTTTAACACTAAATTAAAATGAAGAAATTAGAATCCATAACGCACTGGTTAAACAGCATTCTTTCTAATTCTAGTTTTAAGGTCAACAAGAACAGTTTCTGCCCTCTCAGGAGTAACAGTTCCTTTTTCCTCAGAAGTATGGTTATCAGCTGTACGAACTGTCTTTACTTAATTAGGTAACACTTTATTGTATAGTTGAAGGATAGATTGCTTGAACTGATCTGGTGAGTTCCTCGTTTGCAGTTTTCACCTTGACTACTAGAATAATATTGTTTTTCCCAGGGGAAGTAGCAATGATATTTGCACTGGAGCCAGATGACAAACGTGTAATGGTCTGGAGAGAACAAGGCACACGCAATCAGCTCCAGAACATCATCGAGCATCACGCATTCCGATGGGGAAGTATCATGGTGTTGGCCGGGATTTCGTTGAGATATCGCACCGATCTGAACAACTATAGACGGGTTCTGTGACGGCTGTCTGATATCGGAATGAAGTCCTAGAACCTTAATGAATGATAAAGCGCGTCCCCATAGAGCTGGCATCGTCGACGACTACCTAGAGAGTGAGGAGATTGCGCGTTTGGTTTGGCCTGCGTACTCGTCCGACCTTAATCCCATTACAAACATTTGGGATGCTCTCGGCCGTGCTGTGTCTGTACGTTTCCTACCCCCAGCTACTCTCATAGAATTGCAAACGGCTCTACAGGAGGAATGGCGATTACTTGACTCTGGGGTAGTTTATCAGCTCATAGAAAGCATGGTCACATACTGTAAACTTTATATGAGGGTGAGGGGGTGGTCACATACCCTATTAATGTCGGTTTTGTTGATTTGTTTTGGATTTATAAACATTGTTTTGTTAATGACTCCAATATTACTTCATTTAATTCTTTGTTTTGTTTCATGCATAAACCTATTTGCTACTTCCTGCCCCATTTCGTGTTAATCAAGCTGTACCTGTCGTTTTTTTCTTTTGCATTTTACCTTTCGTGCTTAAGTTTTGGTAGTAAGCATAAATGATTAACAATCGGTACGCATTCCTCATTTTTCTGAAGCGATTTCTTCTTAGTTATTGATCGTATGAGATCAAAACCCTCGATAGCCATTGAGATTAGTTCATCATTCTCTACTTCATTTCGAATAAATTTCATAAGGTCATTGAGACGATCTTTTGGTGCGTCTCCTAATTTTAGTTGCCTCTGAGTAACTCCTCGGGAATACATAACTCGACTACAGGAAATAAAACTGCCTCAAACATTTCTGTGGTTATTCCCAATGATTTTAATGCTCTTAACTGTGATTCAAGTTTATCATAGAGAGATGATAGAGAAAACGAAGAATTTGAATTGGAGTTTTGCATCACTAGTGAATGTAATTCTCTGATGTAAAACTCCACTAAAATGTCCTCTTTCCCAAGTATGAATTTAAAACTCTCAATCACCTGAGGATAGTTCTCAGCTGTCGCCGGATAACTTAGAACTAGTTCTCGGGCACGGAAATTCGGAACACTACACTGAAGAAGGTATTAGAATTTGTCACTTGGATCAATGTTATTATCTCTTCGTCAATATTTTTAAATATCTATCAGAACCAGCCCTTGACACTTCCGTCGTACTTTCCGAGTTCAACTAAGCGAAGTCTGAACTTTCGGGTTTCTGTTTGTTGATATAAATTAGAACCATTTTCCATTTACTTAACTCGTTTGTGGAAAACGGCCTTAATTCGATAAAATCTATTTTGATAGTGCTCAGTTGACTTTCTTTCATTTTCGAGCTCCTCATCTATAGTTTCTTCAGTTATCAGCAAAAGTTCCAAAATTTCTTGATCCAATCTTTGCAGTTCCAAAAACTTCACGTTAAGGTTTTCGAAATTTTCTCCAATTTTCAAAAGTTTATCAGCGTCCTCTGAGTCGACGCCTGCCGTCATCTGGTTACAAAGCCGTATAAATGAGCTTCGAACCATTTTCCGATTCTTATGTGCCTTATTCATTGCGTAAGAAATATTGAGTCAAGATGACAGCAGCGTACCTTAAAATATCACGTAGTACGGGTCACCATTTTTTACGAGACTCTCCTTGAATCAAATTATTCAATCGTTCTCTACAAAAATACACTTTATTTTATCTGACTCCATACATAGAAATATTTACATGGCTGCGTTATTAGACATTCTTTTTTGGAATGAACGCGGAGATCAGAAGCTGTGCGATTTCTCTCATACTGGTGCCATGCTTATCGAAAAAAATTACGCGAAAATATAATAGTTACTCGTGTGCAAACGATATTACTAAAATATAACAGTAATTAGTGTACAAACGATTATATGAAAATATAATATTAACTAATGTGCGAAAGATAATAAGAACTACTTTTAACAATACACAAACACATTAATAGTTACTAGCGAAAGTATAATAATTACTAGTGTGCAAACGATATATAACAGTAATTAGTGTGCGAACTATATGAAAATGTAATAATAACTAATGTGCAAACTATAATAACTACTTTTAACAACACACAAACACATTAAGTTGCTATTGTTATCTGTTAATCTTGAGCTGTTGGGTTCAACTTGCATAGTAAAAAAAATGTGGAAATAGTAAAATTCATTTTTATAACAAGAACTATGTTGAATAATTTCGAGACATACTGACGAGTTAAAAAAACTTTGGAATTAAACACCGGAGTGTATTAACAAAGGATTATGTGCATGGTTTGAAACGGATCTAAGAATTCAAGTGAAACTTGATAGAACTGAACAATACTGTAATATATTTTTTATTCACATTAAAAACTACTTTTAACTAGGTAAACTAGGTACTTCTTTTGATAAATTATAAGCATGTTACATGCATTACGTAGAGGAATTCTTTTATGATAGTTGCTATTTCTGTCTGCAAAATTTTATGCAACTTATATGATTGGTGGAATGATGCCTGTAGTTATGTATTAATTTATTAGTACCATCGAATGTAAATTTCCATTTACAAAACCGCATTATGGTTCGTATTATGCGTTCTATATTTTTATATTTTTCTGAACATTATTTCATTTTAGTTAAATGGACGACCTTATACTCAGTGCTCGCTTCGTAGTTTTGTTAAATTAAGTGCAACACAAAGTAAAAATCAAATAAAATATCTACTTATATTACCAAAGCGAATTATTTAGGTTATTATTATTTAATGGCACCATAAAAATGCAATTCATCTTGTTTTACTGAATTAAACGTAACGAGATAAGTAAGCTAATTTTGTGTGTCAGTACTTTATGTTTTTATAAAGGAACAAATTTTATTACAAAAATCAAAACCAGTAAATTTCAGCAATTTTCTCAAAACAAATTATTTCGGGTTCTTAGGTCTAGAAATAGTTTGGTTGGTAGTTTCATTTCGTTACTGCCCATCATTAACCAATAAGTTTGCATATTGTGGCTATATATGGTTAACCCTACTAAAAGTATATCGAAATGGTTAAAAACTTCCTTTTTGTGGCCAGTCTTCCGTAAAACTAGTTCGCACCCGTCAATAGTTCTTAGCCAACAACCTTCTTATGAAATAAACTGCGCATAACGGTGGAGTCTGTTCTAAGATTTCAGGAGGTTAAATCAAGTGGAGTTACCAATCGCCCTAGCCTTAGCTATTAATCGCAGACTAGAGTTCTTGCACTGGATAATCACTTTAACCAATCAATAATTTACAATTCATACCTTTAAATCAGAACTACGAGACAGATCTTCGAACATGGCGATTAGAGGAAATAGCATAAATCCGTGAGCACGTGCTCCGTTTATTTGTTTAGAATGTCAATATTCTGAGCAAGAGACGATTTGTTTATCCTACTTGGATCTTTATTTTCCCTCGGAGTATTAGGGAATCTTTGACTCAAAGAGATGTTTCGTCCTTAGCAAAATTGACTAGATCTTGGTCAAGATATGTTGTCGAAACACTTGGGGATTTAAGATAAATGTTTTGAACTTCACTCGAATTTTCAAAATATCACGTAATGATAGATGCGTTCAAGAAGCGTCGTTATGTATAATCGGGTAATTTATTATCTCATTCTATAATATAATGCTTCAGTCAATACATAATTTATTACGGTATCGAAAATTCATTCTATTTAAAATAGCTATATGAAAGCTCAATTGGAAAAGTACTTTCAAAAATACAATGTAATAAAATTATTTCCACTACATTATTTTGCTTTATAAATGTTTTTATAAAGTACAGAAAAGTGATGACAAAATTCTATCATTCGATGAATTGCTTTGTAACTGTTACAATGTAATACGAAGGAATTGTCACTCAATTCAAATAAAAAATATTAGCTTGCTACGAAGAAATTCTGCATGAAAAAAAGAAGGCATTGGGTCGTCAGACGAATTTGTCAGATCTTATGAAGCCATCGACATCGGAATAACTTTTTTACGTAACTCATTTATTTGTTTATACTTTTGTACTTGATACATATCAAATACTGGCCGAGGTAGCCTAGTTGGAAACGTAGAGTATATCAACCGGTGAGTTGCGGGTTGAATACCACCAAAGACCCTCGAGTAAAAAGGGGGCTGGTGCACGGTAAATTTGTTGTGGCCCCAAATGTCCTCACACTGGTGAGAGTGGAGTGCTAGTTTCTGTGACCTCGTCTTTAAACTGTCCTTCAAAATTACGTGGTGTTTTCGTCTGATCTTTCCCTTCGGGTTTGATATCAAAACGTCGCCAATAGCCAATTGTTTTGCTCCAGTGCGACATTGATTAAAATACCTACATACATACCTTATCAATTAAAGCATTTTTCGATGCAAAACAACAAATCAACACAAAAAAAATCGAAAAACTGATGAGATACCTTTGCTCAGGTGGCTTTATTTGTAAAGTATTTATTTATATATTTCATGAAAAATCATGGTATTCAGATTTCGCTACGATGGTACGAGTAATCGTCATACCCCATAGCTGATCATCTAATCAACTTAAGAGCAGATTTTGCCATTAATTAAATTATTAATTTCATCCATGCATTCTTTGGAAGGAGCTTCTTCGATGGCGCATCTAATGGCTTTAACATCCTTTTTGAAGCACATCTGAAAACAATTCCAGGATTAAATTTGTGCGAAATATACGCATAAAAGAAGATATTATTTTATGTATATAAAGATAAGATGAACTTTGTTTTCTGGATCTTTATCCATTCATTCAGACAAACTGCTTACTTCCATGAGTTTCAACATAAGTTATTTTCACAACAGAATCAGAATCCTCACTTCACTCTGTTTACGAGATTTCGGTGAGTTTTCATAACGTTCTTACTGTTGCTCATTCGAAGCCTTTGAGTAAGAAAAATCTGTCGTTTCGTACCTCGCATAAATGACCCTCAAGTACTTGAGGATTTAAGAAACAGGAACATTCATTTGTTGATTGGAGCTGATGTCATCGGGAAATTATTAACTGGCAAATGTATCGCGTTAAACTCTGATTTGTGCAATGGAAACAAAACTTGGTTGGCGGTAATTGGTAAAAAAGATGATACATGTAAGAGAGGAATAGAACTATTTCAAGATAATGTTTTAAGCAGTGGTCACTTTGTATGTAAATAATAACCTATTAAGAGAATTGTGGGAACTGGATGTTTTAGGAATTAGCCATCCCATTGAAAAATGTCTCTAAAAAAAGAGAGCTTGCTGATTATTTAACAAACTTCAAGTCAACACTAACTATTCTTCCAGATGGTAGATATGAGTTAGGATTGCCATGGAAATCAAATTCCTTGGATGTATCTGCTAATAAAGAGTTAACTTTGACACGATAACAGAAAACTATAAAAATATAAAATATAAGGGTTTTCTCGATGAGTATCAGCAGGTATTATTAGATTGGAGAACATTGAATACTATTGAACAAGTTCCGATTAATGATTTAGAAAGCCAACATTTTTTGCCGCATAGACAAGTCGTTAAGGCTAGTGAAACAACGAAAGTCCGACCAGTTTTCGATGCGGCTTCTCGAAAAAAGGGCAAGACTTCGTTCAATCAGTGTTTACATACTGGACCCAATTGAATTGATACCTGACATTCTGGACAGAGGTTTAGAATTTATCCTAACGGCTTAGGTGCTAATATTGAGATCACATTCATGCAAATCGGTATCTCACCAGAGGATAGATGTTATTTTTGTTTCTTTTACCACAAGTTTGAAGGAGGTATTAATTAGCTGACATTCACGGGTTGTTTTCGGTGTTACTTGTAGTCCTTTTATGTAAAGGTCTTATAAAATGTGAAGATCTTATTCTAGATAATTCTCTACCCAAATTTGAGAATGTGGTAGAGAAATTAAGACATTATTTTTATGTAAATAATTGTCTCGCAGGAGTGCATGATAATAATGAACAAGAAACCATCATAGAAAGTGTTGCTACAGATTGAGTTAATTCAACTACCTATATTCGCATTAGGTGTGCCCAAAGTATCTACCAATAAGAGCAACGCTTAACTTGAAAGTGTAGACGCTAGTCCATCCATCAAACTTTTAATGAAATTGATAGAGCATGTGGGGAAATCTCTATCGTGATATAAAAGGGCAAATCTCGCGGGCTTACAAATTGACTTGGATTGATTGTCTATAAAAGCCTTGTTGTTAACCACGCTGAATAACCAATTTAACTACTCAATAATTTGCCCCACATAAGTATCCATTTACTTTTCCAAAAGACATATCTTAAAACCGAACGAATTGAAGAATTGTATGTAGCTGATTCCACATATTCCATCTATTTCATTAGAAGATAGATGCTAAATCTACCACTCTCACAGGAGGTCTGGTGCAAACGATTGGTGGAAGAAATAGCATGAAGCTAATTCCACATACTCCGTATATGATAAGTCTACCACTTTCACACAAGGTCTGGTGCAAAACGTTTGGTGGAAGAAATAGCATGAAGCTGATTCCACATACTCCGTCTATTTCCCTGGAAGGTCGATGGTAAGTCTACCACTTTCATGGGAGGTCTGGTGCAAACGTTTTGTGGAAGAAATAGCATGAAGCTGATTCTACATGCTCCGTCTATTTCATTCGAAGGTCGATGGTAAGTCTACCACTTTCACAGCAGGTCTGGTGCAAACGTTTAGTGGAAGAAATAGTATAAATCTTATTCCACATTCTCCGTCTATTTCATTAGAAGGTCGATGGTAAGTCTACCACTTTCACAGGAGGTCTGGTACAAACGTTTGGTGGAAGAAACAGCCCGAAGCTGATTCCACATACTCCGTCTATTTCATTAGAAGGTCGATGGTAAGTCTACCACTTTCATAGGAGGTATGGTACAAACGTTTGGTGGAAGAAATAGCATGAAGCTGATTCAACATACTCCGTCTATTTCATTAGAAAGCCGATGGTAAGTCTACCACTTTCACAGCAGGTCTGGTGCAAACGTTTAGTGGAAGAAATAGTATGAAGCTGATTCTACATGCTCCGTCTATTTCATTAGAGGATCGATGGTAAGTCTACCACTTTCACAGGAGGTCTGGTGCAAACGTTTTGTGGAAGAAATAGCATGAAGCTGATTCTACATGCTCCGTCTATTTCATTAGAAGGTCGATGGTAAGTCTACCACTTTCATAGGAGGTATGGTACAAACGTTTGGTGGAAGAAATAGCATGAAGCTGATTCCACATACTCCGTCTATTTCCCTGGAAGGTCGATGGTAAGTCTACCACTTTCATGGGAGGTCTGGTGCAAACGTTTTGTGGAAGAAATAGCATGAAGCTGATTCTACATGCTCCGTCTATTTCATTCGAAGGTCGATGGTAAGTCTACCACTTTCACAGCAGGTCTGGTGCAAACGTTTAGTGGAAGAAATAGTATAAATCTTATTCCACATTCTCCGTCTATTTCATTAGAAGGTCGATGGTAAGTCTACCACTTTCACAGGAGGTCTGGTACAAACGTTTGGTGGAAGAAACAGCCCGAAGCTGATTCCACATACTCCGTCTATTTCATTAGAAGGTCGATGGTAAGTCTACCACTTTCATAGGAGGTATGGTACAAACGTTTGGTGGAAGAAATAGCATGAAGCTGATTCAACATACTCCGTCTATTTCATTAGAAAGCCGATGGTAAGTCTACCACTTTCACAGCAGGTCTGGTGCAAACGTTTAGTGGAAGAAATAGTATGAAGCTGATTCTACATGCTCCGTCTATTTCATTAGAGGATCGATGGTAAGTCTACCACTTTCACAGGAGGTCTGGTGCAAACGTTTTGTGGAAGAAATAGCATGAAGCTGATTCTACATGCTCCGTCTATTTCATTAGAAGGTCGATGGTAAGTCTACCACTTTCATAGGAGGTATGGTACAAACGTTTGGTGGAAGAAATAGCATGAAGCTGATTCCACATACTCCGTCTATTTCATTAGAAAGTCGATGGTAAGTCTACCACTTTCACAGGAGGTCTGGTACAAACGTTTGGTGGAAGAAATAGCATGAAGCTGATTCAACATACTCCGTCTATTTCATTAGAAAGTCGATGGTAAGTCTACCTCTTTCATAGGAGGTCTGGTACAAACGTTTGGTGGAAGAAATAGCATGAAGCTGATTCAACATACTCCGTCTATTTCATTAGAAAGTCGATGGTAAGTCTACCTCTTTCATAGGAGGTCTGGTACAAACGTTTGGTGGAAGAAATAGCATGAAGCTGATTCCACATACTCCGTCTATTTCATTAGAAAGTCGATGGTAAGTCTACCACTTTCATAGGAGGTATGGTACAAACGTTTGGTGGAAGAAATAGCATGAAGCTGATTCCACATACTCCGTCTATTTCATTAGAAAGTCGATGGTAAGTCTACCACTTTCACAGGAGGTCTGGTACAAACGTTTGGTGGAAGAAATAGCATGAAGCTGATTCAACATACTCCGTCTATTTCATTAGAAAGTCGATGGTAAGTCTACCACTTTCACAGGAGGTCTGGTGCATACGTTTGGTGGTTCTGCTCACGTGTGTCGGGGTACCTTTCACGATACAGTTTCACAGTGGCTGATCCATTTTCCATCCTAGTCACCTGATCATTCATAAAAAAAATGTTTGATATTGCTATTTGGTGTGCGTCTAAAATGACTATTGCCTATACAGGTCAACTGCCCTGCAGATGAACAACTAGAAAATACAGGCGGCAGTTTCAGATATATACATTCCCGCAGCTTGAATTAATGTTCCCTCTTTGTCATTTTGAAGTTTTAACATGATTTCGGCGATTGGAGGTTTTATGACGCAAGGGGCCATATTTGGCCAAGCTGCGTCAAGCAAACGCCAAGTGATCGTGAAAAGGAATTATGGAGAGTAGAAAGATTGCTTGGGAAAATCCCAGTAAATCCCATGAAAAAAGAATGGATCCGAAAGTAGTTCGAATGGAAAATTTGGAAACTCCACAATTTTGTCAGATGTAACGTTTGCTAAAACGCTCTTTTCTTCAAAATTAAATGTTCGATGTGGTCATTCCATTTCAACGTTATTAACTGTCGTTGCTTCTTTAATTTCTTACATTCCTAGACTTCAACCGATTAATACCTAATTTGTGAAGGTTGGAATGGTAAGGAGGAAGAAAAAATAGAACAGAACAGCGGAATTTTTGCGACGATCCGGGGTGAACCCCGTAGTGAAAGATATGAAGACAATACCTCGTAATTTTTAACTATGGTCATCTCGTGAACTGGCACTTAACTCTCGTAAGGTGAGAATATTTGAGGCCACAGCAGATTTACAAGCAGCAGCAGCTAAGTATACAATGGTCTTTGGTAGGATCGAGTTTTAAACTCACACCTTCTTGTTGCTAATCCATAATTACCATACGGGCTAACGCGGTTTCGAAATTTAAAATGTGTGCTCGTAATTATCACTATTCGTAGACTGTGTAGTTGTAATACCATTGTGTTACTAATAATAATTTGTACTGATTTTATAATTTCGTTTGAATAATATTTGAAACTAAAAGAAAATTAACCAAATCGTTCTCTTTCATAACATTAAAATTGTGTACTTTATGATTCGGATGTTTTGAAATATTGGATGAATAGATTCTATTATATCATAAAGCAAAAATACTTACTTCTGAATTCTTATCTTTGCACGCCCGTGGTCCAGTTATGTTTGCTTTTTCAAGCTCTAAAGAGTAAAACATAATTTTTAGTACAACAAGTTTGTGGGTTTAATTATATAATTATCATCTTTGAGATACTATTAACCAAATCATTCTTTTACTAATTTCTTTTATTCCTAAATAAACACTCATCAGAGACGTCAAATGGAAATACACAAAATCATTCTGAACTTTTATAAGGCAATTATTTTTAGAACGTGAACTATATTTTCCATTTCGGTTGCAGAGAATAAATGAGAATTGAAATTAGTAAAAGGTAATGGAAAACTGAATGCTATAAAAATCGCACCTACTAGTTCAATCTCATTAAATGACATTAATCTCAAACAACTATAAAAAGACCAAAATAGTAAATTAATTTAAGAACACTTAACTTGTCATAACGTAACCATTTTTATTTATAATAATTATATGCTATGTCTAATAAAGGTAAGTAAGTTAATATTTAATTAACTTCACACAGGAACAACACAACTGGCTAGTGGAGACGGTCGGGATCAATCTTGAGGGGAAAGAGGGAGGACAACGCCTCATAATTTTAAACTACGTCCAGTTGACGAGGTCACACCTAATCTGGCATCTCACTCTCAAAAATTAAACACCACGCCAACGTGAGCAATTTGATTGACGACAGATTTGACGTGCCTCAGCCGCCTTTGTACACGACGGTCTTTAGTTGGATTCGAATTCGCAACCTTTCCGTTACTATTCTAGAAACTAAAAGTACCCCTAAACGGAAATCCATAGCCCCGAAATTCGGATAACAAAATCGCCTGTACCAGGTTTGCCAATGTTTCAAGTTTGTGCAGCAGTAAACGTCAAGACATATGTACAGTCGCGGAAGAAAAAAAAACCGAATCCCTTCACTTCACTCCAGCAATTTTAACAGAAGAGATAATTCAAAGATAGCGTTTGGCAAGAACTGACGTCCTTCTATTAATTCAAATTCATAAAAGTTGCATAAGGGGCCGTCTTCTAATTAAATTGAGCACCAACTTCATAATTTCCAATGGGGACCCCTATTTCGACACACAATTTCAAATCTAAATCAAAATTTAACTTCAAATACCAAATTTCATGTCATTTGGTCTTAC
This sequence comes from Metellina segmentata, assembly GCA_947359465.1. Classification (NCBI taxonomy): domain Eukaryota; kingdom Metazoa; phylum Arthropoda; class Arachnida; order Araneae; family Tetragnathidae; genus Metellina; species Metellina segmentata. The sequence continues at coordinate 73,425,747 of OX375882.1, forward strand.
CGTGTCGAAGGTATGAGGGCAGAAAGATTGGAGCTCCTAATGTTAAATCAGTTTCTTACACTTTTATGTATATCTTACAAAAAAATATTTCTATTGCTCTGATATTTTGTACCATATTAATGTTAAACAACCCAAACAAAACCCGCAAAATATTTTATTTAAAAAATAGTTTTAGAATGTAATAATTATTAAATAATATTTGTTAAAATTATGAATTGGAACCATTTGATTGGATGGAAAACTATTCAAAAAGTCTTCTACGGCCATACCAAATTTCAGCTCATTCCAATAATTAGTTTTTGTGCTACATTAAGTATTGCGATTTTAGCGGGCAAATAAAGCTTAAGAGACGTTTGTCAAACCTTGGTTACTAATTCTTGGATCGTTTGCAGAGTAAATATAATAATGAAATTTTCAAATCGCTTGCACTTGTAAAATAAATATAACTAGGGGGCCTGCCCCCTGCTCGCTGACGCTCGCCAACCCCCGGAGGATTGCTTCGCAATCCTCATTGGTTCGCTGCGCGAACCTATGCTCGCTTCGCTCGCCTCAATGAAGACATGTGTCCTAGCAGAAGGGATTGTTTACAAAATATGTTACCAAAAAAATGTTTTTCAAATCTAAATTTGCTGTATTACAGAAAAAATATATACACAGTATCTCTAAAATCAGAATTCAAATAAAAACTTTGTGCAAATTTTGACTCGAAATGTAAGCGTTGCTTTGGAAATTGAATACCCAGCATGCTGTTTGTGTATACATTTTCCCAGCACTCAAACGATCCACACTTTTTCATTGAGTTTGTTGCAGAAAGTTGTAGTGCAAGCGTCTTGTTGAACTATAATTGTTGGCCCTAAAAAGGACCGTTCTTTAAATGGCCCTGAAAATATCCTCCGCTTTCTTTGATTTCTATTATAAACTAACTGCAACAGTTCATTAAAATTTCCTTTTTTTTTTCAATAAAATTTCATCCGATAACGCTATAAATTCAATCGATGCGCGAGATTTCGCGATAAACAAACAATCGTACAGTGTTGCCAAAACGCGTTTACAAATAACGTCTTTTTTGCGTGCCACGTAAGAGAATTATATATATAGATAATTCTCGGAACACTGAAAATTGCGTTTGAAATCGTGTTCAAATTTTAAATTCGGGTAGCTATAACTACAATCGAAAACCAAGCCAATTACTATAATATTCCGAATACATACAGGAAATAAGCATCGCCTCAGAACACAACCGCTAACTATATTCATAGTTTGAAAGAAGATACCAATATGGCGTCTGGGTCAAAATAATATACAACACAGAATTTCAGAGACCATCTGTTTGGTTTTAATTAGTTTAACTTACCCACAAATTTTCTCTCATTTTCTCATTAAAGCTTTTATAGGATCCAAGTTACTATTAAACAACCAAAACACAATCCACATAGCATTAAATTTTAAAAGTAGTTTATAGTATGCAAAATTAATTATTAAATTAACGTAAAAAAATATGGATAGGAACCTTATTATATATATTATTATATGAAACGATTCAGGACTTCTAGAATTGCAAGCAAAATTTCAGCTGTTTCCTATAATTATTACTTTTAATGCAGTTAAATCGCACATTTTACCCGTTTGGAGTAAGTTGAAATTTAATTCTAAAGTCGAAAGCTCGACAAAAATTGGTTCAAAATTTTCCCACTTTTCTTTCAAAATGCATTAAATTGGGAAGCTTTTAAAGAAAACTATTATTTAACGGTGATTAATCAAGGAATTTTAATATTTTAAGGGAACAGACACAAATTTAATTCTATGATTGTCAAAAGATTTTCAAATAATTTCGCAAAAATCACTAATTTTCAATAACGAAGTATTCATAACTTTCTTGTCACTATCAACTTTACTATAAGAACGAATTCATAAATATGAATATCTGTTGTACATACTTGAAAGAATTTAGAAACGGTATTCCAAAAGTTCTTAGAATTAAAAAAACTTCGTTTGCAAAAGTGATACAAAATAGAAAGGTGATTTAAATTGTTACATGTCATTAATGTATAATTGTACTAAACTTAAAAGCTGAAAATCTACCAAAGAAAGATTATACAGATAACAATTTCTCTTCTCTCTCTCTCAATGACATATCTCTACGCATTTTATATTAAATAATTAAAGAACTGCTTGTTGGTTATATAGAAGAAATAATTTATTTGGGATGTAAAAAAATTCCGTTCTTTGAAATGGGATATAATTAAGAAAAATGCCAGCATTCTTGTTTGGTAGGTAATTTATAATTTTTTGCACTGGAGTAACACAACGAGCTATTGCATTTTTGTTTGGAATATGAAGGAATTCAAATGTTCTGACACAAGTAGACTTGTTAGTTCTACGGTGAAAACAAACTTGGGAATATTTGAAATGCAGTGAATTCTGTGTTTTCATGGAATTTCAAAGTAGAATAAGTGAAAAAAGAAGTTGATTAATATTTATTCAAATAATTACTCCTTTCCAAGGTATCAGAAATAAAATATTTCTACACTTTTAATGATAGATTTGATAGGGATAGTTACTTGTCATGGTAATTTTTATTTAATTATTGGTTAATTTAATGGTAAGGGAATAGAGTCATCTCGGGTAGGAGACAAAAAGATTTCCTTTCCTTTTTAATTTTAAAAGTTGCTTGATTATAAATAATTTTCCATTTTGTATACCCAACCACACATATCTTTGGCCTTTATCACTACAAGAGGACGGCACTGAGCACTGAGAGACATTTTGTGGATTGGACTTTCCAGAAAGTGAATCCTGTACATTCATGTGCTTACAAAAAAAAATATTCGAACCCGGGACCGAATGGGAGCAGATTAATGCTTTGACCACTAAGAGGGATTTTCGGTTTAAGCAAACAAATAAATCAACTGTACGCGAATATTTTATTTCTAATCGAATACTCTCACATGAAGTAACTTGGTTACCTTAAAATGTAATCTAACGCCATTTTGAATCGTTTGGGGTTAAATCTAATAGGTGTTGACCTATCAAGTATCATGCATCAATTCACAATGCATTCTCTGGAAGTTTCATTGACGAAGTCATGCAATCGTATTAAAAAAAAACCAAGCCAACTGACGCCATGATCCGTTTAAGAACAGGAAATGTTCATCGTCTCAGGAACACGACCGCGGACTTCTAAGGTGGCAATCAAAATTACCTTCTTTGCTCATTCTATAATTGTTAAAGGAAGGTGGAAGGAAACATGATTGTGAAAAATAAATGCTTGAAATTGTGAGAGTCAAATTAAGAACTAGGTTTTTCCAACTTACACAATATCGTTCGAAGAACTTTCAGACATAAAACATCGCCAAAAAATAGTAAACAAACAAGACGCAATTTTATGTTCTTTTATTGGTTAATTGACGGTTCTGTAAGGTCTCAACCATTTGAGCAATCATCTTGCTACTGTGCTAACCCTAACAACTTCGATCGTGTATAGGAGAAGAAATGAATTCCAAAATAAGACTAGCTCGTGGCGCTTTCAGTCGATCGCGGAAATCGATCCCGTTTCAGTTGAATCTGGCTCTAAGTACAGGAAATGCGTATGGTCTCAGAAACACGACCGCCACCAACAATTAGATTGAGAGAAGATGCCTCTCTCATACCAGTTCCGCAGCCGGTTCTAAAGTATACAGGGTGTCCCAGAATTGATGGGTCAAACTTTAAGGGTAAGTAAAACACACATAAAGAAGCATTTTTTGTATAGCAACATGGGGTCGGAAATTAAAAGTACAGGTGGAAAAACAAGATATGCTGAGGAAATTAACAAAAGCTCTTTACTTACACAATGTGTTTAGAGCAGACGATAGAAACGTTTAGTGACGTAGCTGGAATTTTTAGGAAGAAAAATATTGAATAGTAGACGTTTATTTAGTTTACACTATCAAATCGTCTGCAAAACAATTTTATTGAGTTTGAATGGCATTACGCGATCTGCAAACGATTCTTTGCTGCTAGAGAATTAGTTTTCTGTTAAAATCTTTGCTGTTGGAAACGATTCTTTGCTTTTCATTTCCTCAGAATTTCTTGTTTTACCACCTGCCCTTTTCATTTCCGACCCCATGTTGCTATACAAAAAATGCTTCTTTCTATGTATTTTACTTACCCTTAAAGTTTGGCCCATGAATTCAGGGACACGCTGTATATAACATTGAACATCAGATAGATGTTTGCTACGCTTGAATGAATTTGACTTACCAACAACTTTTTCAAGAACTTTCGCATCAAACCTCGTACAGGATGGGAACATAACAGCGAATATAGTACCACTTGGACCATCTTGCGCAATTGCGACGTACGCAACTCCAAGCACCAGTGCACATAGCAACATATGATTCATGTTGAAAAACGCTGTAGCAACTTCAAAGTTAAGAAAAGGATCAGAGTTGTGCCATCGCTTTATATCGCCAAAGGATGACGTAAAGACCTTTTCATAGAGGATTGCCGGACAATGGGTGATAGGGGGTGATGCCAATAACAATAAGCGGTGTTTGGCATTCGTTATTGCATGTGTGGATGTCAAAAGGTGTGTCAGAATCTTTCGATGTCCCATGAAAGGACGTTATTTAATATAAGGATCGTTCGCAAAAGAACGTCAAGTGCATATTGTGTTCTAAAAATGCAGCTGCCAGAAATGAAAAAATCAGCAGCAGTAATTTCTGTCAATTATTACATCCTCTTCGTTCATTTGAAATGAAAACAAAAGGGTTAAGGCCTTTTCCACTTTTTACTGTGTGTTGATCCCAATATCAATGTGGCACTTGTTTTTTGTGTCGCTGACACAAACGCCACGACATATTCGTTTTCTAATTCAATTGGTGTATTGGAATACAGGAAAATGACGGATCGGAGTAGGTTAAAACTTTTATTGATTCCAAGGTCAAACATCCGATAAAAATTAAGAGTTGAATAAAATGTTCCATAGTCGCATCAAATTGGGAAATTAGGAAGAATACTCGTGCTTCCCATACTGTCTGGTATAATTAAAAAGATAAAAAATTATTTGTAAAATTTAGTTACTGCTACAACAATTCAATAGATACATGTGTACATAATAAAAGTACAAAATACCCTAAAATAAAGCATTTTTAGAGAATATTTGGGTTAGAAAATGTAATCTTATATTACAATTTTGATTTTATTAATTCGGTATAATCTTTCATTCTTGAGTTCCAACACAAACATTTCAATCCCCCAATATAACGGATTTAACACTCTGAGAGTCAACATATTTTCAGGTAATAAATTATTGTTTTTATCCCGCAACATACATAAGAATTAAATAATCCCATAAGACTAAATAACCATTGGTGTGCGAATCTAAGGAAAGGTTCTAATGTCCCAGACTAAACAGTGCGCAAAACTGACCCTGGTAGGACTTCAGCTTAAATAACGGATCTTTGCCAACTGTAATCTTAGCGTTATGCATTTGATAAAGAATGTAATAGCATTTTAAGAAGAATGACTGTGAAAAATGTTATACCTTCTTCAGTGTATTCAAAATCTTCAGTATTCAAAATTATGTAAATCTAAGAGTAGTTCAATTAAAATGTGTACCTTTAAGACATTTATTTTTTACTTGCTCAGTATTAAATATAAATCATTTTAAACTACGAGTTTGTTAAAATCAAAGGTAGAATTTTACGACTCTTTGATTTTGCGCCCTTATTATTAAAGATTAGTGTAGCAATGATGTATGCTGACACGGCTAGCTAACACTTAAATTGAATTTATTTACATACACATACACTACAGAAATTACAAGACTTTCACGAACATAAAATATAAGGAACAGGGACATTTTTAGTATCACATACTACAGCCTAGCTGCTGCTTGCTCCAGGGTTGGAGTTACACTGTGTAAGTTTTTTGTCAGTCCGCTAGGGGGCGTTGTTGGTTCCGTTACATTAGGTAAAACTACGAGGTTATTCGAAATGAAATGTGTAATTCTACGACACAGCTTTAATGTGCTCATTATTCGAAATTATGTAGAATTGCGAGTTATTCAAAATCAAAGGAATAACTTTCAAACGTTTAGCTTTTTACGTGCTCAGTAAATTATATGAAAACTACGAGCTATTCAAAATTAAAGGTTTTTAGAAGAATTTTAAGATGATGTTCAATCGAGCAGAATATTTTTGAAAACAGTTATTCCTTCTCATCCATGATTTCGAGGTAACCACTTTTGTTTTACCAATTCAATGTGGGGGTACAAATATTAAAGAGAAAAATAATCGATTGCATGACATAACAGGGCCAGATGCAACAATTAAACGTATGTTTAAAAAATTCTTGGTCCATATTTAATGTGATTTCATACATAATAACTATAATTTAAAATGTCTTCTTGACGATGACGCTTCGAGATTTTTCTATGTGGCTAGTTCTTAGCAAAAGCCGTTTTCTTTAAAATATATTTTACATTTTTCTGTTGCTTTTTATTAAATTTGAAAATGTAATCACACAGGAAAGGATGTATTAAGTTTTCAAGAGATTGTAGATTCTATTTTATCTCTCTTTTCCTCTCTGCTATTAAAAAAAAATCACAGTCAATGATATTTAAAACTAACGGAAGCAGTAAAATTTTGCATATATTTATTTCTCTCATTCTAATCTATTGATAACACATTTTTGAGATTTATCACAGCTGTTCAACTTTAGTGTCGGATTCACCAAACTTTTGTCGACCTTTTTCGTTGTGGCAAGAATATTATAATTCGTTTATTTCATGAGTTCACAGATTTATTTGTCTTTGCCCTCCAAGGGGTTTCTATGAGATATCTCTTCCATCAAAATTTGGTAAATATAGCTAATGACTAGGTATCTTATCATCAAGAAAGGGACAACTTTTTTATGACAACGAGATGGATCAAGATCTGGTCAGTTTGTTTCTGTTGGACGAGATATCTCGTTCATCAAGCTCTGATGGTCAGGTTTGCTTATGACGATATACCTCGTCGAGACAATCGTAATGAGGGTTGAGCAAAAAGTATGGTATGGGATGAACGTAAAACTATCTGCATCTAATCTTTTTAATATTTTTATTAAACGGTTTTAAGAACAAGAAAAAAATAATTGTTTGCAAAGCACGTTTTATAGACACTCTACATGATTTCGATTCAACTTTATCATGCACTATCAAGAACACTTCTATATAGAATACAATGCTTCATACGATGCATTAAATGTTTCTGAGGGGAATTATCTGAGAAGCTAAATGCAGGCGGTGATAGTGTTTCTGCGGCAGAATGTGTTTCGTGTACGTATTATAAACGTGACATAACTTGTTTTTTTAATACGATTTTAGCTCTTTTCCCAATAAAAATTACAAAGAATGAATTCCGGATTGATACGGGACAGTTAATTGATCAACGTCAAATAAATTAAACACCAAAAGTCGCCAAAATGTCGATAAATTACATTTTAAGGTAACCCTGATATACATCATTCGAAATTTTTTGGATTGGTGAAGTAAAATCCTTTTTTATGTGGTCTGTTAATTTTACTCTGAAAACCTCTCTTATAGTGTAAATTAAATTAGGTAACAAATAAAATGTAATAATAATATTTCAATTCTAAAATATATTTCGTTAATTTTCAAGCATAAAAGATTCTGAAAGGAAAAACGTGATTACGTGACAGACCAGTAAACAAATGTTGGAAAGAACTAAATTTAATAAATTGACAAAAAGGCCACACACAATTCCTTCGAATTTCGTTGTCTGGCTTTATTCTGATGGACATTTTGCAATCCCGTAAGTTTTATTTAAGTAATCTACGTTTAAACTATAGTATATAAGTATTAAAGAGTATTTGATATTGGTTTTTGAAGCCAGTAAAGTGTATACAGTAATACCCCGACTTACCGACGAACTCGGAGCTACGTGGTTCTAATGCTGTAATAACGATTGAAAAATCTTGGGATGGTATTTCCAAAAAAAAAACCAGTAAATGGTGTCTGGAAGAAACTTAGTTCATTTTTTTTCATAAACAAGACGGAAACAACTCCAGAAACTGATCATGTCGCTTATGTGTCTGAACTAAAACTGATCAATGTCCAAAAGTAATTATGTTATTTAATTTCTGGTTACAAAGTTATTTGTAAGCTAAAACTGATCAATGTCCATTTGTTTTGTTTCGTTTCCTTTTACAAAGTATTCAAAAACATAGAAAAAAAAATTTATTCAAAAGATATTGTTTATTCTATCAAACAATTTTGTAAGGAAAATCTTTAAAAATTAGATTTGTTTGTGGATGCTTTATGAATGTTGTCCATCTTAGAAGTTAAATGCCGAAATTTTGGTTGATGGCTTGTTAGGGCAGTTGCATAAGCTCAGTTAAAACTGTCCTATGCTTATTTTTAACAAATTTAAATGTTTAATACAGACTCACAACACTACGAGGTAGTGAAAACTGAGATTAGTTTCAAAGCGCACTTTTTGGTTTAAGGATATTTTTGTTCCGGAATATGTTGACAACACAATAGTGGAACAACCATTTTGTTTTACCTGTTTTAGTCCTTCATCTTCTTGAATCTCCAGTAGCTCCATATTAACTGAACGGATATAGGAGGAACTGTGGATAACCTTTAAAAAAGTGAACTAATTTTCAGTTTCTTTCTGTTTGTATTGCTATTAACGATACATTTTAATATAGGCTCTTTCAAATATTCTGTCCTGGAATGTGGCCTCCAAAGGTAGTGTAGCTGTCCAACCCTGGTATTAAAGTATTTTATATATGTTTTTAAAGTCAGAATAATGTGCACAGATCGTTTAGTCACTCGTTTTAAAAATATGAAAATATGTCGGTATGTATTTCGGTAGAACAAAACGTCCACTACCTCCAAGACCACAATAAACCAGAGGATAAAATCGAGTTAAATCTATACATAAAATTCAAATACCACTCATTCACTCACTGACTGACTCACTCATCACTGTATCTCAAGAACTTCAAGTTCTAGGTACCTGAAATTTTGCCGGGTTATTCTTATACCGTAGAGGTACACTAAGAAAAGATTTTGAAAAATTCGACTCCTAAGAGGCCTAAAATTGACATAAGGCCTAAGCCAAAAGCAATTTGGAATCGCCATACAAATAGAATTGAGTATAAAAAGATTGCTGTACTCAGCTCAATTGCTTTACCAGTGTTGATCAAAAAACAATCTTTTTTAAACAAATTAAATTTCAAAATTTATGTTTGAACTAACTTTTTATTTCTTCCTATGATGTAAATATTTAATAAATATTTAACTCATGAAGAAAGCGAGAGAGAGAGAGAGAGAGAGAGAGAGAATATTTTAAAAGCATTTAACTTTATATAACTTACATTTTGTAATGGAACGCGAAAGTATTATAAAGTGTTTGTTTGTCTGTCTGCTTCTCTGTCTGTCTGTTTGTTTCGCGGCCGCAAAATCTTGGCGATCTATGGCACTTACAGCAATGAGATTTGGCACACAGGTTGTCCAAATTTTTTGCAATTTTTCGGTCGCGGCTCAATTGTAAAATTCATTCTAAAAGTTTTTTAAATGAATTTAATAGTTTTATTCTCTACCTGGTTCTTCAAACGCGTTTCGTCCAGACGAAAGAAGAACCCCCTAAAATGAACTTTTTTTCCCACGTGACCTTAATTTATATTTTTGGAAGAGATTGTGACGTCACGTGAGCTTTCTATTTCCATAAAAAACCAGATTGCATATTCTGCCCTTTCGCGTTTAAAAAAAAAAAAGAAACACATACATTCCCTGTCCCCTTTTCGGCGAATGAGAACAAGAAATAAAAAACTTATTGACTGGAATTGTTAAGTTTTTTTCGTGAAATCGGAATTGCTAAAGATAGATTGAAAATTTCTCTTTAGATTACTACCTAAAAATATGATTTTTTAAAAATAAATAATTTTTAAATTGAATATATCTTCAATGGATTTGAAATCTATGGAAAATTTTACTGCAGATTAATACCTTACGTCACGGCATTACCCGTCGCAAACCAACACCACGGGCACTGACAACTCCGGGCTCATTACGTATTGTAGAAATATTATTCAGGAATTAGATTTTATTGATTTATTTATTTCCTGAAAAATATCACTAGACATGGGTAATTCCTTGGAGGTATATGTATGTGAAAATATTATTTAAGCGTGTAGTTTCTTATTTTAAAATAACAAGTAAATTTAAAAAATAACTTTAAAAATAGATGGGTTACGTTAAATTGAAACGGGTAGTCATACGCTGTAGTTCAAACATATTTCAAAAATGATATAACTTTATATTGAAAGACGATAAAAATCAATTAAATTAAATTTTTTTTTTCGTGTTTCATGGGTGTTATTGAAAGCTGTACTTCATAGTCAAGTAACTACATCTATCATTCTAAATAAGTACGTGCTTTCCATTTAAATCCGAATTTCTGAATATAAAAAAGTACCATACGAGTACAATTTAAAACTGCATGCCTGTTGGAAAAAGGGGAATTTTCAACAAGACTTTGTTGATATTGGAATAATATCACAGTTAGTAATTTTGAAATATTGAAAGTTTTTGTTTTAAGAGACAGAAGTCAAAGTTGCTTAGTGTAGTTGTTCTTACCCAAATTAGATGTATGTGAATCATTCGTTGAATGTAATGCTTTTCTTTTAGTAAAAGCGTTGTAAAATCAACCTTCTGTTTATTAAAAATGTTATTATTGACTGAGTTTAATTTGTCTATACTGATGACAATTATTTCTATCACAATTATTCCACATGCTACTGAATCGAATTTCAGGAAAAAGTGCGTTTGCTTCAAATTAAATTAGTCACGAATGCAGTAAACTTTAAGCCCCTTTGGCTTTTAGCTAATCATACTCACAGTGTTTTTAAACATATGTGTAACAAATCTGGTGTAGATTGGTTAAAAGGTGGATTTGCATAGAGAACAGATAAACGCCAACTCTGCTTTATATATCTAACAGAAGTTCTGTTATTACATCTACCACTGAATGGAATTTTCAAGAAAAAGTGCGTCTGCGTCAAACTAACATAGTCACGAATGCCGCAACAATTTAATTTACCATCCCCTCATATTGATGATAAAATTCGAATTAGATTCGATAGTTAGATTAAATGCTAATCGTGTTTCCAAAATGAGTATGGATGTTTGTAAGCGTATGGAGTAGAACCGGCTGGTGCACCTTAAATCGGTCGTGACCTCAAGTTCTCACGTTGGGTTTGTGTGAAAGTTTAGAGAGAGAGAGGGGGTGCCAGCTCAGATGTTGCCTCGTCATCTGACCATGGTTCAAAAACCATGGACCTCTGATCTTTCCTTTACCGGATTGATATCGAACCGACGTCAATAGCCTATTGTTTGGATCTTGTGCGACGTTAATTAAAAATTACCAATTTCCACCACTAACTATTTTAATTAAATACTTACAAGCTACTAAATGGATGGTGATGGTTAATATCATTCATTATTTATTTAATTCATTATTATTCTGGATTTGATATTGGATAAAGTATAATTCCACAGAAATAGCTATTATTGTTTTATCTTTAGAAGTCTTTGTATAAGGTTTTTGACGATTGACTATACATTTGGCAAATATTTGTTATGTTTTATTTTATTCATATATTTCCCTTAATTGGTATTTTAAAAATTTTAGCCCCTCGCTAACTACATATATGTTGACGTCGTTTTTTGTGAAACTGATTGAACATAGTAAATAACAACTAACTTACTTCACATTTAACTAATCTTTTGCACATTTAATAAATATGAAAGATACCCAAACAATATTTGAAAATGTCAAATATATATCAAAATATATCGTACAAGTTTGAGTTTAAAAAAAAACTTCGCTACCTAGTTACATGGGAATGTTTTGTGTGAATGCTTAGGTAAAATAATAAACAAACGGTTAACTAGAGGCTGTGTAGCTTGTCTGTATTTAATAAATATTGAAACCGCCAAACAATTTTTCAAAATGTCATGCATCAAACCTTTTATAGCTTCGTTGAAGAGTAACAGTTATTTTCATCAAATCAAGATTGTTCAAAAAGCTCTGTTCCAGATAGGCTGATTCTTTCGTTTTTAAAACCCATAAAAATGTTCACATTAAACTGAAAGACACCTTTGTATTTGATCCATATCAATTACTAGAGTACCCTAGTTGGAAGATTATAACATTTGAAACCGGTGAGTTGCGAGTTGAATCCATCCTAAGACCATCGAGTGAAAAGAGGGCTGGTGCACATTAAATTTGTTATGGCCTCTAATTTCCTCAGCTGGTGAGGTGTGGAAGTTTAGCGTGTGAGGTGCTAGTTTATGTTTGACCTCGTCATCCAATCGTGCTTCAAGTTACGTCTTGTTGTCCTGGGATCTTTCCTTTTGGGTTTGCTCCCGAACCGTCGCTTATAGCCAATTGTTTTGATCCAGTGCGACGTTGAATAAAATAACTACCTACTTACCCTATCAATTACAGCATTTTTGATGCAAAACAATCAATCAACTCAAAAACGTCGGTGAAATGATGATATGCATAGGCTCAGGTGGCTTTATTTATAAGGTACTTATTTATACTTTTCATGAAAAATTCTTGCATTCAAACTTTGCTACGATGGTATGCGTAATCATCATACTCTATAGCCGATCATCTCGTCACCTTAAGAGCACATGTTGCCGTTAAAGTAATTATTAACTGCTTCCACGCATTCCTTGGAAGTAGCTTCTTCGATGGCGCATCGAACGGTCTCAATGTCCTGTTTGAGGCACATCTGAAAACACATATCTAGGATTAAATTCGTGTGAAATATGCACATAAGGAATTGTACAATTTTGTCATTAAACTGAAAGACACCTTTGTATTTGATCCATATCAATTACTAGAGTACCCTAGTTGGAAGATTATAACATTTGAAACCGGTGAGTTGCGAGTTGAATCCATCCTAAGACCATCGAGTGAAAAGAGGGCTGGTGCACATTAAATTTGTTATGGCCTCTAATTTCCTCAGCTGGTGAGGTGTGGAAGTTTAGCGTGTGAGGTGCTAGTTTATGTTTGACCTCGTCATCCAATCGTGCTTCAAGTTACGTCTTGTTGTCCTGGGATCTTTCCTTTTGGGTTTGCTCCCGAACCGTCGCTTATAGCCAATTGTTTTGATCCAGTGCGACGTTGAATAAAATAACTACCTACTTACCCTATCAATTACAGCATTTTTGATGCAAAACAATCAATCAACTCAAAAACGTCGGTGAAATGATGATATGCATAGGCTCAGGTGGCTTTATTTATAAGGTACTTATTTATACTTTTCATGAAAAATTCTTGCATTCAAACTTTGCTACGATGGTATGCGTAATCATCATACTCTATAGCCGATCATCTCGTCACCTTAAGAGCACATGTTGCCGTTAAAGTAATTATTAACTGCTTCCACGCATTCCTTGGAAGTAGCTTCTTCGATGGCGCATCGAACGGTCTCAATGTCCTGTTTGAGGCACATCTGAAAACACATATCTAGGATTAAATTCGTGTGAAATATGCACATAAGGAATTGTACAATTTTATATAGGGTCACGCGGGGTAATTGTAAACAAGCTATACAAGCGCCTACATGGGATTTCGAGAAACTAAAAAGTTGTGAAATATGAAAGCTGGTAACCTTGAGGATTCAATATGGGGATCCCGTATTTCTTTGAATCACAGCTGATAGCAATATGTTTAGTTGAAAAATTTATGGTTCAAAAGTTTGGATTTTAAAGTTTTAATGTGCTGTGCCTTTTCAGCTGCCCTCCATAATATATTGAAAGGTATGTTGTTCCAATTCTTTTCTACGGTCAGTTATGTTTCTATCGAACAGAAAATCATTGACTTTTGCTTCTGGGAACTTTAATGCACCTACAGTTGAATGTTTACAATTAGCCCATATTTTTCAAGGGACGTGGTAGTAAACATGTTATTAGAAGGGTAAAATAACATTGGATTTCCTTCTACTGCCATGACTAATGCTCATGCTGTCACTTGTTCAATATTCAATATCACGAAGAAAATCGTTGTTTACATTTATGCCTACTTTCAGGGGTAGTTGTAAACACGCGTGGTAATTGTAAACAGACGAGTACGGTATTGAATTTCTCTTCTGGAATCTTCGTTTTAATTAAATATCAAAGTAGAATAGTGACAAGTTAGTTTAGTAGGGTGAACAATATTTAATTACTTTATCAAGAGTTTGAGAATAGGGATTGAAAGTGAACATACAAATTCTGTTTACAATCATCCCGCCTTACCCTATATGTTACCACTAAAGTGCAATAATCAGTTATTCTACAGATTATCTAAATAATTTGCATATTAACTCGTGTGATCCGTTAAAAGTGTCGAAAATTGTTTAATTTCTCAAATTACCTAGATAATCTGCAAATTACCTAGATAATCTGCAAATTACCTAGATTATCTGCAAATTACCTAGATTATCTGCAAATTACCTAGATTATCTGCACATTACCTACTAGACACTCGTTCAATTAAAAAACTATAATAGAAAGAGTCAAACGGTTTTAAATATTATTACAATTAAGGAAATGAATTTGCAAAACATATGAAAATAATTATGTTTTCTTATGGAGGGAAAAGGGGAAGGTGTAGGGAAAGGATATAAGAGAAACAGGCGAAACCATACTCAAAGTGGAGGGAGATAGAGAATGTGTATGGAAAGGAAATGAGAGAAACAAACTTTTGAATTTTAACTATACGGAAGCCGCTAATGTGGACATTACCTAGGTTAAATGCGAAAAACTCTTAATTCCGCACGTTAACGGAGCAAATCAGTTAATCTGCAGATTAGCTATGTAATGTGCACATTAACGGCTTTCGAGCTTTAGCGGTAACATATATAATGATAAGATGAGCTTTGTTTAATGGATCTTTATCTGTCCAATCAGACAAACTGCTTAATACCAAGAGTTTCAACATAAGCTATTTTCACAACAGAATCTAATTCGATATGCTTCAATCTGAATCTAGCCGAATAAGGCCCGATTCACACATCCGGTTTTTCAACGTGCGGCACCGCTACTGCAACGCAAGTGCGGTCTGAGATACATTAGATCCAATGGAGTAGTGCAAACATGCCTCCGGTGCCGCTGAGGCGACGCACGTCCAACTTGAGTGTAATTTGTACCACAGTTCCCCACGGCGCCGCACACGCTACTCCGATCTGAAATACCTTGTTTTCATAAATAAATGGAATATAAATAATAATTAATAAATGGTTGTATCCAGTAACATCTTTTTTGTTTCAAAATATACTTTTTTGTACACCAAGTAAGCGAAATAAACACGTTTTCTTCGATAGAATATTTATCGCAAATGGCGCGAAATGAGTACTTACGTCATTTCACGGTTATGTGTGCATAGTTGGGCTTCGGTGCCGCACGTTGAAAAACCAGATGTGTGCACCGGGCCTTATACTGAGGTCTTCTTTCCTTTCATACCAACAGAATCCGTGACCCGCATGTTTGCCAATAGCCCTCGGTGTTCTCTTCTTGTATTCTTTGAATGCAAGAAATTAAAGAAGTCTAAGAACTTTACTTTCAATATATTAATAACCCATTTATAGCCTAATGATTGAGGGTTGGATTATTAGGTAGGATGATAAAAATGGAACAACACAACGGTCTATTGGCGGCGAACCGGAGTTATCCTCGAAGGGAAGATTCGAGTACAAAACCTCGTAGTTTTTAACCATGGTCGGACGACAACACTTGAGCCGAGATGGCACTTAATTCTCCAAATGTGAGGACACTTGAGGCCACAACAGATTTAACGTGCAACAGCACCCACGTATACGAAGATCATCGGATGGATAGAGTTTCGAAATCGCACCTTCCTGTTGCTTATCCACGCTTCAACCATTTGGGCTACTGTGACCTCGAAGGTTAGACTGGATGCTCGTTGAGTTATCACTATTCCTAGGCTGTGTAATTAGTACAGCAATGTAATAATATTTTGTCTGATTTCTCAATTTCGTTTGATTAATATTTGAAACTGAAATAAAATTTAAAAATCGTTCTCTTTGAAAATATTAACCCATTATTTTTCATTATTTGGAGTGCTTTAAATATTGGATGAATGGATTCTATTATTTTACTAGCAAAATTCCCGACCTCACTCGGTTTGAGGGTTGGAATATGAATTATATATATAACTCTAGATTGAAGATAGAGAGAGAGATGATGATGATGATTATGAGATCAGAACATATAATCACTTTTGTCTTTTGTAGAATTAAATAATATTCTAACACATTTCACAATATTTTAATAATTTTTACAACTTACTTTGGACACAAGTCCTACACATAAATATCCATCCATGAAATACATTTCACATATAACGTAATGTTGTATTACAAAGCTATAAAATGACGAATGGTGACACTAAGGTTATGGACACTTGGATTTTTTTTTCTTTTTTTACTTCAAAAGACGATTTTGAGAGAGATTTGGAATTCCCTTTCTTATCTAAGTTCTTTTTATGTACAACTACTCAATTAATAAAAAGGACGAATTTATGTCGAGTGGTATAGCACTCATAATCAACAAAAAATATGTTTTTACTTGTGGCATTCTTGCATCACGCATACAACATTGTCGAATTTCACCATCTTTAAGGGACGGATGAAAAATTATTTTTATAAGGTATTCATAACTAAGTTGCTTTAAGGTCGAATATACATTTTTTCTTGAAATTACATTTTGGGGTCTATAATAAAAGAACTTGTTTTAAAATCCTCAGTACAGAACTGCAAATGTAACTTATTACCATTTTGCAAAATAATAAATCGATTTAATAGTTTTTTTAAGAGATTTAATATACAGAGAAAATTATTGTTTTCGATACTTTTACAATATATAATAAATTGTTTAAATATAGCTTCAACTCGTAAAATAATCCACTCTGACTTCCTGTCATTACCACAAAGAATTTTTAATATTATAAAAGTTCTAGTTAGGATTTTTTAACAATACTAGGGGTATCAGAATATATAAGTCATACTAAGGGTATCAGAATATACAATGTAAGGGGTATCAGAATATATCCACCTGCTTGCTAATCCCCTGATGATTGCTTTTCAATCCTCATTGATTCGCTGAACGAACCTATGCTCTCGCATCGCTCACATTAATAAAGACATGCGTCCTAGCAGAAGGGATTGTTTACAAAATTTGATATTCCAAAAAAATAATTTTTAAGCATAAATTTTTTGTATTACAGAAACGATATAACAGTATCTCTGGAATCAGAATTCAAATGAAAACTTTGAGGAAATTTAGACTCAAAATGTGAGCGCTGCTTTGAAAATTGAATACTCAGCATGTTGTTTGTGTGTACATTTACCCAGCACTGGAGCCACCGACACCACAAAGATCCTCTGCTTTCTTTTATTTCTATAATAAACTACAACAGATCGACTAAAATTCATTTTTTTTGCAATAAAATTTCATTTGATAACGCTATAAATTCAAGTGAGTCGCGAAGCTTCGTGGTAAACAAACAATCGTACAATGTTGCCAAAACGCGATAACAAATAACGTCTTTTTTATGCGCCACGTAAGAGAATTATACATATAGATTATTCTTTCAATAACGGTAAAATTACACTTAAAATTTGCTTTATTCAGACTTACCCACCAATTTAATTCGAATACTTTGTGGTTGGTGTTGGAAATGTATTTTATTAAAATTCGAAATATTTTTAACGGAAATCAAAAGAGAGATGCCGAACAAAACATAATAAAACTTTGAAAAAAGTTGTATTAATGATATTTATTCGTGATTATCTTTTTAGCTCTTGATCTTGCAGTTTCCATAATTTACAACTAAAAAGTGCACAAAATTTACAAATGGGAAATTATTTCAGAACGAAAGAAGCAGAAAATAACACTGCACGCGATCAATCAACACGAATTTCCGTTCCCATTCGTTGAAAAATATAGTATGTCCCAAGTATCCCCTTCCTAAATAATATTTCTATAGCTCATACTTATTTTGTAACGTGTTATATTAAACGACCCAAACAAATTTATAAATATAATATATTAGATTAATTTATGGATGATAATAATTAATTAATTTATAAATATAAATTACTAATTAATTTATAAATGATAATTAGTAATTAATTCATATATATGAATTATTATTTCGTTTACAAATAATAATTATTAATTACTTTATAATTACTAATTTATTTATAAAATAACAATTGTTACGTAATTTTTATGTATATTAATTTATAAATATTAATAAATAATTAATTTGTAAACATCAATTATTAATTACTTTATAAATAATAATTATTAATTACTTTATAAATATATTGTCTGTACTCTCGTATGAAATAACTGAGTTATCTTAAACTGTAATCTATCACCATTTTAGCAACGTTTGGCGTTTAATCTAATTTAGTTTGACCCATCAAGTATCATGCATGTCCTCGGCGGAGCCTGCAATTCTGATGATTGCGAGATCCTCGCTTTGACCTGGCTAAAGACCGTCGTGTGCACTAATGGTGACTGGGGCACGTTAAATAGGTCGTGGTCACAAAGTCCCCCATGTTCCCATATTAAATCAATACCTCTGGGGGTACCTGATCAGGGAGTTATCGGCCTCTGATTGGGATCTAAATTACGATATGTGTGAGTGAATGGATGTATGAAAGGGGGCTTTTCTGTAAAAACGAATGTGTCATGTATGTCGAGAAAGTCGGACTTCCTTCCAATGGGGCTCAATAACATGGAAGGCGCACCCCCTCGCCTCTTGCCGTCTTCGACGGGCCTGGCCCTCCTCTGGTCTGCCAGTGTAGGCATGAGAAACAACAACAACAGTGTCATGCATTAATTCAGAATGCAATCTTTGGATGCTTCATTGGCGAAGTGATGCAATCGCATTTGAAAATAAAGCCAACTGACACCACGATCCGATTAAGGGACAGATTCAACTGCAATATTTCTCGATCATGTCGCCTCGAAACTCTATTTTCCGGGAATTACCTCCAATATTTCAATGACATCTGTAACGACTCGATCGTGTATTTTCGATTCACCGATCGAGAATTTTCTACCCCTTTCCGCATCGCGATTACGCTCTATTACTCTTTGCTGAAGTTTATTTGCAACATGACGGATATCACTCATCTTTTAATGAAAATTCGATACTTACGATTTCGAGAAAATCTTTTGGATTTTAATGAACGAGAGTTTTACCTACCCTTTCAATTCGCCCTGACCAGAAAGCATTTATATCGACAGCAACTTCATTCCATCTAGGGATTACAATCAGGCAAGATTTTCAATCCGGCCGGATTGGTACTTTGTTGATAAAAGTCTAATCAGTAGGTATTTTTCCAAAATCGACTGAGTGAAATAAGGTAAAAAGGACATTGTTCCAAATTGACGAACAAAACGTTTATTTTAGCATTGGAAAATCAACTTTATAAATAATTTTCCATAGGTACGAAATAAATCACCAACAATAAATTATAGTAACTACTAGTACTAAGTATTGAACGATTGATGATCAGTCTTACTATCACTTTTGAGTTTGAAAGAACGATGAACGGATACAAATCGTATTAATTGTGGTCGTTCCCAACCTACTTCTCAATGAATTGCAAATATACCAATGGCCGAGAAGGCCCTCTCAGCTTCGACACTAGTTAGTTTAACCGTCATTAATTAATCGTACATAAGAGACAAATATTTTCCTTTGACTCCTTCTGTTTCATATGAAGTCATTTCTTTCTTCAGTATTTTCTCAAAATCTGTTTCTTTTCTAAAGTTTGTCTTTTTGCAGAAGACTACATTTTCTTGCAAAATTTGGTTTTATAATTCATCTTTAATATTAGATTAGTTTGCAATGAAAGTGAGTTGGGATTTAAGATTTCTTATGCTGTAGGTTCCACACTTTCGTTGTCATCTTTAATGACTTGGTTTAATATGTTTTCATTTCCTGTCGCATAAGATTCTTTTTTGGCATAAGAAAAGTACTGTCAGCTTGTCTCATGTTTTGATCATATTCTTTAAATAAAGTAATATTCATGTTATTATCGTGTGACGACGTTCTTTTATCCTTACACGTAGTGTCTCAGATAATTCAGCGCTTAAGACAGTGTCTTGTTTTTCCCAGCGTTTCTAAAATGAATTTTAATGTTGTTTCAACAGTAAGAAGAGTCGCATGTCTTCTGAATAGTACCTCCACTGCCAATTTAAATGTGTTTTGTTTCTAAATGTACTTTTAAACCTTTGTGCGTTTCCTTCCTTTCAGAAAATTGCCTTCCTTCGCAAAAAAATATTATTGATAATTTAATTAATTTTTGCTACAATTCTCCAAAGTGATGTTTGAAGTTTATAAAATCGATTAATTAACAATCAATTGCTTAATAAACGATTTTGCGACTTTAAAGTTGGGTTTGAATAATCGATTATTTAATGTTTGCTTTATTAAAGGAAAGTGGAATGAAATAGGATTGTGAAAAATAAATGCTTGAAATTGGGGGAGTCAAATTAAGAACTTGGTTTTTCCAACTAACACAATATCGTTCAAAGAGCTTTCAGAGATAAACTGTACCGCCAAAAAATAGTAAACAAACAAGACGCAATTTTACGTTCTCTTATTGGTCAATATTCTGTAACGTTACAACCATTTGAGCAATCATCTTGCTTCTATATTAAGCCTAACAACCTCGATCGTATATAGACGGAGAAAGGAATTCCAAAATAAGACTAGCTCGTGGAGCTTTTAGTCGATCGAGGAGATCGATCACGTTTCAGTTGAATCTGGCTCAAAGTACAGGAAAAGCGTATCGTCTCAGAAACACGACCGCCACCATCAATTAGATTGAGAGAAGATGCCTGTCATACCAGTTTAGAGATCGGTTCTAAAGAATATACAACATTGTATTTCAGGGAGATGTCTGCTACGATTGAATTAATTTGACTTACCGTCGACTTTCTCAAAAATTTTCTCAACAAACCTTCTACAGGATGGGAATAGAGTAGTGAACACAGTATCAGCAGGATCTTGCGCAATTGCGACGTACGCGGCACTGAGCCGTAGCACAGACAGCAATAAACGATTCATATTGATAAGCACTGCAACAAAATCAAAATTAAGAAACGGATCAGAGCAGTGCCCGCGCTTTATACCGCCAAAAAGAGGACGTAAGAACCTTTCCAGAGAGGATTGCCGGTCAATGGGCAATCGGGGGGGGGGGTGTCAATAACAATAAGTAGTATTTGACATTCGTGATTGCATGTTTGAATATCAAAAGGTGTTTCAGAATCTTTCGACGTCCCATACAAGGACGTCTATCCAACAAGTATCTTTCGAAAAAGATTGTCAAGTGCATACTGTGTTGTAAAAGTGCAGCTGCCACTACTAAAAAACAGCAGTAGTAATTTATGTCAATTGTTACTGTTCGTGTTCGTATATTGCAAAACGAAATAAATCCATTCTATTTAAGATAGAAATCAAATTTATTACAAACCCAAAACATAAGAAGAAGTTGACCTGATTAACTTATCAAGTTCACAAGAGACTAGAACTTCAACTGAGAAAGCACTCTCGGAAAAAAAAAGCAATTCTCAATCCAAAGTTCACACATACACAAATAAAACGGAATGTGATACTTATTGATCTACTCTTCCGATAGTAAAGTCCGTCAAAGAATATTTGATACGAATAGTTCTTAATAAGAACAAACTCTGAATTTTCAACAATCGGCTCCATCGATCGATATCGCAAAATACACAGTTATTTCCAAAATACGACACGAAACAAATTTTCTTCATCATACCTTTATACTTATTAAGTAAGAAAGGCTTTCTTAAACAATCTGCAATATTGTCCTTCGAACTTACATGGTATATTTTAACATTAGCTTCTACCAAATTACGAATGAAATTATAGCGAATATTTATGATTAGTTTTAAAATTTTCCATTGTATTCTTGCTAAAAAAGATAGCTAAGATTTGGTGTGATGCAACTGAGAATCAATCGTCCAAAAACGTGCGGTTGTAGCTCACTATCATGAAGCATGGATCGAACCTCGTCAAACTTGTCGTCCACTCCATTCTGTTCTGCTGTATAAGTAGGAATGCGTTCATGTTTAATCACCAACTTTTTTGAGAAAGTCATTATATTGTTTGGAAAAAGTCGAGCCCACTGTCAGTTCTGACATATTTCAATTTTGAAATAGACTATCGTTCTATTCTTACCAAGTATTTTCAAAACACTCAAAATTGTCCGTTTTAGATTTAATTATATACACTTCTACCTTACGAGAATCGTCCATTATTGACAAAAAGTACCTTTTTCCACCTAAAGAGTTTACTGGAGCGGATTCCCACAGATCCATGAACACTCTTTCTAATAATCTGGAAGTATGCCTTTGATATACGTAATTTCTCTTTAACGACTCACACATGGATTTGGCAATTCTTCAGACATTGCAATTATTATTTACAGAAGTTATCTTTTCAATTCCCTTAGTAGAATTATTCTTACTCATGTGCTGTATTAGTGGCATATTAACGTGACCAAATCTACGATGTATAGTACTTATATTTAATGCAATATCTACAGAATTTACACATTTTTCAGGATATCCCCAAATAACATAACATTTATCTACTAAGGGTGGAGTAAAAAAATACTCAACGTTTTTCTCATGCACAACCATTTTCTTATTTCTCCAAATGACTTTTTAACCTGCAATATCTATATTATAACCTCCAATTAAATATTTTCGCACAATGGGACAGTATAAAACATTTTCAAAACAATCTGTATGCTATCTTTTACAACTTTAACGATGAAGTTGATGTTTCCAATTTCAAGAACTTTCGACATACAATCGTGTCCCCAGTCAAAATCGTTGCCGGTGATGTTTCCCAGAAATTATGGAACCAGTCTCTTTGGTTGCAGCAGTGGGAAATTGCAGCAGAATCTATAAGGAATTCTTCTAAATTGCGACTAGCTGCATCCAGTGCATAGTTGGTGCCTGCTAAAAAAGCTAAACGGTTGTTTGCCTTAGTCTTGAAATGTCCATTTTTCTTGAAACATTGGTCTTCGGTGCGTCCCGGTCCTCTGCAAGAGCCACACGGCCCCAGATGAGAAGGTGCGTCAGTTCTTTTCCGCGAAGGGTTCAACTCACTTCCACTGCATACCGGTTTCTCCGTTGATTTATTTTTCAAAGAATACGGTCTATATTTTGCAGCATGGGCACCTCCGACGATTGTAAAAACTTTGCCTTCATCTCCAGGTTTCAGTCCAATTCTTCCAGCTTCGGTCAATAGTTGTTTGTAACATAATCAACTTTGAATTCTGTATCGTTGTGCCGGTAGAGGATCTGGACAATGTTGTCGTATTCTGAAGGTAAACGACGTATAAGCACAAAACATACCAATAATTCTGGTCTGTCAAAAACCACTTCTTTAACGTGTAGTCGTTTCTCGGCTATTTTCTTACAGAAAATTCCAAAAGTCTCTACTTCGGTGTTGAAACGTATGTCAAAGAAATCGTCCACCAGGCTGGCCAATCTTGCCCTTGAAGTCGGTTCGAAATGAAGTTTTGGCGATTCCCAAGCAGTTTTACCGTCTTCGATGTCCGCAATCAGGGTGTGAAATTTTCTTTCGACTACTTGGTAGATGATAGTGAAAGCTCTTTGTTAGCGTAAATCGTAAGATCGCTTTTCCCTTTCAGGTGAATCATAAAGATATGGCTTGGCTTCTCCAGTAATAAATCCCCATCTTCCTGTCCGTAAGAATCACTTTCATATAAACCTCTTAGTGGCGTAATTGAAATCGCCAAGTTTAGGGAAGGATATTGAGGAAACAGAATACACGTTTCACATTCAAAATTATGTAAAAATCAAAGAGTTATTTAAATCCAATATAGATATTTAATTTTTACTCAATTAGTATTTAAAATTATGTAAAACTACGAGTTATTAAAAACCAAAGATATAACTTAAATAAGCTTAGCTTATACGCTCTGAGTATTAAGGATTAGGTAAAACTACGAAGTTATTTGATATCAAAGGTATAATTTTACGACAATGCTTTAACGTGCTCAGTACTCGAAATTAAGTAGGACTACGAGTTATACAAAATCAAAAATAGAATTTCTATAAGCTTAGCTTTAAGGCCCTCATTATTTTAAATATTCATTATTAAATAAATATTATTAAGTATTCATTATAAAATAAATATTATTAAATATTCATTATTAAATATTCATTATTAAATAAATATTATTACATGTAATGTAAAATTCGAGTTATTCAAAAAAAAAAGGAAGAAATTTCAAACGCTTGTTTTTACGTGCTCAGTATTCAAAATTATATAAAAACTACTAGCTATTCAAAATTAAAGGTTTTTAGAAGAACTTTAGCATGCTATTCTAAATAGTAGGACATTTTTTAAAAGTTATTCCTTCTCATTCATGCTTTCAAGGTAACCATATTTGTTCTACCAATTTAATTCGGGGGTACACATATAAAAGAGAGATAGAATCGATTGCATATACATCAAGGCCAGATGCAACAAATGGTTATTGTATCTAAATAATGCGTGTTTTAAAAGTGTTTAGTGCATATTTAATTTGATTTCATTCATAACAAGCATAATTAGAATTTATCTCTTTCCAATAAAGCTGCGAGATTTTACCAATGGGATTTCTATTCAGAGCAGTTTTCTTTAAAAGATATCGTATATTTTTCTGTTTTTTTTTAGGAACTAGAAAACGTAATCACACACAAGAAAATATGAGATGTATTAAGATTTCCAGAGATTGTATATTCATTTTTAGAAGTCTCAGGAGATGATAAAGTTGGGAACCACTGACAATGGAGCACATCATCATTAAGTTTGGAGTGTTTTTGAATGAGAAAGATATATAGAGATATAAAAAGAATTGTTAAACGCAGGGATGATTGATTTGCTTTGATGAGTAACTGTGAAAATATTGTTTGTGAATAAGGAAATAGTTTTTTACATGATTTGAATCAAACATTTCGTGCACTAATACACGCAAACACATTACGTTTTAAGGTTCATCTTCCTTACTCGAAGTGTGTAAATAGTAAATTTACATGATTTGAATCAAACATTTCGTGCACTAACACACACAAACACATTTAATTTTTGAGTTCAGCTTCCTACTCGAAGTGTGTAAATAATAAAACTCCATTTGTGGTAACAAAAACAAGAAGTGTGTTCAAGGATTTCGAAACAAACTCAAGAGTGAATAAAAAAAATTCAGCATTTAAATACGAGACGAAATTAGCAAAGGATTGTGTGCTTCGTTTGAATCGGATATAAGAATTAAATAAAAATTTGATGAAAATTGAAAATTGCATGTTTTTTCGTATGGATATCAAAAATTATTTATAGTCTTTGGATAAATTATAAGCATATTATATCTATATTACGTACAGACGTTATTTTGCGATTTTGTTATTCTGACTAAACGCTTTATGGAACATATAATAATGTAATAATTTATTAGTATTCTTGACAAAATATTTCCATTTTCAAACTGTTTCCCAGCATACGTTCTATATTTTGCAGTTTCTGAAATATCATTTTATTTAAATGGAAATTTCGTACTCAGTACTCGCTTCGTACGTTTGCTAAATTAAACATAACACCAAATAAAAATCGTAAGACAAATCTGCTCGTTCTACTGAATAAAAACTTATGAAATAAGTAAGCTAATTTTGCGTATGCCAATATTATATGTTTTTACAACGGTACACGTTTTATTACAAAAGTCAAAACCAGCAAATGTCTGCTATTTTCTCAAAGCGAATAGTTTCTGTTATACGTTTGAAGAGTTGCGGATACGAAGGGCGAACTGACAAAATACTGGTTTCCAGAAAAGCGCATTTAAACGTTGTTCATTGAAGAGTTACTGTCAGCCCTAGTTTTTTAGGGAAGGAATGGGGAGGGGGGGTAGCCGGACTAAACAAAAATGTTTATATTATTATTCTATAAAGTCTGACAAACCAAAATATGGAGGAATTTTTTTTTCGTACAATGTTGAGTTCGCCCTTTGTAACCGCAACGCCTCATTTGGCCAATCCATGCCAAACAACCTCAAGTAATGAACCCAAACACACATATATGTAACTGATGCAGCAGAGAGAAAAATAGGTACAGCTGCACTCTACGTTTATGAGCGGTGGCAACGGTCTTGGCG
Source organism: Metellina segmentata (assembly GCA_947359465.1). Classification (NCBI taxonomy): domain Eukaryota; kingdom Metazoa; phylum Arthropoda; class Arachnida; order Araneae; family Tetragnathidae; genus Metellina; species Metellina segmentata. The sequence goes on from OX375882.1 coordinate 73,452,033, forward strand.
ATTTTTTGGCGCACTTCTAGTAGCGAGTTACGGTAGATTAAGGCAACCCATATGTCTTTACGGTTATTGTGGTTTTCATGGCAACCTCGGCAAACGGTAACTTTCAATTTTCATTTTGAATATTCTAAAAAGTTCTTCCAAAATCTGTTAAAGTTGTTTGATTTCATGGGTTCGTTTGAAATAATTTCTTTGCTTCCATTGGTTATTTTGATTTTAAAATATCATTTGATTGCATCGGTCCTTTTAAGTTTTTTTTCTTTGATACCATTGGTTTATTTATTTCTATTTCTACAGTTGTGAAATTTTTATTTTGCTGTAATTTTTTTCACTGCAGAGTTCTGACATGTATTGTTTTTCGCCATTTGTGGAATATTCTTCTTTAGTAATTTTTTTTTCTCGGAACAGTTCTGATGTATTAGGTTGTATTATTTCTTGCTTTTTTTCTTTTAAAAATCTTTTTCTTTTCAAAAAGCCTACTGCATTTAGTGTAATTGATAAGTTTCAGGGTATTCTTACCCAACATTTGCAGCTTAGTGTTTCTGCTGGTTCACAAATGTGTTTAAGCTTACTACTTTTTGAGAAAGTTTTAAAAAATATACTTTTTAAAACGTTCTTAAATGTGTTTTCAAGCTTTTATTTTCTGTTGAAAAAAACAAATATTTTTGAAAGGAAAAAAAAAAGAGTTTTTAAATAATTCTTAATTTAGCAATTTTAGAATTCGCCAAAAAAAAATAATCGCCAAGACCGTTGCCACCGATCATAAACGTTGTGTGTAGCTGTATCGAAAAATACACCCAAAATGCATTAAACCTACGTCGCACCCAAACCGTACATCGCAGAACAATTTCCCCTTAATTTAATCGAAATTTTGACCGATTTGTTTTTTAATCTTAAGTCACGATGTTAGTCAGTGCAAAGCGCGCTTCTTGCCACACTTTTTTTTTCTTCTATAGCTACGGAACAGCCTCCTTCAGTGCCCAAAATTACCACAGACACTTTATAAATAACACATATTCTATGTCAATGACAAAATATTTAACTTCAAAAGTTATCGACAGAATTGCAAGTTCTGAAAGTATGCCTTGGTTTTAAGTAAAGTAAGTTAATTTATTTTGATGTTTTATTATAAATATGTAATGCATATTTAGCCTATAATTGTGTTTTACGTCTGTTTTTAATTGTACTGCAGTTTAAAAATTCTGACGAAATGTCTGCAGTGCAATTTCAATTGCTTTGAGTTATGTTGCAGAACACTGAATATAATTCTGCAACTTGTCCTGTGCCCTTTACAAAATGCTGGTTGCTAACGCAGAGTGCTACTCGTTCAACCATGGCGGTTAAAACTAGAACAGGCATATAAATGTTCTAGGTTATTATCCCTCCTAGTGTCGTCTTGACGAGTTATCTTGTCATTGGCAAAAAGTATCAGATATCTTGAGCGATGAGATGTATCGTAATTAGAAGAAAAACTGACCTGATTTTGATCTTATGTTAAAATATCGGTATTATCTTGATGAACCTCTCACCCCTTTCACACCCTCTTTGTATCAGGGATTTAGATCCACCATTAAGCTTTGATACAAGGCCTGTCTATTTCAAGCAGGAGAAAGATTACAATTAAATCCATCCGACAGGTGATTAAAATAAAGAATACACTAACTTCATCAGACTCATTACTTCTTTGTAGATCAACTGTTTCCCGGATCTTGTCTGAATCTTCTCGTATGTAGAAATATATTTCAAAATACGGTACAGCTCCACTCTACGTTTATGATCGGTAGAAATGGCATTGGCGATTTTTTTGGCAAACGTCTAAAATCGCCAAAGTAAGAATTTTTTCAAAACTCTTTTTTTTCCTTTCAAAAATATTTTTATTTTTTCAACGGAAAATGAAAGTTTGAAAATACATTTGAGAACGTTTTAAAAAGTATATTTTTTAAAACTTCCGCAAAAAGAAGTAAGCTTAAACACATTTCAGAACGCATTTGTGAACCAGCAGAAAAACTAAGCTGCGAATGTTGGGTAAGAATACCCTGAAATTTATCAATTACACTAAATACAGTAGGCTTTTTGAAAAGAAAAAGATTTTTAAAAGAAAAAAAGCAAGAAATAATACAACCTGATACATCAGAACTGTTCCGAGAAAAAATATTACTAAACAAGAATATTCCACAAATGACAAAAAACGATACATGTCAGAACTCTGCAGTGAAAAAGAATTATAATAAAATAAAAATTCCACAACTGTAGAAATAGAAATAAATAAACCAATGGTATCAAAGAAAATAAACTTAAAAGGACCAATGCAATCAAAGGATATTTTAAAATCAAAATAACCAATGGAAGCAAAGAAAATGTTTCAAACGAACCAATGAAATCAAACGACTTTAACAGATTTTGGAAGAACTTTCTAGAATATTCAAAATGAAAATTGAAAGTTACCGTTTGCCGAGGTTGCCATGAAAACCACAATAACCGTAAAGACATATGGGTTGCCTTAATCTACCGTAACTCGCTACTAGAAGTGCGCCAAAAAATCGAGAAGACCGTTGCCACCGCTCATAAACATAGAGTGTAGTTGTACTTAAAATACAATGGATATTCTCATCATAAGCAGGTGATTTGACCTATTCACACAAAATAGTAACAGATGGCAAATTGCGTGAATAAGATCGACTGTAGTTATTTTAGACAATGGACTTTCCCCTTTTGCTCTTTTTGAATTATTTACGTCGCACGGTTATTGTGCTTCGGACAGGAAACTGATACTGAACAAAGTAAATTCTGTTTGCTGTAAGTATACATACGTATTTACACATCTGAACGATGTTATTTCCTTTATTGTCAATCATTAATCTGTATCGAGATTAGCTATGACTACAAAAATTAACTTACGATTGAGTAGTATATATATCAGTGTAACCCAACTTTACCATGAAATACTTTTGGTAGATACAAAGTTGCACTTGCTAAATTGGTGACGGACGTGATTTGAACACGCAAAAATTTACAAATTTGATTGATGGCCTACAGTGCATAATTCAATCGCCAATGCGAAGCTAAACAATTTCCAACAACCACCTGAGGTTCTGTGATAGAAGACACTGCTCATGTCCTATCACGGCATATCTCCATCACAAGTCCACTCACACTCGGCTGTTAAAGGCAACATAGAACAATTACAACTATGATCTTAATACAGCTCTCAGTCTCACGCAAATGGCAATCATTCTAATTGTGACGTCATCTATCGAATTTCGTCTACCACTAAATCCTGGAGTATTGTAGGGAGCTTATTTACCACTACAAAAAATAACTTACGACTGAGTAGTATATATATATCAGTGTAACTCAACTCTACCATCAAGTACTTTTTGCGTTACAAAGTTGCACTGTTTCATTCCGGATTGCTCAAAACCAATAGCTTTGTATGATATAGTTATGTATGGTTAACACTCCTGTATGTTTATCTTCGGGTCAAAAACTACCCTATAGTTGCCAGTAATTGGCGCAAAAACCCATTTGCACATATCCCCAGTTCTAAGCCATCGACCTTCTTATGTAATATTAGCAAAATACCCGACCTTACTCGGTTTGAATTGATTTACTCTCGACAGAAGATATGATGAAAATATATAATGGCCTGCGTTTTTCGTAGAAAAAAATAATATTTTAACACCTTTCGCCATTTTTATAATTTTTACAACTTACTTTGGACACAAATCCTACACATGCATATCCATTTATGTGATACATTTCGCATACATCGCACTCTTGCTGTATTACAAAGCTAGAAAATGATGAAAGGTGACACTAAGGTTACTACTACAAAAGACGATTTTGAGGGAGATTTGGAATTCCCTTTCTTAAGTTCTTTTCATGTTCAACTCAATTAATAAAAATTACGATTTACGGCGAGTGCTCTCGCACTCATAGTCAACAAAACAATATTTTTTTACTTGTGGCACTCTTGCATCCGGTATGTAACATTGAGAAATTTTGCAATCTTCTCCTGTAATTATGACAACGAATTTTTTAATGTTTCGAAACTCTAGTTCGGATTTTTAAACATTATTATTCTTTCAATAACGGCATTATTCTTTCAATAATGGCATAACTACACTTAAAATTTATTCTGACTTATCTGCAATTTTTAAGTCGAACACTTTGTGGTGGTATTGCTTGTGATGAGAAGGAAAACACATTTATTAAAATAATAAATATTTACAACTAAAAACAGCGAAATCAAACCAAATAAAATTCAAGGAGCATTCAGTATTATGCATATTTAATATCATGCACATTAATTGAAGTTATTTCCAAACATGGATATTTATTTTTCAATTAATTCTAACTCATGCTAACCTCAATAATTTTTTCCAAAAGTTTGAAATAATTTCTGAAATTAAATCAGATAATTTCTCCACACCTAATTCAGTTGAAGAATTTTATATAAAACATGGAATTAATCTATTGACGGCAATTTATTTATCTTAAGTGTACTGGTTAACCTTAATCCCAATGAGAACTTAATTCAATAATAAAACTAAAAACATTAAAAACAAATTACGAATTCAAATATATTCAGAAGTGAAAAAGTAAATATTCATTTGCATTGCCCAAAAATGTTAAAATGTAACTCAAATTCCAGAAATAATCAGTATCATACTCATCGAATCGCTAACTTTTTATAAGAAAATGTCGCCAAGAGAGGCGATAAAAGTCCAAATCAAGCAACAAAGCTGAATTTTCGTGGAGCAGTCACGTGAATACTGACAACATGTTGCGGACGCTTTGCAAAGCTCTTCTCAATAGCGATGCTCAGTCTACTAAAATAAGAAGTCTATGTACTACACCAGAGATTTAAAGAAAGTTGGTTGAAATATACATATACCACCAAGGAATTACCCATGTCTAGTGATATTTTGCAGGAAATATATAAATAATTAAAATCTAACTCCTGAATATTATTTCTGCAATAGGTACTATGAACAAAATTCCAATCCTTGAAAAAAAATACAGAATTCTGGGAAAAAAAATCTGTTCTAACGTGTTAAATTTCGACTTCCTGAACATATTCTGAAATAGAACAATTCGACAAAAGACAATATTGGTAAAGACAATAATGATTTATAAGCAAAAAAAACACATATATTGCCTTGGGAATCCTCAAATATGACCGCAACATCTCGCTGTTAACTCAAATGCCCAAAGAATTCTAAATCAAATTAAACATTAATCATGACTTTGCCAGATACCGAAAAGCAAAATTACGATTTTATGATCAACTAGCAAAGTACCCGACCTTACTTGGTTTGAATAGGTATACTTAAATTGAAGAGATAATCAAAATATATAATGACTTGCGATTTTAGTAGAGTAAAAATTTATTTGAATACCTTTCGCCATTTTTATAATATCTACAACTTACTTTGGACACAAATCCTACACATGCGTATCCATTCATGGAATACATTTCCTATACATCACACTCTTACTGTATGACAAAGCTACAAAATGACTAAGGTTACTACTACAAAAGACGATTTTGAGGGATATTTGGAATTCCATTAGTTAAGTTATTTTCATGTTCAACTCAATTAATAAAAATTACGATTTACGGCGAGTGCTCTCGCACTCAAAGTCAACAAAACAATATTTTTTTTACCTGTGGCACTCTTGCATCCGGTATGTGACATTGTGAAATTTTACAATCTTATCATTATGACAGTGAATTTTTCAATGTTTGAAAAGTTCTAGTTCGGATTTTGTAAACATTATTATTCTTTCAATAACGGCATTATTCTTTAAATAATGGCATAACTGCACTTAAAAATTTACTGAAAATTTATTCTGACTTATCTGTAATTTTTAGTCGAATACTTTGTGGTGGTATTGCGTGTGATGAGAAGGAAAACACATTTATTAAAATAATAAATATTTACAACTAAAAACAGCGAAATCAAACCAAATAAAAGATGTCGGAAAAAAGTGCTCTAAAGATATTAATTTGTAATTCTTTCTTATCTCTTGATCTCGCACAGTTGCCACAACTTACAACTAAAAGTGCACAAAATTTAGAAATGTGAAATTAATTCAGTGCGAAAGAAACAGAAAATATCACTGCTCACGCGATCTTGTTCATTCTCGTTCGTTGAAAAATATCGTCTGTCCAAATATTCGAAAATCGTTTTCATTGCGCAAAGAACAAAAATAAGACTCGAAATAAATGAAGTATCAGAGCTGAAATTCCATTTAAAAAATAATAATTTTTTGAAGAATAATTACTATTTCATCACTACTGGTAAAGCAATCGAAGTAATCGAAATATTCAATATACATTCCAATTTTTCCAAAACTACCAAATTATGGTTGATTTAAGTACACTTACTCAGGTGTTTTAGCATGAAACTCAACTAAATATAATTATAAAGAAAAGTTTAATATTGCATTCACTTAACTAATAAATCATGTATAAAATACAATACATTACAATTAAATATTTGGAATACAATTCATGTGATGCGTGCACAAACACACAAACACAAAATCGAACATGGACGGAAAGACAGACTATCGCAACCAATTCCACTCACTAAATGAAGATACGTACTCACTGTTTGCAAATTTTCATGAAAATACGTTAAACCGTGTGGACGTGTATAGGGCACATACATACATACAGACAGACAGACAGATGGACAGACAAACAGACAGACACCAAACGCGAAAGAGGCGGATTTGGCATCAGAAGGATCGAAAATGGATAGAAAACTTGAAATGCGTCGAAAATATTGAATGTACAAACAAACACTCCATTCTATTACTCCATAAGTATGTACAGAATAGAAAATGATTAAAATTTCAGAACAATTGAATGATTTATTTCAGAGTTATAGTAACAAGCTCAATAAGGTGTTGACCCGCCTCTAGCCTGGATGCAAGCTGCCACACGGCGCGGCATAGATCAATAAAGCTCCCGGATGTCTCCTGCGGTATTTCTTGCCAAATTTGCTCCAATTGTTGTACTACGTCATCAACATTCCCTACCGGATGCAGTCGCCTTCCCATCATAACCCAGACAGGTTCGTTGGGAGAGAGATCTGGTGATCTGGCTGGCCAAGGAAGTGTTTTACAAGCTTGAAGACAGTTCATAGCAACACGTGCCGTATGTTGTCTGCCATTGTCTTGCTGAAAAATAAGCCCAGGGTACTGCGAAAGAAACGGTAGCAAAACAGGTCTCAGAATGTCGTCAACGTACTGCTGTGCAGTAAGCGTACCTCTAATGACGACCAAAGGGGTCCGGCTATCAAGGGAAATGCCACCCCAGACCATAACTCCTTGTTGAGGGCCCGTGTTGCGTGCAATAGTGAAAGCAGGATCGTCACGCTTTCCTGGGCGTCTCTTGACCCGTCTTCGATGATCGTCAGGACACAGTTGGAAGCGGGATTCGTCGCTAAAGACTATGCGTCCCCAGTTAGCATCATTTCAGCCTGATCGAGCCAAGCACCACTGTAATCTGGCTCGACAGTGTGCAGGCGTGAGTGGCAGGTGGTGTAACGGTCGGTACGAGCGTAGATTTCGCTCTCTCAGCCGTCTGTGAATGGTCATGGTGGACACTCATGTGGGGGTCGCATGACCGATGGTTGATAACGATGAATCAGGCGCTGTGACAGCTGATCTGACAATCACTCTGTCCTCGCCATCTGTTGTGGCCCTACGTCGACCGCTACCATCATGACGCTGAAATCTGCCATTGTCCACCCACTCTTGCCAGCATCTTCTAATCGCCGCATCGCTTCGACTCACATGACGAGCGATTCTCCAATTTGCCCAACCTGCCTCTTTCAATCCAATGATATGACCTCTTTCAAACTCTGAAAGTTTCTCGTAATAAGCTCGAATCCTGCGGCGAGTCCTTTTTTGAGTGGTTAAAAGGTATCCTAAATCGCAATGCAGCAGAAATTTTTAACAACAGTTCAAGAACAACTCCTTATATACATCTTCTGGATTCGCAGTTCCGATGCGCTGGAGATCGCACTATTCATTCATTGGACACCAAATTTGAATCATTTGCATATTTGGTCAAAACATTTTTGCATACGAAATTTCAAAGCAATCGGATGCTTCCTTCTTGGTGCGTCGATTTTTTTTGTTATAGAGGGTATATAGATATAGAGTATGAGAGTGGAGTGTGTCGTAAGATCTCGGGAGGGTAAATCAAATGGCCTTAATAATTGACTTAGCCTATTAGCTATCAAAACGAAGACTAGTCTTTATGATCACTGGATAATCAATCAAATATCCTTAATCAATAAACTATTGTAAAGGAAGAATTAGGCCCGGTGCCCACATCTGGTTTTTCAACGTGCGGCGCCGCTGCCGCAACGCAAGTGCGGTCTGAGATACATTAGATCCAATGGAGCAGTACACACATGTCTCTAGCGCCGCTGGGGCGACGCACGTCCAACTTGTGTGCAATTTGTACCGCAGTTCCCCACGGCGCCGCACATGAGTCTCCATTCTGAAGTACCTTGTTTTCATAAACAAATGGAATATAAATAATAATTAATAAATGCTTGTATCCAGTATCGTCTATTTTGCTTCAAAATATACTTTTTTTACACCAAGTAAGCGATACAAACACGTTTTCGATAGAATATTTGTCGCAAATGGCGCGAAATGAGTTCGTGCGTCATTTCACGGTTATTTGTGTATAGTTGGGCTTCGGTGTCGCAGTGGCGCTGCACGTTGAAAAACCGGATGTGTGCACCGTACCATAAAAGGAATGTTACTTAAATTAGTCTTTATTTCATGCTCTTTCGTTTTTTTAAACCCATATAACGTTTTTTTCCCGGTCCCTTGAAATACGTTAAAACGGAGTTTCACTGTATTCATGTGTATCGTGGGTTTGTGTTCTTCCATCTATTCTTGAACAGTCTCATAAACTCCAGCAGACTCGCCATAAATTGACTGGTACGATAAATTGTACCTGTTCTTAAAGCGTTGTATCCACCGTTTTTAAGATGTGAATCCTTGAATTCCTAATTAAGAAGCGATTTCTATTGCTTTTTCTTTCAGAATGGGGCCATTCACTGGAATGCTTGTTGCACGAACTTCGTTGAACATTGGAAAAGAACATTTTCCAATTCCTCAAATGCTGTCGATTTCACAGTCTTTCGCTATCTAACTAGTTTTCCTATCCTTTCGGAATTTTGTTCCGCAACATTTGTTTGGTATGTTTATTTTACACCAAAAATCCCTGTCATTCTGTAAATTAAATTAGGTAAAATATAAAATGTGATAATATTTATCTAGAATGTATTTCGGTAAATTTCAAGCAAAAAAGATTCTGAAAGGGATATTGTGATTACGTGACAAAAAAGGACCAGTAAACAAATGTTGCTAATAACTAAATTTAATAAATTGACAAAAAAGGCCACACACTATTCTCGAATTTCTAATTTCCAAGTTAGTATTACACAGCTCACTTTATCCAATTTTCGATGGATTCAAAAGAGGTGGATTCAATGGGTTCAAGGATGGTGGATTCAATAGTTGACAAATCTTTCCTTTTTGAAGCTGACACGAGCAGTCGGTCTTCTTAATTGCATCTGTGTATAGTTTCTCCTTGCACATCTGTGAAAAAAAATGCGAGAATAGCATAAAATATCTTTCAATAACATTTTATCTTAAAAACACCCTTTAACAGTAATGAGGTCTCTAATAAGACGTAATGAAATTTTGACCAATCTAAATTATATATATAGTCATAAATATCGTTTATATTTAAGTTCGGCATTTCTTGATGTCTCCCAAAGAACTATTAAAACAAAGATGTTGCTTTTACAAAAAGACACATTTCCGAAAAGCATAAATCATGAAAAGTAAATATGAATGATGATTTTAAAGAATAATGTTGAATCACAGACACAAACACAAAACATTAGGATCGAGACCTGGATTTTATTAATCTGAAAACTATAAAAATAAACTATTCAAACTATTAAACTAAAAACTAAATTGATATGCTTTCGATTTACAAATTATTTTCTTTAACCTTCCAAGTGACTTCGACGAGTTGTCTCATCCATAACGGCCCGACCATTTTCCCTAATGACAAGATACCTTGTAATCAAGATACTGTCGATTTTTTTGAGGATGATGAGATACCTTATCAGTTTTCCTCTCATAACTAGATACTTCGTCCATCAAGATCTGGTTAGTTTTGCTAATGACGTGATATCTCGTCAAAGCAACCAGAAGCCCAACTCAGTTTCTTTATCTAACGAAAAATCTCAATTGATTAATTAAAATAATTCGCTTTATATTTATAACTTTTCCGTTCCTTTATATATACCTTTTATTCTATTATTTACTCCACATACAGAAGTATTCTAAAATGTGTATAATTGTCTCTGAGGTTAATACAACTTATGTCTATTAATCCTCCTGGTGGTTGTTCCGACGATGTATTTCGTCATTAGCGGAACTGACCAGATCTTGATGGACGAGGTATCTCGACATTAGCAAAACTGATTAGATCTTGACAGACGAAGTACCTCATCATTAGCAAAACTGACCAGATCTTGAGGGACGAGGTATCTCGTCATTAAAAAAAACTGATGAGGTTTTGATCTCCTGGTCATAAAAGTATCAGCAATATCTTTACGACGAGACATCTAGTCATTAGTAAAATTGGTAAGGTTTTAATGGACGAGACGTCTCCTCTAAAGCACTGGGAGGTTTAGAAGATTAATTTTCAAATAGTATTTCTGGATTCTTAATATCTTACCTGTCAAAAATTTAGAACATGCAAAAAAGGGGGAAAACAGAAGAATCGTAAATCATAAACTACAGCATATAAGCACAAAACTAAAATTACGTGGAACAATACTGACGTATCAAATAAAAGATCGCGACGGAAACATTACCACATTGAAAAAAGACAAAAACTCAGTTGTCAAACGTTATAACAGAGCGTAAATGTTATACGAACTATAAAAATAACTAAACTCTATTAATATGCTAAAAATAAAAAACATGTTAATTTAACTACGTAGATCTACGTAGAAGTTTTCAAACACGATAGTTATGAAAATAACTAAAATGTATTAAGTCATTTTCAAGAAAACATCAAGAGTTTGGTACATGCTAATAATAGTTCTAGCAAATTGGGTTATTAGTAGATTTTTCAAATAGTATTTAGTGATAAACCGTTTCCTACAAAATAATTTTACTGTGGGTAATACAAGAAGGGGTACAAGAATATTAATCTCATAAGCACAGGCTGGTATAGTATATTATATTATATAACAGTAACACGGCAGTATTTTATTATGTAAAAATCAGGCCATCGAATAAAGAAATTCACCACTTATACACATACACAAACACACACACAAATATATATATATATATATATATATATATATATATATATATATATATATATATATATATATATATATATATATATATATATAGAGAGAGAGAGAGAGAGAGAGATACAGAGACAGTATGGGTAAGCAATATAGTTTCTAGACCAAGAGGAAATTCAAAAGGAACTTATTGAAATTGAAAGTATTGGTAGATCAGGGCGCTATCAGCGTTTTGCGACTCATATACGTAGAAAACACCATATTATGTAGAATGGGTCAGGCTTCTCCCTGTTGATTTAGGCCCCCCCCCCTGTGCACCTACTCAATAACTCGTTGCGCCTTCTTTGGCCTGCAAAACAGCTGCAACTCGCCTGGCCATAGATGCCACAGGTTCTTAGTACATGACTGGAGACAGGTTGTACCAAATGTCTAAGCAACGGTCACGCAAGGTCGAGATATTCGGACATGGTGGTGCTTGAGCTCTGAACTTCCGCTCCGTGACACCCTAAATGTGCTCTATCGGATAAAGATCAAGCGAGTTTGGTGGCCAGGACATTAAGAGGAATTCATCAGTGAGCTCCTCGAACCACTCCGACACAATCCGAGCCTTGTGACATGGGGCGTTACCCTGCTAGAAAATTCCATTTCCAATTGGGAAGACAGACGCCGTGTAAGGGCGCAACTGATCCGCAATGATGTTCAGAGAGTTCGCAGCGTTCATGGTCTGTTTTACCACAACTACTGGTCCCAGAGTCGCCCATGAGAATGTACCACAAAGCATAATACCGCCACCACCAGCCTGTGCATGACCTGATCTGTAAGAGGGAAGCAACTGTTCGCCTGGCAGACGGCGTACCCTGACACGACCATCAACGTTATGAATAAGAAGTCGGGATTCATCTGACCAGGCAACTCTCTTCCACTCATCCATGGTCCAGTCTCGATATTCCCGGGCCCATTGTAGGCGTAATTGACGATGACGCTTGGTCTACAGAGGCGCACGAATGGGACGTCTGCTACAGTCCCATATCTAACAGTGTCCGCTGAACTTTGTGTTCCGAAACGCTTGCTCTTGGATCTGCATTGTATTGGGATGTCAGCTGAGCCACTGTCTCGCGCCGATTTTGCTTTACCAAGCGGGACAGTCTTTGACGTCCTTTTTCTTTGATGACCAACACCTTGGCCTCTACTGCTGGTGTCATCGTCATTTGTCCACTTTGCATGAATACTAACAACGGCAGATCGTGAACAACCCACCAGTCGTGCAGTTTCGGCGATACTAGTTCCGAGTCTTCGGGCCATTACGATCTGCCTTCTATCAAATTTGCTTAGATCAGAAGCCTTTCCCATCACTCGCAAAAGTAAGGGAAGAATGATGACTTAACTTCTCCAGCAGCAGTTAAATACCATTCTCACTTAATCAAGTGCCCACCTCGTCATCCACACGAGTTCATTGAAAAATGTGGGGATGGTTATAATGTTTTGGCTCGTCAGTGTATATACATATAACAGAACACATTTTATATGTGAAAATGCTGCTTCAGTATTCTCAGCATATTGCATTTATTTCAGCAATGTCTTTTATACCCTGTACACAGAGAATTTCGAAATTGCTAGAATTTCCGTTTAGTTTTCCAACAACAAAAATAATCTCAGTTCTAAATTCACATTATTCTAATTAAAGGTATTCCCAGATGGGCAGACCTGATTGTTTCCCATTATCAATCAGTACATTCATTTCTCGTATTTCCCCTTCACGGGATATCGTAAATACCAAAGTTCACAAGAATATGCTTCCTAAAATGGTGTTGTGACGTTAGTCTTTCCCATGAATTAGGGACATTTTTGAAGCAGTTGACTATCCTTAAGCAGTTTGATTCAGACTATTGTCATAACACATTTTAAAGTTGCAAATATAATGCAAAAATTATTCTAAAGAGGCGCTGACTTTCGCACAGACATTGAAATGCAGTTGAGTTTAATTTGAAAAAAATGTTACTTTAAGAAAAAAGATACTGTCTTGTTCGTTGACGATGACTTCAAGTTATGCCAACTTTAAAAGCACAAAAATAATTGTACACATACATTATGAATTTTTGATGCACTTATCCTTAACATTAATATTTTATTTCGACTCTCGCATTAAGCATCCAAGAGGTTTCAACAGGATATCTCTTCCATCCAAGATCTGACCAATTTTGCTAATGTGACGGCATATCTCATCATCAAGATTCTGCCAATTTTTTAAGGATGACCAGATCAGGATGTGTGATCAGGTTTTTATTCATCCCTAGATACTATATCGTCCATCAAGATCTAGTCAGTTTTGCTACTGACAAGATTCCTTGACAACCATCAGAAGGGTTAATTATTAATGTTAGTAGGTCCTCGGTCACATTGAAGAATCCCTACACCTTTCTTCAAAACGTGTTGTCAGGACATGTTGTATTTAGTAGTAAAGAGTTGTTGTTCAGTGTAATTTATTAATACTATGATTGTATGATGATATTCATGCCACGCATAAGGATACATAATCAAACAATCCTGCCAGTGGGTGCTAATACCAAAGTTCTCAAGAATGTCTATATCCTAAAATCGTACTGTAAAACTAGTATTTGCCATTCACAGAACATTTTCGGAGAAAATAGCAGTTTTCAAAACAATTTAATTCAAATTTTCGGACTTTTCCCACAACATATCTTGAATAATAAGCATGAATTATAATAAAAAGACAGTACTCTTTCTCACAGACATTGAAACACTGTTGAGTTTCATTTATATATGCGTTACTTTTCAAGGAAACACACACTGACATTAATTCACGATTATTACATGTTCTACCCATTTTAAAAAGCACAAAAATTATTGCACGTTTGTAGTAGGAATTTTAGATACAAACAATTAGCCTTAATTTCTTTAATTTCAATTACTTCATATTCATTATTCCTATTAGTATGTTTACACAATCAAAAAATTCCTTCACTTTCTTCAAAGTGGGTTATTATTGGATTTAATAGGGAATCGAGCTACAGCCGGTTTTAGAGTTTAACTCTGAACTTAATAAATGTTTTGAGAGTGGCTAAGAATGAAAACCATGTTTTAGGTCGCTGTAATACTGCTCATATGACAAAGGTATTGACTGGTGTAATATCTGTTAAAGTGTAGCGGGTCTGCTAAAACGTCAGCTGTTCGTCTGTCATCAGTACTATATTATTTAATTTCGAAAAAATTAAACGATATAGATTAGAATACTCAGTTTTATTTTTTATTTCGAAAAAAATAAAAGATATCTTCATCTGAGATGGACTGAAAAATTATTTTCGCAATTAGAATTTGTTTCCAGTAAAATATTTTCTTTCGACTCTCTAACAGATGCACAGAGAAAAACGACAACTTTCTTTAAGAAAATTGTATGATTGGATTGAGATGCAAAACAACTCGGGAAATATCATTTTTATTGGTTGTCCCTCCAAGTAATTTGGACGAGGTAACTCGTCCATCAAGATCTGATCAGTTTTGCTCGTCATCAAGAAACTGTCGATTTTATCATGATGACGAGATCAAGATCTGGTCAGTTTTTTTCAAGATGTGATCTGTTTCTGCTAAAGACGAGATATCTCGTCGAGAAACTATCAGGAGTTCAACAATAAACCTTGACACCCTTGGAGAATAAAAATAATTTACCGAACCATTAGTTAATTGACCAAGGTGGATATCAAAAAGTTACTGTTTTGAATCCAAGATATGGAATGGTCGTGTGTCCCGTCTTTCCAAACACACATCGTGAATGTAGTAATTCTATTTAATTACAAACTTCCGTGTTTCACTTAATCGAAAAGATGCAAATTTAAGAAGAACATTTAAACTCAGTGACGCTTCCTGAATTCAAAAGAACTCGGAGAATCCTACGCAAGTATTTGTTCAACGACCATTAACGTCACGTTAATCTCTGTAAAGTAGCTTCAACTTGGCTAGTTTTCTGGAAAACCGGAGTAAGACATGCGTTGGCGGAATTCTCTTGGGAAAATGTGTGGCCAATTAGGGTAAATTCTTAATGATGGTTGCCCAAGGAATTGAAATATTTAAACCGAGTAGATGCAAATTTAATCAAACAAATTTAATTCAGTACCTGGTGGATGGACCCAATCTCAGGAATAGGGTATAGAATTCGGTAATGTATCAACGGTTTTTGGTGAGAATTGCAGGTACCAAAACATTATCAATTTTGTAGTAATTTTATTTTAACTTTTTAACAAATGTCAGGAATCAATTTATATTGCAATACTAGTAGACTAGACCGTTACAAATATACACGGATTGTGAATTCCTGGTGAAAAGCGAAAGATTAATTAGGGTAAATTTCAATTTGTTCCGGTGAAATTCTATTTTTCGGCCAACTCTAACAACCATGTTCACAAGTCTCGGGTTAATCCGAGGATCAGTTGATTCGCAAGGCAGAGGTAAACCGCGGATTATCAAGAATCGTATTCTTAAACGGCGTGTTAAGTGATCCGCGAATTAAAATGATACACTCGCTGTGATTGGCTACTACCTTCTCCTCACGATCACGTGATATTGTTTACATTTGTTACGACGCCCTAATCTGCATTCACACGTACATTGCCAGAAAAATTGATTTAAAATTGTGATTTTAATATAATGCATGCCTCATTTGAATTTGTGTTTGGAAAGATAAATGCAAAGGTATTTAATTTCAAATTGGGTTTTCATGGAAACCTAAATTTTGTAAGGAAGAATTGTACACAATACCTTTACAAATCAATGTAATCCGATTATCTTTGTACATGTCCGTATCGGTGTGTGTTGCTGTAATGTGAAGTTAGACTTGCATTGTCAATTTTCTCCCATTCATAATATCATAAAATAAACATTCGTAAATCAACAAAATAATTTTATTCCACTACGAATTTGCATCTGGCATGGTCATATTCTACCGTTCGCTCTCTCATTGTGTTCTACTCTGGCAATCCAGAATAACGTTCGAACCAAAACACATCTTGGCATATCTATTTTATAGAAAATGTGGAACAGCTACACTCTACGTTTATGAGCGATGACAACAGCCCTGGCGATTTTTTTGGCGCACTCTTAAAGTTGCCAAGGAAAGAATTATTTCTTAACTCTTTTTCTGTGACAAATTTTTTTTCTTTTTAAACACATTTCAGAACTTTTTGAAAAGTATATTTTTTAAAAACTTTCAAGAAAAGTAGTAAGCTTAAGCACATATCAAATCACATTTGTGAACCAGCTGAAAAACTAAGCTACGAATGTTGGGTAAGAATACCCTGAAACTTATCAATTACACTAAATACAGTGGGCATGTTAAAAAATAAAAAGATTTACAAAAGAAATAAAGCAAGAAATAAAACAACCTGATAACGTCAGAATTCTTTCGTAAAAAAGTAATGAAAACGAAAATGGTCAAAATCAAAACTCTTAATCCTTTTGTAAAAACGATTATAATAAATAAAAATTCCAAAACTGTCAAAATACAAATAAATCGACCAATGGTATCACAGAAAAAGATTTAAAAGGACCAATGCAATCAAAGGATATTTTAAAAACAAAATAACCAATGGGAGGAAAGAAAAAATTTCAAACGAATCAATGAAATCAAACGACTTTAACGGATTTTAGAACTTTCTAGAATATTTAAAATGAAAATTGAAAGTTTCCGTTTGCCGAGGTTGCCATGAAAACCACAACAACCGTAACGAAAGATGGGTTGCCTTAATTTATCGTAACTCGCTACTAGAAGTGCGCCAAAAAAATTCGCCAAGCCGTTGCCATCACTCATAAACGTAGGGTGTAGCTGTACCGAAAATGTAATCACGTTCTTGTTCCTATTAATGTATGATCAGTTGAATGTGCGTTGTCGCAAGAATATTTATTTTAGCATGAATAAAGTGCGTCGTCCATTTTGTTTTGTTTACAGCATAACGCTTCTTTTTCAACAACATTGTATTGCTCATGGGTAACTCTCAACCGAGAGTTAATTCACCGATTTTGGAGGATCAAATTGTAACACCGAAACGGAGGTTTAAACCTTGGATCTGGCATTGTAAACACATACGGTTTTAACGATAACCCGAGGTTTATTGTTGACTCAGACTTGTGAATACGACCGTAATAGACACGCATCGTGCGAAAATAACTTTCTTTAAAAACTTTAAGATTTTATCAAGTGGAATAAATATTAGTGAGAATTTCCACGTCTGCTAAATTTTATTCTCTTAATTTTTTAGTGATTTCATAATTAATATCATAGAGGTATTAATTTAAAGGTTTAGTATCCATGAGAAACAATAAACTTTTAAAAATAATCGTATGTTAACAAAAAAAAAATAAGTGTTATACTCACCACGACTATTGCTTTCATATCTGAATTGCCTTAAGAACAACATGCATGATATTTACATATCGAACAACTCTTGTTGTCCTAGACACTTTTCAAATAAGTTGATAGTTTTTTTTATATCTATTTCAGAAGTTGCATTTAGAAACAAACTCCTTAAAGCATGGGGCCACGGTTGCCCAGTTGGAAAAACAAGGGATTAGTAACCGTGTGGTTCCAGTTTGAAGCTCGATTTAGCCAAAAACTGTCGTATGCACGGAGGCTGGTGCACGTTAAATATGTCGTAGCCTCAAATGTTCTCACGTTGGCGTGTTATGGAAGTTTGGAGAGTGAGATGCCAACTCAGGTTTTTTTCTCGTCATCTGACCATGGTTCAAAATTACGAGTCGTTGTACTTGGATCCTTCGCTTCGGAATTGATCCTGGACCGTCGCAAATAGCCCGTTGTGTGACTCCATTGCGACGTTGATTAACTATCTACGTATTTAGAGACACATTTTATGAATCTAAATGGAATGCAACTATGTTCATAACCTATTTTCATTCATTACAATCATGATCGTGAAAATAGAGTAGGCCTTGCCTTTTAACCTTTCAAATGGTGAGAATATGTAAGCCCATCAAAACTAAATGTGTGAGTGTAAAAAAGGTTCAAATCTTATAAACGGGTAAAAGATCAATTGATTCACCATATCAACGCAATTTTTATTATTAAAAGGTATACTCACGAAATGTTCAAAAGGATATACTTTATCATCCTCCATCTGTAATAAAGTAATATTAGCACAAACGTATGTAAATATTGTTAATTAACCTTTGAATAGATATTAAATATGTATATCAATCTTATCATTATCCATCTGATTTAATAGTTGACTGCAGAGTATTCACATTTACTCTACTAAATAGCTTATGATCATATATAGTACATATTACCATGAATTGATTCAAAATACAGTCAATACCGGCTATATGGTCACCCTGTTATAAGCTCACCCCGCTTATAGGGTCAGTTTTCTAAGGTCCTGTCTAACTTAATAGAGAACATGTGTTAAAGCGCACCGTTTATATAGTCATTTTATTTTCCTGGTTTTCGGTTTTATTGTCGTTTTTTAATCGTTTCAATGAGATTATCATGTTTTTTTTGTTGAAAAATAATTGTTGTAACATTTCTTGAGGCGGGGAGCCACACAGGAAATAACCAGAAGAAAAAAAGTCCCCGAAAGATATGAATCTGCCAAGATGTTCAAAGTTGATGAATGCGGACTTTTTTATCGGATCTTGCCAGATAGAATTCTGTGTTTCAAAGGTGAAAAATGTGTTTGGGAAGGAAAAGTAAGGAACGCTTAACCGTGTAGTGCAGTAGGCCTCGGCGTTGAGCTTACCATGAATTTGGACCAAGGTCCCAATCCATACCAGGAGAAACACCCCCAGACCATAATTCCACCTCCGCCGAACTTTACTGTGGGCACAATGCATTCTGGCAGGAGGCGTTCGACCCTGCCATCTGAACGGTAGAGGGTGAATCGATTCGTTGCTCCAGAGAACCCGTTAATAGAATTAATTTTTAAAATGTTCTCAAAAGTTTAATTATTTGTTTATGAGCCCTAAATTCTTATAGGTGAATATAATCCTGCCATAAATAAAGAGTGTAGCAGTGTTCCGCATATATGGTCACCCCGCTTATAGGGTCTGATTTTTCTGGACCGCTGAGCTGACCATATAACCGATACTGACTGTATATAATTGCATGGGAATCAAATATAGACCGAATGGGGGAAATTATGTACATATTCCTTATTTAATGCTTTATTGTATAAGATATATAAACAAACGGAATGATAGTAAAATAGTAAGCATATTTTAAAGATAAACCGAAGCAAGTAAATACTATCTAAAATAATAACTTTCTATATAGTTAACACTCCAAGGAGTTTTGACGAGATACCTTGCCCATACAGATATGACCAATTTTGCTAGCGACGAGATATCTTGCAACCAAGGTATTGCCAGTTTTCTTTTAATGTAAATATCACTATATTTTGACTTTTCTTCTAATGACGACATATCTCATCCATCAAGATCTTGTAAGTTTTGACCTCATTTCAGATCAAGAACCGGACAGTAATGACAAGATGTCTCGTCCATCGAGATCTCGAAAGTTTTGACCTCATTTCTGATCAAGATATTGTCAGTAATGACGAGATATCTCGTCAATTGAGATATCGCACGTTTTGACCTCATTACTCATCAAGATCCGGTCAGTAATGACGACATATCTCATCCATCAAGGTCTCGTACGTTTTGACTTCATTACTGATCAAGATCCTGTCAGTAATGACGACATATATTATTCTTCAAGTTCTTGTAAGTTTTGACCTCATTACTGATCAAGATCGGGTCAGTAATGACGACATATCTCCTCCATCAAGATCTTGTAAGTTTTGACCTTATTACTGATCAAGATCCGGTCAGTAATGACGATATATCTTATCCAACAAGATGTTGTAAGTTTTGACCTCATTTCTGATCAAGATCTGGTCAGTAATGACGAGATATCTCGTCCATCAAGATCACTTAAGTTTTGACGTCATTACTGATCAAGATCTCGTAAAATTTTACCTCATTACTGATAAAGATCCGGTCAGTAATGACGAGATACCTCTTAGAGACAACTTCCAGGAATGTTCATATCCCAATGTATGTTCCAATGGAGAGGAAGTTTTATAGCTGTTTTAAGGTATTTATAGTATATACTAATTCGTATCTCTAACAGCTACTTAATTCTTAACTAAGATAAATGCGAAATAGAATTTTTTAAATTTAAAAGCGAATTAAAACTTATATTCACATATTCAATAAACGTTACAATTTTACATGTTCAGAAATAAAATTATTTTTACCAAGATCAGAGTAGATGTTAAAGCATTTGAAAGACTGAAAAATTTAACAGATTGCATTTCGATAAATTAAATCTGTTCTATCCGACTTTGCTCGAAATGAAGACGTATTCTAAAATACTTGGAAGAAATAATCCAGTTCACTTACCGTATCAATAGTAGCATTCATCTTTTCATCCCAACAATATATAAGATCTAAAACAGTCTAAAAATGTATGAATGATCAGTTTATAAATGTAATACCCGAGAGTTAAAATAAATAAAAAATAACAACTTTTTACAGAAAGAAACATTTTTCAATAAGCATAAACCATGAAAAATAAATAAAAATGTTGATTTTTAAGAATAATGTTGAAACACATACACACACAAATCGTAAGGATCGAGACCTGGGTTTTATTAAACTGTGAAAACTGTAAAACTAATCCATTAAAACTATTAAACTAAAATTTTAATTTGATATGCTTTCGATTTACAGGTTATTTTCTTAAAATAATCTTTGGGTCGTTTCTCCTCCAAATGGTTTTGGAGAGATATTTCGTCCAAGATCCGACGAATGTTGTTAATGACGAGATATCTCGTCATAGATCCCGTGTTTCGATATTTCCAATTTTTGATGATGATGAGACCAAGATCTGTCCAGTTTCTTATCTTATGACGAGATATCTCGTTCATCACGGTATCTGGTCAGTTTTTCTAATGACGAGTTACCTCGATTGTCAAGATATCTCATAAGTTTTGCTAACGACGAAATACCTACCCCATACAACCACCATAAGGTTAACTTGAAACACTTCCCCCAGACAAGACCATAGGGTTAATTTGGCAAATTAACCTTTTAACTGCTGCCATGGGCCTCGCAGACCCCGAGTCATTTTTGACAGGTCGTTTCCACTCCTTAAAGTGAATATTGGTCCCTGTCCTATTCAGTACCTTCCTATTACGTCCAACAGAAGCCACACTCCAAGACTGGTTTGGCTGCCCCAACTATTTCGTGTTTTACACTATTTGCATTTCCCGCGTGGTCTCTTAGACCCCTTCACAGCATTTGCATTACCGTTCTTGTTGAATGAAATCGTGAAATTGGAGTAGGGAATTTCGGCGGAGAGCCTAAAATGACAACAAAATTTATTAAAAAACGACCTGCGTATCTTACACAAAAAGAAATTCAGGACATTGTTGATAATGGGTCGGAAATAGAGTACTGGAACAGTGAAATTTCGGATAATATTATTGAAAACGAACACGAAACGGATTCGGAAATTTAGGCAGGTGAAGATGAAGACATTTCAAGTGCGTCTTCATAAGAACAATATTTCTACGGAAAAAATAAAACTTCAAATGGGATGCCCGGAGGAAACCTAATCGTGTCATTAGAACACCAAAACACGACCTAGTTTTACAGTTTCCAGGGTTGAAACGTCCTGCAAAATTAGGTCCGAAAGCTGAGCCTGAAGATACATGGAATCTACTTAGCTTATATAGTAATATAAAATGTATTTCATGTTAAGAATTGAATTATCTATATTTAAAATGTATAAATAATAATTATCTAAAGAATCTTTCATTAATATGATATATTAATCAACTTTATATGAACTTTAGTGAGCGAGGTCTGATAGACCCCTCCACACTAGAGTGCCTATATAATAAGAGTGGCGACAAGGGACCAAATTTGGCCTAATGCGCATGCGCAGCAGCCATTTTTCTACCAGAATCGTCTCAAAGAATGTTGCTGGGCGAATTAATGTATCATTTCAAGGAGAACAAAAAGCATATGATTGTTATAATATGGATACATTCGGTATAAATGAATCATATAAACGCTCAATTACATGCGTAATTGATGAGGTGGATTAAACAACGCGCTAACTTAAGATTCGAAAGGAAATTAAGGAAACACCACGTTGTTCAAACAAAGATATTTGCTTAAAAAGTCTTCAAATTTATACTGAAAAAACACTAAAATAATAATAAATAAACATTCTAGAACACGAAAGAGAACATGAATAAGCTATATTTTCTTTTTATTTAATGTACACACGTTTTCTCGGAACACACAAAAAGTTCCCATGTTAAGTCTACGGGAGCTAGGAAAGACCGCCCCGGGCTGTAGAAAATGTCTCTAAGCCAATCAGAAAGTGTTTCCTGTATGTCATCACTCTTATTATATAGGCACTCTACTCCACACTAGTTACGTGACGATTCGTGACATAGTAGTTAAGGGTTAAAAAACATTGTTTTTGTGATGCAAATAGGTGCTAGAAGGACTCAAAAAAGAGCCGCGGTTGCTCAGTCAGTAGAGCGTCGGGCTCGCATCAGAAGGGTTGTGGGTTCTGTCCTCGGCGGAGCCTACAAATCTGATGATTGCGAGATCGGCGCTTCGACCTGGCTAAAGACCGTCGTGTTCACTAATGGTGACTGGGGCACGTTAAATAGGTCGTGGTCACAATGTCCCCCATATTCCCATACCAAATCAATACCTCTGGGGGTACCTGATCAAGGGGTTATCGGCCTCTGATTGGGGGATCTAAAATACGATATGTGTGAGTGAATGGATGTATGAAAGGGACCTTCCTGTAAAACGGATGTATCATGTATGTCGAGCAAAGTCGGACTTCCTCCCAATGGGGCTCAATAACATGGAAGGCGCACCCCCCTCGCCTCTTGCCGTCTTCGACGGGCCTGGCACTCCTCTGGTCTGCCAGTGTAGGCATAAGAAACAACAGGACTCAAAAATATGGCTTGGGTATCCCAGGATCGTTAAAACTGTGTTCACTAAAGACAGTAAACCCCAGGGAAGAGAAAATATCACTAAACTACCCTAGGAACCCTGTATCCCGTACACACCTAGAAGCTATGTGAACCTGAGAGAATCATGTAAGTGATTTGTCTTTCGTTGAACGATATCTCAAAAGATTTTTGGCACTCGAGGCTGACAGGTGAGTGTATGTATTTTGTCACATAAATCAAACCGGGAATGAGGGCTAGATAATGTCCCAAAAAATCTGATTCAAATCTTGCACAAATGTAAGCATGCTAAAAGTTTTCAAACATTCTACTTAAAATCTCAAAAACGATGTAACATTCAAAAACACCGAAACTTATAATGAAAAAATCGAATAACGCTCAGTTCTGACTAGCCGTTAGTTTGTAGAGTAAGTAATTTTTAATTAACGTCGTACTAGAGCAACACAACGGGCTATTGACGACGGTCCAAGGACAACACCATGTAATTTTGAACCAGGTCAGATGATGAGGAAACACCTGAGCTGGCACCCCACTCTCTCTTGAGCGTAAGACCACTTGCAGATCGGAAAATAAAAATTTTACTAGTTGAGTATTGTTTCAAACGTTTAAGCCGACCAACCGGTATAGTGGTTAAGGTGTTAGCCTCTAGATCGGAAGGTTCCTGGTTCGAATCCGGGTCCGGGCATGGATGTTTGTAAACGTATGGTGTAGAGGCGGCTGGTGCACCTTAAATCTGTCGTGGCCGAAAGTCCTCACGTTGGGTTGTCGTGGAAGTTTGGAGAGTGGGGTGCCAGCTCAGGTGTTGCTTCGTCATCTGACCGTGGTTCAAAATTACGAGGTGTTGTCCTCGAATCTTTCCCTTAAGGGACTGATTCCGGACCGTCGTCAATAGCCCGTTGTGTTGCTCTAGTACGACGTTAACTAAAATTACAATTACAATTCAAACGTTTAATTTATTTATTACAAAAATTATGACTGATTCACAAGAAAACAATTTTTAAATGTCCGGTTCAAATGCTTGTTTGAACCGGACATTTAAATAGGACATTAAAGGACATCAAGAGCTTTAAAATGATGCCATTCAGTCAGCGTTCACGATTGCCGAGATAAACCGAGTCGAACGCCACGGCAAACACATAAGTATTGCGTCATTTCCATTCGCCTACTTGGAAAGGAGCAGGGCACAATATATTGCGCAGTGCGCAAATATGATTCCACGCTGTTTACTAAAATGCTAACATGATTACTGTCTGGCACGCATTTTGAAGGATACAACGATTCGAATTATGACTTAAGATTGTCATAGTTGTTTAAGACATAGATTGTCAAAGTTAGACGCTGTCTTGATTCAAAATCTGTACATATCCAGAAACAGGAAACTACGAAAGAAATTTTTATCTTGTGGACATTGTCGACTAACAAAAAGTCAACGAAATCCTGCTTATGATTAAAAAACTGATTTTGTTACATGGGGGAAAAACACTCCGGAATCAAAAACGCTTAGAATTCTTGTGATACTAAAATTCAAGAGTGAAACGAAAACATATTCGGAGGTAATCTTATTCTAAAGTGATATTCGAATATAATCGAGATGCTCTTTGTTTATTTCTTTGAAGTGGAGAAGCACTATGTGATATTTATTTTCATAAATTTTCAATTATCTGTAGGTTCTAGACACCGAAGCTTGTTTTTTGAAACAGTAGAACAATGAATTTGTTCAAATTTCGTTTCGTATTCCATTACATCTGCCGAATCTTACTATACGCATATTGTGACCGAAATAATAAAAAATTCATAAAACTTTAAATAAGAAGCTTGAAGAAATATTTCGTGGAATTAAACTATGAGGCATTTTTTGTCAAGCTAAACGCACTTGTTGGTAGTTTTTCATCGGCGATTCTTCTGTCCTTTGCATGGTGTCATTTGACTTGTTTTTCGAATACGATTTCAAAACTTTGCCTGTAAAAATTCCAAAGAAAGGAATTCCGAGTTGAAAAATGATAGCTGATTGAACTTCATAATTTAGATTAAACTCCAGAACGGCCCTAAACAACACTCGATATGTAGTAAAATAACTTTTCGTCTTGTTTGTTTATGTACTGAAAATACCTCTCGTACACCTATTGTAACAGAAATAATAAAACAATTCACAAAACATTTTAAATAAATAACTTTTAGATATATTTGGGTGGATTATGCTATAACTGAGTATTATAGATTTTTCTGTCAAGCGCTAAATATAGGTGGAGGTAGAGCTTCTGAGGGAATAAGTGTTTCCTATACACATTGACGTTAGTTGACTTATGTTTCGACTACAATTTCACCAATACAATTTGCTAAAAATGAACTCGCAATTGATACAAGATAGTCGATTGGTCTACAATTAGATTAAATGCTAAACGTGTTTCCAAAATGAGCGATAAACTACATTTTAAGGTAATCTCGATACTTATCATGCGAAAGCATATTTAGATATCGGGCAGCGGAAGGTCTGTTTCCACTGAAAATCCCTCTCATACGCATATCGTAACAGAAATAATAATGAATTCATAAAATATGTTTTTAAATGAAAAGCTGGGGCAGATAAATTTTTGGAAGAATTATGCTATTACTGAGTAGTGGAAATCGTCTGCATTTGAATAAACGTGTTGGAAATGTTTGTATGAATTCATTCAATAATACCAATACTGTAACACGAAACATTCTAAAAAATTGTGTGATAAAAGTACTTTTAAACAGCCTAATGTTTCTTTTGAAGGAATCTAAAATACCTGAGCCGGATCATCTTGTGCACAAATTCCTCCCAATATTCCAAGCCACTCTTTAGACGTAGAAATCTCCAATTTTTCAGCACAGTCGGAAAATATTTCCTGCTCCTGTAAAATGTAATCAGTATGTATTTGAGTCCTGCGAGTTTTATTTTCGTTTTCACAATAAAGGAAATTTATTTACATTTAGAAAGAATGCGTTTCGTATTTATTCAAACATCAACAGAAAGTAATATTTTGTTATAATATTGAGGTTTTTTTTGTCGTCAAACATATTAATATCAAATAAAACATTATGGTGGTGCACGATGCAAATTATGAAATAATTCATAATACCAATAGAACATTAGTTCTCTGAATACAGCAAAGGATATTATTAAGGTAATAAAATTTATAATTATTAAACATTTTTTTAATGGTTTACCTTCTTGTTTAACTAAATGTACTCGAGTAGAAATATATATACGTAGTTACGATAAATATGTTTCCTGTATAATAGAAATTATAAATATTAATGAATTTGTGTTAGTCAAAAATTCTAGCATAACTACACAGGATATAGCTGCTTGGGAAACAACAAAAATAAATGTACTTTATTTAATAGTTTATTTTAGATCGACTTGTTTTGGGAAAATCCTTGAGAGCTTCATATATTACATTAGTTGTACACTTGCAGTTACAATGGCATTCAAGGTTGTAACTATCAACGTCGATTCTGTCTTAAATGAAGACGCGTTCTCTAGTAAATCCATGTGGCGCTTGCGGACATTCCTCCATTAGCTGTACACTTGCAGTTCTACAGTTGGCACTCAGAGGTTGCAACTATCAACGTCGATGTAAAATAGCGTCCTCTAGCAAATCCATGTGTCCTGTGTGGACATTCCTCCATTAGTTCTGTACTTAAGATTCCACAGTTGACATTCAAAGTTGCAACTATCAACGTCGATGCAGTCTTAATTGAAGACTAGCGTCCTCTCTCAAATCCATGTGGCGCTAGCGGACATTCCTCCAGTAGTTGTACACTTGCAGTTCTACAGATGGCACTCAGAGGTTGCAACTATCAACGTCGATGCAAATTAGCGTCCTCTAGCAAATCCATGTGTCCTGTGTGGACATTCCTCCATTAGTTCTGTACTTACAATTCCACAGTTGACATTCAAATTTGCAACTTCCAACGTCGATGCAGTCTTAATTGAAGACTAGCGTCCTCTCTCAAATCCATGTGGCGCTAGTGGACATTCCTCCATTAGTTGTACACTTGCAGTTCTACAGTTGGCACTCAGAGGTTGCAACTATCAACGTCGATGCAAAATAGCGTCCTCTAGCAAATCCATGTGGCCTGTGCGGACATTCCTCCATTAGTTGTGTACTTACAGTTCCACAGTTGGCATTGAAATTTGCAACTACCAACGTCGATGCAGTTTTAATTGAAGACTAGCGTCATCTAGCAAATCCATGTGGCCTGTGCGGACATTCCTCCATTAGTTGTGTACTTACAGTTCCACAGTTGGCATTCAAATTAGCAACTACCAACGTCGATGCAGTTTTAATTGAAGACTAGCGTCATCTAGCAAATCCATGTGGCCTGTGCGGACATTCCTTCCTTTGTTTTGTACTTACAGTTCCACAGTTGGCATTCAAATTTGCAACTTCCAATGTCGATGAAGTTTTAATTGAAGACTAGCGTCATCTAGCAAATCCATGTGGCTCTTGCGCTACTAAACTAACTGTCCCCTCACTTCTAAATGGCTTTTAAAAACTCCAAGTGATACTAATTTCAACGCTTGCTGTGCAAATATTACAACGAAACGTAAAGTGCAGAGCCGAATGGCAAAAAACTTAAATTATCTCTTCTAGAAAATAGATAGTATCTGCGAAACTCTATAGAACTTGTTTTCCTCATTTCATACCTAAGCATCTTAAAAGTCATTCCTAAACCTTCGCTCGATAGAGAATATTTTCCACACTCATAATTCAGTTTCATGAAACCTCAAACTACAATCTAAACTTCCATGTGCTTTTAAATATATCGGGCTCTTATTAAATGAATTAAAATATCATTATTTTAAAAGTAATCAGAGTAACTGTCGATAGACTAGTGCATTGCCCAAAAGCTTTTATAAGAGATGAAAATCCGCAGTTGGACATATTGTTTCGATTAGTTCAATCTAGGATGTAAATGGGTGTCAACCTGCGGCGATATGTTAACCCTGCATACATACACTCAAAATCTTTTATTTTTTTAATAAATATTTTACTTGCAAATCAGTTGCGAGTTCGAAACTAGGTCCAGTCAAAGACCGTCGTATACATTGGGGTTGGTACACGTTAAATCAGCCATGACCTCAAAATGGCACCCCAGACCATAACTCCTTGTTGAGGGCCCGTGTGGCGTGCAATAGTAAAAACAGGATCGGCACGCTGCCCTGGGCGTCTCCAGACACGTCTTCGATGATCGTCAGGACACAGTTGGAAGCGGGATTCCTCGCTAAAGACTATACGTCCTCAGTCAGCATCATTCCAGCCTGATCGAGCCAAGCACCATTGTAATCTGGCTCGACAGTGTGCAGGAGTGAGTGGCAGGTGGCGTAACAGTCTGTACGAGCGTAGATTTCGCTCTCTCAGCCGTCTGTGAATGGTCATGGTGGACACTCGTGTGTGGGTCGCACGACTGATGGTTGATAGCGATGAATCAGACGCTGTGACAGCTGATCTGACAATCACTCTGTCCTCGCGATCTGTTGTGGCCCTACGTCGACCGCTACGATCATGACGCTGAAATCTGCCACTGTCCACCCACTCTTGCCAGCGTCTTCTAATCGCCGCATCGCTTCGACTCACATGACGAGCGATTCTCCGATTTGCCCAACCTGCCTCTTTCAATCCAATGATATGACCTCTTTCAAACTCTGAAAGTTGCTCGTAATGAGTTCGAATCCTGCGGCGAGTCCTTTTTTGAGTGGTTAAAAGGTATCCTAAATCGCAATGCAGCAGAAATTTTTAACAACAGTTCAAGAACAACTCCTTATATACATCTGCTGGATGCGCATTTCCGATGCGCTGGAGATCGCACTATTCATTCATTGGACACCAAATTTGAATCATTTGCATATTTGGTCAAAACATTTTTGCATACGAAATGTCAAAGCAATCGGATGATTCCTTCTTGGTGCTTCGATTTTTTTTGTTGTAGAGTGTATTTTGCTCAATATTATGGCTTAAGAAGTTCTCTCTTCGGGATAATTGTTTATCAAGATTACTTCAAGCTCGAAGACAAATAGAGACAATAAAAGGGAGAAAGTAAATAGGATAAAGTACACACGAAAGAATAAATAACCATACACAACTGATTTTC
This sequence comes from Metellina segmentata, assembly GCA_947359465.1. Classification (NCBI taxonomy): domain Eukaryota; kingdom Metazoa; phylum Arthropoda; class Arachnida; order Araneae; family Tetragnathidae; genus Metellina; species Metellina segmentata. The sequence goes on from OX375882.1 coordinate 73,481,563, forward strand.
TCACACTAGCGCCTTCATAACAGAATCCTAAGAATCTGCAATTGCCTCTGTATTTTTAAAGTGAGTTATGAAAATACCATTATAAATTTAATTCTAGAAATATTCGGGCGTTTGTTCAAGTAATCAATAGGTTTCAGAATAAATTCATTCGCCTGGATTTTAAAATATGTTTGAGAGACGGAGTTAATTGGGCCTGAGGTCATTTCAGAGCCATCTCCATCTTAGTAAATGAAAGGCTAAAATTAGCGTGAGAGCTTAAGTTCCGAAACACCGATTGCGAATCGATAAATTAATCCAATAAAACAGACGGATGCCTTTAATTAGAATATTGGATTTTGAAGTTAAATGTAAAATAGCTAAAGAGATGACTTCTCATTCCCTTCGAAAAACTAATAGTTTTCCTTAGGTGATTTCATTCTATTATTATATACATTTGGTTGTAACTTTTATTGCATCAGCTAATGGACATAAGAGATTTTGCACCAAGTGGAAATCACAAAATTCCAAAGATTGCAATAATAAAAGAAGTAATGGAATTTTTGACCTACGACCTTTTTCACTGAGTGACGATACATACATTACCCTACAATAATGGACCGGACAGCAAGATGAGATGGTATAAGGGAAATAATACATGCTTTAATAGAGGGATGTTCGCTCACGTGCTGCAATTACACTAGCAACCTTACTGGGCATACTTTCAACAAGGTTTTGATACACAACTATGGATATTTGTGTCCATTCCTGCTGCAAGAATGTCGCCAGCTCAGCTGTAGATTTCGGACGTGGTTCCCTGGTCCGTAAACGTCACTCTAATTCGTCACACAAATGTTCTATGGGGTTTAGGTCGGGACTCTGAGCAGTACAGGGAGGTCGTTTTACATCCATACCTTGATACCACTGTTTGACAGAGGTTGCAACATTCCATGGAACGTTGTCTTCCTGGAAGTAACAATCGTCTATTCCAAATTTCCAGAGCGGAGGAAGAAGCTGATTGTTCAAAATGTTTATGTAGGTATCAGCGTTCACTAAGAACAACATGCAAAGGTCCCAGGCCACACCATGAAAAACACCCCCAAACAAGTACTAGGATTTTATGCATATTAGCTGGAGTCCTGTCCATTATTGTAGGGTATTGTATGTGAATAATCCTACAACGGTATTAGAGAACATAGGCGCACACATTAGAGGGTCCTTATGATCTAATGTCCTAAGTTTTTCAAGTACATAATTGATAATACTGTGTGTTGATTATTTTATTCAATTTTACAAAATAATACTCATAAGTTGAAGTTATAACTACAGTTCATTCAGCTGTAACTACGTTCATTTAAATACATGATCATAACTATGTATACTTATATGCATGGTTATTTGGTAGTTTATTGTTGAATTTGTATCTCACTGGAGCAACACTATGACCTACTGGCGACTGTCAGAGATCAATCTCTAACGGAAAGATCGAACAATTTTACAGAGACGACTCGTAATTTTGAACTACCGTCAGATAAATAGGTTAATACCAGAGCTTTTATATTCATGCTTTTATAGGTTAAGTATTGATCAAGAGTTTATAAGGTTAGTAATAATAACCATTTTTATAGCTTTAGTTTATGCTGAACGCTTATTATTAAACTGATTTCATAATAATTATTTTGGTTATTTCAAGCACATAAATTATTGTTGTCCTATTACTTGTTTGGGTACATATTCGTATGAAAACGTTACACATTAAACTAATATCACAGTATTTACTTTTATTATATCGGGAATAAAAGCCTTGATGATATGCTTGTTTGGGTATACATGCTTGTGTGCCTTGAGAAAGGGAAATTACTAACAGGGATTATAGTTAACCATCTCACTATATAGTCACTTCTTTGCATAAGTTTGTACTTACATCAAGGGGCATTAATAACGCACATGCGGCTGTTTCATCCATTTGCTCACCTGAAAAGATAAGAAAAGGTTAAAAAGTATCGATTGATGTACAAGAATGTATTCCCACTATAATTTTAATCATAAACTTTAATCAACACAAGTGTTAAGAACCACAATGATTAAGTTTTACTTTTACTCTGGATCAAAGTGGTTTGATTTGTCAAGTAATTGGATGTAGGAATTAAAAAAAAAATTGATTCAATTATTTTTTGTGAAGAAAACCAGATCAATACTCCATTAGAGGAGTTTCGGAGTATATAAACCAGACAGAAAGTGAATATATTACTTCAGCAACACAAAAACTATCTCCGGATGATTCTTATCGAGATTAGCTTAAACTGTAGTTTATCTCCGTTTTGGCGATATTTGGTGTTTAATCGAACTGACGATCACCAGGTTTAATATTATATATCAGTTAAGAATTCATTATTTTGAATTTATGTTAGCAATGATTGAAATCATATACGAAAAATAAGACAAGTGACATCCCTAGAAGTGGAGCATTAGTAGTTTGAGAATTGGTAGTCAGTGGAGCTTCAAAAATTGTGACCTAAATGTCGACTTGTATTCACATGATTGTTCTGTGAAAAATTACTTCGTGGATCAATGAGATGATGAATCCACGGATAGTCATCTTCTCCAGCCCAGTGGATCAATGAGATGAAGAATCTACGGATAGTCATTTTCTCCAGTCCCGTGGATCATTGAGATGATGAATCCACGGATAGTCATTTTCTCCAGTCCCGTGGATCATTGAGATGATGAATCCACGGATAGCCATCTTCTCCAGCCCAGTGGATCAATGAGATGATGAATCCACGAGTAGTCATCTTCTCCAGTCCCGTGGATCAATGAGAGGATGAATCCACGAGTAGTCATCTTCTCCAGCCCAGTGGATCAATCATATGATGAATCCACGGGTAGTCATTTTCTCCAGACCCGTGGATCAATCAGATGATGAATCAACGGATAGCCATCTTTTACCGCTCCATGGACCAATCAGATGGTGAACGTACTTTTCCTCCTAGTAGACAAAAGTATAGTGTCACGTTACTTTTAGTTTGGGTCCCATCATCCTGGGCACACAAAAAGGTTGCACTCACTATTTTTATGCATCTTCTATGGTGACATCATTTCAGAGTACATTCAGGAAAAGGCATTCATCATATCAAAAATTAACGCCACCTATATTAAGCTTGACATAAGAAGCCTCCCATAAATATCTATTTACTATAACTAAATTACCATTAGTTTGTGAACGAAGGAAAGTACAAAAGAGGTACATCTACGGAGAAAGCTACAGAGGAAGGATTAACACCCTCCCCTATAAAAACTAACAAGATATTCATAATTAATTAAATTTTTTGTTTATAAAAAAACTTGAATGAAGATGCTTTTGATATTTTCTATCTCTTCTTGCTTCTCTCTATTAATCAATCAACAATAATAATGCTTGATATTTTTTCATTAACAAAATTGTACGTCACTTATTTTGAATGGTTGGATACAGCAAGACAAACACTGATAATACACAGTAATCTTTATAAATACTGAGCAGAATCATCTTTTGCCTTCAATGCAACTCCGAATCGTTTTCATCAATAAGCTCTCGAAATCCATTCTATCTTCAAGTAAATATATTTTAAAATTAGCTTCACCAGTGGCCGAGCGGTTAAAGGTGTCGCTCTTAAGAAACTTGTGCTTGGCGTACCTGGACCAAATACGTCCCTTGAGACATGATATACGCAACCAACCAACTTAACAAACTGGTAGACTGAAGTTATGTGGGTTGCAAGTTCTGTGCTGGAAGTTGATGTTCGATGTATTCTTATTAAGTGACGGTACTCTGTACTTATCGCCGATAGGCGAAGCACACAATACTGTGACCGCGGTAAGTGTGTTTTACGAGGTTGTAAGTATGTAGCGGTCAGAGTAAACCACTAGGACGGACAATGGAGAGGTTCGAAGTCCGAACTGACTTGTTCGAAGGAATGCAAGAGAACGATGGTGAACCGTATCTGGACGAAAGGATCGAAGGGGGGGGGCTCTACTGTTCGAAGGCGATAACCATATCATGAACCCAGTAACGGCAGTGAAATGTACGTTTACAAATGGCGAAATCGGGGCTCTCCCGCAATCTGGAATTGTATGCCAAAGAGAGAAGGCTGGTTGCCTTACCAAACTGTACCGCGGTATCTGATGAAGTACCGCTGGGGGCCCAGTAGCTCCTGAGTCTAGAGCCTCGCTTAAATCTACAAGTTGCACCAGTGAAGAGACACTCTTCTTCACAGGGCACGGCCCATTCCCATCCTACCTAACGCGGTTTAAGAAAAACAAGTCTGAAAACTGCTCCTGTGGGGAAATTGGCACACCTCTACATTATACATCACAGTTTGCCCCCTTACAGCCTCATGGTATATGAGAACGCCTGCCGACCACTTTAAAATCGCATGGATCAGGAACATTGCATGTAACAATGGCCCGAGGGTTAAAATTATTAACATGGTGCGATTCATTGAAAATCATCAGGACTCGATTATCCTAAGAGACTGATAAAAACGAACTTTTTCTCACCTTGCATGATGTATGTATATATATAATGTAACCTAATATAATGATTTTATGGTAATTACTGTATAGATGTAATGATGTATATATGTAATGTGCTCTAGCATTCTGGGTAGACATGTCACCTAGGTGGCATTCGATACTCATCCAACCACACTTATTTAAACTGGTACAGTGTCTCACGACACTAGGCACGGGAGTGTGTGTTGGTAATCGTAAGTTGGTTAGTCTCATAAGAGAGATACGCCTAAATTTCCGTCTGTCCCGCTTATGTACCCTGCTTAACCGGTGATGGTGGCGGAGGCTTTCGCGTGCGCGTAACGAAATGGCGAGGATGGATGCTTCGAAGACCCATTTTCCTCGGCCATACCACTCCTATTTCGTTTTCAATCCGAGGTCCTCTCTAGTCATTTTGGCTATTCCGTTATGTCTACCAGTGTGGTGTGGAGGGGAGCGCTTGCCTTTAAGTAATAAGAAGAAGGGGTGGTGGTAGACGCTGACCACTACCTCTTCCACTGTCCACGCACGGCAGCTTTCCATATTACCAGACCCAATGATGTTAATGATCCGCACTGCTTGAAAAACGTACTCTAAAAATGGAATGTCTAAATATAAAATAAGATCATGCGGGCTGGCAGCCGAAGGGGTGGCGTATGGGCTTCCCATACCCTAACTTTTTGCCTATCCTAGTCGATCCTCTGTGTTGGTTCTTCGGTGATTCCCCTTTTTGATTTTGTAGGGGACAGAGGACTAGGTCTTGTTCCATTTGATTCTATTCTAATGGATTTATATAATTTCAAAGTATCTTATCGTAATCTAATATATTTTTAATGTTTTATGTGCTTGAGATTACTAGATCACTCAATGTATTTAGTGTATGAAACGATTTTAACTTCATTTCCTTGTGACACTTTGCTAAACACATATTTTATTAATACTGATAATTTTTGTGCCTTATTTAGCTTTACGTTTATAGACGTCATCTTAGGGCCCTGGTATACCCCAGCATTGTGAACCGTCTTGTTTGTTGTGTGATTTGTTTCCGCCCTGTTAGCCTTTGTATGTGTTCTTAAATCTTTTTTTTTAATAAATGGGTTGGAAATCGCCTCTTCTCTATCCGTATACGGGTTCTAAAACATTTTGTTGAGCTGGGAGGGGTGGGTTTAAGAAAAACAGTTCGAATTTTGTATGTGCCCAGGTCGGGTTGACTGCTTCAAGTTTCCTGGATTCTCCAAGACGACAAATAAATGTGAGCCAACTTCCCCCAGTCTTCCAGGAAGGCATACTATCCCCAGGTCACTGTGAGTGCAATATGGCAGCACTTCTCATGGTGTATCGGGTTAACTAACACTGAGTATGTCACGTTCTCGCCATTGGAATGCTCGAAAGACTATACACCCATAAGCTGATATCATCGGAAAAATGTTTTTTATTAGACTTTCTGATAAAAATGACTTGCATTATTCGACGTTCGCCAATATCACAAGGACCTGTTCGAAACTAGATCCAGCCAAAGACCCTGTACACGGATGCTGGTGTACGTTAAATCCTCAAATGTCCTCATGTTAGCGTGGTGTGGAAGTTTGTAGAGTGGGGAGCAAGCTCATGTGTGATCTTGACACCTGACCGTGGCTCACAATACGAGACGTTGACCTTAAATCTTTCCCTACGGGATAAATCCCCGAAAGTAGCCAATTGCCTGTTGTATTGCACCAGTTAAATCAGACAGCTACCCATTATCTTAAATTACTACTCCCTCATCAAATGGGGATTTTACAATACCAGTGTAACCCCTTCATATTACTATTCCAGGTGCGTTCCTGCCGATAGAAACACTTTAAAAATAATTCGATACTCGGATTGTAGAAATACGGCATTAATTAATGAAAGTGATACCTAACGAAATTTGCTAACGAGTTGTCAGCTATAGGTGAACAAATGCCCCACTGATATCTTTTTATTCTTTGATTAGCACATTATGGTCGCGTTATCTCCTACAGAGGTAATGGTAATTTTAGTTAACGTCGTACTAGAGCAACACAAAGGGCTATATACGACGGTCCGGGATCAGTCCCTTAACCCACTGGCTGATTATCCCGCGATTTCCACGGGCAACTCAAATGTAGCAAAAATTGCTCATCCCGCGATTTTCGCGGGCAAGTGTTTTTCTATCTTTATTGAGGAGCGCATCCCGCTATTTCACCGTTTAACCAATGAAATAAATTACACACAGTGTTAGACGTTAAATTTAGATTTTGGTCAACAGTTGTCGCTAGTCGTCCACTAAATTGCGACATTTGAAGGTACTTTGTATTTACCGCTCTAACTTCGTGTCTTTGTTTGGCGCCTTTTTCTAATCAGAAATGGCTGCTAGAAAACGTTCAGCGATTGACATAGTTTATATTCCTGATGATTTATCAGATTCTGAAAGTGATTTTAGTTTTGATAGTGATAGTGATATAGATTTTTCGGACTGCTCCTCAGATAGCGATGAATCTGATCATGATTCAATAAACTTGCAAAGCGTTAGGCAGTGGTGCAAAATTGATATGAAGAATATTCCTCCTCCTCCAGTTCCTTTTCGTGGAAATCCGTGAATTACTGTGCATATGGCTAACAATGCAAGTATATTGAGTTATTTTGAACTTTTTTTTGATGATCAAATATTACGAATGATAGTCCAAGAAACAAATAGATACGCTGAACAATATATCCATAAAGCAGTTTGTAAAGAGAATTCCCGTTGGACAAAATGGAGAGAAACGAATGTTGAAGAACTAAGACTATTTTTTGCAGTTTTGTTACTCCAAGGAGTCATAAAGAAGCCAGAACAAGAGCATTATTTTCTTTTGTTTTTGTCATTTTACTTTTTTATATTATGTAATAAATAGAAATTAACTGTAATTCAATTGAAATTATTTTTTTTTGCGATAACATCTGAAATTAGGTTTTCAGACAGTTTAGTTTCTCATGATAAAAAACTATATAAAAAGTATTTTCTAGATAGAAAAAAATGCATATTTCAATTCTCCAATATATATAGATTTTTAATATGCAAAAAAAAAATATAATTACACGATTTTTGTAGCGATTTCGGTCCACAAATTGAGCAGTCAGAGGGTTAAGGGAAAGATCCGATGACAACACTTCGTAATTTTGAACCACGGTCAGATGACGATGCAACAACTGAACTGGCACCCCACTCTCCAAACTTCCACACCAACCCAACGTGAGGACTTTCGGCCACGACAGATTTAAGGTGCACCATACGCATACAAACATCCATGCGTGTGCGGTGCAGGGCGAGCTTTGGGCCAGTGCAACTTTATATTGCGTGTAGTGAGGACTACGTAAGTGGTACCGTTTGAAGGCTACCGAACTAGACTACAATTAATTTTGGACAACAACAATCAATTTGTTTACTTTACAGCTTTCTAATGATTAACTCTTAGTTTTTATGTCAAAAAATAATATTTATGCGCATTTATATAGAGTTATTCTATATCTTAAACATTACATTATAACAATGTATTTTGTGTCTCCGAAAAATGTCAGTTTATGAATTTCTGTCCTAAGTATGGGTCTATTTATAGAACAGTAAAACAAAAATATTTAAATTTTACCACAAAATATTATTAATAATTGGATAAGTAAACCACTGGATTTTAAGCAGACACATTTTAAATTATTTGCCATTTTGAAAACATAGTGCTTTATATTTCAGTTATTTATTTGTTTATCTGTTGTTTGCAGAAAAATATACAATTTCTTAGAACAATAGATATACGATCCAAAACCAAATTCAAGTAGACCCGTAAATACAATTTCATTTGCGACAACTGAGATAAAACATTGGAACATATTCACTGAAACACATTACTTATTGAATTTAAATGATTTTAAAAATCTATCAACTCCCTAAAAAGAATAATACAGATGAAAAAATCTATTTATAGCAAAACTGTTACATACATACATACAAGATTTAGCAAAAAAGAACTTGCAGTTTTTGGTATGCCTTAGGGACGTTAAAACAATACAACAAAACAAAAAGGAAGAATCAATTTTCTCATGTTGTAGGTTAAAGAAAATATTTTACACCAGTATCTACAGAACCATAACGTAATAAAACCAAAGTGATTTCTCAATTCCACAGAACATACATCAGATGATTTCATAAATTTTAAAATAAATATATCTAAAATATTTATGCAGTATTATTTCTATATTTATGATATGGCTGTCGTAACAAGAATTCTATAACAAATCCATATCTAACACAAACATTAGATAATAAATCCGGTAATCGTGTTAGTATATTAAATTTCTCGTGTTTTTCTCTTGATCCAATTACGTTTTTAGTATGCAGTTTTCATAGAAGCTTTTATGTGAAAGTTTAAGAGAAATCTTAATTACTGTATCTTAGTATAATAAGGGTTAATGTCCATTTTGCAAGATTCTGCTCACAGCTAATTTGATCATATTTGTTGATTTTATTTTTATTACAGATTTCATCTCAATATTTTGTATATATGTAGTCTATTTTACATTTCGTAAACTTTCTAAAGTTTATCTTGGAAATTTCATATCAAGAGTGCTTTTATTAATCATTATTTAAGATTTATCCGCTAAAGATATCAACAAACGCTTGATAAGAAATTAGGGATTTCTACATCCAGCTGTATTTTTATCTGAACGGGTTATCTCAACTAATATATTTTATTCTGTTGTGAAAAGGATGAAGACTTATGAGCCATGATTATTTTACAAAAACTTACTGCACATGATACTTGCGATGTTTCTGTCACATCTAGTGACTTGAATGGAACCATCCTGACTACTAACCAAAGTCATAAAATTCAGTAGAATGGCACTACACACTAGAAGAATTTTTATCTCCATCGTCTCCTCTCCAAGTAAAAATGTAGGAGCTGTAAATCTCATAAATATAGTACCTGGATCAAGCTGTGCAAATTTGTCTTCTCCAACTCTTTGTGTTGGAAGCCTGGAAAGTGTCATAGTGAGAAGCACGCTAATTTTAAATGAATCAAAATGTTCTCAAAATAAATCAAGAGCTGTCAGTGGTTATATCCAACTGTACAAATTCAAGTACTTTCCTTGTTACCTTTATATTAAGCAATTTTATGCAAGGTTCTTAATATTTTATGACTACAAAGTGTTAAAATAATTCGCATTTAGAATGCTATTTTTAATTGAGTCCTTGTTATTATAAATTTCATCTTGACATTAGTTTTGCATTTGGTAATATATAAATGGGGAAATTTGATCTGTGTTACCTAAGGCAAAACTGTCATATTTTAAGGGGACAGTGGACTTTCAAAACACACTACACTTTTGTACTTATTTTCTGATTGTTTTGAAATTTTCAGACTGTTTGTTTTCTATTATAAAGCAGATATTTTAGGTTCGTTATAAAAATCTTAAATAATTCGAATGCTTTTGTCACTTGGTTTTTAAGATTCTCAAAATTTTAATTCTCATAATAGTTTGCATATATGATAATCAAATTAAGTCATAAATCAAATTTGGTAGTGTATCGCTCAATTATAAAACAAAAAATTGTTCTAACTCCTAAATTTGTGCCAAAAAAAATGTTTAGCAACATTTAAAACCAATATTCCAAAATTGGGGAGCAATTTAAATGTAGTACTTGTACTTGTTTAGTATTTGTACAAATTCAAGTAAATCTTATGACTTAATCTGCAAGGAACATTCTGAAATCAGAATATCAAAAAAAATCTTTAAAAAAAAACACGTTGTTTGTAGTAGGCATACTGTTTCGATGACTTAAAACAGATACTCATTAACTTACAAAACAAATTTTTCTGAATAGCTGTTTTAATGAATAAAACAATTAGATTTTAGATCAAACAATAAAAATTATAAGCTATTTGGCAGAGTTATATATCTTTTAAACAGATTCCAGACTGACAATGTATTCCTCACAATGTTCATGCATGCCATTGCATGCAATCCATTGCATGTCACAATCATGAAAATAAGCACTTTTGCAAAAACATTGCTCCAAAAAATGTCAGTTTGTGAGTTTCTGCTCTAAGCTGGTTATACTTATCTACTAGAGAATTTATATAGCGTTCTCTTCCGTCACTCCATCAAAAATTATCGTAATTAAATATTATTTTATCAGCAGAATTTGAGAGCAACTAATTTTCAATGCAATCTTTTTAAATCTTGTTTTCGAGAGATTTTCGTGATTGTGAAAGTCTATTTTCTCTTCAAGTAATGCTTAAAACCCGGTATTGAATATCTGTTTTAACAGGTTTGGGGAGATAGGTGAGTTACCGTATCTGAAAAGCACCGATTTTCTTATTGATATTTTATTATTATTTTTGTTTAACTGTTACGATTATTTTCCCGGGATACATGTATAAAAGCACAGTAGTTACAAGTGCCATCGTACGTGTACAGCATTTTCAGTATTCAAACTTGGACCTCCACTCAATGAGTTTAAAGATAATTTAGTTCTTAATTAAGAAAGGAAGAGAAACCGATTGCCTCCTTTAACGAAATTAATTTTTTGACATAAATTCTTGGTGCAGCATTTGTTTCCAAACATTTACATGCTAACCAAATATTGTGTTTTATTCCCTTCCCTACAATTGTTGTCAATATGAGCTTAAGATTTTAAATACCTGTCCCACCAAAAGACACACAGATTTATTTTTATTGAATTTCATGAGTACACACACACACACACACACACACACACACACAAAAATCAATACAGCAATTATGCATTCATAAAATGTAGGAAATGAGGAAGATAACATTTATCCTATATGACTGAAAACATATTGCATAAACGCAAGTACACTCATGTCCATAAATTAAAGATAATTCAGAATCACACGGAAATCGAACTCTAAAGTAAAAGTTTCACCTGTAGAATTATCGCACACATCTTCAAGAATAGTATCCAAATTACAGGAAGCCATCAGATGACGCCGATAGTACGTCGCAATGACGAGAGTGTAACAGAGGTGTGTATAAGGAAGAGTAGCAAAAAAGTAAAATTGTTCACAAGCGTTCTGTAAGCTGCTCAGTGCCACAACCGAATAGTTATGGCACAGAGGACGCATGTCGAAGATTTTTTTTACGTGGTAAAACTATCGGCCGCCTGGAATGTGGGCTTACTCAGACAGAAGTTTTAGTGAAACTTGGAATCGCCCAAAGTGTCATCTCTAGGCTTTGGCAATGATTACAAAATGATGGAAATGTCAGTAGACGTTACAGTACAGGTCACCCCCGAGTTACAACGCCGAATGATGACCGGTATTTGGCAGTAACTGCAAAAAGAAACAGACGAAGCACAGCATTCAACCTTTCTCGTCAGCTATCTTCAGCCACGGGTACGACTGTTTCAAGGCAAACCTTTTTCAGACGTTTGCGACATGTTGGTCTATATGCTCGCAGGCCTGTCAGATGTGTGTTCCGCTTAAGGCAACTCACTGTCGCCAGCGGTTAGCTTGTAGTAGAGAACATGCGATGTGGACATCGTCACAGTGGGCTTGTATGGTGTTTTCCGATGAGTCCAGGTTTAGCTTGCAGTCTGATTCAAGGCGGACGATCATATGAAGAAAGACAAGTACCCGCTACCACCAAGACAACATGATTGAGCGACACCGTTACGTTGGTGCATGATTGCTCGTTTGGGGCGGAATTATACTGGGCTCCATAACAGATCTACATGTTCAAATTGAAACCATGTAATGCCAAATTTATTGGGTCACATGGGCCCATTATAAATATATTTATTTTTCATTGACTAGTAATGGGCGCTAGGGCTTGAAATAAATAGAGAAATGTTCTATCTGATGAAAAATAGGACGGTATGATAGAAAAAAGGGAAACGAATCTGTACATACCGATAAATCTGAGTTCTGATGTAAAGAAGCGATGTTAATTCCTTCGGAAAGAAGCACTTAAAAATTCACATACAAAGAACATAACCTATTTGGAACACGTGCACAATGAAATCATAAATCACACTGTATTAAAAAAACTCTAGAAAACATAGCGATTCAGGAGTTCCTAGAAGTATTTCAATGAATCAATTTTTAGAAGTCACTAAATAGGTTCCTGGGATGTTTTTAAGGTCTTTAAAATGTCAATTCAATGTAACCATACTCATTACTAATTGGCTTGCCATTACTAGTTGTTTAACCTACTCATTATTATTTGATTTCAGTTAGTAACAGAACGATGATTGTAGAGCAAAATATTTTACCCCATCTCATGGCGCACTAACTGAATATTTACAAAAATTTTGTGGCGTACCAAAAGCATTTTTTTCTTTCTTTGACGAAAACCATATTTTTAATTTTGCTTAATTTACAAATAAACAGCAAATACCTCCCCTTTTCAAAAAAAGTACCTTTAAAAAATATTTTTGAAATAATTGATAAATGATAATTTGTAGCAAAACATAATGGGCAAAATATTTCGAGTAATGCTCAAAATTCGTTGTGAGAAGTCTTGAAAAAAGTTTGAAACGTTTAACCGTTTAATTAAATAAATCCTCAGCACACACACAAAAATAAAAACCATTTCATTCAATGTCATTCTCGAGTAATATCGTTTGAAAATGACTGATGCCGTGCTGCCGTCTGTACTTGTACTGTGCTGCCATCTGGATCTGTAAATCCTTACTCTCTTAATCAAGGAAAATCTTTAATCTCCTCTGCCAGTCACTTCAATGCAATACAATTTTTGCACAGGACTGGTAAAAACGAGAAAGTTTAAAATTGAAACATGAAATTAGAAAATTTTTCATTGAATTGTTCTTTAGTAGGTGAGATGCTGTTTTTTTGGATGTATTGGGTCCACGCCAAAAGTAGTGCGGTTTATAAACAAAGTTTTAAAATACCATCCAATTTTATCCTAAAATAAATTTACAGCAATTCTTTACAACTTGTTTCTTTCTTTGTTTTAAGTTTTTAATACCTTGCCGATTAAAGTTTTTGTGTTAATACAAAGGAAGTTATATTAGGTAGTTACCATCGCACTGAAGCAACCTAACATAATATTGGCGACGGGAGAATTTAGGATGACAATTTGTAATTTTGAGCTACGGTCAGATGACGAGGACGAAACCAAACCTGGCATACCATTCTCCAAACTTCCACGCCAAACCAACTTGAAGACGTTTGAGGTCACGAAGATTTAACGTGCACCAGTCGTGCATTGTTTTGCTGAAGAAACATATCCTTTCCTCGATAATTTTCATCAACAGCTTGCTTTTGCTGTGTTAGTTGCTCCAGTGATAATTGGATGGTTAGCTGGATAGTTTTCAGGAAACACAGATAGATACCATGAAAGATTTTCACATATACCATGGTAATCTTTATTTTCTTCACTCTTTTCATAAATACAATACTGCATGATTTATTTTTAACTAGCTGAATATCCCAGTGTTGCTTGGGTTTCAAATATGACTGCTACATTTTCCTGTGTTAACTCATATACAGAAACCCTGTAAAACGTGTTTCCTTGTCCATGTTCATTTATTGTAGGAAAAAAAACTTTAGCTTTTAAAATTGGTGCTTCGAGGGGCACTTTGCGGACTACCTGTCGGACAATTTTCATGGCTACAGATTGGACTAGAGACAGGAAAGAAATAGTCTATGTTTTCCGCAGTGCTCTAAAGTATAAGTGTACCAAATTTGGCGTGGATTGGTCAAACGGTGTAGATTTGTATAGTGAATATACACGCACAAACATCCTTTTATGTACACTGACGAGCCAAAACATTATGACCATACCCACACTTTTCAATGAACTCGTCTGGATGAGGTGGAGGTCACGTGATTAAGTGAGAAAGGTATTTAACTACTGCTGGAGAATGAAATTAATCATTCTTGCATTTAATTTTGCGGAAAGGCTGCTTATCTAAGCGAATTTAATAGAGGGCAGATCGTAGTGGCCCGAAGACCCGGAACGAGTAACACCAAAACTGCACGACTGGTAGGTTGTTCACGAACAGCCGTTGTTAGTACTCATGCAAAGTGGATAAATGACGGTGACACCAGCATTAGACGCCAAGGTCTTGGTCGTCCAAGCGTCATCAAAGAAAAAGGACGTCGGAGACAGTCCGGCTAGGTAAAGGAAAATCGGAGCGAGACAATGGCTCAACTGACAGCCTAATACAATGCAGGTCCAAGCGCAAGTGTTTCGGGACACACAGTTCACTGGACACTGTTGAATATGAGACTGTGCAGCAGACGTCCCACTCTTGTGCCTCTGTTGACCAAGCGTCATCGTCAACTACGCCTACAGTGGGCCTGGGAAAATCGTGACTGGACCATGGATGAGTGGAAGAGAGTTGCCTGGTCAGATGAATCCCGATTTCTCATTCATCACGCCGGTGGTCCTGTCATTGTACGCCGTCTACCAAGCGAACAGTTGCTTCCCTCTTGTACAGCAGGTCATACACAGGCTGGTGGTGGCGGTATTATACTTTGGGGAACATTCTCATGGCGACTCTGGGACCCGTAGTTGTTGTAGAACAGACCATGAACGCTGCGAACTATCTCAACATAATTTCGGATCAGTTGCATCCTTGCATGGCGTCTGTCTTCCCAACTGGAAATGGAATCTTCCAGCAGGACAACGACCCATGTCACAAGGCTCGGATTGTTTTGGAGTGGTTCGAGGAGTATACTGATGAATTCCACTTAATGTCCTGGCCACCTAACTCGCCGAATCTTAATCCGATAGAACACGTTTGGGGTGTCATGAAGCGGCAGCTCAGAGCTCAAACACCACCATGTCCGAATATCTCGACTTTGCGTGACCGCTGCTTAGATATTTGGTATAACCTGTCTCCAGTCATGTACCAAGAACTTGTGGCATCTATATCCAAGCGAGTCGCAGCTGTTTTGCAGGCCAAAGGAGGCGCAACGCGTTATTGAGTAGGTGGTCATAATGTTTTGGCTCTGCAGTGTATTAGAGGTAGATAGTAGTGGTGAAGCATAATATTCATTTTGAGCAATAAGATCAAACTATAATATTTTTTTAATGGGATCATCTCTCCAATACTTCATTCTAATACTTAAAAAAACATACATTCTTCTCAACATATTTAGAACACTAAAGGGTTCCGCCCCATGCTCGCTTACGCTCGCCACCCCCCGGGGATCACTATGCAATCCCATTTGGTTTGCTTTGCAAACCAACACTTCTTTTGCAGAGTTAATCTCCTGCGACGGCGAAACTATCTTAATAATTCGTCTAATCCAGATTTAACTTTCCGGTCCATGACGTCACAGCGAGGACTTCGCCCCCTGCTCGCTTACGCTCGACAAAATCTGAAAATATAAGATTAATTGAATAGGTTTATAGCAAGAAATACTTACTTTAACACCTTTGCACAGTTCTTGTTTCGTTTCCAAAGCATCTTTCAGTAATTTACAAAACATGACTGTTAAAACTAATTAACAACACTCTTCCGTGTTTGTACCACATATATTTCCTCTCTTGATAAACTTAAAATAAAACTTTAATATTAATTTCTTAAATCGGATTTTGTTTCTCTTGAGATCTGTCATCGTATGTAGATACATTCTGCGCTCGGTACAATAGTTATTATATTTCTCTAAATTTTATTTTCATTTCTATTTAATACGTTTTTATACTTTTAGTCAAACTGCTTTTTACAGTTTATGAGAGGAAGTTTTGGTCTAAATGCGATTTTATAAATAACGATTGTTTAATATGAATTCTATTAAACGGTAAACGTTGCCAAAACTGCGGTAAACTACACTTTAAGCTAACCTCAATATGTAACAAGTGAGAGCATTTAGAAAGTAGAAGTAACATATGGTGTGTTCATACTGAAAATCTTTCTCATTTGAGTATAATATCAATTCAGATGCGTACTTGATATAAATTGGTTCGAAAGTTTTAAAAATGTCAAATTTATGCTTATCCTACAGAATGAATAAATTGTTATTATGATTTTTACATCGTGTCTATTGAATGTAAATGGATGAAATACAATACTTACATTATGTTTGTTGAGACTTGGGTTAATGTATTTACTGAAACTTCATATTATAAAGCATACAATAAAACAAACAAGAAACTGATGAAAATACATTCCATATATCTCTCTCTTTACTCATGTAAACATTAAAATAATTGTTATGCAGTTAATCTCCACACAAAATAATTGTGCTTCGACATTTGCTACATCGTTGGAATACCTTAGCGTACTAATAGACATTTTTGTATTTTTTTTAACGATTTATCGTTTGAACAGTCAATTTGACAGACAATGTTCATAAGTATGTAAAAACATATGCTGAAAGTGTATTAGAAAGATGAGAGTTAAACTTCTGGGAGCTTTGTTAGTTTTCAAAAAGCGAATTTCTACTGGTTGATTTTATTTGAATTATTTTTGAGTTGAACGAAGTGTTTTGTCTAGTCGTGGAATTTTTTAACTTTGAATTTTTTTTTCAAATGATATTCATAAATTGATATTTTCTAACGTTGCTTGTCCATGAATACCGTCGTTTGGAGAGAAAAACCTCCAAGATCTTCTCGTCGAATTAAGAGAGTAAAGAAGACAGTGGCTCCATCTGTAGTAACAAGATCAAAGTAAAGACCCACCGATTGCCTATTGGGTTTGTATATATGGAAGATTACTAGAGATCAGACTTCTGACTTTATCTCTTTTATGTGTCTACGGCCATTTGCAACACGACAGCTAATTAGACCTATAGCTATGGATTGACTGTCAAAGCATCGTAGTGATTATACTACTTCAGTAGATGTGACCATGTATCATCGTTAGGGGTGTTTTGATATACTGATTATTTTTACCTTTTGCAGGGATACATATGTATCTCTACAGTTATTGGCGAGAGGTTCAATAAATATACAATTCACAGAATATTCTAAGATGGTATTTTGTTATCTGTATACAACATACACCGAATGGCCAAGGCTGGGACGGTGGTAACTAGTTGAATATCTGTATACAACATGACTGACATGTGCAATTTTTGTCATACATTGTATGCATGCATAATAATTACACCAGTAAGAGATACCACTAGGCTTTTATCAGTAAGACCTACATGTTGTTTACTCATTTAATTCACTTGATATCATCTGGAGGCATGAAATGAGATTATTGACGCTTAGATTCATTTAAATAGATCTGCTAGTATTCATTATTGTTACACCCTTATATCTTGAGGTATTTACGAATGACAGTATATTTTAATCCGATGCATTTACTTGTGAATAATCTGTTCAATAAATCCCTGGGGGTTTAAATTAAATTGTTTTGTGCGCATGTAACTTCTTTTCTAATCAAAATCCTCATTTATCGCAAGTACCACTGATATATATTCCTTTCTATCCAGAGTACTTTTTATCTGTAATGTGGAAAATACGTCAAGTAAAATGATGAAATTTCCTATTCAAAATATGATATTAAGTTTTGAAAAACTGTGTTTCAATATATAGCGTTAGAAATGTGTCTGGACTTAAGGTTCAAGCTCACCAATAGGCTGGCATGGGGTCTATACCATTAAAAATATCAAAGACTGCTGATTTACAACTGCATAAATAACATTAGTAAAAATGACCCAATAATAAAATTGTTGAGTCCGGAGAAATCCTCTTATACATAGATTCCATTGGAGGGCACTTTGATTTTTACTGACTGAAACACATTATAAAATGGCATCTGTGTGAGTGGGTTCAAACCATTCCGACTCAATAAAGATTCTGTTAAAATTGTCAAAATAATTACAGTTCCAACTATAGAACTGTGTGTGAGCTGGAGACAATTTTGATTTCTCTAACAACCATGAAAGTTCAGAAAAGGAAATCTGGTTTATGACAGTTTTTTCTTTCAGTGAATTAGAACACTTGTAAAATTACTATGCAGTAAGGAATGTTACATTCATAGTGATAAAAAAAATTTCGAGATGGTCAAAATATTTCCCGGTACATCTTATGTAGATTCCTTCTCACGTGGGGTTACCGGGTAGTGAAAAGTTGGACGGTCGTGCAAGGGCGGGTTGTAATCAAAATTATGCAGGTGAAAACTCACTGACCTTTGAAGACTTCTTGTACAAAAAAGAAGTCTGGGATAGGCCACCACAACATCATTGGTGTTGAAGACAAAGACCTGGAGAAATTGCCAATTTCAAGTTATATGGAGAAGAGCAGACAGCCTTTTGATGATTTTGAACTGATCACACCAAAATAATATAATATAAGTCAGTAAAAGATATTTTTTGTGAATGTTATAAGTGTCATGGTAACATCCTGGCTACTCCTGACCGTATAATGTAGTATTTAGGGGTGTCACGGAGGTCATTTTTGATGATTCAAGGTTTCTTTTAAACATTTTTCTCAGGAAGAATATCATGGAACTGATATAATTGGTTATCCAGGATAAAACCAACAAATAATGATTAATACCAGTATGAGATTGTTTAAATTAGAAATGTCTCTTTTTCTAACATATACGACTTTTCTTTGTCACCCCGGAAAGAAAAGTGACATTACTCAAAATTGCAGAATTTGAGAAACATCAACTTAAAGTATACTATAAAACTTATATTGAAATAGTATAAAAGCTCTTCTTTTAAATTTTAGGTAAGTATTTATGGCGGTAACTTCTACTATATTCTATAGAATAGTAATATAACACGCTTGGGCAACTCATACATATTTTTCAATGACATAACATCAAAATGTTTATTTTTTGACTCGTGTTACTTTTTTTTTGCCAGGGTGCGATATGATTACTTGTCTTAGGACACATCTTACATACACTTAATGTTAACGATATTTCAATCTAGTTTACTAATTGTTGTGTATTGAATAGGCGGCTGGCCTTCGAAAATACAGCACCATAAAGGAAGGGTCAAATTGCATTGCAATTCATAGGATGCTTAGACCATGAAAAGATACGCAAATACATAGCAAATCAGGGCATACATAGAAATCACATGCGCCATTAGTACCCCCTGCATAGACAGTTTGGAAGGGAAGATCAGAGAGTTGTTTTTAAGCGTCGCAATTACATTTTCTCGCAGTTTTTACGTACACAATATTTAATGGTCCCTTGTCGAAAAATACAGCAGTCATACGAGCACACTTTTCTGAGTTTGACAAAGGAAGAATTGTGGTTTATAGTGACGATTGAAGAAGCCTCGTCCCATCACCGAACGAAAGGGCAGACATCTTGTTTACGCGATTATTACTCCAATATTCAGAACCCTAACTCAAGAACTTAAGATATATTGCACTACTTGTGTCAGTATGTACGATTTGACGTTGTCTACAGTATCCAGGAAATTTTTAAGGCTCCCGTTACTCCCCCTACCTTAAACTATGCATCGTAAATGTTTGACATTGCAATGGTACATAGAACGGCACGCGGAGAAATGAATGACATGATATCGTCTTTTCAGACGAATCTTGATTCTGTCTATTGCACCACGATGGTCACATCTGAGTCTAGTCCACTGCAACAAACTGCATGACTCTTGAATTATGCATCGCCACATATATATATGTCACCTGGCATTATGGCACGGGTCGTCATTGCATTCTTGAATTTGCAAGGAACGTATTGCCGGTACGCTCAACCAAAAGCCACAGCTATATTTCTGAAGTTTTTGAAACTGTCGCCCTCTCTTATCAACAGGGCTTGCCTGTGGCCGGTTTTAAACAAGACTATGTGACAATTCGTAATATGCAACGTTCAATAGTTCCACAATGTCCACCAGAATTCATTTCTTCCATAGCTCACAACATATGTTGACCATCAAACACACCTGGTCTATGATTGACCAACGACTGACACACCACAGACCACCCGCGGCTACACCTGATGAAGTTAGGCAACGTGTGGAAACATTAGATCCAAAGACGCATCTAAAGCCTCTTTCTTTCAATGCCGAGACATGTAGCAGTAGTTAGTACCAAGCATGTTGGCTTACCAAAATACCGATTTCTTCACGTTCCACAAGTCATACTACTTAGCAGTAATATTAATAATTTCACCCTGGTGCTTTATGACATTTGTACAATACATATGGATTCGGTATGTCTTATACTTCATGGTGTTGCAGTTTCGAAGGCCAGAAGTATGTATTTCATTGGAATAGAGCAGAAACTCATAAACTGACAAAAAAGTTTTATTCGGGCGTTTGAAGACTAACTATAAAAAATTCGGAACCTTCTGGTAGAGTTATATTTTTGCTTAAACATATTTCAGTTTTACAATGTACTCGTATTCATCATTATCAAGAAAATTGGCATTTAGTGACAGAAAAAGCATTTCCAAAAAATTGCAGTTACTGAGTTCCTGCTATAAGCCGACAATAGTTAAGGTTTGTCTTAAAATCGATTATTAATTACTAATTGATTGATAAATGTTGATTTCCCAAAACGGAGGAAAAGATACCCAAAAATATTTAAAACCTCAATTTATAGTGATTTTAATACTAATACAAAATCTTGCTTCCATATACTTCCAATCCTGCCCAAAAATATAGAATAAATATTAAGTGAATCTTAAATTGCAGTAGTTTCTAATAGGGTTACACGTTCTACTTTCTGCATTCCTTCTGTTACGACAAATGTGCTGAGTAGCATGTGGAAAAGTATGCCTTGATGAATTTTGGCATCTGCAGCAGGATAGCATCCCAACGACATTTCATAATGAATAAAACTCCAGCGATAACCGAAACGGTGAAAAAAATACCCCAAGCTATTCAAAACCTCCATTTATGGTTTTAGGGCTATGTATAAAATGGTTTCCTTCTAAATATTTCCAACCTTGCACAGGCAAAATAGACTAAATATCAAATTAATCTTGAAGTTGCAATAGTTTCTTAGGATTTCACATACTGCTCTATGCAGTCCTCCGTTTCATCTGTCGGACAAACTGCTGAGTACGTGCAAAAGTGTGCGCTGACGAGTTTTGGCATCTGCAACAGGATAGCAATCTAACGGCATTTCAGGAATGAATGGAACGCCAACGATAACCGAAACGGTGAAAGGAATATCCCAAAACTATTCAAAGCCTCTATTTATGGTGATTTTAAGTCTACGTATACAAGGGTTTCCATACTTCCAACCCTGAATATACAAAATAGAATAAATATCAAATTAATCTTGAAGTTGCAATAGTGTCTTAGGATTTCACATACAGCTCTATGCAGTCCTCCGTTTCATCTGTCGGACAAACTGCTGAG
Source organism: Metellina segmentata (assembly GCA_947359465.1). Classification (NCBI taxonomy): domain Eukaryota; kingdom Metazoa; phylum Arthropoda; class Arachnida; order Araneae; family Tetragnathidae; genus Metellina; species Metellina segmentata. The sequence continues at coordinate 73,503,342 of OX375882.1, forward strand.
TACGTGCAAAAGTGTGCGCTGACGAGTTTTGGCATCTGCAACAGGATAGCATTCTCACGGCATTTCAGGAATGAATGGAACGCCAACGATAACGAAACGGTGAAAGGAATATCCCAAAACTACTTAAAGCCTCTATTTATGGTGATTTTAAGTCTACGTATACAAGGGTTTCCATACTTCCAATCCTGAATATACAAAATAGAATAAATATCAAATTAATCTTGAAGTTGCAATAGTGTCTTAGGATTTCACATACAGCTCTATGCAGTCCTCCGTTTCATCTGTCGGACAAACTGCTGAGTACGTGCAAAAGTGTGCGCTGACGAGTTTTGGCATCTGCAACAGGATAGCATTCTAACGGCATTTCAGGAATGAATGGAACGCCAACGATAACGAAACGGTGAAAGGAATATCCCAAAACTCAAAGCCCCTATTTATGGTGATTTTAAGTCTATGTATACAAAGGTTTCCATACTTCCAACCCCGAATATACAAAATAGAATAAATATTAAATGAATCTTGAAGTTGCAACAGTTTCTTATAGGTTTTCATATTCTGCTCTCTGCGATCCTCCGTTCCATCTGTCATGACAAATTGCTGAGTATGTACAAAGGTGTGCCCTGGTGAGTTTTGGCATCTGCATCAGGACAGCATCATAATGGCATTTTAAGAATGAATGGCACTCCGGCGATTAAACGACACTCCTATCCTAAATCAGCATGCTAAATAGAGGCCCTTTTCATTGTGAACGAGACAAGTGATAAACGAAAACAACGGCTTCCGTTCCACTTCTGCCATGTGTCTTTCCCAGACAATTCCAGGAGCAGCTAGCTCTGTTCCGTCGCCGAATTCCAAAAATAGACCTGTACCTCTGTTTCTCAACAATCCATTAGGGGTGCACCAAAATGTGTCATTAAAAAGAATCGGAACTAAAAACAAAACGCAAACACTGCCCTTTTAGCTGGAAAAGAAAGTGTTCGAAAGCATGGCTGGAACGAAAAACGAAACGGGTCACAGCCAGCAGTGCGGGCTAAGGATCGAATCTGGGTCGCCTTTTTCGTTGATGAGCAGTGTTGCAGGTGAAGTGATTTACTCTCGCTGCGGGTCCGCTTTCAGCAGGTTAAGGGCATGAGGGGTTGGTATCACTCACTGGTTTCGTTCTCTCTGGAGAGATTTATTGTTCCATCGGAACGACCTTCACACTTGTAAAAAAGCAACGGGAAGTGATTGCATCTATTGGAATGACTCCCAAGTAGACATAATGAGATTAGATAGATCCGAGTAATACATTTAACGTTGTTTTCGTTGATGTCTGAGCTTTCTAAAGCACCGTTTGCTTTTGTTATAGTCAGGTCCTCGTATGTGGAAATGAGCAACGGATACTATGGTACTGGGGTAAGGGACTCGGAAAAAGGGAACAATTTCAGTACTGCCGTTTGAAATCTAATTTCAAAACGTTATGTCCCATTATTTTGTTGTAATAATAAAGGTGTGTTGCAGGTATATAATAATAAGGAATTGCTTAAGGCAGGGTTCGCCAAACGTCTTTGACCGTCAACCCCCTTCAAAAGTTTTTCGACTTTTTATCGACCTTCTCAATTTTACTATTACGTAATTATACTTGGACAAGCAGAAAAGACGCTTGAGTTTTTGGATTTTATTTATAGTAACATGTTTTTTTTTTTTTTTTTTATTTAGAGTAACAATGTTTATTTATAGTAACTTTAATTTATAGTAACAATGTTTATTTATAGTAACTTTAATTTATAGTAACAATGTTTATTTATAGTAACTTTAATTTATAGTAACAATGTTTATTTTTGCAACTTTAATTTATAGTAACAATGTTTATTTTTTCAACTTTAATTTATAGCAACAATGTTTATTTTTGCAACTTTAATTTATAGTAACAATGTTTATTTATAGTAATTTTAATTTATAGTAACTTCAATTTATAGTAACAATGTTTATTACAAATATAATACAGTATAAATTATTACATTGGCTTAACATCAAAGGGATACGTTTATGTTTGGACGTTTTTCTAAACATTACATATTGTAGAGAGAGAGAGAGAGAGAGAGAGATTGGAAGGAAAAATAATATAAAAATACGTAATTTAATTTCGGTAACAAAATATAACAGTAATAAATCTTCCTTGTCTATAGTATGAAAACAAGACTTTTATTAACTCAGTATACAATACAATTTACTAACGTTGTCAATGTGAAGACAAGATTAGCAATGTTGGGTTCGAAATTGGAAAGTTTCAGCCTTAAATCACTACAGAATTCTATGTTCACTTTTAATGGCTTTATCATTCAGGTAAGGTAATCCAAGCTGGGGTTTGATATCGACGAGTTGGGCGACCTCTGGTTTAAGGGTTGGTTGAATTTGGGTGATTAAGTGTAAGGACAATACTTGAACAAGCTGCGCCAAGGAATGTGTGGTCTGGGATGTCCTTTCTTGACTGCAGTAAGAATATTTTATGTATTGATGAATTCCTTCTTTATATTTTCAATTCTTCCTTTTAGGAACAAAAGGAGCACAGCATGATTAAACTTATATGAGAGCATGAAACTGGTTCGAAATTAAAATGAAATGCAATTCACACTACATCAGGTTCATCTCAGTTTATTGTTAGCATTTCTAGTGATGACAAAATGCATCCGTTAACTGCTAATATTGGTTCTTGTTACATAAACCTACTAACTGTTAATTGTCAGTGACACAAAATGTAAATAGTACTAAACAATTATCAGATAAAACTAACTAATGTTTGGAATCATATGGCAAGAATCTATGCAAGACTTCCTTTTATTATGAGAGGTATTTTTAGAGTGAACAAATAAACCAGACAAATAGTAAATAATTTACTTCCTCTACCCAAATGCTTTTCAATGATATATATCGGAGTTACTTAAAGCGTTGTTTCTCCCCCTTTTGGCAACGTTCGTCTCTATCTAAGTGACGCCGTCGAATCAACTATAATATAATCATATCATATTTATTCTCTTGCCTTGTTTTTGGTCAAGTGCCGAAATCGTATTCCATCCAGAATACGTACAGAAAACACTTTCCGCGTTTAAGAAATTACCACTACCTACATTTAGCTTGACAGTAAAACCCTTCATTGAAATAAACATTTCATGGAATTACTGTATGGAACGAAAGAAGTACAGAAATAGTCATATTGGTGATACAAGAATTCGACTCGATTGTGTAACGTAGAGATAATTAATAATTAGAAAGAGAGAAATTTTATCATCGTTTGAAGTTTTTTTATTCGTTACAAGATGTTTCTAAACCGCGTCCCATATTGTCATCATCAAAAACTAACTAACACCAACACACACTCCAGTGCCTAGTGTCGTGAGACACTGTACCAGTTTAAATAAGTGTGTTTGGATGAGTAGAGCATACCACCAAGGTGACATGTCTACCCAGAATGTTAGAGCACATTACATTACATTTATATATCCTTACATCTATACAGTATATACATTAAATCATTATACTAGGTTACATATATATATATATATATATATATATATATATATATATATATATATATATATATATATATATATATATATATATATATATATACATCATGCAAGGTGAGAAAAAAGTTCGTTTTTCTTAGTCTCTTAGGATAATCAAGTCCTGATGATTTTCAATGAATCTCACCATGTTAATAATTTTAACCCTCGAGCACAAACTTTAATGAAAAATATACGAAACAATTGGTACGTTGTGTCGAAAACGCAACACGTGGTTCTTACGTGTATATTCGAGCCTGGTGTTGGAATATGAATGAATTAATGAGACAAGAAGTTTGAACGATTGTTTATTGTGAGAATTCAACAATTAATTTACAGTTTGAACTATCAAAGTGAATTTTGTATTAAAATTGAAAGAAAATGTTATTGATTAAAGCCTGGGATTGTAAACTAGTTCGTTAGACTTCCAACTACACAACTTATCCAGTCCTGATTCCATGCAATCCGATGTTGCACTAGACTAGAGCTCGCATGGCACCGTAGACTTTCGACATAATGTGAACCCCCTCCCCCTGTTCAGTGCATCTGTGCACCCGGTGCCAAGGTTGTGTCAGATACAAACATCATTTGTCTAAACGAGGCAATATTTATTTTCTGGATGTTTCTTCTAGTTCTGAAATCATATAAAATTTTATATTTATTTAAATTTTATTCAATTATTATCAATATTTCCTCATCCAAGATTATTTTTGTCTAATATTAACAGTAGCTTATTTCACTAGCTTTCATTTGACACCCCTAACGCAATACTCAGATCCAAAGTTACTCTGGCCCAGAGTTCGCCCGGCACCGTAGATTTTCGACGTATTGCGGACCCTTACACACGGTTAATGCATATTCATGCTCGGTCCGAAGATCATGTCAAGTACTGATATTCCTCGGTCTACTCGACTCCATATTTATCTTCTGAGAATTTTTTTTCTACTAGTCCTGAAATCTTAAGACAAAATTATAAACAGTTTTCTATTACGCTCAAGTCTTCACACATGCAGAACTGTTCTGATCTTGAAGACGATTTACCTTTAAGGGGATTTTCCGGGATTCAAAATTCTAAAATCTCCAATTTAACAGTTCTGTTCTAAAAATTTTTCTGTAGGTATACATTGTATTTTGCAATTATAATAAATATTTTACATTTTAAAAACTTTAAAATTTTTTTATTAAATTGAAAAAGTGTCAAAATTTTGACGTTGGGCAAAATTGTTATATCTTAAAATATTTTATTTCAAATCACTTCATTTTTGTATTAATTGATTTCTAAAAGTTTATACTATAAATTGTATTTTGATTCAAACTTGATTTTTGGTTAAAACAATTAGAAAAAATTAAAAAATATATTTTGTTTAAAAACTACATAAAACACATAGTATACAAAGTTCGAAAAATTATAGAAAAAATATATATACACTGGTGAAATAAATTAAGAGAATTTCCATATTTTATCGAATTTTATGAAAAGAACTGAACTGAATGTAAAACCACTGCTTCTAGACAAAAATGCAAATCTTGTACGTCAAATACGTAAGCGTACACGTGTGTGTAGACGGAGACAGTAGAGAAACAGGCTTTATAAGCGCGCGTAAGTTAAGACGCATTTCGTTCGCTAGCACACCTCGGCGAATTTCTTGGTGTTATTTTGCAGCAATCGGTTAATTTCAAATTGTAACAGTAAAAATGAGTAACCACCAACGTATAGATGATGGAATGAGGTGGCGAATTGTGGGGACGCTAGAAGCAGGTCAATCTCAAGTCCAAATTTGTAGAGAGTTCAATTTAACGCCCAGCGTCGTGTTTAACCTATGGAAACAGTTCCAGGATACCGGATCCATCGAGAGAAAGCCTGGGCAAGGTCGTCCAAGAGCCACGACGGCCAGAGAAGATCGCCATTTGTCGATTATAGCGAGGCGTAACAGGAGTGCTACAGCTTCTCAGCTCTCTCGTGACTTGTATGCAGCCACAGCAACCCGTGTATCAAGGGTGACTGTTTTCAAAAGACTTCATGAGAGAGGATCGTTCGCAAGAAGACCTGCTGTTTGCGTCCCGTTCACTTCTACGAACAGGATAATCCGTTTATCATGGTGCAGAGAGATTGGAGTATGGATCAATGGGCGACCGTTCTCTTCACTGATGAGTCCCGCTTCAGCCTAAACACCGATTCTCGCCGTACGTTCTTATGGAGAGAACCAGGGACCCAATACCTACCCTCCAATGTCCGCGAATTTGACCATTATGGCGGAGGAGGTTTAACGGTCTGGGCAGGCATCATGTTGGATGACTGCACACCTCTCCATGTCTTTGAAAGAGGCAGTGTGACTGGTGTGAGGTATAGGGATGAGGTCTTGGAGCCCTATGTTCGCCTTTTCAGGGGTGCAGTTGGCCCTGAGTTCATTTTAATGGACGATAACGCGAGGCCACATATAGCTCTTCTGGTCGACGAAATTCTAGAGAGTGAGGATATTCGCCGGATGGATTGGGCAACCAGATCTCCAGACTTTAACCCTATAAAGCATGCCTGGGACGCTATGGGGAGAGCAATTGTAACTCGCAACCCCCTTTCCGAGAACCATCCAGGGAATGAAAACAGCGGTTCTGAACGCGTGGGACCAATTGCCACAGGAAATGATAAACTGCCTTATTTCAAGTATGAAATCACGCTGCGAGACCTGCATATCTGTAAGAGGGGACCATACCCCCTATTAACCCATTTTTTTTAAATTCTGCAACCGCTGTTTCATACTTTCCGACTCCAACGAGTGTTACGCACGATCATGCGTGTGTATTACAATTATTGAATGGTTGTTTGTTTTGTATTGTATCAATGTATGTACATATCACATTTCATTAAAATCGGTACAGTAGTTCTAGAGATAATCGACCAGGTCTGGAAATTTTCTTCATTTCTTACACCAGTGTATATACACAATTGCTGAAGACATATTAAAGAAATATATTTGAAAAGTAACTGTAGAAAATTACGTTCATGACAAGTAGTTATTAAGTTATATAGATTTTCACTATTTAAATCCCATTTATCACAAAAGGAGAAAAAACGCATTTAAAATTGTGAATGCTTGTTTGATTTTCAGCTGTCATGTTTATAAAAAGTTGAATATTTCCGATTTTGCTGATGGTAGAAAAAAAAAACATAGGTATCATTTTATTCAGAAATATCTCTATTATTTTTTAAATAATAAAAAAAAAATCCTTTTTTTTCTTTTTTTTGAGTCCCAGACCCACTTAAAATACCGTCTGTCTTTATCTAATGTTGTTTGGAACATGGAACTCTGTTTATGTCAGTTATTTATCCTCCACAAAATTCATCTCGAAGGCAACAAAAAACAGATAAACGCTGTCTTTTAATAAGCGTGCTTTTATTCAAATGTGCCTTCAATTATCATACTCAAAGTTGTCACAAAAGTGATACATACGAACCCGCTAAGAAAGTACAGCGGGAAACGAACCGCTCATTTCTAGCAATTACCCAACACTTGGGCACACGTTTTTAATTTACAGGCTCGATGCAAAGTCCGTTCCAGCAGAAGTTGCCAGCACCGGCGAAATCCATCCTTCATAATAACGTGCGTGCTGCTCCCTCATTATTTAACGCACGTCATTCCGCCCTATCTCATCGTGGGAATACTAATACTTCTACACCCATTCAATATTTCCATCCAGAATATAAATGGTATTCCTGCGGACAGGGTCCGCTTCGCTACACCGGTTTCCTTTTTGTGTCCGGTGCCTTGTTTTTTCCTCTTTCTTTCCTGTCGCTGAAGTCTCCGGAAAGTGATATGGAAACCCGCAACTGGATCTGAATGGAATTCCTTAGTGAACTCAAGATTGGTTCGTGCATTTTGATTTATGGCGATCGTAGGGTCGTAATCTTGACTTTTCCCATTTATTGATCAGATACCCTCATTTAGAGGTTCCCAACGTGGAGTCCGCCACAAGGTTTCAGAGGTCCGGGGAAAACATGTAACTTTTCTCTAGACAAAATAGAGAAGAGGGTAGATATTTTAATGTTCCCTCTTTCTCTTTCCTGCCAGTGAAGTTTCCGGAAAGAGTGATATGGAAACCCGCAACTGGATGGAATTCCTTAGTGAACACAAGATTGGTTCATGCATTTTGATTTATGGCGATCGTAGGGTCGTAATCTTGACTTTTCCCATTTATTGATCAGATACCCTCATTTAGAGGTTCCCAACGTGGAGTCCGCCACAAGGTTTCAGAGGTCCGGGGAAAACATGTAACTTTTCTCTAGACAAAATAGAGAAGAGGGTAGATATTTTAATGTTCCCTCTTTCTCTTTCCTGCCAGTGAAGTTTCCGGAAAGAGTGATATGGAAACCCGCAACTGGATGAAATTCCTTAATGAACACAAGATTGGTTCGTGCATTTTGATTTATGGCAATCGTAGGGTCGTAATCTTGACTTTTCCCATTTATTGATCAGATACCCTCATTTAAAGGTTCCCAACGTGGAGTCCGCCACAAGGTTTCAGGGGTCCGGGGAAAACATGTAAATTTTCTCTAGACAAAATAGATAAGTGGGTAGATATTTTAATGTTCCCTCTTTCTCTTTCCTGCCAGTGAAGCCTCCGGAAAGAGTAATATGGAAACCCGCAACTGGATGGAATTTCTTAGTGAACACAAGATTGGTTCGTCCATTTTGATTTATGGCGATCGTAGGGTCGTAATCTTGACTTTTCAATTTATTGATCAGATACCCTCATTTAGAGGTTCCCAACGTGGAGTCCGCCACAAGGTTTCAGGGGTCCGGGGAAAACATGTAAATTTTCTCTAGACAAAATAGATAAGTGGGTAGATATTTTAATGTTCCCTCTTTCTCTTTCCTGCCAGTGAAGTCTCCGGAAAGAGTAATATGGAAACCCGCAACTGGATGGAATTTCTTAGTGAACACAAGATTGGTTCGTCCATTTTGATTTATGGCGATCGTAGGGTCGTAATCTTGACTTTTCCCATTTATTGATCAGATACCCTCATTTAGAGGTTCCCAACGTGGAGTCCACCACAAGGTTTCAGGGGTCCGGGGAAAACATGTAAATTTTCTCTAGACAAAATAGATAAGTGGGTAGATATTTTAATGTTCCCTCTTTCTCTTTCCTGCCAGTGAAGTCTCCGGAAAGAGTAATATGGAAACCCGCAACTGGATGGAATTTCTTAGTGAACACAAGATTGGTTCGTCCATTTTGATTTATGGCGATCGTAGGGTCGTAATCTTGACTTTTCCCATTTATTGATCAGATACCCTCATTTAGAGGTTCCCAACGTGGAGTCCGCCACAAGGTTTCAGGGGTCCGGGGAAAACATGTAACGTTTCTCTAGACAAAATAGAAAAGTGGATAGATATTTTAATATTTCCTTTTTCTCTTTCCTGCCAGTGAAGTCTCCGGAAAGAGTGATATGGAAACCCGCAAGTGCATCCGGATGGAATTCTCTAGACTTTAGCATTTTCAAGATAAAAAAATTAAAAGATCCCATTTTCACCGTCAATTATATTTAAAAACCTGAAATTTAGGATTTAAAACAAAATACATTTCAGTATTTTTTGAATTCCAAATAATTGTTATTGTACTTTTTCAAACCAACATGTAAGTGTCTTTACATCTTGTCGTCTAGAAGGTAGCCCACTTGGAAAATTGGCGTAATGGCAACCAGAGAGTTTTGAGTTTTAAAGAATTGTATTCACAAAAGAAGACAGTAAAAAAAGTTTGAAAGAATTATTGGGCTCAATAATGTATTTAACGACTATTTCGAAATACATTTGTTTCGATTTTTACTTACCGGCAGGAAGATCTATACTAGTAAGCTTCTCATTATGACTCCTATATTTGCGAAAAAAATATAATTACCTCATTGCTAAGGCTCACCTCTACTCAAAATGAATTTGCCCTGTTTCTATAGCGACCATCACCATTCACACTTGGTGTCGGGGTGGAAAAGCAGTAAAGCAGGCCGCATACTTAAACAGCTTGCCACAAAATATAACGCATGCGCATGCGTACTCTGTTTCTGTACAGAAAACGTGTGGGTGCCCATGCGCATTTCAGTTAATTCAGTGTCAAAGGATTGTTGTCGGATCAATTTCTGGTTCTCCTAAGTGACATAAACACACCAAAAAAGATTCAGGGACAACGAAGAAAGAAATACACCTAGGGTAAGTTTAAAGAATCGAACCCACGCCTCCTACAACTCTCATGTACGAAGAGTGGGAGATTGAGGCAGGTAGTTAAACTAACAAAACACTGGACCAACACATAGTGCTACTGGTGAAGGAATGAGATCATTCCGATGGGAAAGATCCGAGAACAACAATTCGTAATTTTGAACCACTGTCAGATAACGAAGTTTTCACCGGAGCTTGAATACTCTCCACTCTCAAAACGTCCACACCCCACCAACAAGGGGACATGTGAGACCACGGCAGTTTTAAAGTTTTAACGTGCACCAGCCCCCCGTATCCGACAGTGTTTGGTTAGATCAGGCTTCGAACTAATAACCTTCAGTCTCATAACGTGATTCTTTCAACTAATTTACCACGGGCTGACGGAACGGATTGATATAGTTCTTTGAGTATGAATAATCTACAATAATTTTTCTTTTTTGACTAGCTTATCGCAAATAGTAAAAGACAAATGGAGCTATATCTTCAAAGCAAAAAGATTTCCTGGAGACTATTTTCCAAATTAAAATAATGGATTCAGAGCCAACAGCAGTCCGAAAATGTCCACTTAATGTTCGTCATTCCATCGACTACATCGAGGGAAAAACTAATAATTTTACACCCTTTCATAGCTCCTTTACGAACATGAATGAATGGTATTCCTGTGGACGGGGCACGCTCCACTGCATCGGTTTTCTTTTTGTGTCCGGTGCGTTGTGTTTCGCTTTTATCATTCTTACCCCTGAAGTCTTCCGTTCCGGAAAGAGTGGTATGCGAATCCGCTTTGTAAACTTCTAAATATCCAAACATGAAATTTTTTTATTTCAAAAAACAATTTAATCGTCCTAGAGAAGTATGGTTGCATGGTTGCCTTATATTTGGAAATGATCGATTTATTAGTACCCTCTTGCTTATTTTTCACACTTCTAATGCTTAGGTCCAGTTCAATGACCTCTGAACTGTCTGTTTTCATCATAAACTCATCGACAAATAATAAAAACATATCTTGATAAATGTAGAAAAATAGAACAAAATTTTAAGTAAAACTCAATAACTCGGGTACCAGCCCATCACTAAATTGGCGACTAAACTTTTACTCTCCAAACTGCTATTTAGCTCGCTCTACGGCCGTTTACCATTGTAGCTTTTGGCATTAAATTATTTAACCAAAATTCTTAGACTAATGAGTTTTTATTTACATTTATGTAGAAAGCTTAATTGATCACACTTCGGCTACAATGACATTGGACAAAGCACATTAAATCCCATCCCAGGGTAGGATATCCGAGAAAAGTGTTCAATAATACGAACTCTAGTAGAAGTTATACCGCCTAATAGTTTCCCAGGATGGATGCCAGAACAAAACGTTGTTCTCGTCAATTTTCAAACTATCATCTCCCTTCGAGAGCTTCCAGCCTTTCCAAAAAACTCCCATCGATGCCAGATCAGGACAGAGTCGCCATCCTTTTCGTGTCCTCGACGCTGCGGTCTAGACTTGATGATACCTGTCTATGGTCATGAGATGTCTTTCCTAGCCTCGATGAAGGCCATCATTCATCACACTTTACACTATGTTATCCCATAGCTGAGAGAAATCTATTTTTAGTATTGTATGAAATATGTTTCTTCATTTTGCCTTGTAATAGGGTTCCAGTTTTATCCACACTTAACATGGTAGGATGTTTGTCACCTTGTTCAGTATTTGGCAGACGTCTCACCATACTTGGTAACGATTGTTGATGGTAATTAATAGCATTTCCCATTGGAATGGTATACCGCATTCTTGAGTTCAAATAAATTTTACTGTATACAATAGTTTGAATAAATTCCGACCTTTTCAAATTTGCTATTCGTGTCCGAAAAGTGCTCAGTTTGTTTAGCAAGTACTTTTGTACTGTTTGTATCAGCCACTTTTTTAAAAATCAAAATATAACTTTTTCTCCTACTTTATAAATGTTCATCTATCTCCACTAGAGGTCTAGAGGCTAAATGCCGACTCTTAAGAAACCGGCAACCAAGTTGAAATCTGGAATGGGCAGGATTGGCTGCTAGCAGTTTCCTGGTGTCTTTAAGATGACACATAGATTCGGGCCATAACTCCAAAAGTCCTCCAGGAAGGCCTATACCCCCAGAGTTCATGATGTGTAATGTGGCAACGTCACCAACTGTGTTCTGAGATAACGCAGGAACCTTCACGTTCTTGCCATTTAATGCTTGTAAGGATCATATTATCCACAAGCTAGAACTGCAGAAAATACTTACCTTCCGTGTACATCTTGAAGTCCAATATTTGAGCACCGACATCACGATAGCTTCTACAAACATACAATGGAACATAAAGAAGTTTGTAAAAAGACAAGAACAATGGATTGTGAGTCACATAGTCTAGTCAAATTTTCCCTAAAATAGTTCTATCCAGTACAAAAGAACAAGATGCGCTCCAAGGTCTATATTCCAGGCAAACAAGATATTTTTCTGAACTTATTTTCTGAAAGGTGGAATCTGCAAGTAGGACAGAGTGACTATTGCTGTGATTCTCTCGTAGCACACCTGAAGACCTACAAAAATTGTATACGCACCACGCACAAAATACTAAGAAATGAGAAGCCAAAAAAGCAGAGAAATATAGAAATAACTAGAAATTGTTGTATACCATTATTCATCCTTTAATTTATGCCAATGAGAAACCTGAGCCTGACGTGTCTTAACAATTTCTTCAATGCATGGGCGATTGTAGGATAAGCAAACTCATTTTTCCTCTCTTACCAATACATTTTTATATCCCCACTCAAATGTATCTGGGATTTCATAGGGCGCACCAGTGTGCCAGGCACACCCTTTTAGAAGCACTGGACTTTTGTCTTCTTCTAGATTTGGCAGCATAAGTGTCAACTTCTCTTTGGAACTCTGAAGATCATTCGGCTGCTCTTGAAAAAGGATAAGGTACAGATATAAACCAAGGAATTTCCAGGATTCGTAAAATTTGACTTGAGTTTGTCTTTTGGTCATGTTTAAGAGCATTTTGAGAGTTAATATTCCGTTCATCAAGGTTCATTTCACATAAATAAAGTTAAAATTAAAGCTGTTTATAGTTTTTATTTGTGAATTTCCGATTCTGCATTAAGATGTGGGTGCTTATAATGTGTCTCTTAATTTTCCTTAAAGGAAACCTGCCTGATTTACTGCAGTTGTTTCCTGAGAGGCTTCATTTTCTGTCAAGATAAGTATAGGTGGCGATAGTGCTTCTGATGCGGAATGTATTTGCTGTAAGTATTCCGAATGGGACATAGCTTGGCTGTTTTTTTAATACTTCTCTAGAATAAATTCTATGGAATGGGTTCAGAACAGATGTACGATAGCTTATTGGTCAACGGCAATTAGATTAAACCCCAAATGTTCCCAAAACAGCGATAAACTACTTTTTCATGTAACCCCCATATATACCATACGAGAGCATTTGAGTAATCTTCTATATATATACATAATTCTCTTATGTGGCAAGCAAAAAAGACGTTATTTTTTATCGCGTTTTGGCAACACTGTTCGATTGTTCATTTACCACGAAGCCTCGCGCCGCAACTGAATTTATAGCGTTATGGATGAAATTTTATTGGAATTAAATTATTATTAGTCGAACTGTTATTGCGTACAAACAACATGCTGGGTATTCGATTTCCAAAGCAGCGTTCACATTTCGAGACAAAATCTGCTCAAAATTTTCATTCGAATTCCAGATTGTTCGAGTTCGGATTCCAGACGTACTGTATAACTTTTCAGTAGAACAACAAATTTAAAAACTAATTTTTTTTGGAACTTCATATTTTGTAAACAATTCCTCCTGCTAGGACACATATCTTAATTGATCTCAGCGAGTAAGGTTCGAACAGCGAACCAAAGAGGATTGCAAAGCAATCCTCCGGGGGTTGGCGAGCATCAACGATCAGGGGACAGGCCCCCTAATGAAAGTAAAATCTTCGCCTTCTGTCTGGTTTGTTGGTTGACCCTGACATTTTCCGCTCGTAAGATTTCTCTGCATCGCATAAATTTCTGCTTTACTTTTCATGGCACGGGACGCAGTAAATAATAAACTGTATAAGCACGGACCTTAAGTTGACCAGTCCAGGTCTAGGACATTCTAAAAGTGACAGTCACAGCCACGCCTCTTGAACAAAATATTTTTATTTTTGTGCTCACTCACAAAACCAACCTTGTTACATCATGTCGAAGGAAAGAAGGTGAGGATTTTTTTGACTGCGCTTTTTCATTTTTGGGAGAGGAACAGCGCAAAATAAAGAGTCACCATAATAAATACCGCAACCTGACATCACAGGATGTCGATACAACGGGCAGGATGTCTCCACCAATGGGACGCGACCTTGAGTGTTGCCACACAACCGGAAGTGACGACGCGGTATAAAGCGATCCATACTGTTTATTTATTTGCGGAATTTGGATTTATTATCTTTTTTTCTGTCCTTTTCATTTCATGTATCTAAAGGAAGGTTTTTGTGACAACGTGAAATGTAAAATTGCATCGAATCATCGAAAGCCAAGGATTTGTGTTCAGAGAAAACATTACGTGGAAAAGTTAATAACTTGTAATTGCATAATAATGAGTGAAAAAGTTTTCATTTGATACATAAATGCACAATCTAAACACTTGGCTTTGAATATCAGAGCCATTTTCATCATTAAGTATTCGAATTCAACAGATTTGCTTTGCTGCATTGTATGTAAGAACATTGAATGGTATTGGAGGATTTTTCCATGTGAAAAGTACGAGTATAAACACACAAAGTTTCAAAACAGATTGATGTTGCTCCGAACATTAAAATTAGAAACACTGTTGCATATCATAATGTTGATAGCCCGTTGTGTTTCTCAAGTGCGACGTCAATTCAACTACCGACAAACCACATCATGGTGTCTCAATTTCAATTAGGAAAACAATTAAATTGATGCTGCCTATCATATGCTTTGACATATTTGTTTTCTAATTAGGTCGTGATTAAGTGAGTATACCCACTGATCTAGCAACCGTAGAGTTCCAGGAGGCGTAAGTTCAATTCCCCAAAGGTGTATTTCTCTTCTGTATCAGTTAGTACTTTATTTGTGTGTATATGTCCAATTGCATGACATGGCTCAGCATGGCTACATATCGCACCCCAGCAATAAAAGTGACGCAAGTCAAAAAATTAAAATTTTGATGTTATGTCATAGCAAAATATGTATGAGGTTCCCCAACGTGTTATATTACTATTCTATAGAATACAATAGAAGTTACCACCATAAATACTTACCTAAAATTTAAAAGAGAGAAGCTTATGCTATTCAATGTATGTTTTATAGTATCCTTTAAGTAAATGTTTCTCAAATTCTGCAATTTTGAGTTGTGTCACATTTCTTGCCGGGGTGCGATATAGCCATTGAGCCATTAAACTCAACCATCAATGAACAGGATTCTTATTCCTGCAATAGCAATCTTAACAGTTATCCGAACCCTATCATTTAACGAACGATAAGAACATGACACTGAAACCTGTAATCGTTAATTGAAACAATGATGAATTGTATTCTGAAATAATCTTATTATACAGCTCTCTCATGTGTTACCTCAAGAAATAATGTAACTATTTTTGTTAACAAATGATAATACACACAAAACACGATTTTTGCTGCAGTTTCTTTTAAATTTTATGCTTTTTTATTTCGTTTGAATTTTAAAAATCTTCTTCCTGCCCATCAGGAAAACCAAATAATGTTTCCGTGGGTCAGAAACCTTCTGCCCACTGGCCATATCCAAGATGGCGTGAGTATCAGGAAACACCTCTGAAATATTTTATTTTGGATACTTTCTATTCCAAATCGAGATTTTAAGGCGAACTAAGGTAAGGAACTATAGCGTGATGGTATCATTCGAAGCTGTTTCCAACTCTCCTCTTGCTCCGTAAGTGTGTCGCTCATGTTAGTTCCACTTCACTCAGCGATCGTATCTTTTTCAACAGCTTCGTTTGTAGCTGTCTGGTCACATGTTATCCTATCGATCGTTTCAGATATATTCTGTCCGAAATGTCGTCTTCGAGGAAAGTTTCCGTACGTGCTAATTGATCCTTGGACATATCTGACTAAGACCTCAGTAGCAATTCAGGCGATGACAGTCGAAACGCTCTGAGTTCTTATCTTGAAACTGAATCTCTAAATTGGCGCATTTATTGGTGCTTCTGTCTTTTCCTTCATTCATAAACTGAAATGTGTGGCGTTGTACTGAGGAGTAATGACCTGCACTGCAGATTGGATTCGATATAGGCCAGAAACATCACAGATTAATGTGCTAAACATATCTACTTATTTTCGAAGTCTACTCAACATAGTATTTTAACGAAATGTCATTGAAGTTTTCCTGGCCTAACTCGACTTTCAATTGACTATAAAATACATTATTCAGAATGATTCGTATTTTCTTGGGAGAAAAGTAAATATTCCATTGAATTTTAAAAGATAATTATATTCAATAATTTTTAGTTCCTTTCAAAGATTATATAAAGAGTAAAATACTTAAAACAAATATGTAAATCTTTTGTAGCTTTGTGATAAAAGTCAATATAATTTTTATTTAAACATTATTATTTCATTTAGCAAATTCCATGAATATTTCCATACCAACATTTTTTGTGGAACCTATTAATTCATTGTTTTTATCCCCTTTTTGTTGCCACATAGCAAAAGAACACCAATAAAGATAAATACATAAATTTAATTCTGAAAATAACAAATTTAAATTATAGTAAAAATCGTTTGAAAAACATATTCAAATTTGTTCTTTTAATGAATAAGTATAGTCTGATAAAATATAAATCAGAGTTTTACTTTTAAATAAACATCGATTGGTAAAATATATTCCTGGAACTTATAACACATTTTATATCACATATAATTGATTTAACTATATTGATTAAAATTTAAAATTTTTGTTGACATCTTTAGTGTTTTAAAACGTAAATTCAAATGCTTTTGCATTATTTATGATGATTTTCTTCACAAACATTAAATATTATATATATACTATTTACCTTTTCAAATAAATTAATGAGCAGAGAAAAATTATTTGCATAACTAGAAAAAATCTGCTACTTTCTGTATTTTTAATCGTAGAGAATATTTAGTCTGTTTCTAAAATATAAAATATATCTGAACAAATAAAATTAAAGGAACACAAGTTGAGAGTTATTTTGTTTCTCTGGAATTTTATATTTTATTCAAGAATTTTTAAAAGCTTTGTGAGTTCTAAAGCATTAGAAGTCTTTTGCATATTTAACCTTTCTTCCTCATAAATATTTTTCATGGCTTAGATTTTTCGTTCACTTAAATAGTTTGTTCATTTTTGTTCCCGTTTATTTCATTACTATTTGTTGTAATTATAAATATTTTAAAGCATGTTATTGCATGCTTATTCAAAAACGGGCAATTTACATGCATATTTTGGAGGTACCAAAACTAAGGTATCAGTTTCCAAAGAGATATGTAATAAATTTTACTGAGCCCACAGCATTACAATTAATTTCGTTAAACATGTTTAGCAAAAATAGAGCACTAAATATATGTATCTTTAACACACACTCTATTATTGCGGATCAGTTTGCAAGCAGACTCAAAATAAAATCAACAATATTGCATTTTCTCTTTCAGAAGACGAATAAAAAACTCTAAATTTTCTGACTGTACAACTTTCACTCACACGCTTCCATGCCTTTTCCCACATGCTTTTTCTCTCTTCCGACAAAATCTGCACATGCTGTTTGAACCTCTTGCATTTGTCTTTTTGTAATATGTATTAATCGATGTGTTGTTTTTTAACCTTAACCCTTAACCTCAAGGCTTAAGAATGATTCATTGCAATACGACACACACACACACACACACACACACACATATATATGCTTACATTACTATGTTATATATGTTATGCTTCATGCATTACATTACTTTTTGTTTTTGACATCACATGTTGCACATAAATATTTTTCATCTTATATCACGTCTTTTTTTATTTTAATTATAACTTAAAGCATTTAAAGAGATAAAATTATATATTTATGTTTAAAATGTCGAATTTTGAATCATTTTAGACTTTTACACTTAAGAAATACTTTTTTCTGTATAGCAAAATATGTATAACAAATTTTTAGTAGAAAGAAGCTTAAAAAAAAAGAAACTTATGTAATAAAAGAGACGTACAAATTATTTTGAAGAGCGAAATTTAAGTGAGAAAACATTTTAGTGATAAAAGTAAAAAATAGTAGTATAGCGAAAACGCATGAAATGTGTCATATTCTGAAGTTTGTTACGAACATTTAATATTTTCTGTGAAACTGAAACGAGGAAAAGGCTATGGGAGAAGATTTTGTGAACCTGACTGTTGGATATTCTCCTGTTCTTAACTGTTTAAATATATGCAAATCCGTCGTATGCAAATCAGGCTAGATTTGCATATGAACGCCCATTTAATTTAGTCAGAGCTATACATATAAACGAAGTCAGTTTATATTCTGCTCTCTCGGATCCAAATACTGGATGTTTGTATGTTCTGTTATGATTTGCTATTTTATCTGTAAAGTCTTACATTTTTAATAAACTTTTAGATCTCACCGTGGCTGTCTTTTTTTAAACTGTGATATACTATGCATCCTGCACTTCTCACCTCAGCTAGATTTTTAGCCCATCAACACAACACGGACGAAAGAATTATTTAACTTGGGTGATTTGAAACAATGCGAACTCTTTGTAAAGAAATTTAAAAAAAAATATGTGATTTTTATTTAATAAGAAATACCTACAAATACATGAACCAATTCTTACTAAATATGAAGTAGGTACAAAAATTAACTACCTCAATTTCCTTTATTTTTTATACTCTTAAAATATTTTGAATTCTGTACATAAATTTCCAATAGAAAATTTGCAAATATCAGCCTGCGTGTTTGTTACTCTTATTTCAAGCAAAAGCAAACTGTAATAAATGTTTTTGACTTCATATTATCTTAGTGTGAAGACTCAGTAATAACACCTTTTACTTAAATTTTACAACGTAAATTCTCATTCGATTTCCTTTATTTTTTTGTCTCTGAACATTACAAGAATTTCAGAATTTTGTTTCAAACAGGTATTTTGAGGGCATCATATTATTTTTTAATTCCTCTTTTCTGAAAAATCAATGTACCATGAAAACATAAGCTTCTTTAAAGGTCAAATGATGTAAAAACATTTCCAATTCATATCTTATAAAGTACTCCTATACGAATAATTCTCTATGTTCTTCCAATTCTCGATGAAACTCGTTTCCGATTTAAATACGGCTTCTTTATCCATAACAGTTGAATAAGATTTCAAATTGTTTCGGTGAGAGCCATGTCGTCTTTTATGTCAAGTTGAATATAGATGAAGGTAGTTTTCGTGATGAAATGTGCTTCCTGTACGTATTCTAGACAAGAAGTCCCTGCTTGTTTTTAATATCATTTCAGCAAGGCGTCGATACAAATTTCAAAGAAGGAATTCCAAAATGATATGTCAACGCCGAAAAGATTTAACCCAATGATGGATAGTAAAATCTCCATCCTATGTCTGGTTTCTTTGATAAAACTGAAATTTTCTATCATTTCTATTTCTTTGCAGAGACGAAATAGCTGAGTATTTTTTATATTTCTGGTAAATAAATATCTGTCGCCTGATTCCGCCAAAAGAAATAGCATGGAACGCTGGAACTTCAGAGGATCTATAACTTTTGACTTCTTCAAGATGCTACACTAAAATACATAATATCTGTATTATCGGTATCTACTTTTACAATGTAAAATACACTTTATAACAAAAAATCGACACACCAAGAAGGAGTTGTTTGATTGCGATACAAACGGGTGGATGTGAAGAACATACATAGAAAAAGAAACTATTAAAATTTCACAACAATTGAATGATTTATTTCAGAGTTTGACTGTTACAGAGGGAGGAAGTCAATAAAACTTTGATCCACCTCGGGCCTGGATGCAAGCTGTCACCCGGCGTGGCATAGACTGAAAAAAATTCACGGGAACATTTCGGGATGGTTGCAATTACCTTCCCATAACGCCTCAAAGGTGCACTATGGGAGGGAGGTCAGGAGACCTAGCTGGCCAAGGAAGTGTTGTGAAAGCTTGATGACAATCCATAGCGACACGTGCAGTGTGCGGACTGACATTACCTTGTTGAAAAGTAAGTCCGGGGTGCCTCAAAAGGGACGGTAACACAACCGGTCGTATAATGTCTTCTACCTGCCGCTGTGATGTAAGTGTACTAGAAATGACTGCCAAAGGGATCCGGCTATCAAAAGAGATGGCACCCTGGATCATAACGCCCTGTTGTGGGCAAGTGCGGCGTGCGATACTAAGGGCATGATCCCCAACGCTGCTATGGACGTTTCCAGACAAGTCTACGGTTGTCACCCGGACACAGTTGGTTACGGGACTCGTCACGAAAGACAAAACGTCCCCAGTCAGTGTCGTTCAAAGTTGATCGAGCCCGCACAACTCCTTGGTGGGTCGATTTATTTTGTTATAGAGTATATATTCATTCCGACTGTTCTTCCCGAAAGAGTGTTTACTATAGTGTATCTAATTAACATCTCTCCAGGCTGATATCTTCAAAACTATGAAAGATAATAACTAACTGTTGGTATTCGAACAGGGGAAGGGGCCACGTTAAAAAAGTTGGAAGTGTAATCAATTAGCAATCGGAGGGTTGCGAGTTCGAAACTCGGTCCAACAAAAGACCATAGTGTATATGGAGGCTGGTGCTCGTCTAATCTGCCGTGGCCCAAAATTTTCTCACGTTAGCATGGTATAGAAATTTGGAGAGTGGGGTACAAGCTCAGGTGTTGACCTCGTCATCCGACCAAGGTTAAAAATTACGTGGTCTTTCCCTTCGGATTCATCGCGTGCCGTCGCCAATACCCCGTTGTGTTGCTCCAGAGCGACTTTAATTAGCTTCCTAACGTAACCTAACAGGATGAAAAATTCTCGCTCAGAAATGAAGCTGAGCTGATACCCCGTTGTATTGCTCCAGAGCGACTTTAATTAGCTTCTTAACGTAACCTAACAGGATGAAGAATTCTCGCTCAGAAATGAAGCTGAGCTGATACCCCGTTGTGTTGCTCCAGAGCGACTTTAATTAGCTTCCTAACGTAACCTAACAGGATGAAGAATTCTCGCTCAGAAATGAAGCTGAGCTGATACCCCGTTGTGTTGCTCCAGAGCGACTTTAATTAGCTTCCTAACGTAACCTAACAGGATGAAGAATTCTCGCTCAGAAATGAAGCTGAGCTGATACCCCGTTGTGTTGCTCCAGAGCGACTTTAATTAGCTTCCTAACGTAACCTAACAGGATGAAGAATTCTCGCTCAGAAATGAAGCTGAGCTGATACCCCGTTG
This sequence comes from Metellina segmentata, assembly GCA_947359465.1. NCBI lineage: Eukaryota > Metazoa > Arthropoda > Arachnida > Araneae > Tetragnathidae > Metellina > Metellina segmentata. The sequence goes on from OX375882.1 coordinate 73,524,546, forward strand.
TATTGCTCCAGAGCGACTTTAATTAGCTTCTTAACGTAACCTAACAGGATGAAGAATTCTCGCTCAGAAATGAAGCTGAGCTGATACCCCGTTGTGTTGCTCCAGAGCGACTTTAATTAGCTTCCTAACGTAACCTAACAGGATGAAGAATTCTCGCTCAGAAATGAAGCTGAGCTGATACCCCGTTGTGTTGCTCCAGAGCGACTTTAATTAGCTTCCTAACGTAACCTAACAGGATGAAGAATTCTCGCTCAGAAATGAAGATGAGCTGATACCCCGTTGTGTTGCTCCAGAGCGACTTTAATTAGCTTCCTAACGTAACCTAACAGGATGAAGAATTCTCGCTCAGAAATGAAGCTGAGCTGATACCCCGTTGTATTGCTCCAGAGCGACTTTAATTAGCTTCTTAACGTAACCTAACAGGATGAAGAATTCTCGCTCAGAAATGAAGCTGAGCTGATACCCCGTTGTGTTGCTCCAGAGCGACTTTAATTAGCTTCCTAACGTAACCTAACAGGATGAAGAATTCTCGCTCAGAAATGAAGCTGAGCTGATACCCCGTTGTGTTGCTCCAGAGCGACTTTAATTAGCTTCCTAACGTAACCTAATAGGATGAGGAATTCTCGCTCAAAAATGAAGCTGAGCTGATACCCCGTTGTGTTGCTCCAGAGCGACTTTAATTAGCTTCTTAACGTAACCTAACAGGATGAAGAATTCTCGCTCAGAAATGAACCTGAGCTGATACCCCGTTGTGTTGCTCCAGAGCGACTTTAATTAGCTTCCTAACGTAACCTAATAGGATGAGGAATTCTCGCTCAGAAATGAAGCTGAGCTGATACCCCGTTGAGTTGCTCCAGAGCGACTTTAAATAGCTTCCTAACGTAACCTAACAGGATGAAGAATTCTCGCTCAGAAATGAAGCTGAGCTGATACCCCGTTGTGTTGCTCCAGAGCGACTTTAAATAGCTTCTTAACGTAACCTAACAGGATGAAGAATTCTCGCTCAGAAATGAAGCTGAGCTGATACCCCGTTGTGTTGCTTCAGAACGATTTTAATTAGCTTCCTAACGAAACCTAACAGGATGAAGAATTGTCGCTCAGAAATGAAGCTGAGCTGATACCCCGTTGTGTTGCTCCAGAGCGACTTTAATTAGCTTCCTAACGTAACCTAATAGGATGAGGAATTCTCGCTCAGAAATGAAGCTGAGCTGATACCCCGTTGTGTTGCTCCAGAGCGACTTTAATTAGCTTCCTAACGTAACCTAATAGGATGAGGAATTCTCGCTCAGAAATGAAGCTGAGCTGATACCCCGTTGTGTTGCTCCAGAGCGACTTTAAATAGCTTCCTAACGTAACCTAACAGGATGAAGAATTCTCGCTCAGAAATGAAGCTGAGCTGATACCCCGTTGTGTTGCTCCAGAGCGACTTTAAATAGCTTCCTAACGTAACCTAACAGGATGAAGAATTCTCGTTCAGAAATGAAGCTGAGCTGATACCCCGTTGTGTTGCTCCAGAGCGACTTTAAATAGCTTCCTAACGTAACCTAACAGGATGAAGAATTCTCGCTCAGAAATGAAGCTGAGCTGATACCCTGTTGTGTTGCTCCAGAGCGACTTTAATTGGCGTCCTAACGTAACCTAACAGGATGAAGAATTCTCGCTCAGAAATGAAGCTGAGCTGATACCCCGTTGTATTGCTCCAGAGCGACTTTAATTAGCTTCCTAACGTAACCTAACAGGATGAAGAATTCTCGCTCAGAAATGAAGCTGAGCTGATACCCCGTTGTGTTGCTCCAGAGCGACTTTAAATAGCTTCCTAACGTAACCTAACAGGATGAAGAATTCTCGCTCAGAAATGAAGCTGAGCTGATACCCCGTTGTGTTGCTCCAGAGCGACTTTAATTAGCTTCCTAACGTAACCTAACAGGATGAAGAATTCTCGCTCAGAAATGAAGCTGAGCTGATACCCCGTTGTGTTGCTCCAGAGCGACTTTAAATAGCTTCCTAACGTAACCTAACAGGATGAAGAATTCTCGCTCAGAAATGAAGCTGAGCTGATACCCCGTTGTGTTGCTCCAGAGCGACTTTAATTAGCTTCCTAACGTAACCTAATAGGATGAGGAATTCTCGCTCAGAAATGAAGCTGAGCTGATACCCCGTTGTGTTGCTCCAGAGCGACTTTAATTAGCTTCCTAACGTAACCTAATAGGATGAAGAATTCTCGCTCAGAAATGAAGCTGAGCTGATACCCCGTTGTGTTGCTCCAGAGCGACTTTAATTAGCTTCCTAACGTAACCTAATAGGATGAGGAATTCTCGCTCAGAAATGAAGCTGAGCTGATACCCCGTTGTGTTGCTCCAGAGCGACTTTAATTAGCTTCCTAACGTAACCTAATAGGATGAAGAATTCTCGCTCAGAAATGAAGCTGAGCTGATATTCTGATGTCCTCAAACTCATTCTCTCAGCGCGATTACTTCAGTATGTGCAAAGATTTCTCTTCAGATCTGTTTGTCGTTTTCCGTTTTCTCGACGATAAGAATTTTCATTTCATCAGCCAAACAAATAATTGTTCGTCCTCTTTAATGAACACTTATTGATTTACCTTCCACCCACGACACAAACCAAGTTCATTTTTCAGAGAAATCCGTTGCAAGATTTCGGGAAACAGTTTATGACGTAGGAGGCTAAGTCATAAAAATCCTTTCCTTCGTGCGATGTGTGCACAATCTCACTCATCTAACGATAAGGTAAACAATTATTTGAACAAAACATATTTGTGCCGACGCGCCTTCTTTATCGATCCCCTGAGAAAGTAATGCTTCCTTTCCACGTATTTGATTGAGTTTGAGATCTCGTCATTCTTATTTGCTTTACATCAAAACCTTCCGGAATCCGGCGGTGAATTGCGGGAAGTTTGCCCGGAAAAGGTAATATCGCAAATATTGAACTTAAACTTAGCAGAGACATGAACACATCGTTAAGAGATGAAGTTATTATTTGAAGGTTGTTAAAAGCCACCTGGTTTAGTGTATCCTGGATGCATATCCAATTTATTTTGTTATTGAGGTTAAATTTCAGGAAATATTATTTTGTGAGAACTTGGGTACAGTATAAAAATTGCTCGATTCTAAAAGTGCTAGATCGTTTCACGACAGTATATAAAACTTGACTTGTTATATAGACACCATAGCCCCATATAAACTACCAGTGACTTGATACAGACATAGACGCAATCAATAGCAACTTGAGAGGGAAAAGGAAAATCATAGATTTAAGAGCAACACTCTTTAATCTATCAAAATTAAATTTCTTGAAAGTCCTAACGTCCTTGTTGTTCAATTTACTTGCAACTTAACCCCCCCCCCAATTGGAAATTAAACAAACTGTAATAAATTGGAGACACATATTTAAAACAGTGTGCCACACTCTTAAGTTCATTGAAGATCCTACGTCTTTTTTGTTCAATTTCGTTGCAATGTAGTCAATTAGAAGCTAAACAAATTGTAGCAAATTGGGGACACATTTAAGATAGTGCCGCACTCTTAAGTGTATTGAAATTACGTTTCTTGAACATCCTAACGTCTTTTTTGTTCAATTTCGATGCAATGTAGTCATTTAGAAACTAAACAAATTGCAGCGAATTGGTGACCCATTTTTAAGACAGAGTTCCACACTCTTAAGTTTTTTTATATTTAGTTTCTTGAGAATCCTAACGTCTGTTTCGTCCACGTATGTTAAAACATTCAGTCAATTAGAATATTTTTTATAAATCTAATAATTAGAAGGCACATATTTTTAAGATGGTACCGCACTCTTAAATTTATTTAAATTGTGATTATCGAAGGTTCAACGTATTTTTTGTTTCATGTCCGTGATAACGCAACCATTTAGAAAGTAATCAGATTGTAAACGAATCCAACTCATAACCATATTCCTTAGATTGAAATGGAGTACACTAGCTAGGGCTCTTATATGTTAAATAGGTAAGTATTTTAATTAACGTCGCACTGGAGCAGCACACCGGGCTATTACCATATGTTTGGAATAGCGCCATATAAGTACGAAAGTACTTATATCACCTGAATACTAATCTGGATGAATATTTTACTATTCATCATAACTTAATTCACAGGCCGCGTATGGTGAAAGAGAATCTGATTAGCAATTTAAGAGTTGCGAGTTCAAAAATAGATCCAACGTAAGTTGAGGCTGGTACGCGTTAAATGTGTCGTGGCCAAAATATCTTCGATGGGGTGTCGTGAAAGTTTAGAGAGTGAGATGCAGAGCTCACCTCATCATCCAACCGTGGTTCAAAATTACGAGGTATTGTCCTCGAAATTGATCCCGGATCGTTATGTTGCTCCAATGTGATGTTAATTCAGCTACCTACCAGAGCCCAGCACAATATCAAAACACAACAATTTTTACAAGTACAACAATGACAGCATCACTAAAATTAAATTCGAGGAATGCTTCAACGAGCTCGCCCGTGTGAATTTCTGAAACGATAGCGAAGTACAACAAAAACTTCACCCCCAAAAGAAAAAGTTTCTTTTACAACAAAGATTTATTCAAACACTTTCATCCCAAACCGCTTCCCGAATCCCAGTCTGAATCCCGAAATTCGAAAATAACTACCGCTGTCAATGACACAGTAATTTTGGAATCAATCTCTCATCTGATAATAACTGGAGGCGAAAGTAGCCGGTAAAAGCTTCGGCAATTGACGTGCTTTGATCTGTGAAATGTGATTTCCCTGTACACTCGTTCCACTTGAAAACATTTCATTGCTGCTCTTTTCAAGCTTTCAGTTTGCTACTCTACTTCGCTCGCTTTTACTTCGCTTTTTGCAGCCAGGATATTTATAGTGAGGTGGATAGACAAATGCGCGTGGAGGCGTTTAGGTAATGACTTGTACGCCTCACGCGAGTATTCGTGATTGGGATAAAGAAACTTTATTTCAGATTTCGTGTTTCGTTCTGGTCTTGCGACGGTTTGGCGTTTGGGGCGCAATTCTCCGAAGACAACTTGGGCAACCCTTGAAGCGTGGAACTCCTATTTGTGAGTTAAATGGATTTAGTTATTCCATGCTGTATCAATTCAAAAACAACTATTTTAAGACTAAGGGGTTCTGTTTTGTATTCAGTTCCATGCATCGTTGTACACAATCTCATAATATACCATATGATCATAAGTAACTCCAGTGTAAAGGAGATGACGATTTTCTGAATCGCTGCTTCTCTTTATTTTGAGTTGCAAGAATCTCATATCCTATAATATCTTATGAAACTTTTACCTACGGGGATGGACTTTTTAGCCTGCGGTGTAAACTTACGCCGGCTGTAGATTTAAACATCGTTGTAATGTCGGCATAGTTGCTTGCAATGTCTCTGTACTTCTTAAAAATATATTATTCACATATCATTACATATTGGTTTGTCAGCTTGGTTCATTGGCACTCACACAAAACGCAATGTACATAAAGAAATGATTTGGGGAATAAGGGAATGTATAATGGAATATGTCACATAATCCATTATGGATTTGACGAGTAAGGGAATGTATAGTGGATTATGTCCCATAATCCAGTCAAAATTTCCCTTAAACACTTCTCTCTCTCACTCTCTTTTGATTCTTCAGACAAACAAGATATGTATCTAAATCAACAAGGTGTAATCTATACAAATCGTATTGTTAGTGTGAACTGTTAATGAGATCAAAGGTTTCATTATTTCTTGCTGTAGGAATGCATGCAACAACCGCTTTGAGATTAAGATATTCTGCTTTGTATTCTATACAATGCCGTGGTTTTAAATAAGCGTATAATGCACCACTTGATCATAAGTTGATCCGGTGTAAGGAGATGGCGATGTTCTCATTCGGTAATTCTCTGACTTGTTTTTGTGTTGCAAGAATCTCAATATCTAATCAAAGTTTTAACTTACGGAGTTCGACATTTTAGTCTACGGGCTCGAATTACACCGGCTGTTGGCTTAATAGTGTAAAACGTCATCGTAAAGTCGTAATAGTAGCTTTCTATTTCTGTACTAACTTCTTAAAAATATATTTAAAATTATTTTCACACCTCGTTATGTATTGGTACACAAGTCCGTTCTATTGTCACCGACATCACGATGCCTTCTTTTTACATGAAACACAATGTACATATTGTAAGGATTCGAGAAAAGATAGTAATAATAAACTGTATCACAGAATCCAGTCAAAATTTCTCTAAAACTGTTATTTCTGTCCTTTAGATAAACAAGACATTTATATGAATAAAAAAAGTGTGATATCTGTAAGTACTTGCCTCAGTGACAGTATGGCCTATTCTAACTATGGAAGCAAAAGTGGCGATTTTTCTGTATCTTTCAAAACTTTATTCAATTATTAGGTAGACGAAGAAAAATAATTCCATAATTCGAACATTTTGAACTGACCGAATTATTTAAATGTATTAACATTTCTCTGTAAGAAAATCAAAGCTTCATTGACTTTACATTGACCCCCTTTAGACTGATGCCCATTCAGTCTGTTGGGAAATAAGAGGGATCCCTTGTTGGCATTTGCACTAAGTGCAACCGTTAATGTGCAAAGAAAATGTTTCTGATTTTAAATTTGATTTTAATATTCTGAAATAAAAGGACAAGCAATCAGTTGATTGGTTGGTGGGTAGTTGGATTGACGTCGCACTGCAGCAACACAAAGGACTGTCGGCGACAGTCCGGGATCAATACCGAAAGAAAAGATCCGAGGCCAACACCTGATCTAGTACACGATGGTATTTGGTTGGATCGAGTTTTAAACTCGCAATTCAACAGCTGTTACTCTGCTACTCTTACAACAAGGCTCCCGCGGTCCTGACTAACAATCTGATTAAAAAAATTTGTTAATAGGAACATTTTGAGTGTAGATATAATATATCTGTACACGATTTACAACGTCGTGTTCACTAATGGTGACTGGGGCACGTTAAATAGGTCGTGGTCACAATGTCCCCCATGTTCCCATACCAAATCAATACCTCTGGGGGTACCTGATCAGGGGGTTATCGGCCTCTGATTGGGATCTAAATTACGATATGTGTGAGTGAATGGATGTATGAAAGGGACCTTCCTATAAAACGGATGTGTCATGTATGTCGAGCAAAGTCAGACTTCCTCCCAATGGGGCTCAATAACATGGAAGGCGCACCCCCCCTCGCCTCTTGCCGTTTTCGACGGGCCTGGCACTCCCCTGGTCTGCCAGTGTAGGCATAAGAAACAACAACAACAACACGATTTACAACTGTGCGTTAAAATATCTTAAGACATAAAGGACTTCAACGAATTTAATTCCGACTTTCTGAGCGTCATGAAATTTTGAAGTTCCATATAACATTTCACACAAATGGGCCGCAAGTTGCCCAATTTGAAGTAGGGATGCGGGATGGATGTCGATGTTTTCGAAACATTGATGTTTTATAAAAAAAAAGAACGATGTATTTACCATCTATGTATTGGAGTTGATGTTTATACTTGTCGATGCTGTTACATTGTCGATGTTTTATTTTTAAATAAAAAAAAAGTACCATTATAAAAGTAACAAAGTATCATAATTTTCATAATCAGTAAATTGAACATACTTTTAGACCAAAGTGGCCAAGGGGTGAAGGGTCTGAAAAGTAGGGATGTGATATGGATGTCGATGTTTTATAAAAACATTGATGGATTTACCATCGTTTTATTGGAGTCGATGTATGTTTAACATCGATGTTTTAACATTGTTGATGTTTTATTTTTGAATGAAAAAAAAGCACCATGGTAAAAATTAAGAAAAATAACCGTACAACTATGTATTTGTCAGTGATGTCGACATCCGTCAAATCAGAAAGAGTTTTTTACCTAATTGGTGTGATAGTTAGTGATAAAAGAAGACGGCTTAAGGTGGAGAAAGTTAACAAATTTCTTTTTTTTACAAACTGTAAATAACAAATATTGGGGCATATAATAATTATAGGCCCCAATATTTTTTTATTTAGAGTAAATAAAAAATAAGTTTGTTGTGTTTTTCTTCCCATAAGTTGATAAATAATTAATAATAACTAACAATAATTATTGGTATAAACCTACCTAATTCTACTTATAGTTACTAGTACCTATGTCAAATTGTTGTAAAGATTATTTTCGTTTATATTATTCAATTTGAAAATAAAAGATTTTTTTAATTGTTCGTATTAATTTTGTTGACTTTGTTTTGACAGTTAAAAAAAAGTCTAAGATATAAATTAATCAACGCGGCAATCGACAAATTAAATCCCCACCCCCGGGGAACATTAATGTTTGAGGTTGCGAAACCAGTTTTAAGAAATGGGGGAAAAAGTTTAAATACACTAATGTTTAAAAACGTCTATGGTTTTTGGGCGATATATTATCAACATCGATGTTCTAATTTGGAACATTGATATTTTAATTTTGAACATCGATGTTTTGCTGTCGATTCCACATTTCTAGTTGGAAGAGCTACGGATTAGCAACCGGAGGGTTACGAGTTGGATATTCTGTTCAGCCAATGACTCTCATGTACACGGGCTGTTGTACGTTAAATCCGTCGTGGTCTCAAAAGTCCTCACGTTGGCATGGTGTGGATGTTTGGAGAGTAGGGTGACAGTTCAGGTGTTGTTCTCGTCATCTGACCGTGGTTCAAAATCACGAGGCGTTGTCCTTGGATCTCTCCCTTCGGGATGGATTACGGACCGTCATAAATAGGTCATGTGCTGCTAAGGTGTGACGTTTATTAACTACTTACCTTTCCACCCAATGCGCATAGGGTTAAGTTATTGCATCTGTTCGTTGAAAGGTACCTAAAAAAATTGACTCGGTCAAGAAAATGAATACTAGGGTAGAGCTACACTCTACGTTTATAGCGATGGCAACGGCCTTGGCGATTTTTTTTTGGCGCACTTCTAGTAGCTAGTTACAGTAGGAAAAGGCAACCCATCTGTTTTACGGTTTTTATCGTTTTCATCGTAACTTCGGCAAACGGAAACTTTCAATTTTCATTTTGATTATTCTAGAAAGTTTTTTCAAATTCCGTTAAAATCGTTTGATTTCATTGGTTAGTTTTGAATAATTGCTTTGATTCCATTGGTTATTTTAATTTTAAAATTTCCTTTGATAGCATTGGTCCTTTTAATTTTTTCCCTTTGATTTCATTGGTTCATTTAATGATTTTTCGGCAGTTGTGGAATTTTTTTTATTATAATTTTTTTCACGATTGCGTTAGAACATTTATTGTTTCTTGTCATTTGTGGAATTTTCTTTTTCAATAAATTTTTCCCGGAACAGTTCTGACGTACTCAAGTTGTATTATTTCTTGCTTTTTTTTTCTTTTATAAATAGTTTTCCTTTTCAACATGCCCACTGTATTTCGTGTAACTGATAAGTTGCAGGGTATATATTCTTGGCCAACATCCACAGCTTAGTTTTTCTACTGGTTCAAAAATGTGTTTAAGCTTAGTACTTTTTGTGAAAGTTTTTAAAAATACAATTTTCAAAATAATTAATAATAATATAATTTTCTCAAATGTGTTTACAAGCTTTCAATTTCCGTTATAAAAAGAAAAATATTTTTGAAATAATTCTTTCCTTGGCGACTTTAGAAGTGCGCCAAAAAAAATCCACCAAGACCGTTGCCACCACTATGAAAGTAGACTGTAGCTGTACCAAAACTAGTTAGAAATCATGAAAGATAGGTTGATAGTTTAATTAACGTCCCTCTGGAACAACAGAATGGACTTTTGGCAACGGACCAAGATCAATCAAAAATGGAAAAGATCCGAGAGAAACACCATGTAATTTTGAACCACGGTCAGTTGACGAGGTCACACCTGTGCCGCAACGCCACTCTCCATACCTTCACACCACGCCAACGTGGTAATCACCAAAGGAAGTCCACTGGTTTCGGAAAGGATATACGCGTGCGAATTCATTTAAAGGTGAAGAAAAACATTAATGAAAACACTGTTTGCATTGCGAAATCTTTTGCAATATCTTTCGTCATAACGACGCGTTTTCTAGATGCTTTTGAACAGTTGGAAGTGTTCTCGCTTTGTTGATAAAACGTCAATTCACCGCTCTCAGACATGTTTTTTTGACTGCAACAAACGCACGCTCATCCCACTGCGTGTATTAAATTGTGTGCATCGTGATTTATGGTTGATTCACCAAGTTTAATTTTGTTTCTCTTTAATACCGTTGTGAGAAGGTTTGCATGACTGCTGTTGGAATAAGCTTAAAATTAAAAAAAAAATACTGAAACTAATATTTTCCTATATTGTAGATCTTGATGTGGATATATTAAAAAAGAAGTGTGGATTTTAACAATGGCATGAAAAAAATACAGTTGCGATATCTGTGATAAAAACCTTGTAATAATAAACGTTATTCGCGATAATTAAAAAAAAAAAACACAGTTTTTGTGTTTTATAGTTTTACATTATCTAACATTTCTAATTTACTAGGGGGCCAGCCCCCTGCTCGCTAACCCCCGTAGGATTGCTTAGCAATCCTCATTGGTTCGCCGCGCGAACCTATGCTCGCTCCGCTCGAATCAATGAAGACGTGTGTCCTAGCAAAAAGGATTGTTTACAAAATATGATATTCCAAAAAAAAATATTTTTCAAATCTAAATTTGCTATATTGCAGAAAATATATATACAGTACCCTGGAATCAAAATTCAAATGAAGACTTTGAGCAAATTTTGAGTCAAAATGTGAGCGCTGCTTTGAAAATTGAATACCCAGCATGTTGTTTGTGTGTACATTTCCACAAAGTACTCTCGAGCCACTCATACTTTTTCATTCAGATTGTTGTCGAAAGTGATAGAGCAAGCGTCTTGTTGAACTATAATTGTTGACCCTGAAAAGGACCGTTTTTTAAATGGCCCTGAAATGATCCTCCGCTTTCTTTAATTTCTATCAACTGCAACAGCTCGACTAAAAATTTTTTTTTTTTTTCAATAAAATTTCATTTGATAACGCTATAAATTCAATAGAAGCGCGAGGCTTCATGCTAAACAAACAATCGTTCAATGTTGCCAAAACGCGATAACAAATAACGTCTTTTTTTCGTGCCACGTAAGAGAATTATATATATAGATGTTTCATTTTATATTCAAATGATTAGTTTTAAAATTTGCTCTGAGACACGTTTTCTTTTAAACGAAAGTGCGTACATTTGTTTAGATAATTTGAAGTAATAATCCAAGGGTTGGCGAGCGCCAGCGAACAGGAGGCGTGCCTTTACATGTATAAACAATAGCTATAATGGATTGGTCCATTGGTATATCCTTGGTATATTAAAAGTATTTTGATTTATATGAGATTATTTTATTGCTTGGTGCAAAACCGAATACCGTAAGTGATAACAAAGGCAAGTACGAGTGGAGAATATTTATGAGTCGTTCAGAAGCCACTGCGGTTAAAGTCCAGAAAACTAAAATTGAGAAAATGTATGCTTTTTAATACATTTGTTGCAGAGCCTGCCCTTTGAAAAAAAGACTTTATATACTTTTCTAATAAAATTAATAAACCGAAAACTTGCAAAACCAAACAAGATATTGTACCGGTCGGTCTCGCAGCCTCACATCTGGAATGAATTCTGATCAACTCCGACGCGATCAACAAGTCGTTAAACACCTGCATTTGGGGCTCTCCTTGGAAAACTGCAGACGATCCACCCTAAGATCCCGACCTTATGAGCTCCTGTCGGAACGTGGAGGAAACTTCAAAAACTTTTCTTGCAGATGTCAGATCACTGAGTTCAAACTTAAAACCCCCCCTCGCAGATGTTTGAGTTGGCACGTGAACGAGTTCTGACAAGATTATTCGAGAGATGAAACTTGACATTTGAGAAGAGCAGATGTATCCTCCAGACTCTGGCTTTTAAAGCCACGCTCCTGGTTCCTAGGAGGTTCGATGTCAATTACTTTAACCACGACTTTGAATTAATGTAAATATAACTGCAAATAATATTCAAATTACTTTAAATAAATGTTTAACTTTAATCAGTTGTACTCCTAATTGTATAATATGTACAGGATGTGCAAGTAAAAAGAAAGAAATTCATGTAAAAATAGATTTTCAGTGTTTCATCAGTTCATGTTGTAATGTATGGAAGCTTTCGTAAATGTAACTTCAGACCAGGTGAAACGGAGGTCTCATTTGACGGATTCTTTTCAGGTTTACGCTCCTTTCGAAGAATCACTTGCGAACGCGGTCTCTGTGTTCAACACATATCGAAAGAAGAAGAATTTAATTTTTATTTCAAAGTTCATGTAAAAAAATATTGAAAAAAAATATGGACTGATTCACAAAGGCTTCTGAAATTATTATACAACATATTCATAGGCTATAAAAATGGGCTTTCTGACCAACGAAGAAAAAACGAAGGAACGAGTGCATTTATTTATTAACTATAAAGAATGTTATTTATTCCATTAAATTTTATAAAAATCAGAAAATATCAAAAATGCAATGGACTACATTAGGTTCGTGCGACTTATGTTGAATACAATTTTAAACTTCAAAATCATGTAGGTGGTATTGGTAATGAATTAATATCGTACTCTAGAGCAATACAGTGGTCTATTTAAATATCATGAAGGAAGGACAAATATTTGCAAATCCTGGTTTGTTAATAAAATTCGGTGGTAAATAATTGACGATTTGTTTTCAGTGTTCACAATGTCTAATGAGAAGCAGCTTCGTAGAAAAGTCCAAGTAAAAAAGTAAGTTGTTCATGTCTTCGAATTTCTTTGTGATTCTTAAGCTGCCAGTAGTTTGTTTTAGCAGAGGGAGAGAAGTTCAGACAGGGTAAGTTAGGTTCAGGGTTCAGACATAAGTAAGGGATTACAACATCATCATAATTTATTTTCATTTCAACATTTTATTTTGGATTTGTTTACTCACAATAGTATCTTTACTTGAGCTTGCCATGGATGCTGCTATATAAGTCCCATTCTCTGTACAGTATTGTATGCTAATTTTTTTGCGCAGCAATGTATATGAAATGGTTTTAGAGTTGACAGTGTTGTACAGATACACACAATATTAAAACGGTTAACTGACTCGTCACACTAAAGTATAGAAACACTTCATGCGTGTCGGATTCAAAGACAGGTGAAGATAAACATGTACCCCTAAATTGGTTGTATAGACATTTCAAGAAAAGTGGTAAAAGCGATATTTTTCTGTATTGATTCAACTATCTTCTCGTCGTCCTTTTAAAAAAAATTCCGTAACTTAATAAACCAAACCAAGAATCTTCTCAGATGTCTCATCGTATAAATTCTTAACAGTTACACAGAAGTAAATTTACAAAACTTGTGTTTACGTTTTGTTCGATATTACATTTCGAACATTTTATTTTGAAAATATTTACGGTCATTCATACATTCAGACCAACTGATGTTGCTTTTCTATGTGCTTACAGTGATTAGTTTAAAGTTCACAGTCTAACAGCAAAAACCGAAAATTGCGTAAAAATTCTTTAGAATTTTGATTGAAAGAAGTTCTATTTTTGACTTCTAGCCCCCTCAGAAATATAATTTTGGCATCCTTCTTTCATATTTGTTTTCATGAAGTCTGAATTCAGAATTAAAAAAAATCTATAATAATTTTTATAATTTTGTATTGAAAGGGTATTTTGAGACCATCACATTATTTCTTTAATCCTATCTACAAGTCTTCTAGTACGTGGTGTTGTCCTTGAATCTTTCCCTTTGGGTTTGATCCCGGAGGTCACTAATACCCCTTTGTGCTGCGCCTAATTAAATACCTACCTATCAAGTCTTCAAGAAAAAATTATTTCCACAAAAAGGCTCGCTTAATCAAAGACTCCCTAATAATGTAAAAACATTTGCATTGCATATCGCACCTTGACAAGAAAAGTGACACAACTCAAAATTGTAGAATTTTAGAAAAATCAACTTAAAGGATATTATAAAACTTATATTGAAATAGTATAAGTTTCTCTTTTAAATATTAGGTAAGTTTTTATGCTGATAACTTCTTTTATATTCTATAGAATAGTAATATAACACTCTGCGACACCTCATACATATCTTTCAACGACATAACAACAAAATTTTTATTTTTTGACTTGTGTCACTTTTCTTGCCGGGATGCGATATCTTTAAACACTTTACCTAAGCCAGGAATTTCTTATGCCCATCTAATTCTAGAGGGAACTCATTTGAAATTTAATGATTTAACATAATCATTTTTCATGTTAATATCTGTTTTCCAAAACGGATACTTAACAATTTTTATATATCTGACAAATGAGAGGCATTTTTTAATCAATCTAAGTCCTGGCTGTGCAATGGTTTTTCTTCGGCAATACGTGTTTAGTCTATACGTTTTCAACGCAACGTTAGTTGGGTGGTTTTTCAAATACGATTTCAACACTTTGCTAATATAAAAATTACAAAGAATCAATAACGAATTCGTTTATAATAGTTAATTGGTAAAGATAATTTAAATCAGATATTTTCAACCGTCGTGTTGTAAGTTGTGGCAACTGCGAGATGAAGAGATAAAAAAAAGAATCGCAAATTAATATCATTAAAACTACTTTTTTCCCTACAAATTTTATTTTGTTTCATTTCGCTGTTTTCTTTTGTTTTTTGGTTTAAATATTTATTTTAATAAATTGTATTTCCTTTTCTTCTCACGCAATAACACCACAAATTATTCCACTTAAAGTGACAGGTAAGTTAGAATAAAGAAAATTTTAAGTGTAATTATGCCGTTATTGAAAGAATAACAATGTTTAAAAACTCCGATTTAGAACTTTTCAAACATTAAAAAATTATTTGTCATAATGACGAGAAGATGGCGAAATTCGACAATGTCGCATGTTTGATGCAAGAATGCCTCAAGTAAAAAAAATATTGTTTTGTTGAGTATGAGTGTGAGAGCACTCTCCGTAAATTCGTCTTTTTTATTAATTGAGATGAACACGAAAAGTACTTAAGAAAGGGAATTCCAAATCTCCCTCAAAATCGTCTTTTGTTGTAGTAACTTTTGTGTCACCTTTCGTCACATTTTGTAGCTTTGTCATGGAGTAAGGGTGAATAATTCCATAAATGAACACGTGTATTACATGAATGAACACATGTATTACAGGAATGAACACATGTATTACATGAATGAAATAAATTACATGTATATGCATGTGTAGGATTTGTGTCCAAAGTAAGTTGTCGAAATTATAAAGATGGCGAAAGGTGTTAAACTATTATTTTATTCTACGAGAATGACACTCTAGTCATTATTTATTATAATCATCGATCTAGAGTTAAACCAATTCAAACCGAGTAAGGTCGGGTATTTTGCTAGTGAATGAATATAAACTGATGGCTAAAAAAAGTTGATCAACATGATGGACAAAAAAAATCGTGTTCAATGAGATGAAGATGTTTTAAATCGCTGAATTAAACTATATGCCAAGCATCGCCAAAGCGACAGCAAGGCCCGGTGCACACATCCGGTTTTTCAATGTGCGCCGCCACTGAGGTAACGCAAGTGCGGTCTGAGATACATTAGATCCAATTGAGAAATGGACACATGCCTCCGGCGCCGCTGCGTCGACGCACGTCCAACTTGCGTGCAATTTGTAACGCAGTTCCCCAAGGCGCCGCAGCTCGCCGCACACGCTTCTCCGGTCTGAAGTATACTTTGTATTCATAAATAAATAGAAAATAAATTATAATTACTAAATGGTTGTAAATAGTAACGTCTATTTTGTTTCAAAATTTACTTTTTTTACACCAAGTAAGCGAAATAAACACGTTTTCTTCGATAGAATATGAATCGCAAATGGCGCGAAATGAGTACTTGCGTCATTTCACGGTTATGTGTGCACAGTTGGGCATCGGTGCCGCAACGGCGCCGCACCTTGAAAAACCGGATGTGTGCACTGGGCCTAACCTAAATTTTAAGTATCCTGATCTTTTTCATAAAACATTCATTTGGGAAACGAATTAAATTTCACTTTCAGTCTCGTTTGTTTGTTAACACCAAAAATCCCTCGTAGCGAAATAAATTCAAATTAGTTAGAACTTAATCGGTTTTTTATTTACAAGTGGGAGCACTCTAGTAATTTACTAATCCGGAAGTCGTTGTTCATTTCAGACCATCTTCTCACTATTTTGCGACCCAATCACAACCGATCTAAGCGCCAACTTTTATGAGTCGTGTTTACCCCTAATCTGAGCGGGAAATCAGAGGAGTTACAGCGCGAGATAATTCATTTACGCGAGTCAGCGGAAAGAGCAATGATGAATCGGAAGTATTTGAGCGTGTTCGTGCAATACAGGTGTATGGCGGGACACTTCCGGTCGAAAGAGGGCTCCACCTGCACACCTCACTTCCGCTATGGAAAGTGGGTCTTCCATGTTGTGACCACGCGTGGAGCAAGAGAAAGATGCGGCGGAACACACAGATATAAAGCGGTGTTACCAGTTTTAACATCTGATCGCTCTTTGGCGAGTGTGAGATAAATAAATAGAAGTTCTCTCTTCGGTTGGTTGGGTTTTATGGTGCAAGGCAGGGCTCGAAATAAGATTTGCAAGCTGGCAGCAAATATTGCTGTGAGTTTATTTGAGCTGGCAGTAGAAACTATTCAGCTGATGGCAAAACATACAATTTCCATAATAAAGGTAAATTGCAGTTGCAAATTTTTCGATAAACTTCAAAGCAATCGAATGAATAGTGGCAATGAGAAGAAGAAACAAATACTTCACTTTTCTTGAAAAGCTTTCTGCAATTTCATATGAAACCCTAAAATACATATCTGAGATAAGAAAAGAAATATTCAAATAATATTTTGTAACACACGTTATTTCCTTATTATCAAGTTTACGAAGGCATCAGTAAATAATTAGACTAGAGAAAATTGCAGTTGTTTCATAACTACATAGCTAAAATTAAGGTTGACGATCATTTCTAAACTGCTCGATCAGCCTTAAAATCTGTAAACGAAGGACCATCCGCACTTGTGCTCATTAAGGCACACAGTTTTTCTTTTTAATGTTTTTTAATAGCTGGTATTTGAAATAGAAATTATGAAACAATCGATTTCAAATACTCGCAGCAAAATTTGCCGTGAGAAGCATTGATCGTCGCAGCGATTTAAACTAAGCTCACGTCATTTTCCTTGGTTGCCGCGACTTATTTCGAGCACTAGTAAAAGGACCATAACAATGTCAAGTAAATGAACATACACAACGAAAAATTTTCTGAAGCCGAGGGAACAGAACACCCTTAAAAGGGCCCTCGGTAGCCATGATGGAAGAAGGGGATTAGCAACCAGAGGGCTGCGAGTTCAAAACGCGATCCAACCCAAAGACAGTAGAGTACGTGGGGGCTGGTGCACGTTAAAACTGACGTGACCTCAAATATTTTTGCGTTCTTGTGGTGGAAGTTTGGTGAGTGGGGTGCCAGCTCAAGTGTTGACTTCGTCATCTCGCCGTGCTTTAAAACTAGGAGGTATTATAC
Organism: Metellina segmentata; assembly: GCA_947359465.1. NCBI lineage: Eukaryota > Metazoa > Arthropoda > Arachnida > Araneae > Tetragnathidae > Metellina > Metellina segmentata. The sequence goes on from OX375882.1 coordinate 73,542,089, forward strand.
TTGGATCTTTCCCTTCGATATTGTTCGCGGGCAGTGACTGGTATACTTACCTATTAACCACACCCATTTAGGATTGAAACGTGGCAGGAATAGAACCTGAGCCACCTACAACTCGCAGACTGCTAATCAGTGGGCAAACCCATTTAGCAACGGCAGCGCAAAATGTTTTCAGCTTCAGAAGCGTACCAGCCTAGTTTAATGTCCAAACTAAACCAAATATGCTATTTGGATTTCCATCCTTATAGGAAGATTGGGTTTAGTTTGGTTTATCGTTCTAAAGTGATTTTGTGCTTTCGAAGTGATAATTAGACCGGGACCTATGGCTTAAAGCGAATTCTGAACCACTACCAAAATGCATGTTTAAGTCAGATTGAATTGGATTTATTTTTACGGCATTGAGTCCTCTTGGGACTTAAACAAAACTCGACTTTAAATTAAAACGTAATTATGTTAAAACACAAGTGTCTCAGTGTGGTTGTTCACAGTGTTAGCAACAAACGAGTTGTAGTGTAGTGAGCGATCTACTAGTTGTGTTCCTATCAAGTTCCATTCCTACCTGGACATACTTCTCTCTCCTTCTGTTATTGGCAAAAACTTTTATTGTGTCTATATTCATTTACTTGACGTAGTCAAATATGGACCTTGCGCCATAAAGCCCCAATCAACTAAAACCTCTATTGAATAAGAATAAAAATTCAATGCATAACTTCAAGGCTAAAGAGTGCCTGGCATAAATAGTTTGAATATAAAAGCACAACCAATAAAAATATTTTCAAAATTAGTACTATAAAATCAAATGAGAGGCTAGGTCATAATGAAAGATAGTGTGTAAAAAAAATGCATAGTATGTGTAGAATGTGTAGATCGGAACTCAAACCCAGTGACTGCTGAACCAAGAGTCAGACTTATGGAAATGGGGAGTAAAGTTACCATGGCAAGGGAACTTGAAATCCTGAAGGCCTTTAATGACGGACACAGTGGTGTAAATCTTTTTTTCGAGAAAAAAAAACATGGAACTTCTACTGTCATTAGTTGGCAATTGAATGGAGACTTATTTCACATTTTCTGTTAACAGATACTCACCTAAATCTGGTTTTCAGTGTCTAACTAATTATCTTTGTATAAATTTGGTTACATTATAGCTTGTTTCTGTGTCTAACGGTTTTGAAAAAGGGATTTACACCACTGTAACTTTAACCCAGCCATATGTGCACAAGGTTTTGAAGTAGATATATGCCTTATGTGCGTTGTATGTATTACTCCTGTTATACTACAGTTAATTCGGATCGAGTGTACAAATCATTAAACAGACAAAAAAAATCACGTGTTACATAGAAGAAAACTGACGTGCAACAGAAAAATCATGCTCGAAACATAACTTCAGGAACAAAGTCGAAATCTCAGTTTTCTAAACTTAGTTATGAAATTACTAAAATTTATTAAATCGTCGAAAAAAAATATTAAGGGTTAGGGATAAGCTATTTATTGTTCTGACAATCAATGATGCAGTGGAATAGTCGTGTGAATTAAAAAACATTGCTATAAATAAATAACATTACCAACACCCATTGTGTATTTTATTCACAGTCTTTTGTCAGAATGTTTCTTAGTAATAAGTTTGTGGTTCTACTAGTTTCTCGTCTATCAATGAGTTTCTCGACCACCAGCTTGGCGAGATACATCGTCATCAATATATTGACGATTTGTTATGATAGTGAGATCAAGATCTGGCCAGTGTTTTCATACTTGATGGACGAGATATATTCTGGATTAAAGCTCATGCGGGTCAAGATGGAAACGAAGAAGCAGATATATTAGCAAAAGAGGCAACAACAACGGAGTACATAGATGAAGGAGTGGAATGGCCCAAGAGCCATTGCAAAAGGGAAACCACAAGCTGGCTACTTGGTGCGTGGCAGAATGAATGGGACGAAGGGGAAACAGGTAGGACGGTGCATGATGTGTTTCCAAGAGTGTCACTAAAATCTGCAAGTTGGGCCAGGAAAGAGACACTCTTCTTCATAAGGCATGGCCTATTTCCATCCTACCTAACGAGGTTTAAGAAAATAATGTCTGAAAACTACTCCTGTGGTGAAATTGGCACACCTCTACATTAAATCACAGTTTGCCCTCTTATACCATAATAACATATGAGAATGCCTGCCGATCACCTTAAAATCGCATGACTCAGGAACATTGCATGTAAAAAGGGCTGGAGGATTAAAATTATTAACATGGTGCGATTCATTGAAAATCATCAGGACTTTATTACCTTAAGAGACTAACAAAAAAATGATAGAACTTTTCCCCCCTTGCATGTTGTATATAATATATATTTACTAGCTGACCCGGCAAACGTTGTTTTGCCTTATAAATTATTTCTAGTTTCTAGATAAATTCTAGTGTAGACAAAAAGTAACTTACTTATTATAAGTGTGTAAGTATGTGGTATATGCGTGAAATGGGCATGGAGCGCTATGAACGATAAGGGAATATAAAAATAACTAACGCCAACCAATATTATTTTCAAGTTATTATAGTTTATTTCTTAAAATTACATATCACATATTAATTACGACAGTAACACTAACAAACAACATCAATCTTTTAATGCTATAGCGTGGACAATATTTTTTGTTAGCCCATCTTTAGCGAGCACAAACAAACTGGATGGTTTACCGACTCGAGAGCATGCTACGTACAATTGCCCGTGTGAAAAACATGGTGTTCTCAAATCTAAGCCACAAACAGACATCGTTTGGCCTTGGGATTTGTTGATTGTCATTGCAAATGCCAATCTAATCGGAAACTGAATTCGTTTGAATTGAATTGGCACATCTGTAGGTATGATAGGAATCCGTGGTATTAAGATATTTTCACTTTTGAACTTGCCATTTAAAATGCTGGCTTCGATAACGTTTTTCATCAATTTTCGAATGACTAATCGCGTACCGTTGCACAACCGTGGAGGGTTTAAATTACGAAGCAAGATAATTGGAGATCCAACCTTCAATTGTAAATTATGCGGTGGCATGCCTGGCAAATCCAGTGAGTTCAAAAATTCTGTGGGAAAATTGACAGCTTCGCTGGCATCGCAAACTGTATCAATAGATTTGTATGATACCAAGTTCCCTGGCAACAACTGTTGTATCTTCAAATTTAAATTGTCAACGTCTGCATTTTTTGCTGCTAAAATAGCTCTTTCTGCAAGCCACTCATGATTTATGTACTGTGTGTGTACATCGGGAAATATTTGTTCAATGGGAGTATCTTGCGAATCAGCGATTGTGCAGAAATCGGTCGGTAATTTTACGTATCCAGTTTCATCTGTAGCAACTTTTCCATCACCGATATCTAAGAGTTGTTTTGAGAATGTTTCAGCGGATGGATCTTGAAGCATTTGAACGCGCATATTTACTTTCAGCTGTACTTTTTCAACATTACGCCACAATGGAGATGATTTTAAGCAAGCGTTGATCTCATCAACGTATGTTGAACGTGGAATGACGGGAAGTGTTTGTCTGAAATCACCTGAAAGCACCAACAGAGTGCCGCCAAATAGTTTGTCGTTGTTTTTAATATCTTTCAATGTCCTGTTCAACGCCTCAATTGAATGTTTGTGTGCCATAGTACATTCATCCCAGATGATAATTTTACACTGTTTCAGCACGGTGGCCATGGACGATTGTTTTTTGATGTTACACACTGCGTCAGGGTTATTTTGAATATTTAGTGGCAGCTTAAATAATGAATGAGCTGTTCTGCCTCCTTCCAATAAAGTTGCCGCAATGCCCGATGATGCAACGGCCAATGCGATGCCATTATTTGATCGTATTTCAGCAAGAATTAGTGAAATAAGGAATGTTTTGCCAGTTCCACCCGGTGCATACAAAAAGAAGAACCCACCTTGTCCTGCTGAAACTGCGAGCAAAATGCGGTCATAAATGGTTCTTTGTTCGTCATTCATTAGTGGGACATTGCGAGCAACAATCGCTGCCATTTCTACAGTGTTGTACTGCAGTTCACGATTCATTTCAGTGTTAATTAAATCAGATGCAGTTCGATTTGGCGAATTCATACCGAAATGAGTGAGTGATAAGTTGGTAATGACAATGCAAAGATCATCAATAGCAATCAATGCTTCATTGTACATAGCGTCGCTGAATGTTATCGTTAGATCGTTGCACCGTGTACGATGTTGATGCAATATATCATCAGTCATTGAATCTTTGTGATTATCCCACAATATCTGTGCTCGAGCTGGGAAACATGTAGTCAACACTATAGCGAATAGTAGACGAATTTGTATTGCTGTACAGTTCAATGCAGCTTCAGCAAGCATACACTCCCACTGGTTGTCGTCTTCCAGCAAGCCGAGTGCAAGGCATGCGTCTTTATATGTCGGATACTGTTGCCCATTCACTTTACGTATATCTTGAAATGATAATGGGCCAGTAACATTAACCAACAACAGTCGAAGATAAAAGCACTCAGTGTGTCTTGGATTGACTGTAAATAATCGCCCCAAAGCGTTCGATTTAAATAAATTGAGACATGCATCAACTGGTGAGCCTTGCTTGCGGGGCATCCATTTTTTTGTTTGAGCCCATGTGAAATAGTGTGGTACTTGTGAATAGAGTAATGTTCTTGTAAAGGCACCAAAATCATCCGTACTATTACACAATTCAAAAAATGCAGTGAGTGTAGTTTTAGGTGGATTTGTAGCACGATCAATCACTGTCTCGTTCGTGAAAAATACACGCTGACCGTTTTCAAGATGGACGGCTAACTGAACAACTGCTGGATCCCGTTCATGAATTGGAAAACCGAAGATACGCCCAGCAGCTTCATTGGAGCTGATGTACCGACCAATTTGGTAGAGCGTAATTTCATCGTTTTTATCCATTGGAGGAGCATTTACATTAGTATTTTCTACTCTAAACACAGCCATATCACTGCCTTTATGGACATACTTGCAAATATATTTGATGCTCTTCACAGAACTGCAAAACTCAACATTAATATGAGCATTGTATGTCTTGCTTAGCAGAGGCGAATACGGCACCACCCAACGATTGTCAATGTCAATGTCTGTGTTGCTGATATTTTTAATAAATGATTGTCCGCCATTATCGGGACTTCTTCGACGATATATTGGATATCCGTCGGTATTTGTTATCGTATCATTAGTGAAATCTTTAGGGAAATTTTTAGTACATTTTCCATCTGCCATGCAAGGCGATGAACGATGAAGAGTACCGCATGGACCATGGATCATGTTTGCTGTAACAATATCAAACAGCACTTGGTCAGTAGACGGATCTGGAATTTCCGCAGAAATGATACTATCGATTTCTTCAGGACGGATTTTGTCGATTAACCAAACCAAAATGTGCGCATGAGGTAATCCTCGCTTTTGCCATTCAACTGAATACAGCCAGCAACGTGTGGGACCGAATACATGTAATTTAGTAATGATACTTATTAGAGACTTCAACTTTTGTCTGAATACACGTGCTGTAATGTCATGACGATGTATTGCATTTTGGCCAGGCAATAGCAAAGATGTAATCTCTGGCCATTTTGGATTACATGTGAACGTGATAAATAAACACGATCGTCCATATTCGCGCACGTAAGCCATAGCATCCTGTATATATTCTTGCATATGACGTGGACTGCCTACGTACGATGATGGTAAAATGACAGAGTTACCAATTTCGGCGACGTCGGCGTTGTTGTTAATAGCGTCTCGTAAGTGAATGTACTCTTCCGCACGCAGCTTGAGTTGATTATATCGTAAGTATCGTAGTCGTTCGCCCTCTATCTTCGCGTACATGTCGACCATGAATTGTTGACAAAGCTCACGACATCGTAGAATGACGTTGTCCAGGCCGCGCCGAATCATTAATAGGTACGCATAATAATCTTTCGAGCTAACGTTCTTGTTTGTTTCAGCTCCTGTAATAATATATTTATGAATATTAATTTAAATTAATTCCGTTCAATAATTTAATTGTTTTGTTAAATGGTTAATGATCAAGTTCATAATAAATGAAGTACCTGATACGGGATCTCGTTGTTTTATGTTTATGCAATATCCGTCTTGCCCCTTCCAGAATATTAGCGGATATTGGAGAGCGTCATATGAACGATGTGTATCAGCAATGAACTGAAGATTATTATTTCTTCTACGAATCACAATTTCTCGTGTACCTGTACGATCGCCAACCATGATTCCAGCAACGTCTTCAACAACAGGTGCATTGAATCTACGAATATGTTCTCCAGCTGGTGTTTTATCAGGATTAATGACAATAGCGTGATTATCACTTTGTAATTTGTGCATGTGTGATTTGAATATTTTCAACAATTCATTGTGCTCGTTCAATAGAGCGTCCAAGTCGCTGACGATGCGCCTGGCAAAAAATGAATCAAGGTTATTATAGTCACAACGTGCATTCACGCGATTGGCAAGTGCGCTTCCGGAATCCTCGCCGCCCATGAAGTAGATTTGTAAAAATTTATGTGGTTCGTTTGGCATTGGCAGCAATGAGCCCATTTTATGATAAACTTGGCCTCTGATTTTGAATGTAGAATTGTATTGTTGACCATTAGCATTAGTATTTCGAACTATTTCTGTTGCTCCAAACGATGTCATTTGAAAGCATGAATTGAATGTTCGAATTGACTTCAGGAATACGTTAGAATCTGGATCCGTGCCGATAAGTAAACCGTTCAATGGTTCAGGTGGTGTTTCAATTTCAGGTAGTTGCACTTTTCCTGACGCGCAACACATCCCAGGTGGCTCATTTTTGAATTTGAGAGCATGACAATGCGGACATTCCTTATCCATAGCACCAATTACCACTTTTGAATGAGCATAATATTCAATATCGGGCTCATACTGGAATGCTAGACGCAAAAATGAATCAGATGTAAATGCACGATGTACCTGTTGGCGTTGTTGGTCATTTGTTCTGCGTCTATTAACCGTAAAACGGCGTGATTGTCGTTGTTCTAAACGTATAACTTCATTGCGCTCAGCTCGTGAATCTTCTGATTGTTCTTGACGCAATTGCTGCATGCTCACACGTGCATCAGCATTTTGTTGCTGGACTTGTTCTTCGGTTCTTTGGGATCTTTTATCTCTCATACTTCTAGACCTACTTGTTTTACGGCTCAAATCAGCCCCTTTGCGTTTTCTTGGCATTACTCACTGTACAAAACACATATAAATAGAATTAAAGAAATAACTTCATTGCGCTCAGCTCGTGTATCTTCTGATTGTTCTTGACGCAATTGCTGCATGCTCACACGTGCATCAGCATCGGCCAGGATTATAGCGAAAATATTAGTTTTGTGAAAAAAAATTTGAAACAATAGTTGTAAAAAATTCAAATAATTATATAAAAAAAGTATACTTACAACACAAAAGCCGTTGTTGGTTGGAGCTCGTGACACGTGTTGAGTACTTTTAAGGTTATGTAAATCACTTGTTTAACTAAAACTTGATTAACTGAACTAATCGTGCCAAATACACGCGCGGCAAATTTTAAGAATCTAAGATTGGTAACACTAAGCATATATCAGGATTAAACTTTAATAATAAAAATAAATGTTTATTTTCTTTAAAAAAAATTTTAGATTTTTAATCGAAGTACAGTTAAAAACACTATAATTGATCAGTTATCGAGCGGGATGAAAAATGATTAAATTACTAAACTGGCCATAAAAAAATAGGGGTTGGTGATAAAAAAGTAAAAATTAAGGGTTGTATGTATTTTTTAATGCCACATTATAAAAAAAATAAAAACAAAAAATTTCGTCAAAAAATTAAAAAAATAAATTTTAAGGGTGAACAACCCTTATCACTTAGGGGTATGGAAAATAGATAGTAGCCGATTCTCAGACCTACTGAATACGCATATAAAATTTGGTAAAAATCGGTAAAGCCGTTTCGGAGGAGTACGGTAACTAACATTGTGACATGGAAATTTTATATATTAGATAATGTAACCTAATACACAGTCCAGTCACATTAATGTGACCACCACCACCTACTTTCGACGTCACCGTGAAATAACCAATCACAAAAGGCAGGTGTCAGCACATTGCAGTGGAGTGTATATAAAGGATGTCCTAGGGCATCGGAAAGCATTTCAACCGTTGGCGTAATGCAGAAACTTAGCGATTTATCCGACGTCCAAAAGGGCATGATTATTGACTTTCGAGCCAAGGATGGAAGCATTTCGGAAACGGCTAATTTTGTGCACGGAAACAATATAGTGCACCAGCTTTAGAGTAATCTACAAAAATATTGTAAATATTACTTTATTAGAAGCAGGAAATTATTTTTTGAGTCACTTTATAAAACTTGGTCGAGCTGCACTTCTACATCCAAATAGGATTTATAAATTTATGTATCATAGATATCATCGATGAATTTTCAATACTCATATTCGCACTAGTGACAGTTGTTGGCGTCACTTTCCGTGTACTTGGCAAGAGCCTCCATTTGTGTACTTACGATAGTACAGTAATTATCTGTTTTAATGCGGATTCCACGAAAGTATTCTCTACGTGAGCTACAACAACATTTATAATTAGAAAAAACTCCACTCCACCAGACCATTAAGACGTGAAAACATTTCTCCATTTCGCTTCATCTCTAGAGAGAGGGAAACCATACTTTTTCAAAGACTAAACTCTGTCACGAGAACTGAAAAGTTCGAGATCTAAAATATTATTCTGGAGAAGATTTTAATTTACGGAGCAGATACACTATATGGACAAAAGTATTTAGACAATGTATGTTCTTCTGAAAAAGTGCTTTATTATTCTATTTAGTAACTGGTGAGCCCTCCTTTTTTCCTTGTATTACAGCTGGAAAACGTCTAGGCATACTTTCTACAAGCTCTCTGTAAATCTGGGCAGAAATAGCTCTCCATGCCTTTTGCAAGCCTGTAAGAAGAGATTGTTGTGAAGATGGGCGTGTGTGGCGGTGTCGTACTCATCGCTCCAGTTTGTCCCACAAATGCTCAACCGGATTGAGATCGGGGCACTGAACAGGCCAGTCAAGCAAATTCAATTCATTTTCATTAAACCAGACCAGCACACGTTTTGCAGTATGACATGGAGCTCGATCCGGTTTGAAGAAACAACTATCATCGCCGCAGTATTGCCATAGTGTAGGCAAGACCGAGTTATCTAGAAAGTCGAGGTACACGTCAGCGTTCGTGGTACCTGGTACATAAAGCAATGGGCCGAGTTATAACGAGGTAAACACCCGTACTATAAAATGGATCCTCCTCTGAATTTCTGCAATGTCCTGATACTTTTGTCCATATAATGTATTTCAAAGTTTACTCTCTTTCCGTCAATGCTGTTTGGTTTTAGTGTAATATTCTCCATTGTCGCGTATGGATCATACGATCATTCCAGCACTAATTGGCAAGCACTGTAGCGTCCTAGCAACAGTTGGGAATCAGAGGTCAACACCACTGACATCCGGCCGAAAATCCAAAACATCTAGTGGTCTTCCATGGTAGTTTAATTACCGTTCAGATGGTTTTTAGGGGTGGACGACGCCCACCTGTGATTGAATTGTCCCTCGATGAAACTAGCGATAAAAAACTAACAGAGCTCTAGCCGAGCAGAGTTGTTTTTGTCTTGCTCGTTAGAGGCGACCTTTGTAGTACATTCCATCTTTTCCTGTTTGCAGCTCCCACTGTTTAGGATACAATATCCTGATTGTATATCCATAATTAATTAATATTGTATATAAATAAATTTCATTAACCAGCTTTAAATCCAACCAAACATTTTTTTTTTCATTTGTCGTCAATGAATGTTTTTCTTTCGTTAAGAGGATGTAATAATATAATAAGAAATTTAGTTTAGTAAATATGAATCAATTTTCTGTTCATTCACAACATAACAGTTAAACATAATACAATTCGTCATTAGTTAGACTTTTGTAAACTTCATATAATTAAATGAGCCGTTATTTTTGAAGATACCTCGTCATCTAGATATTGTCACCTTTTATGATGATAACGACATCAAGATCGGGTCAGTTATCTCGTCTGTCAAGATCTGGTCAGTTGTTTTTATATTCCATGTTTATGGACAGACAGCATCAAGCAAGGTATAAACACACAAGAAAAGTTTCAATAACACAGAAGAGAGGAATTCGTCAAAAGAAGTATCGAACCTACGCCGCCTACAACTCGCAGGTTTCTTGCACAATAGACATATGAGCCGTTATTTTTTAAAGTGGTATAAGTCCACTTTGAAAAAGAATGAGTTTATTTTCTTTATCAATTTTAATAATTATTATTGCATAGTAAAATTAAACAGGTTTATAGTGTTAAAAACATCATCCGAATTGAGTAACGTTTGCTAATATTTTACATTAATTTATACGCAAACCCTTAAATATCTCGATGTATGAAAAAATGGACACACCACTTAAATTTATTAAAATAAAAAATTCAACATTACGTATTTTAGGAAATTATAAATGAATAACATGTTTCAAATGCAGTCTTTACCATTCAAAGAACATATATTTCTGTATTTTCCAATCATTTCCCTAGATACCTGAATATAGTTCTAACTTTAAAACAAAGCCCCAACGCTAAGTAACTTCCATTCTATTCATATTTGCGCGCCAAAAAAAGATCGCCAACTGGTGCAATCTGCAACCCAGTTTGGAGCCACACGGAAAAAAGGCGCTATTATTATCGTTATGGTCGAACAAAAACTTCGCCGCACGTGCATTCTGGCGGTATAATAAGATCAACTCGCAACCGCTTGCGTTATGTACTCTACTCCCGCTCTCCGCAGGTATCGCCTGTAGAAAACTTTTCGGAAAAGCTTAATTCTACTTTGTTTTTCATGTTTCAGTGAAAGCGGATTCGAATGAAGAACGGCTTCTTTTCAGTATTTGCTTTACTTCGATAGAATGGAAAATTAATTTCCGGAACGATGTGAAATTTTTCAACTATAAGTTTTTTTAATTTAGGAAAAATATCGTCTGCGAAAGTGCCAAAATTCATCAGTTCTATACAATTGGAATTGTGGTGTATTTGAGAAACAAAAAAATTGACATTGATTTTATTAACAGACTATGGACAAGCTGATCTCAACCTTTTCTTGAAGCGATTTAATAGCATTGTGGTGTATTTATATTTTCGCATAGCAATGCCCAACGCACAAAAACTTGGTTTTCTACAGTTCGTTTTCGTGTTTATGTTGGATGTTCTGTGTTTGGTATCAAGTCAAGAGTATGGAACCACTCTCACATTGAAGCAAGGATTAGTGATCGGTAGGATTTTGAAAACATCCAATGGAAGGGACTTTTACGCATTCCGAGGAATACCTTATGCCACACCGCCTATAGGTCTCCTTAGATTTAAGGTAAGATCTCTATATTCGTTCTTTGTTTTACACGATTAAAAGTATTTCATGTTTCCAACTCCTGAACAAAAATTTCTTATAAAAGGAAATGCTTTAGCTAATTTAAATGATACACCATTTTTAAATTTTTTAGAAAACTTTGATTGTTTTTGGGATAGGTTTTTGCATAGTTCTGCAATAAATACACAACTTCTAATTTGCAAGACTCATATTAATACCCTCGTTTTCTCGACTCACTGACACAATTTTCTGTGTAAACTGTGGACAGACTAGAAAACTTGATTGATAAATTCGGTAAACTATTCATTAATTCCCAAATATTGCACCAAAAATTACCATTATTTTTTCATATATTAAACAGGAGATTATTATATTAGAACGTATTAGAGATTTCTTATATCTTATTAGAAATATTTTGAGGGATTCGTAGAAATTTCATATAATTTTTCAACTTGTAAAGTAATTTTTATAAAACGTTCTCTGTTATTTCTTTTGTATGATTTAAATATTTTTTGTTCGAACTATTTTATCTTTTCTCTTTAATTATTGCATTAGTCATGTGTTTTCTTGGGGTAAATTATTGTAATTAACTCTAGCAGCCTCACGAGACTTTAGTATACGGACGATTTAAGATAGAGAAGTATTGCTTTTACTGCACAATACCCACAACTATTGATTGAACAAATCGTAGTTCAGATTCAATTAGAAAAAAGGTCAAAATTGGTTAGACATCATGCAGGGAAGAGTGCAGGTTGAAGAATGAATATATGAGGGTGAAACCTTCTGAGGTTCAACTGGGTAATTATGAAGTAGTTACAATTTTATTAAGGATATTAAGGACCAATGGATAAAAATCTTTCAAAACTTCGATACATTTTTTTATACATTAAAGTAAATGTTTATTCAATTTTCTTTGAAATTATATATTATTTATGGGCATACGTTGAGTAGAAGTACTTTAAATAGTTTTTTAAAAATTACCTGTGTATACGTTTTTATCATTTAAAGGGCTTCCATCTTTGTGTACATGTCTTAAACAAACGCACAAAACGAGAACAATGAACGACTCGCCGAAAGAAGCTTTCGTACCTAAAGTACAATACGATTGCAAAAAGAAACAAAAGTGCTCGTAACGAGAATTATATAAGCAATATATGTGATGATCCAGATTATGGAGCTGCACAATTTTGAAGTAAAGTTAATTTTATGCCTAAAATTCAATATCTCAAAATGTGAATATTTTGTCCATAAAATGAACAATTCTTCAAATTCTATTCAAGCAAATATTTAAAAAATTGGCTTGCAAGTATAACATACCCTATAACATATTTTAACGCAGGCATTTTTTTCTTTCTGCTCAGAAAAGTTTAATTAATTGTTAAAAAAATAAAAAATTGGTCATTTTTCAACAAATTTTTTTTAAATTAGGTTTAAAAAAAACAAATATTAAAATTTAAAATTTTATTTTTTTCTATTTCTTGGTTAAGGTGTTAATAAGTGTCTTCATAGCCTGAATAAAAAAATTCAAATAAATAAACATAAAAGATTCTGAGAAAATATTCCTTAAAATGTGACCATTTTAACATTACGGGGATATACGACTGCACTGGTCCTCTTGATCTAATTCTGAAATATTTCTCTATGAAACCTTGTATTTTTTTGTGATAAGAAATTTGTTAACAGTCAACTCTTCTAAATCAGAAGAAATACAAAATTGCTCGTAAAAATTTTCTGATTGAACTGTTTGCAATTTTTGCAAACGTTTGTGTCAATGATCAAAAGATACGTCAAACTCTCTATTGTCAGTTATTTATCTAGAAAGTAAAAATATACCCATTCTAAAATTTATTTATTTTTGCTTTTTAATAGAATTTTTGGAGAAATAGTTGTTCCCAAAACTCCCGTGTAATATTTCTGATTTCATATTACTTTAAAATTATTCTTTAAAACTCAATTTTGTGGTTATTTCATTCGTTTCTTTTTTTATTCATTTGATCTTTGTTTAAAAAAAAATGAACCCAAAATAAAATTCTGACTTTACAAGAACCGGACAATTTCTACAAGTCACTACTGTGACCGTGTGCTGAGAAATTCCTCCTTGAAGCGGGCGAACAAGCGACAAACTCTCATTACACTCACAAACATTTATTAATCTAATTTACATTACGTGGACACAACACATATACTAATAACAGAACCTTTCATAACTACCCGACATAACGGACGCTACGACGCGTCTTCATTCTACGCCGCCGATTAACTCCCTGACCTCCTTAGGGTGTCCTTGATCGGAGCAGGGGTGAGATTTAGTTTTGGTTCTCACTTTTAGTTCGGAGGTTTATAGCTCTGCAGCTGACGATGCGCTATATTTCACTTGTTACAGTCTCCCCCCTGGCTACGAAGACGTCTCGGCGAGTCGCCAGGAGAAGGGTCAGATGGTTGTCTTGAGTTTTGTCGCACTGTTGGATCAGCCTTTCGGGGTCGACCTCTCCTTCGCAGTGGGGTGATGGGTACGTTACCATTTTGAGGTGTGTTAAGGCATGGACGTAGAGCAGATGTATGATATGTTCCGAGAGGAATATCAGGAGATTGAGGATTCGCAACAACATAACTTGTTGGAGAACGCTGAGTTAAAATCAAATAGGGTCCGTCTCGGCGAGGTGCAAATTTCGCTGACCTCTTCTTAGCTTTGTTGCTCACAGTATGTGAGGTGATCCATACTTGATCTCCAGGTGCGTATTGGGGAACGCTACTTCTTCCTCGATCAGCATTTTTCTTTCTCTGATCCTGCTTTTGTTCTACAAGATCTTTTATCTCAGAGGAGATCTTTGCAAATTTCCGTAAATACGGTGTGATCTCAGCAATGAAGTTGTCATTGTTGATCACTGACCTTATGTCATGTTGAACATCGTCTAGTGTTCTAAGTTCTCTTCCAAACTGTAAAAAGGCTGCAGTATGAGCAGTGGTGTCACATTTTGCAGTGTTCAGAGCAAAACGGATAGTTGGGAGTTTTTCTGACCATGTGGTGTGGTCATCACCGACAAGAATGGCAAGTCTTGGTTTTAAATCCCTGTTTTCCTTTCTACTGGGTTCGCTTGAGGACAGTAAACTGTAGTAAGAATTTGTGTAACTCCGAGAAGATAGCATACTTGTTGAAGGACAGCACTGACGAATTGGGATCCGTTATCACTTATGAGACGACGTGGCAGACCGTATCTCAGAAACACTTCCTCTAATAAGGTTACTGCACACTCCTTTGCAGTGGCGTTTTGGAGAGAGAAAAGCTCCACCCATTTTGTAGAAGTGTCCTCAACAATGAAAATCCATTTCTTTCCATCTGGGGTTTCTGGCAAAGGACCGAAAAGATCGATCGCTAACGTCTCAAAACGCTGGGAATACACTGGTGTTCTCAAAAGTCCAGCAGGCTTTTGGTTACTTGGCTTATAACGGCTGCACTCAGCACGATTCCTTACATAATCTGCGATGTATTTTCTCATTCCAGGAAAGAAATAACGCGTTGCAATCTTGTGAAAAGTGCCCTCGGCACCATAATGTCCACCGGTTGGGGCATCGTGATATTGTTGCAGAACTCTTTCACGTTCCTGTGTCGGAACTACCAACTGGGCTTCCTCTGATTCGGAATCCGGGCCATATCGATATAAAATACCTTGAGACATTATGTAGCCACGATTGGTCCAATTCACGTAGTTTTCGTCCTTGGAGACACTCTCAAAACAGTCAATGATTTTCTTCAAGTCATCGTCTTTCAATTGTCCTTCACGTATGTCATTTGCCTTCCTGGATGGCAGATCAATAATGGTAACAGAACAAATGTCACAAGTGGGCCTTCCATGTGTACATGAAGGGCGGGATAGCATGTCTGCAATGACGTTTGCTTTTCCTGAAAGATATTCAACTTTGATGTTGTAAGACTGTATCTGAAGGGCCCATCTTGCGAGTCGACCGGTTGGTGATTTCAGGCTCAACAACCATTTCAAGGGTTGATGATCTGAAAATACTGTTATTTCAGCTCCTTCGACATAGCCTCTAAATTTGTCCAGCGCCCAAACGACTGATAAGGCTTCGCGTTCTGTAGTAGAGTAGTTCCTCTCTGCTGGGGTTAGCAGACGACTAGCATACTCGATTGGATGTTCTTCAGATCCTTGTCCTTGGATAAGGACTGCGCCCAAAGCATAGCCTGAAGCGTCAGTTCTGAGGACAAATGGTTTATCCTCATCTACTTGTTTCAGCACGGGCGGTGAAATTAAGCTATTCTTCAACGATTCAAATGCTGTCTGTTCGTCTTGTCCCCACTTCCAAGGTGTTTGCTTCTTGGTGAGATTGCTCAAAGGCCTTGAGGTCTCAGCAAACTGGGGAATAAAACGACGATACCAACTGCAAGTTTGAAGAAAGCTCTGCACTTGCTTCACGTTCTTGGGAGAAGGGATCTGTACAATGGCTTCCACCTTAGCAGGGTCTACTTCCACTCCAGAACTCGTGATGTAATGTCCCAAATATTTGACTTTGGAGCAAGCAAAATGACACTTAGTTCGGTTGGCATGCAGATGGAACTTTTGGAGTCGGTCAAAGACTAACCGCAGGTCCTCCAGGTGTTCTGCAAAGGTTGCAGACATCACAATAATATCATCCAGATAAGCTAGAGATCTGACCTTTAGTCCATTTCGGAAAATGTCCATAAGTCTTTGGAATGTGGCAGGGGCTGTTTTTAATCCAAATGGCATTCGAGTAAATCGAAAAACTCCAAACTGACAAACAAAGGCTGTCTTGTCTTTATCAGGAGGATACATCTTCACCTGATGATATCCTGACTTTAAGTCTATGGTAGACATAAAGGCAGTTTGCATAGCATTTTGCAAGAGATCATCCATACGCGGAAGAGGGTATGGATCAGACTTAGTTACTGAATTCAATTTTCTGTAATCGATACAAAGGCGGAAATCCCCATTTGGCTTGGGTATCAAGACCACAGGTGCTGCGTAGGGAGAGTCACATTCTTCTATTACTCCGGATGAGAGAAGTGCATCAATCTCTCTCTTCAAAATTTCTTTTCTCACAGGGGATAACCGGTAAGGAGCAGTAGCAACTGGAGGAGCATCACCTGTGTCGATCCGGTGTTCGATGTAAGGTGTTGGTTCTCCCCCCGGACTGAAGTTATTTTCATAGTGAATTAGAAGTGCATTTAATCTTCTGCACTGATCTTCACTTAAATGTTCACCTTCATCGGGACGAAGGAGATATGGATTTTCTGGTCTAACACTTTCTTTAATATCACAGGAGTGGACTTGAGCACTCGCAACGAAAGGGAAATGTTCCTTTGGCTTGTCAGTGTAGAACCAAGCATGGTCACGAAGATTTAGAACAACACCTGCTTTCTTCAAAAAATCTGCTCCAAGTAGGGTACGGTTTCCTTTCGCCTCTGGGAGGGCAAAAAGTGTTAATTGAAAGGAACGTCCTTCCAGACATAGAATTACACAGGCTGTTTGAACTTCCTTTTCTGTCTGACTTCCATCAGCGAGGATCACTGAGAGAAAAGACTTTTCGAATACTACTCCTTCATCTTGAAGAATATGGTACAATCTTTCGCCTGCGATAGAGTGACTTGCTCCACTGTCTGCACATGCTGTGCCGAATATTCCATTTATCGTAATATTCATAACTGGAACTTCATTAGACATGGCAGGTCTATCAATTTGAATCTTCTCAAAACGAGCTGAGTCAAACTTTGTGGAAGGATTGCAAACTGGACAGTTAGCTTTAATGAATCCGACTTTTCCACAACCATAACAAGTCCGAGCTGGTCGCTCCTGATTGTCACCAACCTTTATTCGACTAGTTCTGTTTGCCTGATTTGTTTTTTTGAACGGTACAGGCTTGATAATTTCATCTCTACCGTTGTAGGCTTTCCTTTGAATTGGAGGGGATGAGCTTCCTTTTTTGTTGTTTCTGAGACAGTCATAAGTTTCAAGCTTCTCAGCTAGGTAATAGGGAGAAATCAAATTTTCCCAATCATCTAAATAATGTTCTCGGCACTCAGGGTTGCATCTTTTCTTCATTTGATCTGAGATAATCAGATCTTGTAATTTTTCAAAGGTAGTGACACCCAGTTCAGTAATCCAGCCTTCAAAATAGTTCCTTAGTTCAAAGTAAAACTCTTTCCATGTGCAATCTGCAGACTTTCTATGTTGACTGAAGAGCTTTCTGAACTTTTCAGCTGTCAGTTTAAAACGCTGAAGGAGTATACCTCGAATGTGTGTATAGTCAAGGGATTTTACTTCAGGTTCCCTGGCTATCAGCTTTGAGATCTGAGAAGGGAAAAGTCCTAATAGATGAGTCACCCACATACTCTCGTCAATTTTTAAGAACTTCATTTGTCTCTCAAATAAGACTAGAAACAAGGACATGTCATCTTCTTCAGGCTTGAATTGTGGCAAAATTTTTTGGAGATCCATTCTCATGGAAGGGTGCATTACAGGTTGGGAAGCAGAGGCCTCTACCATACGTTGAGATTCTAGCTGAATCCGTAACTTTTCAAGTTCAAAGTCTTGAACTTGTTTTTCTTGCTCTCTCAGTAATCTATGCTCTGTCAAGAGTTTGGATTCTTCTTCCATCCTTGTTGACACAATTGTGTCTAATAAATTCTTCACAAATTCTTTGTCATTTTGGTACTCTTTACTTTCCATAATTATTTTCTTTAGATCTAAGACTTTTAAGTCATCATCCACGTTTTCACCAAGTTCCACAACCAAACTCTGAAGATCGACCTTTTTTTGCCTTGCCTAGATAAGCCATTGTCACTATAGTTGTAAAGTACAGTTCAAAAGTCTCAATCTAAATATCCACTAAAGTTTGTATTAATACTAAAATTATTTACTTAGACACTTTTCTTTGCACACTAGTTCACATAAAAGTTATATAAGGTGTGTTCATATGTAGCACAAGGTATGGGTATACTAATGTTTTGCAAAAATGAGAAAATAAGAATTGGTATAACCTAGGTAAATTAATGATAGCATTCACTAATAGCAGGCATACAAATATTAAGAAAAATGTCGTGGGAGATCCACCTTAAATAAAGTATCAAAATATAGTACAAATAAACAATAAATACCATGTTTAAAGAACAGTATATCTTAAGCATTTGTAGGTTAACTAATACGAAAGATGTTTACCTATTTACTGAGTGAGGTTCACATAAAAGTTATATAAATATATATGAAAAGCACTTTGATAATTATTATGTGGGTTCACATAAAATATTCCATGTTATCAATCTGTAATCATATACCAAATAAAATAATATTGCATAGAATACTCAAAATTTTTTTAAAAACACCATTTTCCTAAAATAAAAGAAATACTAATTGCTCAAAAGTGACAAATGTATGTATTTTTGTTATAATTCAAATATGCATATACAACATTTCGATAATTCCTACAGTTAACTTTCTAGAGTCATGAAAATAAATTATAAAATCTTATTTTAAAAGCAAGTATTCGAATTCAACAAAAGCAAAATAAAAGAATTCACTTTTTCAGACACAGATAAAAATAATATACAAAATGCAATTAAATTTTCCTGACTTGTTGTTTATAAACAAATTACTTCCTCATAACAAAATCGCTACTTTCGCAAACAGCAAATAGTATCTGGAATATTTTCACTCTTTCGTTTTGTACAAAACGCAACTCTTTAAGAACAATATTCTGGTTGAATATTAATTTTCCAACAAAGGAACTGAATCACTGTAAACTTCTAATTCAAATTGAACGACCTGACGTTTTGAAATTAATTTACACTATTCAGGATGAATATGTATTAGTTTACAGTTGCTCATCGCTAGGTTTAGCAAGAACGTTGGGGCAGTAAGGATTCTAGAAGAATTTACTTATCTTTGTCAGGTTCGTAATCCACGTTTAGGGCGCCATTCTGTGACCGTGTGCTGAGAAATTCCTCCTTGAAGCGGGCGAACAAGCGACAAACTCTCATTACACTCACAAACATTTATTAATCTAATTTACATTACGTGGACACAACACATATACTAATAACAGAACCTTTCATAACTACCCGACATAACGGACGCTACGACGCGTCTTCATTCTACGCCGCCGATTAACTCCCTGACCTCCTTAGGGTGTCCTTGATCGGAGCAGGGGTGAGATTTAGTTTTGGTTCTCACTTTTAGTTCGGAGGTTTATAGCTCTGCAGCTGACGATGCGCTATATTTCACTTGTTACACTACTAGTTACATTAAAAAAGAGCTCACTTCTTTAATGCCTTCTACTATTACTCTTACGATCAATATAAAGAGTATACTAGCCCGAATTATCTCATTCCTAAGTTATTTCGAACAAACTTCGCCAAAATAAAAACAATAAAAATAAGTTGTATACTCATTTAAGTAATCTGTTTCAGCTACCAAAAGGGAAACAGTAAAATTTCGTGAAAGAAGTACCATATTGAAAATTCAAATACGCTACTATAGAAAATTTTCATGGTTCATGGTGACTCAGATTGTTAAAATAAGTATTACTATGATAGAATATAAATATAGGTTATAAAGAATCTAATTGAGTAATGAAAAGGGTTTTGTTTTCCAAACAACAATCTAGATCAAAAGGAACCTATCTTTGTATTAACTGAGAGGAGGCATTAAACAGTGATGCTATATAAGTTGAATAAGAAGAACGCAGATTTATTTTCAAGCTTTTTAACTTTATTTCTTTTTTATAAGAGAGCGTGTGAATTAAAACCTTTTTAATCCTTCAAGTGGTTTCGACGAGATATTGCCGATTATTTTTATGATGACGAGATCTAAATCTGGTCAGGTTTTTCTTCTAATGGCGAGGTATCTCGTCCATCGATATCTGGTCACTTTTACAAATGACGAGATTTCTCGTCGAGGCTACCAAAAGTAGAGTAAAATAATCGTATTCAAAAACCAAATACTTAAATAAATTGCATTGTAATTTTAGCTATAACAATTTAATTTTATTCAATACAGTTCTCATTTTAATTGTTAATCATTATATGTACAAAATTTACAATCTATATAAATAAGAATGGAGTGTTTGTTTGTACATTCAATATTTTCGACCCATTTCAAGTTTTCTATCCGTTTTGGACCCTTCTGATGCCGAATCCGCCTTTTTCTCGTTTGGTGTCTGTCTGTCTGTCTGTCTGTATGTTGTGCCCTATACACGTCCACACGGTTCAATATATTTTCATGGAAATTTGCATACAGTGAGTACTTATCTTCATTTAGTGAGTGGAATTGGTTGCGAAAGTCTGTCTGTCCGACTTTCTGTTCTACGTTCGATTTTGTGTTTGTGTGTTTGTGTAGGCATCACATGCATTTTATTCCAGATATTTGATTGCAATTTATTTCATTTTATACATTATGTATTAGTTTAGTGAATGCAATATTAAACATATTTTTATTATTATATTTAGTTGAGTTTCATGCTAAAATACCTGAGTAAGTATACTTAAATAAACCATAATTTGGTAGTTTTGGGAAAATTGCAATGTATATTGAATATTACGATAACTTCAATTCTTTTCCAGTACTGTTAAAAAAAAAATTATTCTTCAAAAAATTATTATTTTTAAATGGAATTATAATTCTGATATTTCATTTATTTCGAGTCTTATTGTTGTTCTTTGCGCAATGAAAACGATTTTCGAATACTTGGGACAGACGATATTTTTCAACGAACGGGAATGAACAAGATCGCGCGAATATTGATATTTTCTTTTTCTTTCGCTCTGAATTAATTTCACATTTCTAAATTTTGTGCACTTTTAGTTGTAAGTTGTGGCAAAACTGTGCAAGATCAAGAGATAAAAATGAATCACAAATTAATATCTTTAAAACAATTTTTTCCGACATCTTTTATTTTGTTTTATTTTGCTGTTTTCTGTTTTAAATTTTTATTATTTTAATAAATATGTTTTCCTTCTCATCACACTCAACACCACCACATAGTATTCGACTTAAAAATGGCAGGTAAGTCAGAATACATTTTCAGTAAATTTTAAGTGTGGTCAAGCCATTATTGAAATAATAATGCCGTTATTTAAAGAATAATGCCGTTATTGAAAGAATAAAGCCGTTACTTAAAAAAAATGCCGTTATTGAAAGAATAATGTCGTTATTGAAAGAGTAATAATGTTTAAAATTTCCGAACTAGAACTTTTCAAACATTAAAAAATTCGTTGTCATAATGACAGGAGAAGATTGAAAAATTTCACTATGCCACATACCGAATGCAAGAGTGCCACAAGTAAACAAATATTGTTTTGTTGACTGAGTGCTAGGGCACTCACCGTAAATCGTAATTTTTATTAATTGAGTTGAACACGAAAAGAACTTAAGAAAGGGAATTCCAATTCTTCCTCAAAATCGTCTTTAGGAGTAGTAACCTTAGGGTCACCTTTCGTTATTTTGTAGCTTTCTCATACAGCAAGGGCGCGATGTATGTGAAATGTATTACATGAATGGATATTCATGTGTAGGATTTATGTCCAAAGTAAGTTGTAGAAATTATAAGGATGGCGAAAGGTGTTCAAATAAATTTTTATTCCACAAAAAACGTAAGTTATTATATATTTTTATTATCTCTTCAATCTAGAGTATACCAATTCAAATCGAGCAAGGTCGGGTATTTTGCTAGTAACATTTATAAAATCGATTGGAAGAATGAGAAGTATTCTTTATCAATCATTCAAATCGGGGGACACGGTTGAAAGCTACGATTTCCAGCCTTTTCCCTACATTTAACGTGATTTTTATTTAGTTTTAATGTCTTCAACTGTTGAAACCTTGCCTCACAAGTAAGAGAATCGAAGTGAATTAATTTTCAGTTATTCAAAGCTGTTGCCTCAAGCGGATCATCGGTTATCACGACAGTGATCGGAACCAGCAACATTAGTTTCATAACTAAACGCAGTTGTTATATGAAATATTCTCAACCGTATCATAATCATTTTATACCGCGGAACTCCGTAGCGATCTAAAGTATTTCATCAAAACGCAATCTAACTTCTGTGACTCTCTGAAGATCCATGATACAGTTTGATAATCTGCAAAATTGTTAACTGGAAACCGTTTCTCTGACAATACAAAATAATTTTTAACATATTTTATCTTCGAAAGATATTTTTCAGAAACATTTCAACAAAAACTAATGTTTTTTCTAATTAAACATCTATGTAAAATTTAGTGTATTCAGCTGCAAAATTGGTGAAAATTTTGCTGTAAGAAAATGCAAAACAGTCTATTTTAGAACAAACAAACTCTATTTTCAGGTAATAGTCTTAAATTGAAAATAAACTATTATTAATTTTATCTATTGTGAAAACAGACTAGTTTATACTAGCCAATTTATCCACTTGAGAGTACAAAATATAGATTCTAAAAACTAAGTAGTGTTGTATTAACCTACAATGAAATGGGATGAAAGAAGTAAATTTCTTCTATAATTAAACATCTGTGTAAATTTGTGGCATTCAGCTGCAAAACTGATGAGGTTTTTGTTGAACAAATATACAAATAATTTTAGGACATGCAATCTCCATTTTCAAGTAATTTAGTGGATGATTCAGCTGTAAAATTGGTGAAAATTCTGCTGAACGAAAATAAAAACAGTCTGAATTAGAACATGCAATCTCTATACTCAAGTAATCGATTTAAATTGAAAACAAAGTGGTAATTAATTTTATCCATTGTGAAAACAGACGATTTTATACTCGCCAATTTATTCACTTGAAGTACAAAACATAGATTCTAAAAGCTGCTTAAATTAAAACAAAATTAAAAAAATAAATTGAATAAATTTGAAAAATTAATTTTTGTTTGACTTCTTGTATAACCTGAATTGATTTTCCTGTAAAAGCAGGTTTTATATTCACCGATTTATCGACTTGAGGTACAAAATATAGATAATAAAAACTGTGTTGCGTAATATTTGAAAAGAAATTATGTACCCTTTTTTACTACATTATTAATTAAGCAAACCGCATTCAAAATTGTCTAAATTATGACAAAATCGGTTTCTTCATTGCCCAGCTTGTTCGTTGAAACCTGCCTTAACGATCATTTCACGCAACCTGTATGACAAGGACATCAAAGTTGCTCATGAACTTACTCGAGAAACGGTCATATCGTTTCTCCAAAATGATCGCAGTTAGAGCCTCATGCATAAAATGAAGAACATAAAATCATCGGACTTCTGTTTTTGACAATTGTTTCATTCGGCAATAAATTTCCCCACCAAGGAACTGAGTCACGAAATTCGGACAATAGTTCCATGAAATGCATGAAAGTAATGAAGTACGAGTTCAATTCCAGTTGTTTTCTTCGGCCTTCGTATATTAAGAGTTCATGATACGAGCCCAAATACATTCCATTTGCGGAAATGCTGCTATTCGTCGCTCTTATCGTGTTCTGGAAATTGATTTGACCTTGGCCTTCTCTCGATTTCGCAATAGATCGATTTGGAACGCTTAGAGGGGGCTCATTCTGTTCCGAAATTCTCTCAAGAATCTGTCCCACAATTTATTTTTGGCTCTTTGGATTTTACTTTTCCTTGCATGTCAATAGCCCCAAATTGTGGTCAGCTAAGTTTAATGAAGAAAAACATCTAAAAAAGCAATTTAACTTATATGGTGTTTCTTCTAAACTTTCTGGGCAATTGGCAGAGTAACGATTAGCAACCGGAAGGTTAAAGTCTGAAACTCGGCCCAACCAAAGACCGTCGTGTACGAGGGGTCTGGTGAACGTAAAATCTGTCGTGGCCTCAAATGTCCTCACGTTCAAGTGGTTTGGACGTTTGGAGAGTTGAATGCCAGCTCAAGTGTTGACCCCGTCATCTAACTGTGGCTCAAAATTACATTTATTTTTGTGTCCTCGTATCTTTCACTAGGGATTGATCCCGGCGAATAGCCCAGTGTGACGTTAATTAACTACTTACCTAACCATTTTAACCATGATTAAAAGTAACTAAGTATTATCTTCTGATTTTACCTTACGGTATTGATCCCATACGTAATCCTCACGTTGGGTTGGCGTTGGAGAGTGGGGTGCCAACTCAGGTGTTGCTTCGTTATCTGACCGTGGTTCAAAATTAAGAGGTGTCCTCGGATCTATCCCTTAAGGCAGTGGTCCCCAACCCCCGGGCCGCGGACCGGTACCGGGCCGCCAAGGAACATTAAATTATTTCCATTTTATTTACTGTGGTGTATTTACAAACAAAACAAAGTAGCTGCATTTAATGCAAAACTGAAGTTGTGGGGACGGCGCGTGAACAGAGGCATTTTGGACACGTTTCAGACATTAGTGGGATCTTTAGACGAGACTGAGCCTAAACATTCATTCTCCCAGTTGGTGCACGATCACCTGTCTTTGCTTTTAAAAGAGCACAACAGACAACCAATCTGAAGCGAGGTTTTTTGCAGAGACAGCAACCAAAACAAAACAACGGTATAAACTGGACATAAGCAACACACTTCGGTTGTCATTGTGTCCTATTACCCTCAGACGAAACCGTCTCGTCGCAAAGAAACAAGCTCAGGGTTCTCATTAATTTAGCGTTCTAGTGAGTTAAAATGTTAAATCACTTTATATTCATTTTTTGGTGTAACTGTATTTTATTTTGAAGGCATGTTTAAATACAGTCAAATTAAAAATTTAAATCAAAACAATCTAAAATATAAACAATCAACGTTCCCCCCCCCCTCAGCGGGCCGCGTTAAAGTTATCAAACGTTGATCCGGTCCGAGGCGATGAAAAGGTTGGGGAGCACTGCCTTAAGGGACTGGTCCCGGACCTTCGTCAATAGCCCGTTGTGTTGCTCTAGTACGACGTTAACTAAAAATTACCCATACGTAATCCAGTGCGACATAAATTCGACTAGCGACCAACGAACTTCTTTAAGCTTAGGCTTTATTTTGTAATAAAAAATGGGCACGAAAAAAATAAAAGAAAAATGCAAAATCCACACATTTTATGAAAATTTATGTGTTAATTTGAGGCACCGCCTTCGCTTAGTGGGTTTGCAATAGAGATAGCAACCTGCGAGTTGAAGCAGGCAGTAAAACTTTCCTTATGTGTACGTCCATTTCCTTGACGTTGTCAACCTTGTATTTGTCACGGCTTGGTCAAATAGGACCCCAGCGCCACAAAATCCAACCAGCCTATAACAATTTTAAAGTTTAGATTTTTCTTATAAAAATATAAAATTGAATATCTGTAGGGTATCAACATTGTGACAAGACGCACAAAATTTTCAAGTCTTAAAAAATTACGAAGTTCTAATAGCTTATCTACTGTTTAAGATGTGTTATTTTAAACCCTCAAGTTTTTTGTTCAATCAAACAATCAGAAATTCTTTCGTTCATCGTGACTATTTTGTCTTAATTTTTTTCATTACGGAATTTTCACTTTGTTGCGTATCCTTACATTGTTCGAAGCCTTTCACTTTTAGTAGTTCGCCATGTCAACAGGAAGTTTTTTAGCAATCCAAACTTGTACCATCTGCAGTTCATTTTCTAAAGGAATGGTTTTCTATTGCCCACAAGCAAAATTTAAAATTCCTAGGGGTTTCGACGAAGTCCATCAAGATTTGACCAATTTTGCAAATAGCGAGATATCTCGTCACCACTATATTGCCGATTTTTGATGATGACAACATCAAGATCTGGTCAGTTTTATTGAAATGACGAGATACCTCGTCGAGAAGACAAACCAATAAAAAATTATTTTCACTTCTACTGAAACTTCAAGCACACTTTAAACTACAACACTTTTTGTCATGAAATGTTAACCAAAGGGGAAAGCATTTTCTTCTTAAGAGGAGTCAATGGAGTTTCAGGTAAATCCATTTAAAAACTCGCTGTATAGTAAAAACAGCAAAGTATACAAAATAATTCGTCAAAAACACCAAACCAAATGACCAATAAGCTTAAAAAATGCCATTTTTGCGTTAAAAATAAGAGAAATGCCTTAACAAATGCCCTTAAATCAGCTTATTTTTTTATGAAACACATTTTTATTCACTTTAATAAATTTTTTGGCCTTGTAAATAGGAGATGAAAAATTGCCAAAATCCTAAACCCATAGCACTGCATTAACAACTTGCGCGTTGTTGACGGAGCATGTTCAATTCCTGTAATTACCCTGTGTATATATCTCTCTCTCTTGTATCAGTAAAAACGTTACTTGTGTGCATAACCATCTACTTAATGTGGAAAATATTGCTTGGCTTACCTCTGCTAGATGCACTACATAAACCAACCAATATAGTTCTAAACATTGATTTCGATGTTGAGCAATAAGTTTTGTATATCATCTCACATGCGGAATGACGAAACTCACAAAAATATTTTCCTACTATTTTATCAGGACTACTTTTAAAAAGACAGAAATTTAGATATACTAGGGGGATTGCTGTGCAAACCTCATTGGTTCGCTGCGGAAACCTTTATCGCTTCGCTCGCATCAACGAACACACTGTTTACAAAATATAATGTTGCTAAAAAATATTTTTCACAAATAAATTTGTTGTACTACAGAAAAACTATACAGTAGCTCTGCAATCAGAACTCGAATAATTTGGAATTCAAATGAAAAACTCTGAACAAATTTTGACTCGAAATGTGAGCACTGCTTTGGAAATCGAATACCCAACATGTCGTTTGTAAGCTGCAACTGATCGACTAATATTCCTTTTTTTTTTTGCATTAAAATTTTATCCGATAACGCTATAAATTCAATTGTGACGCGAGACTTCGTGGTAAACAAACTTTCGTACAGTGTTGCCAAAACGCGATAACAAATAACGTCTTTTTTGCGTGCCAGGCCAGAGAATTATATACATATTTTGTATCATTCTAGCTAAGAGAGGTACTATAAAACAATTTTGGTACTAACTATTTATGCGTTATTAAATTATTCAGCTAAGAATAGCAGCGTTTCCTTACAACCACAGGGTTCCGAGTGCAAAATTCGATCCAACCAAAGATAGTCGTGTATATGAGGGCTGGGACACGCTATACAGGGTGGTCCCGAATTCATGGTACAAACTTTAATGGTAGGTACAGGACATTGTAACAATGATTTATTGTATAGGAATGTATAGTCGCAAGTGACGCGGTGAGGCGAAAACAGGGGAAATAAAAGGAAAGAGAAATGGAGTGATCGGTTGGTATCATTGCCGGTAGAGGGCAGTAGATGTCTAGCCGCTGTTGAACATGATGCATCGCAGTAGGGAAAAGCGCCATTCACAATTGTGCTGCCGTAGACGATGGGTGACTTTACGTATGCAGAAAAAGCAGACATGCATTACATGTACGGCCGTGCAAATGGTAACGGCAGAGCTGCGTTACGAATGTATCGCGCGGAGTATCCTGATCGACGAATGCCGGATCATAGAATTTTTCAACGGTTACATCGTCAACTTTGTGAAACAGGTGCGTTCGACGTCAACAGACATGGCGCTGGTCGAGTAAGCACTCCAAGGCTGGAAGAAAGCATCTTGAACATTGTGGCTGATAGACCCGAGTCAAGCACAAGAACTGTTGCGCGTGACGTAGGTGTGAGTCATCAGACTGTATGCAGAGTGTTAAACGAAAATCGCTTACACCCCTTCCATTTTCAGAAAGTACAAGCATTGAATCCGGCAGATTATCCTCGCCGCGTGAACTTCTGCCTGTGGGTGATGCAGCAATGTGCGTTGCAGCCGGATTTCGTAGATTATGTGCTATTTACAGATGAAGCGACATTTTCACGCGAGGGTGTCTTTAATGCGCACAATTACCATGTGTGGGCAACCGATAATCCACATGCAACGCGTCGACATGCGTTTCAACAACGTTTCAGTATTAATGTGTGGGCTGGTATTGTGAACGACTTTTTGATTGGCCCATACTTACTACCCACGCGGCTCACTGGCGGAAGCTATCTTATTTTTCTGAAAGAAGTGTTACCACAACTGCTGCATGATGTTCCGATCGCCATTCGTAACCGCATGGGGTTTCAGCACGATGGGGCGCCAGCACACTTCAGCATTGATGTACGGAATTACCTGAATGCCACGTTTGGTACTCGATGGATTGGGCGTGGTGGACCAGTCCCTTGGCCACCCCGATCTCCCGATTTATCGAGCCTCGATTACTTTTTATGGGGACATCTAAAGCATCTTGTTTATGAGACTCCAGTTGACTCAGATGAGGATCTCGTCGCTCGCTTATCTGTAGCTGCTGCAGGTGTGCGTGAAATACCAGGCATCTTTGAACGTGTACGCCAATCGCTCCACCGACGCTGTCAAGCATGTATCGATACTGGTGGACGCAATTTTGAACAATTACTGTAAACATGACACTTGTCAACAACGCTTTCAATAAAATCTTTGTTTTTCTTTCGGCCGTTATTTCCCCTGTTTTCGCCTCACCGCGTCACTTGCGACTATACATTCCTATACAATAAATCATTGTTACAATGTCCTGTACCTACCATTAAAGTTTGTACCATGAATTCGGGACCACCCTGTATATGTCGTAGCTTAGAATATTCTCACATTGGCGTGGTGAAGAAGTTTGTAGAGGACACCAGCTAGGGTGTTGACCGCGTCATCTGACCGTGGATCTAAATTACGAGGAGTCGAATCTTTCCCGGTCCCATATCCCTTCCCCAATTACACGTTATGTCGCTCTAGTATTCCGTTAATTCAATTACCTTTAAACCTAACAAAACCCTAATCTAAGTGTCCAACTTTCGGACATGTCGCTTGAAAAATACTATCATCCATTGAGCAACAAATGAAATATGTTTTTTTACTATCGTTAAACATGTAGTAAAATACCTATAGCAGACCTATAACTTCCTTGTTTCTGTCATAGTGTGGGTATTATACAATTAAGAGCCCTCCAGTGAAAGCCATTTATTGATTATTTCGAAAGTAACATCATTACTTGGGTTATTTCAGCGCAACCTTTTGGTAGGCATAGAGATTGCAGAAAAATCACTAAATGGACTAATGCATTAGAAAGGATTGTGCAGTCGTCCACATCCAATTGGTCTAATGTTTGGAACGTTGCAGTCTCTAATAGCGTAGATTATATTTTTTAAAGACAAAATTTCTCATAACAGGGAACATTTGCTGAAAATGATTCAATTAAGCCATTTCTAAAAGTTTTATTCATTCAATCACGACTCAGTGGACTACTCTATCTTTTTGAATATTCGTGTAATTTCGCACACACGCATGTCTGTGATCTATTTCGTTTATCTAAAATATATATTTCAGTTTCCTTTTCAAGAAATTTAGAAATAATTATACAACATTGTAGAGATATGCTCATTACAGAAAATAGGAAATGCTAACAAAGAATGTCGCAGTATATATATTTTTAAATTTTGAAATATTCGATTGAACTGTTTAACCTTTTCACTCGAAGTGGTTTCACCACAAACCATACTTTTAAAATTCATAGGCTTATTGTATAGCGATTTTTTCGGGTAACCACGCGACTGGAGTTCTGTCTTACTGATCGATATAGCATAATATTTCCTCAAATACAGCCAACTGCTAATCGTATAAAAATATTATCCGGTAAATCGCCAAGTTGATTTAATAGGTTCTGTACTTGAAAGAGATAAATAAGAAAGTACTATTTCTTGCAACTGTGTCGGTAGGAAAGTCTATACTATTATAAACGAAAGTGTTTGTTTGTCTGTTTTTTTTTTGGGGGGGCTTCAAAATCCTTACAATTCTATGGCACTTACAGCAATGTGATTTGGCACACAGGTATCCGAATTATCGCAATTTTTGGGTCGCGGCGAATTTTAAAATTCAATCTAGAAGATTTTTAAATGAATTTAATAGTTTTATTCTCCATCGTATTTTAAAACGCGGAGAACTTTTTCTACTCATGCGACCTTGCAGTTAGGGTTTGGAACCATACCAAGTTTTTTTCATCCGCAGGACGCGGAGAAAATTATTATTTTTTGTTTCCGCTTTGAATTTGCGCGATTGATTTCCCAGCCTGACGATAAATCTTTTAACTGAAGTCAAAGTTCTTTTTTCTATCGCCTAGACCGTTAAAGATAGAGTAAAAATTTCAACGTATTTGAAATCTGCTGAAAATTTCAGTTCAGATTTATACCTAAAAATATGATAATCTTTAAATAAATAATATTTTAATTGAATATATCTTTAACGGATTTGAAATCTGCGGAAAATTTTACACCAGCTTAATACCTTACACCACGGGCAAGGACAACGCTGGGCTAGCCACGCAGTGGCTAGTATTTTAATAAACGCCTATATGAAACAACACAACTGGCTGTTGACGACGGTCCACGATCAAACCCGAAGGGAAAGATTCGAGGACAACAACACCACGTAATTTTGAACCACGGTCAGATGAAGGTCGCACCTGAACTAGCTGGCACCCCATTCTCCAAACTTCCACACCACGCCAACATAAGAACAGTGAGGCATGACAGACTTAACATGCACCAGCCCCTTTCTACACGACGGTGTTTGAATGGATTCGAACTCGCAACCCTCCGTTGTTGATCCGTTATTCTTCCTACCAGGCTACAGTGGGCCTTGAAGCTGTGTCGGAACACTGTCGCAAGGTTTTATGTGTATACGTCTTGTTAGCAAACAGCCTTTATTTGGGCGTGCTAAATGAACGATAAATTCAGTCGACAATTCAGTGTTCATCGAAAAGTGACAAGTATACCTCATTCCACGTGAACAACTTTCAATATATTTCTTGATATTTCGACAAGTGTATTCCAACATTTTTAAATATATTAAAATTTTCAACTGCAACCCAAAGTTTCACATCCCACACTGCATTTGATTTCACTTTCAATACCTTAAATCAGTGATTCCCAACCGGTGGTACTCGGCAACGTTTCAGGTGGTACGCAAGTATGACACTAGCGACCCAAATATTCTGCGAAGTTTGTTCGATTTTTTAGTATGTACAACCACGTTAGAGGAAAAATGGGATGATATGAAATCAATTTTGTGATTAACGTTTTTATTACATTGTAATAAATGACGCTAACAGTAGCACATTAATTAAAGAGAAACTTTGTTGCTGATTATCTATTTCTATTCAAAGGCTATCTCAGCGAAATTAAGTTGATATCTCTTCCTGTCAAATCGTTTTACGAAGATTTCCTTTATCCTTATGTATGAGAAATACGCACGAGATAATTCGAAATAATTCGCACGAGATAATTTTTTGTTTTTAGACCTGTGAGTAAAAAATAAAATGTAATTTTCAATAATCGTTTTTATTTTTTCCTTTATTAAAACATACTGCGCATTAATCATAAAATCTGAAGCTTTTTTAGTATTTTAATTAAAATAAAACAAGCCATCGGGCACTTTTCTGACATTAAATATATGTTTCTATAAAAATATAGGACTGGTGGTACGCCAAAAATTCTAAAAATTTCAAGTGGTACGCAGATACTAAAAGGTTTGGAACCCCTGCCTTAAATCCACGGGTATATTTCCCGAGTTGTTCCGATTTGAATTTTGTGTGGCGCAGCAAAAAGCCCCCTAAAACGTCTCTCCCTCCTCTCCAATCCCACTTAACGAGGCTTAAACTGATAGGTCACTAACAAGTCTTTGTTTCCTCAGCTATCAGCCATTGATGATAGAGAAATTATTTTAGACCGAACTCCTTCCCATTTTTTCATAACGCTCCACTTCCCGACCTGGTCTTCTTTCTTATCCCAGTGTCAAAAACCAATTACATTATCGGCCCTATTCACAAGTGGGAGTTATACCTTCTGATCTACAATAATCCCCGGGTGATCGACAAATACCGTATTCACAATACCATAGGTTTAAACCGCCGTTTTAGTGTTACATTTTGATCCTACTAAATCGAGAATTATGGTTGACAGTTACGTATGTGAAATACAAACATTTTGCGAAAGAAGCGAGATATACTGTGAACAAAACAAAATGGACGGCATATTTCATTCTGTGTTAAATTACAGTATTCTTGAGACGACACGCATTCAACTAATCTTATATGATTCGGAACAAGAACGTGATTGCATCCCTAATATTACAAAAGGAAGTGTTAGTTTGTTTCTTGAACGCAAAGTCCTGACGAATCTATGGCACTTACAGTTATGGGATTTGGCACACAGGTAGTCCGAATATTTTGCAATTTCAGGGTCGCGGCGAATTTTAAAATTCAATCTAGAAATTTTTAAATGAATGTAATGAAATTTAATTATTATTGTTTTCTTTGGAATGGCAACAGCATAAAGAGATGGCAGATTCTAAATTTATTTTTTCCGTTTTCATTTTGCGCGGAGGAATAATTTTCCAGCAGACGATAAAAAACAAAGTTTTAATTTTTTTAAGAAAATATACCGAGATATGTTCTGGTTCTAGTAACTGCATTATGGCTTGCCATAATAGAACCCAATGAATCAGCGAATGATAGAATATGACCATGCAGATGCAAATTCGTCGTGGAATAAAAAATATTTTGTTGATGATTTGACTAATGAAAGAAAATTGACATTGCAAGTTTCTTCCTGACATTAAAACACACCCATACTGACAAGTACAAAGATAATCGGATTACATTGATTTTTCAAGGAATTGTGTACAAATCTTTCTTGCAAAATTTTGATTTCCATAAAAATTCAATTTGAAATTGAATACTTTTGCATTTTTCTTTCCAAACCCAAATTAAAATGCCGTATGCATTCTTTTAAAATCACAATTTGGAATCAATTCCACCGGTGAAGTACTTGTTTGACCTGTATGAATGCAGATTCTGGTGTCGTAATAAATGTAAATAATATCACGTGATCATGAGGAGATGGTAGCTAATCACAGCTAGCGTAGCATTTTAATCCGTGGAGAATACTGTTCTTGATAATCTGCGGTTTAACTGTGACCCGCGAATCAACTAATCCTCGGGTTGACTCGAAACTTGTGAATATGGCCATAAGTTACTGAATCTGTGCAAACAAAGTATGAAGTATGTTTGCACACAAGTCCATGACATCGGCAGAGCGCGTCTGCCATTGATCATAAGATATGAGAGCCCTTCCAGAAGTAAGGGGAAAGTGACCGATTATGAGATACTTGCCTAATATGAGATACTCTTGTATTACCGTACGGTGTCGTCATCTACTGGAAGTGTCATGAACTATTCGCTAGGGATAGTGTAGTCATTGTAAACATAAAATAACCTTCCCCATCGCAAGCCGACCCCTACTTCAGAAACAATATATAGTGGAACATAGTTTTTAAGAGTTTGAAAGACATCTTTTTGACTGGTCTTTAGTGTTATAGGTTGTTAAATTTTAACTGTGAATAGGCTTCATAAGTTTTACAGTAAATAGATTCTTTTGTCACGTTTGTATTTCTATGTTATTGTGAATGCACAATAGTTCAAGAAAGCATTGGGCAACATTTTCCTAAAACAACTAATTCGGAAAATTATTTTTTTCATTTCTTTTGATTATATTTGACATTGTATTTTGCCAAAAATTCTATCAACATTTCGAAATAGTTGTTGAAAATTAAAAAAAAAAGAAGTTTGCTAAATTTTTCATTACACTGTCACCAACTCAATTTTAAAAAAAGCACCTTACATTAGCTCACTTCTATACACTCCCGACGTACTTTGCCTGTGTTACCTTTTCATCCTATCGCATGATGAGGCCATACTATAGGACATTGAGAGAGAGAGAGAGAGTACTAGTCTGTTTTTAAAAACATATTCACTTAAAAAAAAGTCGAGGTTGAAGCATGGCTGATCCCGACTATGTACTACAATATTGCTGGGTGTCATGAAAGATGATTCAAGACACATTTTGGAAATTTTTCGTTTGAAAAACATCTTGGAAAGGATCCGGATGAGAAAAATCTATTTCAAATGGTTGACGATGAAATCTTAATGAATAAGCTTATAAGATTCCGTTTCGTTCTTTTTTGGGATATTGCATGTTATGTATATAAATAAGAATGGAGTTTGTTTGTACATTGAATATTTCGATCCGTTTTGAGTCCTGATGCAAATTCAAAATCCGTCTCTTGCGCGTTTAGGTCTGTCTGTCCATCTGTCTGGATTCTATTGGTCAAGAAGTCATTGCACGGAAAACTAAAAGGTTCACCTGCCGCGGTTGGAAGAGCAACGGATTGCAGGAAGATTGCGAGTTCCAAACTCGTTCAAACACCATCGTGTACATGGGGGCTAGTGCACGTTAAATATGTCACGACCTTAAATATCCTCAGTTTGGGGATGGGGTGGAAGTTTGGAGAGTGGATTGCCAGCTCAGGTGCTGTTCTCGTCATCTTATCGTGGTTCTAATTCACGAGTAGTTGTCTTTGAATCTTTCCCTTCGAGATCGATCCCGAACTGTCGCCAATAGCTCGTTGTGTTGCTCCAATGTGGCGTTAATTAAATACCTACTTACCTGGAAGTTTCAGAACTAATATATGCAAGCGAACCTCTCAGAGGTTTAATGACATTCCGTGTTCCTGATAAGGATTGTAGATTGTAAGAACTGAACTGTAAAATTCACCATGAAGTGCAAGACTATTATTTAATAAGAGGTTTGCAAAATGCAAAACATATAATTAAACTTTTAGGCACAACTTTCTTGCTATTACGGTGTCAAGACAGTTACCTCAACTCCGTGTGAACTTTCACTGTGCTTCTGCTGAGGTGAGCGTTCCGAATATTACCGTATGCGTGCAAGTATTTAGAGCAAACCAGTCAAAACCTTCAAACAATATCCAGATAGTTGAACATCGCAGACTCCGATTATCATGGCATTACAGCATCGGTAATGGAATTGCGGCAACTCGAGTTCATTTGGGTGCTATCTCATGCGTTCTCCGCAAGCATCCATTAGTATTTAATTGTTCGTCTAATCGTGGAGAAACCATGAGAGGGAAATATTTATTCGGAAAAGAAAACGGTAGTATATTGGGCCATTTTTCAAACTCGTGAGCTCTGTCACGCAAAAAAGAAGGAAAGCCGTCGTACTTCGAGATGGCGTGACATGGCCTTTTTTTTTTTAGAAGATTATTCTGTTAAAGTCCGATATCAAAAATTCCGTCACCCGCATCACTGTGGTAGTCTGGAAACGTTTCGTAGCTACTCGGCGACGTGATCTCAATAACTAAACTGAAGAATTTGGAGACTGTGGGTCCAAATTTTTGGTCTGCCAATGTAGTGGGAGGGTCAGAGATATCGTGATATCGAGATCTAAGGCCCGGTGCACACATTCGATTTTACAACGTGCGGCGCCACTGCCGCAATACAAGTGCGGTCTGAGATACATTAGACCCAATTGGTAGTGCACACATGCCTGCCGCTGCGGCGACGAACGTCCAACTTGCGTGCAATTTGTACAGAAGTTCACCACAGCGCCGCAGCTCGTCGCATACGCTTCTCCCGTCTGATGTACCTTGTTTTCATAAACAAATGGAATATAAATAATAATTAATAAATGGTTGTATCCAGTAACGTCTATTTTGTTTCAAAATATACTTTTTTGTGCACCAAGTAAGCGAAATAAACACGTTTTCTTCGATAGAATATGTATCGCAAATGGCGCGAAATTAGTACTTGCGTCATTTCACGGTTATGTGTGCATAGTGGGGCTTCGGTGCCGCAGGGGCGCCGCACGTTGAAAAACCGGATGTGTGCACCGGGCCTAAAGGGTACTCGAGAAGTACTCGAGGTTTTTCACGATGCAAAGCGTGTTTGAATTTCATATTTTAAATAGTGAATAAGTTCAGTATGGTTGGAATACTGTAGGGCTCGTTAAACCTCCTGGTTTATTTTTTTGACAAGGTATGTTGGTATAAACAAATCTGACGCAATCTTGATGGACGACATATCTGATGATAACTGACTAGATATTGATCTTGTCTTCATCAAAAAAACCGACAATATCCTGATTATGATTTGTTTCTTCGTAATTTGCAAAATTGTTAAAATCTTTATTGACGAGGTATCTCGTTGAAATCATTTGCAAGGTCAAAACTGTATCTCCAAATTTTATATCCTCTATAGTGTTGTTGTTGTTACTAATCCTCCAGTTGTTGTTACTAATCCTCCATAAGTCCATTGACTCCCAGAAAATCAAGCACAATAAGGGGGTCTGAGTAAATATCCTCTCTAGAGAGGCCCATGCAGTTCAAGATGTGCCCAGCAGTGGCCGGCAGGACGAGACACTTGGTACGTGTAGCGAAAACGTTTTCTCCCTCATTGAACGAAAGGCTCTTGAAAAAACCATTCAATATTAATATCTTTATAAAAATCTTTAAAAAATCTTTCGAAAAATCAATATTATATCCTCTTCTTTCAGTTGATGATTGCTGCATTCTGCATAATGTGAAGTATAAGGATACTTCACAACAGGCATAAGGCTAGACCTCCATTTGCGATTTGTAGTCGCGTCAACCAAAAATCGCTACCGCAACCAAAATCTACAAGGTGCGCACACTGCGATAGATAAATCGTCGAATTAGAACAGTTTTCCAATGGATGTCATTGAAACTACTTGTGCGATTGCTCTTTTGTTTCAGGAGAGAAGTACACGGAGGAAGTATCGTCATAGTGGGTACATTCAATAACAAAAGATTATGGAAAAGGCAGTTTTACAAGTTATTTGATGATTTATGTAAGCACCCTGCAAAGTTTTTCCATTATTACCGACTGACAAACGGTAGTTTTGATGAATTGTTAGAAATAACTGTTCCATCAATAACAATCTTCAATTTATTTAAATTCTTCTTATTTTCAATTTCTTTAAAAAATGACTCAGTATCAATTACTATTAATATTCGTCCATCATCACCTCCGTTAGATTAGTTGTCAGACATTGAAGTATTTGCAGTGCTTTAAACAGAGACCAGAACAAAACTGCTTCAGAACTGCGACTATACTATCGCAAGTAGGTGCATGTCCCTACCGGTCAGTGTTAGTCATTGGATAGAGCGACAGTCGCAGCGAATATATGACCAGTTGCAACTTTTTAATCGCTGCTATTGTTTAGTCGTAAGTTTTTACGCTTGTATTTGAAATAATGAGTTTTATTTTTGCGAATGAAATATCGCGCGACTAGAAATCGAGCGTGGAGGCCTAGCTTAATAGCATGAGTACCCTTGCATCTGTACTATAAAAGAATTCCAATTTGTTCCCACCCCTGACCCTATACAATACCCTTTGTTATTTGCCGTAATTTTGTGTACAGATTTGTTTAAATATTCAAGAAAGGCGATTTGAAATTGTTAAATAGGCCGAGCGAAATAACTGAGAGAAGTCCTATTTTTGATACTAAAATTTTACATCACTAGGGGGTTCTACCCCCTGCGCATCAATGTTCTTTCATTGAAGACAAAAAGACTCAAGTGATCTATTTACAACTTTATAGTATGTGTCTTTGACTCAACTATCTACCGGTGTTTTCTTTGTCGGATTCGTTCTATTTATAGAACGTAGCAAACAAAAAAAATAGAGATCTAAAAGATAAAGGGTATGACGGATAGGCCTAATTGTGGGGAAAAGCATATCAGTTCCCGACCTCTTGTTCCAAGTTATTTCTCTCATTATTTGAATTCTTTTTCTTTCTTACAAATGAATACTGTTATTTTATCTGTACGTTATCATAAACACTGGCAAAAAATTCTGGTTTCCTTAAATTAGGGAACTAGATGGAAGAGTAACGTATTAGCAACCGGAGGGTTGCGAGTACGAAATTTGATCCAACCAAAGACCTTTGTGTACATGGAGGCTGTTGAACGTTAAATCGGCCTTAGCCTCAAATGCCTTCATGTTGTCGTGGTAATAAAGTTCTGAGAGTGGGGTGCCAGCTCACGACCTCGTCACCTGACCGTGGTTCGGAAATACGAGGTGGTTATAGGCGGATCTTTCCCTTCGATATTGAACCCAGACCATCACCAATATACCATTTTGTTTTTCCAATGCGATGTTAATTCAACTGCCTATCTACCTACCTTAAGTAATGAATGATAAGAACAATCATGATAATCCAAAATCTAAATGGTAGAAGTTTATAAAATATGATGTGAACATAAATTAAATAAGTTATATATTAATCTAAAATGATAACAGAAAAATTCGATGATACCATTACTTGTTCAAAAATAGAATATCTGAGAGAATGAGTTAATATCTTCAATGCGGAGTATCTCTATCAGATATGCAGCACCAACAACACCGCCGCTTATGCTCATTATGATGCTGATTAACTTAGTTGGCATAAATGGCATTTGTTCCGAATTAGTGGAAAGTTCATCTCTGGTTCGATATAGTTGTTTGAGAGCTGCAACATGTATCCCTAGATAATTCCAGACACGATTAATTTAATGAGGTCAGAAGGTTTAGCTGTCCATTCCAAACGTACAATAGTCTCACTGTAAACGTTAGCTCCGTGTGAGCGATAACTACCATCTTGCTTGATAAAGGGTTCATCTATTATACATACGAAGGCCACGCAGTAAACGCCATGAGTACCCGTGTGCCTATTCCATAGAAAGATCGACTGGTTTAGTGGTCTTCTTTGGTTTTATTAATAAAATAAGCGCACAGTTACAAAGTGGACCCTAAGGGTGCTCTGTGTTATGATAGGTCCTCTCACAAGAGGGCCTGTTCACTTGTGAAGTTGTGTTTGGAATGGAATGGATTTATGAGAGTTATGGAATGGAATGGAGTTTCATGGCGCACGGTCCACAAACGAAGAAGCTGCGCAAAAGGCCTGGTTATTAAACCACTTCCACCTCGTAGCCATGACTGTGTAGGAAGTCCAGAAATTGACCAATACGTTTAACACAACCCTTATGTCTGAAGATGTCTCCTCTCTCTAGGCTCGATAACCTGAAGGATATCTGATGTAGAAGGGCCCGGTAACTTTTCATTGTGATGCATAGTGAAGAGAAGTGTTCCTTCCACATGTACATTGGAGATATCCTTCAGTCCAAATTTACTGAGTTGGGCTTGAAAGTCCATGATCTGTGAAGAACTACAGTATTCCTCTATCTTTGATGAGCGGTCTGCTGCTGAGTTTGAGTAGAATTTTATGTGGAAGGCGTCCTAACGTATCTTTGTATTATTTTTGTCAGAATACATTGGGGATGACTTTCAGTCCAAATCTACTGAGTTAGGCTTGAAAGTCCATGACCTGTGAAGTATTACAAAATTATCTATATATATATTTCTCTTACGTGGCATGCAAAAAAGACGTTATTTGTTACCGCGTTTTGGCAACATTGTGCGATTGTTTGTTTACTAGGAGCCTCGCGCCTCCTTTGAATCTATAGCGTTATCGGATGAAATTTTATTGAAAAAAATGAATTTTAGACGAGCTGTTGCGGTTTGTAATAGAAATCTAAGAAGGCGGAGGATCTTTTCAGGCTATTTAAAAAACGGTCCTTTTCAAGGCTAACAATTATAGTACAACAAGACGCAAGCACTACAGCTTTCGACAACAAACTCAGTCAAAAAGTGTATGGGTGGCTCGAGTACTGGGGAAATGTACACACAAACAACATGCTGGGTATTCAATTTCCAAAGCAGCGCTCACATTGCGAGTAAAAATTTTCTCAAAGTTTTCATTTAAATTCTGATTTTAGAGGTACTGTATGTAATACAACAAACTGGAATTTTATGTAATACAACAAATTTAGATTTGAAAAATATTTTTTTGGAATATATTTTGTAATAAATCCCTTCTGCTAGGACACGTGTCTTCATTGATGCGAGCGAAGCGAGCATAGGTTCGCTCAGCGAACCAATGAGAATTGCGAAGCAATCCTCCGGGGGTTGGCGAGCGTTAGCGAGCAGGGGGAGGGCCCCCTAGTTCCATGAAAATTGCTAGAAACCTGTTACAGTCGAAATAAGCAAGTTTTAATTTTAATTCCATGAAACCTAGGATAATATTCTTGGATGGATTCCATTAGAGAACGTCAGAGTTTTTGTTCAGAGCATACATTTTCAATCACGCCTTCGTGTCAAAAAAAAATGGCGATCGTTATGTAAATTCTAAATGAAACATTCACAAACATTATTCCCATGAAATTATTACCCTTAAGAAACGAAATAATCACGTTTAAATTTTAAGGTTATTGAACTTGTAACAATTTTCCTCGATGGATTTCGTTTGGAAACATCAGGGAGTTTGGATCAGAGTACACTTTTACAATTACAGGTTCTTGAAAAAAGAAACCTGAAAATGGCAATCGTATTTAAATTTTGAACAAAATCTTCACAAAAAATATTCACAAAACTAGATATTATAACAAGCGTGTCACGATTTAATTTTAATATTTTGGAACTTGTAACAATAGGTTGATTCCCTTTTGAAACGTCTGAGGTTTGGTTCAGAGTACAAGTTTTCAATCACAGGTTCGTTTAAAAAGCCTGAAAATGGCAACCGTTGTGCTAATTTTGAATGAAAAAGTCAAAAACTGTTCCCAAGAAATCATTATCAAAAATAGCTACCCTATTACAAACGAAAAGGCAAGTTTTAATTTTAATTTCATGGAACTTGTAACTATTTCCCTTGATGGATTCTATTTGGTACCGCCAGTTTGGTTCAGAGCGCACGTTTTCAATCACAGGTTCGTGGCGAAAATCTGAAAATGGCGCACACGAATGTTGCATACGTCTAGAGCAAACACGTTTATGGTTTAACCGCGATCAACTCGGAACAGGACGTCCTATGAAAGCGAGGTTAAACCATCGGGCCATTTCAAGGTTGGTGTACCACGCAAACGAAAGAATGGACACTGCGAACACCAGCTCCCATTGTAAATCCGGAAGGATGACCCATCGAAAAACTACTACTTATTATTTTTTTATTATTCTCCCCGAAATATTGTATTCATTTCCGTCTCTATTTGTCACTTGAAATACAAAAAAGCGTGTTATTGTTTTTGGATGTTTGTAAACAAACGCGATGGATTGGAATTGGTGACATTTACTTGGTGAGCTTGAATTGTTTCAAGGTTTTGGAGCAACAATGGGAAATTACGACTTGCTCGTTGTTGAAATGAATGGTCGTTGTAATTAACGTTGTCACTCCTCGTGAAGTAATGTTTGAATTAATCTGTTCCTTCTCTCCCTCGTAAATTTGAAACTGCTTTCCAAGAGTCACGCGTGTTCATTTTTACATCGCTTTACTATCGAAACCTCGCAAGTCCAATTTTTGATTTGAAGGGTGTTAACATTATTTTGTTAGAAATACTTACTAACTTTGTTTTAAAATAATTTACAAACTTCCTTATTCGAGAATTTTTAAACCTCTTATCCCATAATTGGTCATCATTTTGTCATCTTGTTTTTCGTCGCTCAGGAAAACTTTTTATTTCAACACTTACGAGATTTTGAAAGTAAAACTATGATTGTGTGGCTGATACTTTGATATTTCCTGGATATGCTTAGTATATTGTTACATTTTATACTCTTAAATTTTTAAGTTGTATACCTATAAGGTTACCAAGAAATTCATGGCGTTTTAATCAATACATATAAGTGACACATGAAGTGGATCAAAACATACTTTTTTCACGAAAGTAGTCTCGAGGAACTTTACAAACTAGCGGATCGCACTTGTTCAGGCTTTTTAAATTTCCTGGTGGTTGTTTCTACGAGGTATCTCGCCATTAGCAAAATTGACCAGATCCTTCTGAACGAGATATCTCGGCATTCGAAGAAAGCTGACCAAATCTGGATGTCGTCATCAAGAAACATTTGGCCTGATCTTGATGACGTCATATCTCGTTATTATCAAAATTGGACAGAACGTGATGGGTGAGATATCTCGTCGTTAACAACGTAAATTGTTAACGTTAAAGTAATTGTTAAAATTAAATCGTTAACAAATTGGTCACATCTTGATGAACGAGAGAGATCTCTCATCATTAGCAAAACTGACCTTCTGGACGAGATGTCTCGTCATCAAAAGAAAGTTGACCAGATCTTGATCTCGTCATCATCAATATCTGGCAATATCTTGATGATCAGCTATCTCGTCATTAGCAAAATTGATCAGGTCTTGATGACGAGATACATCGTCATTGAAATCACTTGGATGATTAGGTTTCAATTTTGAGTACTTGATATTAGTTGAGTGTGAAGAGCATACGTGAGCTTGTTGGGGGAATGTTTCTCTTCCCGATACTAATTTACATTGTACAACCTTTCAGGAGCCACTGATGTTTCCAGGATGGGCTGGTACGTTGGATGCCAGGGATTACAGATCTACTTGTCCCCAGTGGGATCTTCAAGGTAGAATGAAAGGGGCAGAGGATTGTCTCTTCATCAACGTTTTCACTCCTGGCTTACCAGTAAGTAGTCGTTTGATCATTCATATTAAATGAAATTGTGTTGTAAGGTAAAAAAACTGATAGGGGGGGGGAAGTTATGTGTGATTTACCCCTCTCCAATCCAATTCCACTGTCATGTATAGGACAATCACAAACCGATATCAGTCACGGAAATCATCGTATTTGTTGCAATTATATGTTAATCAAAAGATGCTTTCACTTCAAGAAAACTTATCCCAAATTGTTGGGGACTTGAGGGTCACTTCTTTAGAATCTCTCTTTCTATTCATGGGATACACGATCCCGAGACACCCTAGTGATATATTCTTTTCCCATGGGGATTATTTCCTCTATTAAACATAGGGGGCACGATCCAGGATACATTAGCAATCTTTTTATTCTCCCTCCTCTGCATCCTTTATTTTCAGAACTACTTGACATACACTATATGAACAAAATTATTTGGATACTGCAGAAATTCAGAGGAGGATCCATCTTAGTGTGAGGTTGTTTTCCTGGTTAGGAATCGACCCATTGCTTTATGTAT
The DNA here is from genome assembly GCA_947359465.1 of Metellina segmentata. NCBI lineage: Eukaryota > Metazoa > Arthropoda > Arachnida > Araneae > Tetragnathidae > Metellina > Metellina segmentata. Next base: position 73,585,446 of record OX375882.1, read on the forward strand.
CGGACACCATGAACGCTGACGTGTTCCTCGACGTTCTGGATCATTCGGCCTTGCCTACACCATGGCAATATTAGAGGCGATTATGGTTGTTTATTCCAACAGGATCGAGTTCTATGTCATACTGTCAAACACTTGCTGGACTGGTTTCCTGAAAGTGAGGTGAGCCTGCTTGACTGGCCTGTTTAGAGCCCGATCTCAATCCAATCTAGCACTTGTTGTATAAAATGGAGCAACGAGTACGACAAGCCACGCATCCCCATCGTCACAACAATCTCTTCTCACAGCCTTGCTTGAGGCATGGCGAGCTATTCCTGCCCAGACTTACAGAGAACTTTTGGAAAGCATGTCTCAACGTGTTGTAGCTGTACAAGCAAAAAGAGGGCCTACCCATCACTAAATAGAATAATAAAGCACTTTTTCTGAGAAAACATGCGAAGTCCAAATACTGCAGTCCGTATAGTGTAGTCTTGTATTTAACGCATATTTCAGAAATGGACATTGCGCCCCGAAATCCCAAAACCAATCAACCCAAAATTGTTGGATAGCTCTGACAAGTTTCAGAAAATGATCTATCAAACCGTTACGTATGGGGTGGTCGTTGTGGTAGAGTGGGTATATCCAGTGGGCTTGCAACTTTCGAGTTGTAGACGGTATATATCTCTTCTGTGTCAGTGATACTTTCATTGCGTACGTGCATTTCTATAACTTGATATTGTATATATTTTGCTTGGCGCAGCGTGACCCAATATGACCCTTGCGCCATAAGACCCGAACAGCCAACCCTTACGTATGGGACATTTTTGGCCACATTGAGATGTACTATGACTTGATATTAGCTATTTTTGTATAGAAACGCATCAAATACCCAAATATTGGGATAAGCTTACTTGAAAGGAAGATAGTTCTTGTCAAAATAAAGGGTTTGGTTAATTACTAAAGATACTGTCAATTTCATGACTAAAATCTGTCTGTCCAATAAGTGATAGTGGAATGCCCCAATATAACATCCTCTTGAATAGTATTTGGAGAGGACGATATATTGTATAGATTATTGCATGATATATTGTGTGACAATTGCATGATATATTGTATGACTATTGCATGATATATTGTATGACTATTCGTGATATATTGTATGACTATTGCATGATATATTGTACGACTATTGCATGATATATTGTATGACTATTGCATGATATACTGTATGACTACTGCATGATAGTATATTGTATGACTGATTGACCTCTCGTATTAAATATTGTGAACAAGCCAGTTTAGTTCTTATTCTTTACATACAATTGTAATAAATAGATTTGTTGATTAAATCTGGACAACAATTGGGAAAATATAGCTTCGACTAATATGTGATACCTCGTAAGTTCCAATTTCTCGAATGCGCCGATGCGCCCATTTTTTGCGAACCAAGAGTTTCGCAACATTAGCGCATACGTGAAGTGAGACTTCGTATTCGACAGTTCAACAAGATGGAAAAGTAAACATTAGTGATAGCTAGTATTGAATTTTAAAGACAGTTTTTTGCTTCTCCTGTAAAATTGATATTTTGCACTTACTTGGTATAACATATTACCCGACGATATTGGTTAGTAAACGAATAAAGTTTGCATTGTTAGGTTTTAAAAGCTTTTTGTAAAATTCTTTTGAACCACTGGTTTTTATATATATATTTCAAGTATACATTAAAATTGATACTGCTGTTTGGAAGCGAGCATAATTGAAAATCTTTCGTAAGAATAGAAAGGACAAAACTGTGTTATTTGCCCTGCGAATTATTCTTATTTAATTAAATTCAATCGAAATATAATATTACTATGATGCTCAAATTTCAATAGGAAACATTTTTGAAGAAATCTAGTTTATTGTTTTGTTTTTCTTTAGGCATCAGGTTCGTTTTCTCAGGTGACGTATCCAGTTATGATTTTTATTCACGGGGGAAACTTCGAGGAAGGCTCAGCAAATATTTATGGACCTGAAAAACTCATGGACAAAGGAATTGTCTTGGTTACTTTCAACTATCGAATGGGAATACTTGGTAAATATTTATTTGTCTCAAGATATTTGCTTTCAGTTATTGACATTTTATTATACTTTATGCAATTTCAGATTATTTAACTTTATATAATGTTTTGGTACAACTTCAGTCTAAGATTATCGTGGAGGCCACGGCCTTGGTGCTTTTATGGGCACACTTCTAACGTTACCAAGGAAAGAATTATTTCAAAAATCTTTTCATTTTTAAGAACGGAAAGTAACAAGCTTCAGAAACACGTTTGTACACGTTTTAAGAAATATATTGCATACGTAAATTATATAAATGTACGTATATAAGTAAAATATACAAAAATATATAAAAAAAAACCTGATACGACAGCACTGTACCGTGACATAAGTTAAAATGAAATCAAATTCCACAAATGACGAAAAACCATTTTAATGGTTCTTTTAAAAAAAGAACCGATGAAACCAAAGAAAAAAATTTTAAGGACCAATGAAATCAAAGGATTGTTTAAAATTAAAATAACCAATGAATTCAAAAAAGAAATTTCAAACGAACCAATGAAATCAAACACAGTTTAACGGATTTTGTAGAACTATCTAGAATATTCAAAATGAAATTTTAAACTATCCGCTTGCCGAGGTTGCCTTAAAAAAAGAGATAATCGTATCACAGATGGATTGACTTAACCTGTCATAACTCGCTGTGATATAAACTATTAAATGTGCTCCAAAAAAGCGACAAGGCCGTTGCTACTGCTATAAACGTAGACTGAAGCTGTACCAATGTTTTATTAGGTGATTAGTACCGGTGATTTTAATACACTTGTCTCACGCTATCGGCAACCTGACTAGAAATAATATTGATAACTTGCAATTCAATAGTTACATAGTAGTATAATAGTACAATTGTAAAACATACAGTAGTATTATAGTAACCAAACTGTACCATGAAGTACTTTTTAGTAGACAAATTTCCACTGCCTTCCATGCGACTTGCTATTTTAATTTTGGATTCTTACCTCACAATAAAGTTTCTATATAAAATTTCGAAACACCTTTGTATTATGTTCGTTTTTGTCTGTATAGCAGATCTCTTAAATTTTCAGCTTTTGAAATAATCTTAATATAATTTAATTAATAACCTTTGAATGAAATAATTTGTTTTGTGAAAAAACAAAATGGTGAGGACAGTGGACATTGCATAAAACATCATATTTAAAGGCTCCTAAAAAGATTCGATAAAAAATAGTTGTGCAGTTCAAATTTTCAGCTCCTTCCACTTCCACTACAAGTGTAGTTAGGTTTGCAAGTTCCATTTTCTTGGAGTAAACAATCAAAAGTTCTTGCATTTCTTTAACATGACGCAATTGGACTGATGTGCGTTTACAATTTTATCTTATCAGTTCTATTAATGGTATACTTACATTTGTCTCGCAGATTTTAACCCATTTTTCGTGTTTCAATAATTGTTTAAATTACCTTTCTGTTTTTCGAGAATGTTGAATTTTCTAAATTTCTGACAGTGTCACACACACAATTTGGTTTAGTGTCATTCATAGTTAGACATTCTCATACATCGTCTATGCTTTCAGAGATCATGTTTATAACATTATGTTATGTGCCTAATCAAGTATTTATTCGTGTATGAAAATGACTAAGAAAATCTTACCAAGTATCTACAAATGTTAATAATCTTGTACCAACTTTTGTGTTCTGGATTTCCACGGGGCTCTTGGAAAAAGTAGTAGAGCGCTTTTGCAATGTAACCAATGATTCCTTTCTATTGCTGCGAGTATTTAGCGTCAAATTATGCCTTGTTTAACGTAGAGTAACAAACCAAATCGATTTAACTTAATGGTCTTTTTTTCCATATCATTTCACCAGTCCATTTTCATTCGTTTTCTGGATTCGGTTTTAGAAATTGTTCCATTTCACTTTGTACTCTCGTTCACACTCACAAAGCTGTTAAGAGTAGTGTTTAACGAATCACTTGCCCTTTCTGAATGTGCATAAAATTCAAAAAATGCCCTCAGTGGCTCATCGTTCTTTGGTATGTACGAGCTCCATGGACCCATGGTACTTCTATGGTATTTTCTTTACCCATGGGGTTTATGGTCTTAAGTAAACACGGGAATCACGCTCATGAGATTCCTAAGCTATCTTTATCTGCGTTTATCCCACTTATTCTTGCGTTTGACGTAGCTTGGCCAAATATGTGACCCTTGAGCCATGAAACCTTGAAACAACTAACCAATCAAAAAGTGTGAGAGCTCAATGGTTTTACATGATTACATTTAACGTTTAGATCATCTGCATACACTTCGATTAATCAAAATTTGATTTTTGTCAAATTTAAAAAGGAGATAAACACATATAGTCTATATGTATAAAAAAGGATGTGTGTGGCGTGTATGTGTGTGTTTGCATATTCTCTTTACAAATCTACACCGTTTGACCAATCCACACCAAATTTGGTACACTCTTATACATAGGCTATTACTCTTCTGTCTTCAAACCATTCTGTAGCCATGAAAATTGGTACACAGGTTGCCCTAAAAGGGTCTCTCGAAGCCCCAATTTTAAAATGTAAAGTTTGTTTTTCTACAATAAATGGACATGTTTAAGAAAACCCGTTCAACAGGGTGTGTGTATGAGTTAACACAGGGAAAGGTCGTGGTGATATTTTAGCTGTCGCGGTAGGAAACATGTTCTACAGGGTTTATGTATTTGAGTTAACATAGAGAAATGTCGCGGTCATCTACTACTAGCTGAAACCCGAGCAACGACGGGTTATTAAGCTAGTTGTAGATAAAAATAATATTGAAAGATTCGTTTATCCATCCATCCAGTGTCTTCTTTGGAATCTTTAACATATATAAACCAATTTCTTTTCTAGGCTTCCTGAGTTCTGGCGATCAGGCCTGCCCGGGCAATATGGGATTGAAAGATCAAGTCTTGGCCATTCGATGGGTAAGAGAAAACATTGACCGTTTTGGTGGAGACCCGAATGCCATTACGTTGTTCGGTCAAGGTTCTGGAGCCGCCAGCGTGTTCATGCACATTTTATCGCCGCAAAGCCAAGGTAACTCGCTGAGTAACTGCTGTTTCTTATATCCGTAATATATATTATGGAATATTTATTGCTTCTAAAGTGTGAAAATTAAAATGCATTGGATCAGTGTTGCTATACTTTCGTTTATACCAGTCTATTTATCTTATACCACTACAGGAAAAAGGTAATCCTTAATAGCATTTTACTGTGTGTAATATTAGTATAGTTAACATGAGGTTCAATAAGAAAACCTCTACTTTTGAGGTATGTGCAGGTCGTCTCGACAAGATATCTCGTCTCTCAAGATCTTACCGATTTTGGTACTGACGAGATATCTCGCCATCATGATATTGCCGATTTTTTATGATGATGAGATCAAGATCTGGTCAGTTTTATTTTGTTGACGAGATATCTCGTCGATTAAGATCTGATAAGTTTTTCTAACGTGACATTTCACAGAGATAACCAAAACGAGAATTAATTAGACGATAGAACGATGTCAAACTCTTATAGCCTCGGTGAATTGACAATATTTTTATAGTGAAATACCAGGGATCATTTTTCTCCTTGAGAGAAGAGAGAAAGAGAGATAACAGAGTTATGACAATAATTCATTCTGTTTACCAACCTGCACATGATGTAGTTAGGAGTAATAGCTTTATATCCTCTTTTGGAGTTCGTTTTAACTAAGTGACTTAAGTATCAACGAAGCAGGCTGTCGTTTGTAACGAAATCATGATCCTACAAATCTACGTGCAATTAAAAGCATATTAAGAGTGTGAAAAATTCTACCTTCTACCTATTTTTGATCTTAAGGATAGAAAATTCAGAAATGTTGATTTCAATAGGAATAAAAAATGGTAATGGTAGGAATAAAGAATAGACATCAATTTGCTCATTTATGGAAAATGAGACTAATTTAACTCAAGTGACATGGGCTATAAACAATGCCACGTTAGTAGGTATTTATCTCTCAAAGAAACCTACCTCTGTAACCATCCTCCAGCTTATCAATTAAAAAATGCAACACGATCTTAATTAAATATAGTCCTTGGTAAATGCTTAGAAAATCAAACCTCACCATCAATTTTCGATATTCAATTCGAAAATATCAATTAAAGGGCTTAGGACGATTAGTCACAGAATAACAATTAGTAACAAAAAGAAAATTTAAAACAAAATATTGAAAAAAAAAATTCTATATGGTTGAATGAGTGTATCTTGAAAGTTTGATATAACATAACCTCTTAAATAGCGGATAAACCATAATAATTTTGCAATTTTTTAAAACTTAAAAATCGCTAGCATAGAAAATCTGAAAAGTGGCTTATCATTATGTTTCCCGAAGTCCTTCAATTTGAATTCAATGTTTCGGAAAAGCACCACAACAGTTTATGAAGTAATCGTGTATTTGTTTTTCTAACCGGTAAATCGACCAGGAGTCGAGGCCAATTTACAGCCAAATTGTATCATAACTCAATGTGTCCTCTGATGCAGTAGAAGATAAAGGTCAATGCTATTCTTTCCCAAATATAGGTTTGTTCAGTAGAGCCATTATGCAGAGTGGTTCAGCCCTGTGCGATTGGGTCTTGGAAGGAGACGCGTATGGGTATGCCAGAGAAGTTGCCCAACGTTTGAAATGCCCCACCGATTCTACAACGGCAATCTTGGACTGCATTCGGCTGAAACCCATCGCGGATATCTTGACAGCTCAAAAAGATACTAAGGTAAGAATTAGTCATTTCTAATGGTAGGTAGATGTTTAACTAACGTCGCACTGGTGCAGCACAACGAACTATTGGAGTCGGTCCTGGATCAAACTGAAGGCAAAGATCGAGGACAACAACCACGTAGTTTCGAGTGACGGTCAAATGACGAGGTCATACCTGAACCGGCAACCCTCACCACGCCAACGTGAGGACATGTGAGAACACGACAGTTTTAACACTCACCAGCCTCTTTGTACACGACGGTCTTTGGTTCGATTCGAACTCGCAACCCTCCGGTTGCTAATCCGTTGATCTTCCAACCGCGTCCATAAGAAGTCAAGAAATCCTTGATGGCGTGGAGAGTCAAAGAAGTTTGGCGATTCCTGACTAGGAGCGTTATTTTTATTCGGTAGTGCTAGACTTCTGGGGGCATACATAAAAGCTACACCATTGGTACGAATATTTATTTTTGACAAATAATCACAAACGTTGCTTTCAAAATGTGGAAGAGAACGTTGAATATACAAAATATTCCAAGATGAAAATCAGTTTATAGCGTACTTTAGAATGTTGGGCATATATTTATTACCTAACATATATTTATACTCTACAAAGACGCACGAATGTTTTATAAATGACTTGTAATCAAGGTCATTTCTTGGAGAATAACCTAGAGAATGGTTGTTTACCCCACGATCGCGCAGAATAAGGTCATAAATGTCCACAATACATTTGTCATAACGGAATAAAAGAATGTTTCAAAGCTCGGATTCAGACCTGGTCTCCTCCGACATACGTAGAATGCTATTACGAAACGAACTGTGATTTTTTTTATGCTTTTCTTTTCAAATGAGTTGTACGATACCTACTAAATTTCAATATATGAAATTCCAACAAGCAATGGGTGGTACAAAGTTACGAGGCGTTGTCCTTGGATCTTTTCTTTAGGAATTGGTCCCGGACCGTCGCCAATATCCCTTTGTGTTGGTCCAGTGCGACTTTAATAAACCCTTTGGGTATAGATTTATTTGAAAAAGAGTAATTCGGATTATCGTTTGCACATTAGTTACTGTTATATTTTCGTATTATCGTCTGTACACTAATTACTGTTATATTTTCGTATTTATCGTCTGCACACTAGTTACTGTTATATATTCGAATAATTTCGTTTGATAAGAATGGCAACAGTATGAGAGAGATCGCACAGCTTCTGATCTCCGCGTTCATTACAAAATAGAATGTACTAGGGGGCCCGCCCCCTGCTCGCTAACGCTCGCCAACCCCCGGAGGATTGCTTCGCAATTCTCATTGGTTCGCTGCGCGAACCTATGCTCGCTTCGCTCGCATCAATGAAGACACGTGTCCTAGCAGAAGGGATTGATTACAAAATATATTCCAAAAAAATATTTTTCAAATCTAAATTTGTTGTATTACATAAAAGATATATACAGTACCTCTGGAATCAGAATTTAAATGAAAACTTTGAGCAAATTTTTACTCGCAATGTGAGCGATGCTTTGGAAATTGAATACCCAGCATGTTGTTTGTGTGTACATTTCCCCAGTACTCGAGCCACCCATACACTTTTTGACTGAGTTTTTTGTCGAAAGTTGTAGTGCACGCGTCTTGTATTATAATTGTTAGCCTTGAAAAGGACCGTTTTTTAAATAGCCCTGAAAAGATCCTCCGCTTTCTTAGATTTCTATTACAAACCGCAACAAATTCATTTTTTTCAATAAAATTTCATCCGATAACGCTATAGATTCAAATGAGGCGCGAGGCTCCTAGTAAACAAACAATCGCACAATGTTGCCAAAACGCGGTAACAAATAACGTCTTTTTTGCGTGCCACGTAAGAGAAATATATATATAGATATTAACGCAGCCGTGTAAGTATTTCTATGTATGGAGTCAGACTAAATAAAGTGTATTTTTGTAGAGAACTATTGAATAATTTGATTCAAGGAGAGTCTCGTAACACCGATCATTCTTGCCATAAACAAGAATATACATGTTTAATTTTGGCCTAGGTGGAATGACTATTTAGACTCGTTATCCGTAACATACGCAAAACAAGTGCATGACGAGTCTCAGTCGTCAAATGTACCCAAGGGGTTAACTACCTACCAACAAGTAATAACAGTTCTATTACGAACACTTAATTACGAAATAATGTTATTCCGAGTCTCAATTGCGAACAGTTAGAATAACAATGGATTAGCAACTGGAGGGTTGAGATTTCGATACACGGTTCAGCCAAAGATCGTCGTGTACACGAAAGCTGGTGCACGTTAGATCTGTCGTGGCCTCAAATGTCCTCACGCTTGCGTGGTGTGGAAGTCTGGAGAAGTGTGTTGCTAGCTTTGGTGTTGTACTAGTCATCTGACTGTTTTTCAAAATTACTAAGCGTTGACCTAGCAAAGAGATTTATCCCGGACTGTTGCCAATAACCCTTGTGTTTCTCCAGTGCGACAATAATTAACTACCTACCTACCTGAGTTGCAATTACTACTATCATTTAGACCTATCGAGATAAATAACATTTCGTGCGTAATTGTAGTTAGGTAATGGTAATTTTAGTTAACGTCGTACTAGAGCAACACAACGGGCTATTGACGACGGTCCGGGATCAGACTCTTAAGAATTGTAGTTAGGACTGACTGATTAAACTAACCACTAATTTTAATGTTATATATACACTTTTTATTTAAACACCAAGCAAGAATTAAGGTAAGTAGTTGAATTAATATCGACATGAAAAAACTGTTACGAGTTATTGGGGACGGTTTCGAGATCAATCCCGTAGGGACACATCCGAGAAGAAATTCAGATAGGTGGTTCAACTATAAAATAGAGATATTTATTTGCAGCAAACTCATTTCAAATTTTAAAGACTACTGGTAAACTAATATTTCATTATGTTCAACAGTAATTAATTTTTTATCTGATATGAAGGTAATATTATTTTAAATTAACGTCATACTAGAGCAACACAACGGACTATTCGGGACCATTCCCCAAAGGGAAAGATCCGAGTACTACACCACGTAATTTTAAACACACGATCAGATGAGGAGGCAACACCTGAGGTGGCACCCCTCTCTCCAAACTTCCACACCAACCCAACGTGAGGAGTTTCGACCATGACACATTTTAGGTGCACCAGCCGCCTCTACACCATACACTTACAAACACACTGCCCTACAATAATGGACCGGACAGCAAGATGTAATAGTATAAGGGAAATAATACATGCTTTAATAGGGAGGGGGGGGGGTCCCTCACGTGCTACAATTACACTAGCAACCCTTCTGGGTATAATTTCAACAAGGTTTTGATACACAGCTATGGGTATTTGTGTCCATTCCTGCTGCAAGAATGTCGTCAGCTCAACTGTTTATTTCGGACGTGGTTCCCTGGTCCGTAAACGTCACTTTAACTCGTCCCACAAATGTTCTATGGGGTTTAGGTCGGGACTCTGAGCAGGCCAGGGAAGATGTTTTATATCCATATCTTGCTACCACTGCTCGACAGAGGCGGCAAAACATGACATGGAGCGTTGTCGTTCATTCCATAAAATTGCCAGAGCGCAGGAAGAACCTGATTGTCCAAAATGTTTTTTTGCAGATATTTGGTGACTACCCTCTGAGAGCCGTTCCAGTGGTCGAAAAGAGCGGAGACAACAAATTCTTGCCGGACTCTCCCATCAACTTGCTCAATGCTGGAAATTTCAGAAGAGTGCCTTTGATGGCTGGAGTCAACAGAGATGAAGGAGCTTTTTTCTATCCCTGTAAGTGTGTGTGTGTGTGTGTGTGTGTGTGTGTTTTTTTTTAATGTAGATTTGTTTTACCATCCACGAAATGTTCCATATAATAAGAAATATATGCAGTAAGATTTGGAATTCCTTTTACAAGCTTTAAAAGGTGTATCAAAATGAGATTCGGCACAGCTTTACTAAGGCGGTGTTTGGTGTCAATGTATTTGGCAAAGTGTTTTGTCACCAATAAAGAAATTCTAAGAACTTTTTTTTCTTTTACGGAAAATAATAAGCTTTATCAGAAACTAATCAGTTATAAAAACTTACTAAAATCAAAATAACGCTTTAAATCTACCAATTAACATTCCCCAAGTGATTGGTAATAGCTTTTAGCACGCTAGACAAGATTGATTATAGTAATACTATATGTATTATAGTATTATGTTATGTATTATGTATGTATCATGTATGTATTGTATTGCATTTATTAGGTACTAGCAAAATACCCGACCTTACTCGGTTTGAATTGGTTTACTCTAGATTGAAGAGATAATCAAAATATATAATGACTTACGTTTTTTGTAGAATAAAAATTTATTTTAACACCTTTCGCCATCTTTATATTTTCTACATTCTACAACTTACTTTGGACACAAATCCTACACATGCATATCCATTCATGTTATACATTTCACATACATCGCACAATTGCTGTATGACAAAGCTACAAAATGACGAAAGGTGATACTAAGGTTACTACTATAAAAGACGATTTTGAGGGAGATTTGGAATTCCCTTTCTTAAGTTCTTTTCATGTTCTTCTCAATTAATTAAAATTACGATTTACGGCGAGTGCTCTCGCACTCATAGTCAACAAAACAATATTTTTTTACTTATTCTTCAAATAACGGCATTATTCTTTCAATAATGGCATAACTACACTTAAAATTTACTGAAAATTTATACTGACTTACCTAACATTTTTAAGTCTAATACTTTGTGGTGCTGTTGCGTGTGATGAGAAGGAAAACACATGTATTAAAATAACAAATATTTAAAACAGGAAACAGCGAAATAAAACAAAATAAAAGATGTCGCAAAAAATTGTTCTAAAGATATTAATTTGTGATTCATTTTTATCTCTTGATCTCGCACAGTTGCCACAACTTACAACTAAAAGTGTACAAAATTTAGAAATGTGAAATTAATTCAGAGCGAAAGAATCAGAAAAAATATCTTTGCTCTCGCGATCTTGTTCATTCTCGTTTCGTTGAAAAATATCGTCTGTCCCAAATATTCGGAAATCGTTTTCATTGCGCACAGAATAAAAATAAGACTCGAAATAAATGAAGTATCAAAGCTAAAATTTCACCATAAAAATTTTTTTTTGAAAATTAATTGGTTTTCAGCATTACTGGTAAAGCAAATAAAAGTAATCGTAATACTCAAACTACATTCCAATTTTTCGAAAACTATCAAATTGTGGAAGATTTAAGTATACTTACTCAGGTGTTTTAGCATGAAACTCTTCTAAATATAACAATAAAAAAATGTTTAATATTGCATTCACTAAACTTATAGATAATGTATAAAATAAAATACACTGCAATCAAATATCTGGAATGCAATTTATGTGATGCCTACACAAACACACAAACACAAAATCGAACATAGAACAAAAAGACGGACAGACAGACTTTCGCAACCAATTCCACTCACTAAATCAAGATAAGTACTCACTGTATGCAAATTTCCATGAAAATATCTTAAACCGCGTGGACGTGTATAGGGCACAACATACAGACAGACAGACAGACGGACAGACAGACGGACAGACAGACAGACAGACACCAAACGAGAAAAGGGCGGATTCGGCATCAGAAGGGTCCAAAACGGATAGAAAACTTGAAATGGGTCGAAAATATTGAATGTACAAACAAACACTCCATTCTTATTTATATAGATGTATAATGTATTACAGTATTATAGTAATAGTATAGAATATATTGTAGTAATACCCTTTACCTCGATATTTTGTTCATGGCTTCGTGTATAAAGACTATGTGGGATCAGAGTAGAAAGTTCTTAAAGAGATAAACGGAAAACAATTTGGGGGAAAAATATTTTAAGAACCGATGAAATCAAAGGACAATTTAACGGAACCGAAAAGACATTCTACAATATTCAAAATGAAATTTTAACTTTCCGCTTGCCGAGGTTGCCATTGAACGGGAATAACGCTTATAAGGATGGGTTAGCCTTACCTGCCATACAAAAAGTGTGGCAAGAGCATTGCCACCAAACATAATGGTTAGTAAAGCTGTACCTAAGATTCAATCGAAGAATTGCATGCTGGCATTTCTCGTACCTTGGAATTAGAAGGCGCTGTTTGCAAATCTTTCTTTTTTAAAGACTTCGTCATTCGCAACTTGGATTTCGTACGTGATGGAGCATTACATGAATTCCATGATGGTTGACTTGCATGTAACGCAGGCCTCGAAATAGATTTTATAATACAGGTGCTCCTTGTGCACCTAAAGTTTTTAAATTAGGTGCACAGGTTATATTTTAGGTGCACATTAAAAAAAACTTAATTTAAGAGCATTAATGTAATGTAAACTACTTTATTAGTTGTGTATGTTTATATAGATTAGTAGTAGATAGTAAATAGAAATATTTAAGCATCTAAATTCTCCTTTCTCTAGCGCACGGCTGTCGCGACAGTCGCTTCAACCGAGCCATCTGGAAAATGTTTCGATCATCAAAAAGTTCTTGTAGTAGTGGCACAAGTAAACTTTCCTCCTGCATAAACCCGTTACGGCCCAGCTATTTTGTTTTCGCATAGTGTTTATTTAGGAATTGTAATTACGTTCCTTTAGAGCAAGAAAGGTCGATACTAATATTATGTTCAAACATCAAATTAACATAAAATACGTTCATCCTTCCCCCCCCTCCCATTTTTTAGCGTTATGTTTACTGCGTGCACCTAGAGGAAAAAAAATCAGGTGCACAATTTTATTTTCATGTGCACAGTGCACCTGTGCACCCGGGTATTTCGAGCCATGATATAACGTATGGGGCAGACAATCTAAGCGGAAGAGCTGTTCAGCATTTTTGCTGCTCATGCATAGAAAACATCACCTCGTGTTGTCTGTGGCTCAGGTTCCTCCCTTATATTAGATAATACCTAAACTAAGACAACGTGTCCTATTCCTCATGTCTGTTTCTTCGCAAAAGCGTGCCTATTAATGAGTCTCCAGGACCGAAAGGCGATCCTCCCATATTTGACTTTGTGATCTAGTGGCGTTTCTGAGCCATAAGATACACGATTTCAAGGGACTTCAGAATGGCTAAGGAAGACGAATGATGAACAAAATACTATCACCCACTGTCGCCAAATAACCCACTATCAAATTCGACAAAATCTCATTCGTCTTATGCCACTCAAAATGTGTCAGCTCTGTTTCTATAGTGACCACCAGTATCGGGGATTTGTGTCTGGAGCAGCTGTTGTGGCAGACAGAAAATCTCTTAGCAGTTATTAATATGCCTAGAATATTTATATGCTTATCCTTAACCCTTCCAGTGAATATGGGACACCAGACGCCCCACAGTACCTAAAAGGGCTGGTGGCAAATATAGAATGAAAAATGAATGACGAAACCAGCGATATAGAACGCCCTAGTGTTGTGGGTACACTTGTATATCAAACGATAAATCTATCTTTTCCTTCTCCCGGAAGTATTCAAAATGATGAAAGAACGACGCCCAAAATGTTATCTAATAATACGATAGGAATCGATCTATACTAGATCGATTACTATTATCGATCTTTGTCTAGCGTGCTAAAAGCTATTGCCAATCACTTGAATTATGTGTTCCCTTTATCTCGATATTTTGTTCATGCCTTAGTGTATATAGAAAGACTATGTGGGATCAGTAGAAAGTACTTCAAAGAGGTAAATTGTAATAGTGGCGGGAATGAGATCACACTTTCCTTTCATGAAAAGTTATTTAATGCCTTTTTTTTGTCTAGTGATTAGAGCGACGCACAACTAATTTGTATTGCTGGTACACAATCACTACAGTGCAATGGAAATTAAAAGATAACTAACTTTAATTTTGAATATAAAAGTACTCATCTGAGTACCGTGGAATATTTTTAAAGTTTTTAGTGGTACTAGGGGGCCCCCGCCCCCTGCTCGCAAACCCCTAGAGGATTGCTTTGCAAACCTTATTGGTTCGCTGCTCGTACCTTGCTCGCTTCGCTCGCATCAATGAAGACATGTGTCCTAGCAGAAGGGATTGTTTACAAAATATTATATTCCAAAAAATATTTTTCAAATGTCAGAACTCGGAACAATTTAGAATTCAATTGAAAACTTTGAGCAAATTTTGACTCGAAATGTGAGCGCTGCTTTGGAAATCGAAATACCCAGCATGTTGTTTGTGTGTACATTTCCTCAGCACTCGAACAACCCATAAACATTTTCATTGAGTTTGATGTCGAAAGTTGAAGTGCAGGCGTCTTGTTAAACTATAATTGTTGGCCTAAAATGGCCGTTTTTTTTTAAACGGCCCTGAAAAGAGCCCTCGTTTTTGACATTTTGAAAAAAAGTATTGCAATTAACCTTAATTATTCATTTTTTTTCAATACATTTTCATACGATAACGCTATAAATTCATTTGAGGCGCTAGGCTTCGTGGTAAACAAACAATCGTACAGTGTTGCCAAAATGCGATAACAAATAACGTCCTTTTTGCGTGCCACGTTAGAGAATTATATATATAGATTATTTTTAGAGACAGTCTCTCTCTCGAAGTAGAATTATTTTTATGATGGAAGTTAACAGGATCACAGGGAGTTTTTTTAATCAACCCCCTCGAATGGAAATGAGTAATCTCAATAATTCAAAATCCTAGTACAACATATGAAGTGGTATAAGTTATACAGTTTAAATGTAAGTTATATCGTGGATGATTTATCGGAAACTATTTTCTCTTCATTTATCTACAGCAGTAGTTCCCAAACTTTTCAGTCCCAGGATTCCCTTGACATTATAAAACTAAATAGGGCATAAGACCATAATGATTCTAATTTCTCACCTTAATATAGAGACAAAAAATATTTACATGTATGTTAAATAGATTATAAAACGTCAAAATTGTACGCTAAGTATAATAATATCTTGATCATCGATTAATGGGAAATACTCCCTTTGCTGCAAGTTCAGTAGCTTAGTTATCGAACAGATAGTAAATATTTATAATAATCATTGTTAAAAAATAAAAATAAATGGAAAAAAATGAAATATTTTTTTATGAAAGTTCCTTGGTTCTTCAGTTACTCCCTTGGCTAGCTTAGAGTCACTTAGTTTGTTTTGTTATACATACTCCCTTAGCAAGTTAGTTGATATTAGTTGTTTTTATGCATTATTTGCTCATAAAATTAAGGATGCATCCAACATCTAGATCTGATTTGAACACTTTTCTAAATATTAAGTTTATATGACTAAAGATTCAAGAGAGATAATCGCTGTCATATTCACTCCGAATCACCCTGAATAAATCGAATAGAATGTTCCATATCAATCAACAAATGCTGCTTTGTTGCTACAGTAAAAATAACTTGTTTCAATTTATCTTTAATTTCAGTACTTTTGGAGACGTATCGAGATGCCTTGAGAGAGAACCCCAACTTCCTGCGAACTCATCTGATTCCGATGTTTATCCTAACCACCACGAACATCCGAGGCAACGTGGACTCTGTGTCTGAGACCATAATATTTGAATACTTCAACCGCATCAATCATTCCAATGTTTCACAAGTTCTGCAACCCTTCATAAACGTAAGAATAGCCCTTTTGATGTTTTGGTATCAGTAAATAATAAATAAGTAATACGAGAGGTTTTTCTCTAAAGTTAAATATGGATAGCGCTAGTATTTAGTATAGAAATGTTTCCTCCCTCTGCATATTTCGTGCTGGGTTATCGACAAGAAGGGACCGTGATCAGTGAAATAATTAAATAGACGCCTATTCCTAGTGAGAATCTATTTTGTTTTTTACTGGTCATGACACCTTTGTCTCGTGTCCTTTCTGATTTCGTTTATAACACACTGAGTAGCGTGCTTGCTGAGAAGGGAACCCAGACCATAACTCAATTGCCTTCCCACTCATCCAAATGTTCCAGGCCTTTGTACCTACAGGATTCCTCGATGAATGGTGCAAGGACATCGCACAAAATAAAGGGGCCCTGCTAAGCTTGTCCGTTTCTTGGACGTTGAAATAGTAATCCATTTCCTAATCTCTACAAACAAATTATAGGCCTCAACAACCTTCTCCTATTCACTACGTATAAGAAAAATCTAAGACTCGAACAATAGAGGCGATGATCGACAACGTCGTAACCATAAGCACCAAAGCACTCAACAATCTTGAATCTTGTACGTTGAATAAGAAAATATAATCTGTTGGGATCTATCGATCCTCTCCTTAGGAATATCTGGATTCATTGAGCACCTTTTTCACGCATACCCCACCCTGGTGGAAGCTTACCTGAAACTATCTGCACCATGCTCCGTTGTTTAAAGAGCCGTCAACCATCCAAGGGTCTACTCCACATGGTGGTTATTGTAATATATTGGATTGCTTGTTTACACTGAAAACCCCTCTTTATGTATGTCGAATGAAATAAAATATTTTCTTTCACATCAATTGTACAAAATAGACACAAACAGCAATAATAAACAGAAAATAACTTTAAAATAAACATTAAAGAAGAAAAGTTATAGTTATTCTCCTGTCTGAGAGTCAGTTTAACATCCATCAACAAATTATGAACCCTTATTAGATAACAGAACATTGGTAAGACCCAAGAACACGCTACCATCGCCAAATGGCGAAATTTTTGAATATGGTAACGCTTAGATTTGCTGCATGCACTTCCACTTACCTATCCAAATAGCCGTTTGGGGACGAAACCTTTAATTACCAATTTGGTGGCGGGATGACGAGTTCCGCTCTTTTAGATTTTACCGACGTTTTTAGAGGTTGTATTAGAACTGAATGTTTCGAACTTTGATCGTACGTGACGCTTGGAGGATTAAGCTTCGTTTACATCTAGAACAGGTGGACTTAAAATTCTATATAAGATGGATTTAAACTGTGGACTCTATGATTTAGTTTAGAAATGCACTCTATACACTGCTCTGCCATTACACTAGCAACCTTCTGGGCAAACTTTCAACAAGGATTTCATACACAGCTATGAGTATTTGTGTCCATTGCTGCTGCACGATTGTCGCCAGATAAGCTGTAGATTTCGTACTTGGTTCCCTGGTCCGTAAGCGTCCCATAAATGTTCTATGGGATTTAGATCGGGAGTCTGAGCAAGCCAGGGAAGACGTTTTACATCCATATCTTGACACCACTGCGTGACAGAGGCTGCGACATAACGTGGAGCGTTGTCATACTGGAAGTACCATTCGTCCATTCCATAAAATTGCCAGAGCGTAGGAAGAACTCGATTGTCCATAATGGCGTGGGCGTTCAATTGACGAGGAACAACATGTAAAGGTCCCAGGACATACCACGAAAAACAGCCCTAAACAAATAGTCGGATTTTATGCAGATCCGCTGTCGTCCGGTTCATTAGTGTAGGGTAGTGTATACTGAGGTGAGTGTAGATTCACTTTATGGATTGAAACGGCTTCGATCGACGCTCAGTAGAGAAAGAAGAATGCTTTATAATTCCAATAACAACATGGAAGTAATCTAATATGGAGGATAATAAGTCATGGTATGATGAGATGTCAGTTCAGTCAACTATTATTTATCTGACATTAGATGCTTTCTGTTAAATTAAGTGTAGCTGCTGGTTGTATTTCTGCGACGAAACATTTTTCCTGTACGTATTCCAAAAGTGACGTCATTTGAAGACTGACTTTTTTTCCATACACGATTTCAGCATTTGCCGATAAAACTCTTCCAAAGAAGCAGTTCCGAACTTTTAAAAAATGACAGTAGGTCAACTCCAATCAATTAAACGCCAAATGTCTCCGTAAAATGGAGATAAACTAAAGTTTGAGGTAACTCTAATACATATCATACTTGAGCATTTGGATAGCGGATATAAAATCTTCGCTTTCCATCTGATTTGTTTATTTGCACAGAAAATCCCGCTCACTGTTGAAATACTCAATATTCAGAATATGGAGTAAAGTAAGCAGGTGGTAATGTTCTACGCAGGCCTTAGCCAGTCATATGCCAGACGCCTGAATTACTCTATTCTAGGGAGACCAAGTAAAATAAACGGATGGGTAGTTTAAGTACATTGAAATGATACCCTTACCCTCATTAAGTATAATGCACCATATGTTCCCAGTCTTGTGTTTCGTTTATTTTTACTGAATTTGCACGATGAGTACGATGCTTTATGTTTTTTTTTACATTTTCTTTTACTTTGTACTAGGGTTAAAGTATGTCATTCAAAATAACAGAAAATTTCCAACATTAAAAGGGTAACTACATTTTCCAACAATTTGAATAAGCGAAGGAAACATGCAACGAGGATTACATTGTATCATTTCAAAACTTGCGTTTATCAGTAACATAGATGTATTTACGGTTATTATTCAGAGATGGTGTGTGTTCCGTCTTGTATCAAATAAATCATGCGTTTAAGATACGACGCAAGCAACAATTCTGAAAAATGGTGCTGCCTCCTTGTTGTTCTAAGTTAATTTTTTGTTTTGTTGTAGATGTCAACTGACGCAATGTTCGTAGCATGTAATGATGCAACTGTACACTCCTATGCGGCCACCGGTGCACCAGTATATATGTACACCTTTGAATACAGAGGAGAAAATAGTATGGTCGAAGTACAATATGGTACACCTATAGCTTATTTTGATCCAGGTAAGGCTTTCACTGATTATACATTCTAATTCACATAATGTTGTGTACCGACCAACCGGTCTGATGGTTAAGGTGTTGCATGGATGTTTGTAAGCGTATGTTGAAGATATGAATGGTACACATTAAATCTGTCGTGGTCGAAAGCCTTTACGTTGGGTTGGTGTGAAAGTTTGGAGAGTGGGGTCCCAACTCAGGCGTGGCCTCGTCACTGACCGTGGTTCAAAATTACATGATGTTGTCCTAGAATCTTTCCCTTAGTGGATTGATTCCGGGTCGTCGTTAATAGCCCGTTGTGTTGCTCTAGTACGACGTTAATTGAAATTACCTTACCTCGGATGATACCTTAGGAGATTGATCCTGAATCGTCGTCAATAGCCCGCTGTGTAGCTCTAGTACGATGGTTAACTTACCTCCGATGATACCTTAGGAGATTGATCTTGGATCGTCGTCAATAGCCCGTTGTGTTTCTCTAGTAGGATGTTAATTAAAATTACCGTACCTCGGATGATACCTTAGGAGATTGATCCTGGATCGTCGTCAATAGCCCGTTGTGTTACTCTAGTACGATGTTAATTAAAAATTACCAGTACCCATAATGTTGTGTGGTTCAAAATTAAGTAGTGCTGTCCTCGGATCTTTCCCTTGGGGGATTGCTCCCGGACCGTAATCAGTAGCCCGTTGTGTTTCTCCAGTACTACGTGAATTAAAATACCTGCCTACCTACCCACAATATTGTGAAATTTAATTTTGTTTGTCATCACGGATTAAAGATACGCAAATATCTTCTTTTTTTTTTAAATTTTATACAAACTTACAAGCACGGAATAAATATAATTTTTGGAGTGTTGCGTTGAAAATATAATACCAAAATTACTCAACACACTAAAATTATGATGATCCAGACTGTACATAAATAAGCTGTCTCATCCTCAAGCAGATTTGATAGTCCGAACAAATTGCCTTTAAATTATTTGGTTGGGTTTCATGGCGCCAAGGTCATATTTGGCCAAGCTGCAACAAACACAAGATGACGTCAAGTAATGGACATTCACACACACGTGGGAAGTTTTAATGGTGGAGGAGAGAAATGGCACCCAGGGTAAGTTGCAGGAATCGAACTTGCGCCGAGTAAAACTCGAAGATTGAATATTAGTAGACTGAGCATTGTAACATGAAATATTAGTAGACTGAGCATTGCTATTATATAAGAACTTCCAAAAGTGTGACCAACATTAAGACTAGTAGTCACGTGATGACTGCTCTGTGAAACTTTGACTTGGATGGCCGAATCCACAGCTTATCGCCTTGTTTGCCGATACATTATTTTATGACAGAGTTGTGTGAATGTGCATTTCTATTCAAGTGATGGTGAATGAAAAATGGTGAAATTGACAGTCTGTTACTGTGTATTACACCGATCCATTGTTAAATCAATGGATGTGCATCCTTCCGTCCCATGGACCAATCAGATGGCGAATGTTCGTTTCCACCCTGCAGAAGAAAGAAGTCGAGTCATATTATTAATAGTTTTGGTCATAACAAAAGCCAACCATTGCTCACGACTTTTATTCTTCTATTGTTGCTTGGCCACCAACCGGTATAGTGGTGTTAGCCTCTGGATCG
Organism: Metellina segmentata; assembly: GCA_947359465.1. Taxonomy (NCBI): domain Eukaryota; kingdom Metazoa; phylum Arthropoda; class Arachnida; order Araneae; family Tetragnathidae; genus Metellina; species Metellina segmentata. The sequence continues at coordinate 73,606,521 of OX375882.1, forward strand.
GAAGGTTCCTGGTTCGAATCCGGGCATGGATGTTTGTAACCGAATGGTGTAGAGGCGGCTGTTGCACCTTAAATCTGTCGTGGCCGAAAGTCCTCACGTTGAGTTGGTGTGGAAGTTTGGAGAGTGGGGTGCCAGCTGAGGTGTTTCTTCGTCATGTGACTGTGGTTCAAAATTACTTGTTGTCCTCGAATCTCTCCCTTAAGGGATTGATCCCGGACCGTCGTCAATAGCCCGTTGTGTTCCTCTAGTACGATGTTAATTGTAAATTACCCAATTACCTTACTATTGTTGCTAATGCAGAGGGCAAAATAAAATACACATACGCAAAGAAAAAATCTATAAAAATATTGGCAAAGATTTCATACTGTCTGCTCTTCCGTTTTAATTATGCGTGGTGTGGAAATTTGGTGAATGGTGTGCCAGCTCAAGTATTGACCTCCTAACCGTGTTTCAAAATAACGAGGTGATATCCTCGGATCTTTTCTTAATGATTGATCGCGCACCGTTACCGATAGTCGGTTGTGCACTCTGCTACATTAATTTGATTACCTACCTACGTATTTATTTCTAAGTAACAATGGAGGGAATAATCTTGCGGGTAGATAGTTGAATTTACGTTGCACTGGAGCAATACCACGGCCTTCTGGCGACGGTCAGGGATCAACTCGAAGGGACAGATTGGAAGACAACTCATTACTTTAAACTACAGTCAGATAATGAGGTCAACACCTCTCCAAATCTCCACACCACGCCAATGCGAATCTTGAAATAAATAGGCTTAATTTTTAAAGTCTTTTTTCTTACTGAGTTGTGCCACTTTTCTCGAGAATATTCGTTTTATTACGGACTTAAATTCGCATATAAATACTCGTATCCTTGTTGATCATCGAAGCGGAGTCCCATTAAACGTGTTGCTTAGGGGGCTGCCTAATAATTTCCGGTGACAGTGCACTTCTTGTGACCTAAAATCTTCATATTTCAACAGGCGTTTCACACGGAGACGAGCTCTTGTACCTTTTTAACTTGGACGTCGAGGGACTTCGCCAGCCTTCCTTGTTGGACAACTTGGTAAGCGGAAGAGTGGTCTCTCTGTGGACTGATTTTGCAAAGTTTGGGTACGTATAATCCTTCTGATTTCGTATCGCGATTTGTAGTATTGCACGCCCCCAATTGTTAACATAACTCATACCGTGACGTGAAAAAGTATTGGGGCATCATAAAAAAAAATTAACATTTAAGTAACAATAAGACCAAAGCCCCGATCGTTTTTTTTTTTTTTTTTAAATTTCTTCTAGTAACTTAGGCATGTACTAAATAAACGGAAACACTTGAAATTGGATTAAAATAATAAAATACAATATTTAACACTATGTATTCACATTGAAAGTAAAGGTCGAAAAAGTATTGAGAGAGACTGGAAAGAATGCAATAAATAGGCTAATTTCTAGGAACTTTCTATTAGACTATACTTGATAAGAGATTTTAACCCTAAGAGTGTTGAACAGATATCTCATCCATCAATTTTGAACCAATTTTGCTAAATACGAGATGTTTTGTCACAAAGATATCGCCAATTCTTTTGATGATGAGATCAAGATCTGGCCAGTTTTTTTCCGCAAGGAAGAAATATCTCGTTCATAAAGAGCTGGTAGTTTTGCAAATGACGAGATATGTACAACCACAAGAAGGGTTAAATCCGAAGGAATATTTTCAACTATTCTCGACAAATTTGAAAGTGCTGGTCTGAATTTTTTTATTAATGTTAGAAAACTTATTTTTCCCTTTGGAATGGTGCAAAATATGAGATATCAGAGAGTAGGTCTGTCCCACAACAAGTGCAAGAGGTTTTTCCGTCCCAAAAAGGTAGCAGCTGTCCCAAACAAATGTGTTGTAATTATCTATTATCTTATACTTAAAACTATCAGGGGAGGCATGATAGGAGGAGACGAGTTTTAACATCAAATAACAATTTATTGATTAAGAACATCACGAACACAAAAGAAAAGGGATCACACGAGAATACGTACGTGTGTCCAACCATTCTCAATGATACAATACTGAATTACAACACTCTGGCGCCATATTTACTCCAAGTATAATAGAACCAATAATTTGGGACAATAAATTTAAATAAATGCCAAATACCTTAAAAAAAAGCATCGAATTCGGGAAAAAGAAATATATTTTTTTATAATATATATATATTTTTTTAATGAAATTATGGAATACAGTTTTTTCCCCAATATTTTATATAACTCACTGTATGTTGAAAAAAATACTTGTTTGACAAGAAACTAATTAACTCTTCGCTTGCAAAGAAAGTGTTAGTGGCCGTCAACGAGAAAAATTATTGCGAATGCTCAAGTCAACCCCTAGATTCTTCATACATGACTGCCTTTAGAAATTTTCACTTTGCCTATGTATTACCAATGTTTTCTGTGCACTTGCAATACCTATCTCTCATGTTGGAGCAGCCTCGGCCCCTACAATGCAAATATTGAAGTCAAAGGCTTCGGTGTCTGCAACTTGGCATCGTCCCTTAATGTGGCAGTCAAATAATATAATGCCGCAATGCATGTAACCCATAATACCTGTATATTTGTCCTTATATTTTAGTGAACTGGGCATCAATTATAAAAATATTGTGAACCAATAAGAGGGTCACTCCTACGAGTTGACACCTGTGGGGACAGTTTCAATGAGACATTGAACAATTCGACATATACTGTCCAATATGCAAATACGTCTCTTAGAATTATGCATGTCAGAATGTCCGAGCTATGTCTAATTTGATAGACCGTGTGTGTAGTAATAGCCAAGAACAGAGGGACGCTGCACTCCTAAATTGGACATGGACATTTATTTACAAGTAGCCACTGCCTAGCTAGTCCGGCGTTGCCCGTGCCCGTGGTGTAAGATATTATAAGCTGGCTTAAAATTTTCCGCAGATTTCAAAACCGTTGAAGATATATTCAATTTAAAAATTATTTATTTAAATAAAATCATATTTTTAGGTATCAATCTATAGTGTAATTTTCCGAGGTTTCAAATCCGTTGAAATTTTTAATCTATCTTAAGCCCCCCCCCCTCTTCCGATTCCGATTTTACGAAAAAAACTTAATAATCCTAGTTAATATGTTTTTTATTTCTTGCTCCATTCGCGGAAATGAAATGGGACAGGAAATGTAATCTGCTTCTTTTTTTTTTAACGCGAAGAGCAGAAGATGCAATCTGAAAGAGAAAGTTCACGTGACGTCACAATCTCTTGCGTAAATATAAAAGGTCACGTGGGTAGAAAAAGCCCAGATTCGTGTGTTTCTTCTTTTCTCCGGAAGAAACGCGTTAGTAGAACCAGATAGAGAATAAAAATAAAAATTCACTTTAAAATCTTCTCGATTGAATTTTAAAATTCGCCGTGATCCAAAAATTGCATAAAATTTGGTCTACCTGTGTGCCAAATCTCATTGCCATAGAATCCTCAGGATTTTCCGGCAAGAAACAGACAAGCAAGCACTTCCTTTTTTATAATAGAGATGAAAGAGTTTCAAAATTCACGCGCACCGTCCAGTGCAAAACACGTCTTAACTCTTCCGAATTGTACAATTCTATTCTTTTCCAGTAATAGCACCCAATACTTCCTATTCTTAATCGCATCAGAACCCATGCACTGTCATCCATCGATGTCCATCCACTAGAACAAGTAGCGACTAAAACACAAGAACAACCGTTTTTGTGACCTATCTGTGTTTGTAACTCCCTATCAGGTGAATCTGCTTCGTTACCAACATGGGGAAAGACAGGGAATCGGCAATGCAAATAGCATCACTCTTAGTCCCGGTGCACACATCCGGTTTTTCAACGTGCGGCGCCGATACCGCAACGCAAGTGCGGTCTGAGATACATTCGATCCAATGGAGCAGTGCACACATGCCTCATGCACACATGCTGGGGCGACACACGTCCAATTTGCGTGCAATTTGTACCGCATTCCCCCACGGCGCCGCACATGAGTCTCCGTTCTGAAGTACCTTGTTTTCATAAACAAATGGAATATAAATAATAACTAATAAATAGTCGTATCCAGTAACATCTATTTTGTTTCAAAATATACTTTTTTTTACGCCAAGTAAGCGCAATATAAACACGGTTTCTTCGATAGAATATTTATCGCAAATTATGTGCGCGAAATGAGTTCGTGTGTCATTTCGCGGTTATGTGTGTATAGTTGGGCTTCGGTGCCGCACGTGGAAAAACCGGATGTGTGCACCGGGCCTTAGAATCTTAATTGTAATGGGGTCGCGATTGCCCGGCTGGAAGATTAACAGATTAACAACCGGAGGGTTGGGAGTTCGAATCCAACCGACCGTCATGTACAAAGGGAGCTGGTGCACGTCAAATCTGTCGTAGTCTAAAATGTCCTCACGTTGGCGTGGTACGGAAATTTACAGAGTGGGGTGCCAGATCAGGTGTTATCTCGGCATTTGACCGTTCAAAATTCCTCTGAGTTGTCCTCGGATATCTTTCCCTTGGAGATTGATCCCAGACATTGATTTCCACTGGGGATAGCCTGTTGTGCTGCTCCAGTGCAACGTTAATTTATGACACTCAATTCTAATGTAATAAAAGTCGTTCTGGGTATGATGGGCTTTGGTTCAAAAGTGAAAATTAGTTCGCAGATGTAAAAAATCATGGTTAAAACGAATGGTTTTGCTACCTTGATTTTTTGTATGCTTTGTGAATTTAAATACAATCATACAATCAAAAATAATTGAAGGTGTCTTGTTAATTTTATTTCACGAACTTCTAACATTCCACGAAATATTCGATTGTTGGGTTTTATGGCCCAAGGGTCATATTTAGCCAAGCTGTGCCAAACATAAGACTTCGTCAGGTAATGGACATGCACATACAATGAAAGTTTTGCTGAGACAGAAGATATAAATACATTTACTGTTAATTGAAGGAATGGGAACCTGCACCACCTATAGCTCGCAGAACATTATAAACTGGACATGCAATATTAAATGTGATAGCGTATACAAAAGAATGTGACAAGTGAAACTAAGCACAAGAAAGTGTCCAGAGAGGTAGTGTGGGACCAGGGCATCCCCTGAAATGTTCCTGATTTTGAAAACGTGTCCCAAGTTGCACAGTCACATATTTAAGATGCGTTAACGATAATCGATAGGTATCACGAACGTACACGAATGAGACACTCAGATGTCAATGGCATAACCCCTACCTTTTTCTTCCTGTCATATTTACGCCGCTTGCAACGAGAATGAGACGACTTCCACACCAACGTGAGGATTGGCGATCACGTCAAATTTAACGTTCGCCAGCCCACAGGTACACGACGGTCTTTGGTTGGATCGCGCTACAAACTCGCTAATCTACTACTCTTACAACATGGCTACCTTGCTCACCAGTGGTACAGAAAAAAACTAAATTGACAACTAAAAAAGGTCACTGTATCAACAAGGGGGACATAATTCAAAAATGCCTTTCTTTCTGGCTCTAGAGATTTCCTAGGAAAGCAAATATTTTTTGCATCGTTCTAAATAGATACGGGTAATCTTTCCACTAGAACGATTTTCTTCGCAGGACAATGCCACCTTAACCCTACTTTGCATGATTTTTTCTTTACTGGTGAAATAAATCAAGGTGATATAATTTATGTTCAAAATTAAAGAAAAAATGGTTAAAAAAATCTTAGTATATATTTATAGTATAAATTTAGCAAAAAACAATATGATGGTATCACGTGGTATTTTTTAAATTAAACGCAAACTTTTTCAGAAATTGCTCTAAAAATAACAGAGACACATGTTACAAACCTTTATTCCACTCATTTTCACTTTTTTTAGCAATAGAAACTCAAATATAATAAAACAAAATTAAAAACGAAATCATACGTTTATTGCAACTACAACAAACAGCGGAATGACAACTTCAAGCTCGTTTTACTGACAGTGACACTTGCCTATTTTTGACAGCTATGTTTTTTTTTTATGCAATGGACATTAAAAAGGTATCCAGACACGATCAACTTAAAGTGAACTTGTTCTTTTATATAATTTTTGGGCATTCAATGTTAGGATGGATGGAAATTTCCACCACTATGCAAAGAAGAGTTAAAGATATAAAGTTCCAATTTTTTCCTCGTTCTTGAAGGGCATTTTTTTTTACTTCGTTATTGTAGTCGATGTGGGATATGTAAGAACTTCTATTGGTTGTCTCGACTAGGTATCTCGCCATTTGAAGAAGACTGACCAGATCTTGAACAAAATTTCTCATTTGAAAAAAAAAACTATAAAAAAAAAAAAAAAAAAACTGACGAGATTCGGATGGACGATTGTGGTCCCGTAAAATCAGACAGGTAGTTGTTGATAACTTGCCTTAAACCTTAACAAATAGAGTTATCTTACAAGGATATATAGCAGGAACAACAGACATAAGCGTCCAGCAACGCTGAGAGCCGAAGAACAAGTGATTGAAAAGATACCGGCCCGGGAGCAGAAAGCGCTTAAAACTGCGACGTCCGTCGCAGAACAATTTTCCCTTAATTTTATCTCAATTTTGGCCGATTTTTTTTTTCAATCATAAGTTATGATGTTCTGCAGTGCCAAGCGCGCTCCTTGCCACACCTTTTATATTCTCTATAGCTACGGAACAACCTTCCTACAACGCCCCAAATTACCACAAACACTTTATAAATAACACATCATCACTATGTCAATGACAAAATATTTAACTTCGAAAGTTATCGACAGAATTGCAAATTCTAAAAGTATGTCTTGGTTTTAAATAAAATAAGTAAATTAATTTTGATGTGTTTTATTTGTAATACATTTATATGTAATACATATTTAACCGATGATTGAGTTTAACGTCTGTTTTTTTTATTTAACTGCAGTTTTTTCAAAATTCGAACAAAATGCCTGCAGAACAATTGCAATGGTTTGGAGTTGTGTTGCAGAACACTGAATATAATTCTGCACCTGGGGTACCGTTAGTTGAGGGCCTTATTCCACTCCTAAACAGGCTAAAAATAGATTTGAAAAGAGAAAGTTGGTAACGGTTTGGACTATCTTGCTAAGGAATATCACCGAGACGAGCGTGGAGAGACGATATATTTTGTCATTCGAAGAAAACTGACAAGATCTTGATCTCTCCACTAAAAAGATCAGCAACATCTTGATGACGAAATACCTCGTCATTAGTAAAATTGATCAGATCTTGGATGGACGAGGTATCTCGTCGAAATCCCTTGGAGGGTTTATAAAAGAAATAACATTTTGTGAGCGAAAACTGTGCCACCTTCAAAATTATGTTATGGAATTCAATTAATTAATTTTTTAACTATTTCAGAGAGGCTCCTCAATTTGTCAACTACGAGTATCCACGCTGGGAGCCCTACAAACCAGACAACCAAGCTTACTACAAGATCGAACGAGATTTGAGACCTGAATCCTTCTACAAACAGCGAGCCGTCGACATGTGGTCCAGACATTTACCTGCCTTGGCCGGAATGACCACTCCCACCAACAGTCCACTCACCCAGGACAAAAGTTCCGAGAGTCTGTACAGGACATTGGCGTGGGCTATGGTTTCAGTTTCCATCGCCCTGTTGGTCGTTGTAGTAGTACTTCTGGTCGTACTATACAATCAAAAGAGGAGTCAGAGCTTCAAAGCCAGTACAGAGAACCAGTCCAGATTGTCAGGTTCGACGCTGTATTAAAACACTACAAAACCCAAGCAAATAAGGTGCGCGTAGAGTTTGGACGTCGATTCTGATTACTCATACCAATTTTTCATCTGAGTTTACCGTGGCGCCATTTTGAATTGACGACTAAATTTTGCTTAGCGACTTCAACGTACTCGATTCAGCATGGTCACCACCATCCATTCTTCACAATGGAATTGAATTCCTCGAAAATTTAGTCCTCGATCGCATGAATCAATTTTATACCAAGATTCTGACAGTATCGCAGATACATTGTTTATTGGAATCGTACCATTGTGCAGTTGTAGGCAAACAGCGCCCTTTTGGGTGTACTTGAACACTACATATACCATTTTTCACTGCATTAAAATCTACAAAACAAGTGCAAAATTCGGTAGTGCAGAGATTAGACGTCTATTCTGGTTACCATTTTATTGAGTGACATAGGCGTCATATTGAATTGACGACCAAGTTTTGCTCTGCGACTTTAACATATAGCATAGTTACCAACATTCATCATGCACAATGGAATCGAATTCCTCGAAAATTTAGCTCTCATGTTAGTCATTTTATATCAAGATTTTGTGATAATATCACAAATGCATCTTCGTTCCAATGTTTAATGGAATCATACCATTATACAGTTGAAGGTAAACAGGGCGTTTGAGGGTAGAGTGTTCATTAGATAGTTGTACATATATTTTAAAATATACATGGCTTGTTAGACGTAAGTTAATAGAATTTTTAATATCGAATATTAGTGTTTTGTAATGTATTTAGAATCTGAAAAATTTTAATTAGTAGATACAGAATAGTTTTTTAGGTGAATATTTAAAAATTCCTATTGAATGTATACGAAAGTATTAATGAAAGTTAAAAATACGTTATTTTATCACTTTTGTGAACATGTGCTTGAATTCGACGAACACAATATGATTTATTTTTAAATACACGCAATCAAGTTTTAACAGTGCACTTTGTTCTGTCATTTTTATATATGGTCATTCCCCAATTTAAGTTTACATAAAATAATATCTAAAACAATCTTGCTATCATTGTTTTAAATAAAGCAATTTACATTTCACCAGCACCTAAAAAATCTTTAACTTAATTTGCATTACATTGTAGTTTCTTTTGTACTTTGCTTTATTTAGTTTACTATTGTCAACATTGAAAATATGATCATTGTGTACAATCGATAGAATAAATAAATTGTGTTGTTTATAACATTCATTAGCAAATAATTATTCGGTTATTGAGCGTATCTACTAACAGTGACACAGCATGTGAATTCGACCTTTTACTATCATTTTTGAAATCGTCTATGTATTAACTTCAGATCACCAGAACTGCTCCAGTCACTAAGTCTGAGTGAGTGGTAGTCCCCCTCCCCCCTTATTGGAACAAGACTCGCTCAATTTGAGTAAGGGTGATTGACGGATTGTCTTACTTAATATTTTTACACTAGTTAAAGTCATGAATGCTTCGAATTTGTCATTACGTGTGTGCCACTGTGACAAACTTTAATATATTTATTTAAGTATGGAAAGTAGATTGAGGCCCGTTTCTGTGGGAACAGTTCTATCAACAAAGGAATAAAAGATAAAGAGTTAGAAACATTTAATCCTTTCAAGCGGAGTGGTTCCACTGCGAAATCACACTTCAATAATTCCAAGTGTAATTACATACCAGGGTTTTTGTGGTAGCCAGGTGAGCGACAGATGCTCTACACTACCATCTGTCGACCAAAGCGAAAAATTATATTCAACAGCTAGAATAAACAGTTTAGTTGGTACTTTACCAAGTTGATTGAATGCTTCCTGTACTATGGCCATTACAGCACTTCTACCATGATCTCGCCAAGAAAGAATTTAGACAATGGCCAAGTACGTCAGTTGTACCTTGAAGGTTACAAGAATAGCGCCAAGAAAGAATTTAGACAATGGCCGTTATAGCAGTTGTACCTTGAAAGTTATAAGAATTGCGCCAAGAACCATGCTTGTTATATCTATAGCCGTAGTCAAAAGATTAAAAGACAAGGTTAAGTTATCAAGGTGGATTTGTTTAAAACTGTTTAATTTATAAGGTAAAACCTTTCTTTTAAATCTTTAGGATATCGAATTCTATATTAAGTGTTTAAAACAACAAAAAATAGATTGACAAATATTTCTATTAACTCTTGCAATATAGAAAAAGAGAAACTTTTATTAAATCCATTGGAAGGTAGTAAAGTTTCTAAAAATCACGAATAGTAGCTAAAACTGGTAATCGTGGAACCTCTACTTTTCTTGGTCTTATTGGGGGTTTACGGAATCGGTCTAATTTAAAGAGACCATGTCGGGGATTAGTAACAACACTGGTAATCGTACTGTAAGAATGCAATAATTCATTTGCAGAGCAAAAGTTCTAAAGAATTGGAGTAAACATTTAAATCAATGCAAGTACACTGGAACTCCAAGTATCCAGATCACTTTGATAAAAAAAGAAATCAGCAAAATCCGCATTTGAAAAGTTTCTTATCGGTGAATGATAGAAACGAAGTGTCAGTTGAGGACATAAGAAACATCACAGTGAAAAATCCTAAATGTTCTGAGGGCAGTGCAAAGGGACGAAAGCGAGTTGCTGGTATGTGATTCTTCTGACCCTAGATTCTCCTAATTGTCAGTGACGATGAACTCAGTTGAAAGTGTGAGAGAACTCATTGGTGACCCTGATGATGACACTGCGACTCAACCAGACAAGGGACCGTCAGCTACGGTTTCTTAAGAAAGTGCAGCCGTTATCTAGCTTTTGATGACGTCACTAAAACGTTGTTTATGCAAACAGATAGCATTGGTTTCCTAGAGAGCGTATGTGAGCCATTTGCATGACGATCGTCAGAGGTCTCAAACAGTTGGAGAACGTTTTTTCTCTTGTAGCGGCAACATTTCATTTCCTGCGCCAAACAAATCGAGCGAAGAGAAGCAAAACAAACACAAATTTTTGACTGGCATTGTTTAGTCCATTTTTGTAAAATCGGTATAGTTATGGACAGATTAAAAATTTCAACGGATTAGAAATATGCGGAAAATTTTACACAAGATCGATACCTTAAGGCCCAGTGCACACATCCGGTTATTCAACGTGCGGCGCCGCTACCGCAACTGCGGTCAGATACATTAGATCCAATGGAGCAGTGCACACATGCCTCCAGCGCCGTACGTCCAACTTGCGTGCAATTTGTACCGCAGCTCCATACACGAGTCTCCGTTCTAAAGTACCTTGTTTTCATAAACAAATGGAATATAAATAATAAATGGTTGTATCCAGTAGTCTATTTTGTTTCAAAATATACTTTTTTGTTCACCAAGTAAGCGAAATAAACACGTTTTCATCGATAGAATATTTATAGCACATGGCGCGAAATGAATATTTGCGTCATTTCACGGTTATGTGTGCATAGTTGGGCTTCGGTGCCGCACGTTGGAAAACCGGATGTGTGCACCGGGCCTTTATGGGATTTTCTTTAAATAACCAAAAATAAATAATCAAATGGTAAACAATTGAATAATAAATCTGTTTTTGGTATCGATCTGGCATAGAATTTTCACTCTCTTCAACGATCCCGTTAGAAACTTGGGACTAGAGAATAAAAAAGCCACTTTGTTTTGTTTTCCGAATAAAATAAACAACATCAACCGTCTGTATTGCCCATTCTCCCCGTCTAAGTTGACACCTCTGGTCTTTGTTACGACGGCCGCCTATTTATGCCCGCGGCATCATGACGGCTCCGCTTTCTTTGGAAACCGTAGCTTAAGGGGCTTGAGTTCCTTGACACAATGCTAAAATGGAAGGAGCTGCAGCCTCAGTGCGACCATCTACAGCTACTCACATCAAGCGCATGAGAGATTTGGCTGCACGAAAACTAGTAGAGACAGCGAGACAACTGACTTCGACCAATATGTTCAAGCAATGATACATTTCAATACAGCATGCAAGTATAAAATGTATTCAAAATTGAGTTAAGTCATTAAATTCCAAAACATAGTAAAGCAAAATTAGTTTTTGCTAAGAAATAACCTTTTCTTCGGTGAAATATCCAGATGGGGTCTGGTCCCAATTAATCCGGAAAATTGAAGTTCTACTGTACTTTGAGACAAGTTTTAATAGTTAGAACCAGTCTAAAACAGGCCATTTGAAAGAACATTTGCTTTCAACTTGCGACTCAGGGTTCAAATCCCAGTTCAGACATGGATATTGTAATGGTTCTGAAGCCACATGTATTGATAATGCAACAAAAAGTGATCATACCAAACAAAAGGGGTAGATTTGAGGCGATGGATACAAAAACTAGAATATAAATCTAGAAAAAAAAGTACAAAATTGTTTTCATGATGTAGTTTTAATACAAAACATACTACCATCTACTTCGTAAAAAGTTTTATTAACAAAGTTATCTTGCATACAATAAAATACAAACTGTCCCACAATGAGTAGGATCAATTTCAGTAAAAAATAGAGAATCTTTTAGAATGATAAATTTTACACATAATTTACAAAAAATACAAATGGCACAATACAAGAAGCAACAAAAGATTTGTTAGAACTTAAAAATAAAACTTGCATGTAAATTTTAAAATTTTGATAACTAATAAGCGAGACAAGATATGACTTACAATTAAAGAGTTTGTTCTTTGCATCTAAATTAGGGAAAATATGAAACAAATTATATATGCTATTTACAGCACACTAATGGTATACCACAAATGAAATTTTATCAATTATTAAAGAAGAAAAAAAATGTAAGTATTATTTCTTCATTTTTTAGTAAAACCTAGAAAATGGGAAATATAATATCACAACCTTCTTCCTTTAAATGACACATGAAATGAAATTTTTAAAAACCTCTAAATTTACATTTCAACCTGCTACAATTAGAATTCACCACATTTCGATATTAAGTGCTTTAGGATAGGACATTTATATTAAATCAACCCAATACCCAGGCTACTGTAAGGCCGATTATATAAACTACTGTTAAGGACTGAATTCGATGCAACATTTCAAAATTACTTGATTGCAAATTTTCATTAAGAAAAAAATCTTTAAGCAACTACCTTAATAGCCCACTGTAATAAATGACAGCACTTATTCTTTGCAAAATTGCTTTTAATCTGTTCATACATTAGGAAAAACACTAACTTCCAACTTTGTGTTGGAATTCAATAGCTTATCAAATTATTATCTAAAATCTATTAAATTAGGATATAAATTTAATTCAATAGATACCTGCATAAAATTTTGAAAAAACCCAAGTTGTAGCTATACAATGAGTAACAAATCAAAAGAAACTACATACCCTGCTTGCAAACCCTTGAAAAACTAAGTTAATCTTTACTTAGCTGAATAGAAATTTTTTTGTTTTGTCAGTCAACAAGTTTCTGCTCAGCTAATGATAGTTATTTGATACACCACAAAATACATGATTTGTCTTTTCACATTCGAGTAAGATTTAAATTAAAATAAATAATCAACTGGAAGTTTGTGACTAAAATATGATACAAGGGTTCGCATACTTACTTGTGCTACTTACAACACTTATGATAGAGACAATAAAAAAAAATTCAAAGAACACAGAAAAAATGCATAAGTTACAATCACTAAAATCTGCAATTTTAGAATAGGTTCTGCAAATATTATAATCAATAGAAACTAAGCTTTAACCAATCAGTAAATGTGCCACAAACAAGCTTGAAAACGTTTCAATTAAATTTTTGCATTTTACAAGTGTTTCATCAACATATACAAATGATTTCCTTGTATGCCATTACATATCTAGATTTTTCAGAATGCATTCATTGTAAACTCCAATTTCTTCCATGAGCACTTCTTCAGTTAAAAAATACAAAAACTCTCTCAAGAATCTACATTTCTGATAGAATCATCACTTTCTGAACCTTTATCTTCACCTTCACCAAATGCAAATGATGTTCTTTTCAAAACACAGTGACGTTTACTTCTCCGAGTAGGTCCTGGCGGAGAATCCTTTATTTTTCGTGGCTTTGGAGGGATCGTTTTTGCTGTAAAAAATTATAACAATTTAATAAATTGCAACTACTGTATGGTACATAAAAAGATTTAGATATTCTTAAAAATTAAAGATTCGTAAAATTCCCATACCTTTTCATGATAAAAAAAGTAGGGACACCACTAGCTGGCATCTTGTAACAATTCACTATGCAGCAAAATTGAATAAAAAACTTAAAATATATCATATCTTTAAATGAAAATAATACCAAAAAAAAGGGACAGCCGATGCTTGTTTCAACATACACGTTTTACAGAATTTAATTATGTCTTATACAATACCTGCCAACCTAGTAAGGGGAAAAATATTTTTAAAAGTATATAAACTTGTGTGTTAACTACCAGAAATTAAAAATGCCTAAAAATAACACTTAAATTAAAAGTGCAAAATTAGCAATGATTTCACCAAACTGAGTGCTAAGACAGCAATCCCAATCAGAAAATAAACACTGATATCTTTTACTGTTGTTTGCATGGCAGTTGGAACTCGGTTCAATCAATTTAGCAATATTTTATACAAAACTAGCCACTTCATGACTAGCCTGGCGTTGCCAGTGTCAGTTTCTTTTGTGGGTTTATTGGTTTGCTTTGGTAACCAAATGGGAATTTGTAGCCTATTGGATAACAGCCATAACGGAGTTACCCATGGTGTTGATTTGCTTCGCAAACCAAATGGGAATTCGCAATGGCATCAGCTGAAAAAATCCAGATTTTTCAAAGACTTCTGGAAAAGCTGGTAGCTATGCAATATTGATCCCTTATGGATTGTCACAATGTAGCACCAAATAAATCTGATGTTTTTTTATGGTTGCCAAGCTTTAGCTTGGCGCCATAATTTTGAAAGTGGCATCACCTGAAAATCCAGATTTTCCAGACTCCTGGAAAAGCTGGCAGCTATGTATATTGATCCTTCATAGATTGTCACAATATAGCACCAAATAAATGTTGTGCCATTTGAAAATTTCATACATCAAAAGAAAAATCTGGAAGACCAGTAAAAAATATTAGTACGGAAGACTTCAAGAAAATTAAGAGTTAGCAGAAGGTGTTATGTGCATAGTAAATAACAAATTTTAATTCACATACACAAGCTGGATTTTTATGAAATTATACCAGTGGGGTTTGTGAAAAGGACGGTGCAGTATTCATGGTAGTAAAATTGAAACATTTCGAGTATATTGATGCAAAAAGTAATGGCAGTACTTAACAAGAATGATTTAAAGCAAGTTTCAAAAGGGATAAAGTGAATATTTTCGGTTGTTATGACAACTAACAAGGCTACAGTGTGTAAAGTGAGAAATACTGTTCCAAAACTCAAGAAATTAGTTCAGTATTACAATCTCAATATTATTTTAGGCTGATACTACTATTAAAAGCTTTACTACTTTCGGCAGTGTTCAGCAGAAAGTATCGAGTCTAACATAATAACAAGTTTGGTAATTAATAATGACAAGTTTGGGGACAAGGAAGAGCAATTTAAAACAGCACCTAATTTTTCAAGAAATAAAGTAACAAGTAGTGACGATGAGATCACATAAAACATAAAAAATACAAATAAAAAGGTTTTAAAGGCGTACCTAACTTTGTTGTACCTATTGTGTAACGTCCTTTTCTTTTCACAGTCTGTTTCTTGCACTGTCTATTGCTATTAAACAGAAACAAAGTCGATATTAGAATACAAAAAGTAAAGGTCACTAGTACAACTTTTCAATAAAAGCAAAATACATTTTACTGGATAACAAGAGGGAAAATCAACACTGCACAGTAACGGTAATTGGTAATTTTTAGTTAACGTCGTACTAGAGCTACACAACGGGCTATTGACGACGGTCCGGGATCAGTCCCTTAAGGGAAAGATTCTAGGACAACACCTCGTAATTTTGAACCACGGTCAGATGACGAAGCAACACCTGAGCTGGCACCCCACTCTCCAAACTTCCACGCCAACCCAACGTGAGGACTTTCGGCCACGACAGATTTAAGGTGCACCAGCTGCCTCTACACCATACGATTACAAACATCCATGCCCGGACCCGGATTCGAACCAGGAACCTTCCGATCTAGAGGCTAACACCTTAACCACAATACTGGTTGGTCGGCGCACAGTAACGGAAAAAATATCAAATCTTTCACATCTTTAGATGACTTTTGTGTGGATACTTTTATTTATTTTTTATACACTAGGGGGAATTTGTACGTCTTTTGCTCACTCGCATTAGAAATTTCCCTTGTTTTGACCTTTAACATTTAATGCACCCTAAATCATACTCTCCAACATTAGTAGCCCAGTCATCAGTAGCACTTCTTACCGACATATTACATACGACATAGTATCATTAAATTATTGATTAATTATTAAAATTAATAAAAAGTTACCAAATAATTAATTAATAAATAAAATTAAAACATTATTGAATAATTAATTGAAACAAATATTTAAAAACAACATTCAAAATTATTTAAGAAAATAATCGACTAAATGTATAAGTGTAAACTTATTATAAATGTAAACTTATTTTAAAAGTCACACAACATAATTTTGTTGATCAAACTAATTACCTATTTATTAACATCTCATCTACAATTTTTTTTGTATTGAATAGCAAGCACTTTTTGCTTTTTATTAAGTATTCAATGCTTAGTTTGACATCGTAACAAACTTCCATATTCATTTTGGTTATGAGGAGTGACTCCAGTGTTTTAGTGTTCATTCTGGAACAAGATTCAGTTTGTTTTTTTCGACCATGCTGAAAATTCTCTCACTGCTTGCATTGCTATGAGGAACTGCAAAACTGAGAACATTACTTTAGGCAATGCCAGATATTTTGAGTTTCCATTTGCTATGCTTGATTTTGGAAATTTTATACCAAGCTACATCAGCTCTATCAGATTCTAAAATTCGAGATGACAGACTATAAACTTGATAATATGCAAACTCTAATGCAAATGCTTCCAAATAACAAAATAATAATTTACCAAATAACAAAATAATAATTTACCAAATAACAAAATAATTAATTGAAACAAATATTTTAAAACAATATTCAAAATTATGGACCAAATAAAGTGAATGAATCTTTTTTTGAAAGTCACACAAACAACAAAACAAAGTGGCTTTTGTATTCTCCAGTCCAAGTTTCTAACTTCAGGATCGTTGAAGATAGAGTGAAAATTTCAAATCAGCGTAAAATTCTATGCCAGATCGATACATAGAACAGATTTACTATTCAATTATTTACCAATAGATTATTAATTAATATTGTTTTATAATTATTTATTTAGAGAGAATCACATTTAAGGTATCAATATGGTGTAAAATTTTTCCCAGATTTCAAAATTTTTGTTGAAAAATCGTTGAAATTTTCAATCAATCTTTAACGTTTCCAATTTTACACAAATGAACTAAACAATGCCAGTCAAAATTTTTTGTTTGTTTTACTTCCCTCCGCTCGAATTGTTTGGCACAGAAAATAAAATGTTGCTGCTACAAGAGAAAAAGCATTCCCCAACTGTTTGAGACCGCAATGACGATCGTCATGCAAATGGCGGCTCCGCTAATTTTCGTTAAGCTCACAAACAACGCTCTCTAGTAAACCAATGCCATCGGTTTGAATAAAATAACGTTTTAGTGACATCATCCACAGCTATATTACTGCTGCTAGATAACGGAGCAATTCACTTGAATTGATCCAAGTGTACGATTAATCTTCTTTTTTTTAAGTACTCCAAACACTAAGCTTAAAAGGAATTTTCTATGCCGTTTTTACCTCAGAAAAGTCAGATGTACACTAAATACAGTACTAAATCTCAAATTATTCAAAATCTGGACGTTTTGTTAACTAGTTTTTTTTTTCTCCCTTTTGAATAACAATTTTTAAAGAACAAGGGTTTCAACCTGGACCAAATTGGTGAAAAAACGCAAAATAACGGACATGTTCAGAGTAAATACCACACGAAAAACATAGAAGATTTGTAAAATAATTTGTTGCATTGCATTAAAAGTTTTTTTTCTTCCTTTTTTATAAATGTATTCCGATTTATATATTTTGTATATCTGCTCTTTTAGCATTGCAAACATATTCCGTATAAAAATAATGCGCATAGAGAAAGAGTAGATTAGGGTTTTTTGACCAAAAAACTGCAAATAATTCAAAATCCGGAAGTCCAAAATAAGGAGTGGATGAGGTCTGGAGGATTCCAGATTATGGACTTTGCACTGTATTTAAAGAGCAGAACACAATTCAAACAGTTCACTTCTAGATTGAAAATGCAAACTTTTTAAATAAAAACTCCTCGATGTAAAAAGGAAAACTAAACTAACCACTTCTCAGTGATTTGTAGTTGCAAAAGCATCCTCTCTTGTTCATCGGTGAGAGTCGAAGATGATAGCAAGAATGGCCAGAAAAATAAAGATAAAAATCTTTTAGTGAGAAGATCCACCTGTGCTTTGGACTTAGCTAGGTCATCGCAGAAGCATTTCTCTTCTTGGATTTGTAGGAATCTTGATTCACACATAGCTGCTTCCCTCATACCTTCCTCAATCACCAGCAACTTGGATTTCTGAAAACAGATTAATTATACAAAAGATAATAATACATATATAAATTAACCACGGGCAACGTTCATTGTCAACTGTGGCCAAATTCAAATTGCGAAGAGATCCAATCGTCACGACGTCACAATCTCATGCGAAAATATAAATATTTAATTGATAAATGATTTCTTAAAAGAAAATCAAATGTATAAGGTATCTATCAGGTGTAAAATTTTCCACAGATTTCAAAACCATTAAAATTTTTTATCGATCTTTAATGATCCCGATTTTACAAAAAAGAACTAAACAATGCCAAAGTTTTTTTTAATTTGTTTTGCTTTCCTTGGTTGGAGTTGTATGAGCACAGGAAATGGATTTTTCGAACACGAAGGTTGGCGTAATGTTACGATCTCTGGCGAAAATATAAAAGATATTCAATTTAAAAATGATTTATTCAAAGAAAACAATATTTTTAGGTATTGATCTAATTTGAAAGTTTCCGCAGATTTCAAATCCATTGAAATTTTTACTCTATCTTTAATGATCTGGGAGATAGAAAAACTTTTTATTTGTTTTGTTCTTCAGCTGAAAGCATTCAAACGGAAAAAATAAATTTAGAATCTGCTATCTCTCAATGGTGTTGCCATTCTAAGAAAAACAATAATAATTAAATGTCCTTAAATTAATTTTAAAATGTTCTAGATTGAATTTTTAAAATTTGGGCTTAGTACAAAAATTTGTACTACCAGTGTGCTGAATTCCATTACAGTAAGTGCCGTAGATTCATCAGGAACGTGCACATAACAAACACTTCTTTTTATAATAGTAGAGTTGACGTCTTAGCGAATAAGTATGAAGAGAATGAGGATCAATTCAGCGTATATATCATTAGGGTTGCCATTCTTATCTCTAGTAACATTGCATGTCAACATTTGGCACACAATGATCTTCACCCCATTAACCAAATTGAATAAACGAAACTTGTACGAGTCAATTTCTAATGCCCAACCACTGAAATCTTTGGTTTTCAGCTCTAAAAGAGATGAATAAATGGCTATTTGTTGAGGCCCATCCATTGGGTAGGCTGATGATATTACTGATGGTGACCATCACTCTAACATACACGTGTTTACAAACTCGGAATCATACCACGAACCCAGCGGGTTGTAGACACATGTTAACTAAATATTTAACAAAAATCGTTGTATAATTTTGTTACATATATGTATATGCATGTTTTTTATTGTCTGATTTCCATGCTCACTTTGTCAACTCTATAATTACTATTATTTACATACTTATATCGTCTGCAAGATGTAAACAGCTTTTTAACTAGGACTTCTCTTTGGAACCAGTTTATTTTTATAACTTGCACTTGTTCCACATGAATCAATTGTATTTGGACTGTCTATACCAGTTGGGCTGTATTGTATTAGTCACCAATAGTTAATGGCCAACAGGAATCACTTAAGCTTAGCTTGAAGGATAAACTAAAGTAATATTTAAAAAATATACTAACCCGGATTTATGTTACGAGTTAGTTTCATTGTACAGTATATTTGATACATTGCCAGAAATACGGAATAAAAAATATGTTTCAAGTAGTATAAGGACTTTAAAGTAGAACTTCTTGTGCTATTTAAAGCCCTACAGAAACATTAGGCCAAGTGTTGAGGCGATATTTATGAAAATTATTACTCATCATCGAAACTAGTGCTTTTTTTATTGCTGAAACTAAATGCATTCTCAATTTTATGCACTAAAACTTTATCTGTGTTTAAAAAAGCAGTTTCATAATAGTTTCTTCAAATTGGAATTTTTCGATCAGTTGATTTCAATCATGCAAAATTTAGTTCAAACTCAGAGATCCAGTCCATCAGAGGCCTAAGCTATTGGTTTTAAATAGTATCGGGCAGCCTAGTGAATGATACCAATTCTTCCTCACCTTTACACATGGCATTCAACGGTTTATTAAAAACTGTATTTAAAGAAGTGATAAATGATGCTTCTGTTTATATTTACTTTCAAGGCCTGTGCCAGAAAACCTCCTTACAGCAGTGGAAGAATATTGGAAATTTTATTAGATAAGGGTTGAATTATGCAGAGAATAGTTTTCTAAACAAGATTTAATGCTTCCAAGAAAGTAACAAAATATAGTATTTTAATTTATTGGAATTAATTAACTATTAAATTTTATTAGATCTGTGCTCAGATGGCAAAATGTTATAAGTCACTTTTCCCTAAAAATTGAGTAAGTCCAATGTCATAAGTCTCTCTTTCAGTTTATGAGAAAACAAAGGTGGATACTTGTAATACGTCAAAAACCACCGAACCACATGTTGAATCTCAAAACTGCTGTCACGAAAAATTAAAAAAAGTGACTTATAACATTTTGCCATCTGAATTCTGAGCAGAGATAACAGTTGAATTATGTAGAGAATAGTTTTCTGAACACGATTTAATGCAGCCAAGAAAGTAACAAAGCTTACTATTTTAATTTGGTGTATTGTTAACAATTACCTTGCATCTTTAATTTTGATTAGTGTTACATAGATTTAAATGTTAGTAATGCATACTACTGAAAACATTCCTGGAAATACATAATTCCCAAAACATCAAATAGGAGATTTGCATCTGGAATTTAGTAAAAGAATAATCTAGCTCTTTAATGTATAAGATATTTTTTAATACAATTTTCTCAAAATAAGTAATAGAATAACATTTTTGGACTTTTACTGTACAAGATATGGTTAACCAATCGAACTGGTGGTCAGGGTGTTAGCTTTTAGATTGAAAGGTCCCTGGTTCGTATCTGGGGCAAGGCATGGGTGTTTGTCTGTTTCGAGTGAATATGAGGCCTCTCTATAAATGAGCTGTACCTCAAATGTATGAGGAGCAACATGAATTCACACTGCTTAATGCAGGTTTATTAAGGTAACACCAAGTACACAACTGTGCCCTTGAGGACTACAGTATGAATTGGCAGGGCATTGGTAAAGAAATAATGCATACGAGACTTGTTAATGCAAGAGTTACACTTGTTAATATTTCCCAATGTGGAAATATTCTTCTGCAGGATTTATTCAGGATTATCATCTGTTTCGGCCGCTCATTTTAATTGATTGCTGTTTTTGCTTTTATGAATTTACGGCTAGATAGAATAAATATGGCACAAGGCCTATACTTATACAATCTAGCCGACCAACCAGTATGGTGGTTAAGGTGTTAGCCTCTGGATCGGAAGGTTCATGCTTCGAATCCGGGTCAAGGCATGGATGTTTGTAAGTACATGGTGCAGAGGCAGCTGGTGCACCTTATATCTGTCGTGGCCGAAAGTCCTCACATTGGGTTGGTGTAGAAGTTTGGAGAGTGGGGTGACAGCTCAGGTGTTGCCTCGTCACCTGACATCGGTTCAAAATTACGTGGCGATACACCGAATGGCTTAGGCTAGGACGGTGGTAACTAGTTGAAAACATTTATTCAATCTGTGACACACACGACAGACGACTTAAGTAGAAAATGTTGTGAAAGAGAGAAAAAAGAGGGCTTAGAAAATATATAGAATAATTTGGAGTTCCATTTAAACATTGCACCATCTAAATTTCAAGCTGAAATTATAGCTGATAACAGGGTGGCAAAATTTGACTGGCTTACCCCTCATTTTAATTAACTTTGATTTCAAGAACCCACA
The DNA here is from genome assembly GCA_947359465.1 of Metellina segmentata. Classification (NCBI taxonomy): domain Eukaryota; kingdom Metazoa; phylum Arthropoda; class Arachnida; order Araneae; family Tetragnathidae; genus Metellina; species Metellina segmentata. The sequence continues at coordinate 73,628,538 of OX375882.1, forward strand.
TGTTTGAATAAAATTCATCCCCCATTCCATCAAATATAAGAAAACATTAAAATTTTCTTTTAATGAACAAAATTTCATGAAATTCTAGCTCAGTTCCTTGGAGTACAAAAAAAGGAGTAATACCCATACCAATTGTATCTTATGCTTTCCTGAATGTTTAGTGTTAATTAAAAATCTCCAGATATTTTATGCCACTCAAGACTACTGCAGGTTGTGTTACTAAATGTAAGGGTGAATGCCATAGGGTCTCACTCTTTCTTTATGAAATCAATATGGTTACTCACTAATTTTTTATATTTTCCTACCGTAGCCGAATCATTTATGGATACGTAAAAACAGTGATTTAAAAAATCATATTTGGAACAATATTTGCCCATTACAAAGTGAAATTCGGGTTTGGGGTTATTGCAGTAATCCTTCAGCAAAGATAACCAAACAAGAAACATCCATTTACAACAGCGTAATAAGAGTAAAAGGAAACTTGATTTAGCAAAAGCTATTTGTAAAATCAAGCCATTTGGCAATTGCAGTCTCCTTTAAGATATAATTTAGCTTTTCATGGGGAAACAAATTATACAATTTGGTGTACAAACTTACCTACTGGGCAAATAAGAATCAATTTTTATTTTGAGTCAATTAAGTATGAGAAATTAGATAATAACAGACTTGAATTTAGAAAACTGCTCTTTGTAAATTCAAGCAATCTGACATTTGTAATCTGCTGAAAATTGGAATTAGTAAAACTACCTTCTTCAGACATCCATTACATCATTTAGCTATTCATAATGCAACCTCTTACCTTTATCTCCGAATTACATATTTCAAGGCAAACTTCTATCAAGGGTTGGTTCAGTGGGAATATTATGCAAATTAGTGTATAAACTTACCTATTGGGAACATCAAAGGTTTAAAATTTCATTTCGGGATTCTCAGTTTGATTTCAAAGTTACGAGGACTTAATTAATAACAGATGCTTTTAGGTTTGTAAGTGCAAATGTGAGACATATGACTCAACTACAACATAATTACAAAACTTAACATAGAAAACACATTCAATGCTTACCTTCCAACGAAATTGTAGCAATGCCTGAATAAAGCGAACTGATTAAAATATTTATTCTGATTCTTAGATTTGATAAAATTTGTTGTAGTGTCAATACAATATCTTGTACATGAAATTTGCTTTCCTTGCAACTATTTCATTTTGATTATCTAATTTCAATACTTACATTTATGTAATTAAACTAAAATGCCTATTCTTACGAATTTTCACTAAACCCTTTCATCTGGATCATATCTTGCAGTTACATTCAAAGACCCTGCAAGAAATATAGGCTGTGTTACTTCATCTTCCTGCTTAGTTATTTTTAATGTTTTAAGTCGGAGTTTGTGAAAAATTTCAGAAATGGAACCAAATTGATAAAAATATTTTTTTTTTACTGTTTATTCAATTTTATAATTTAGCCATCTATTTTTTAGCTGTGTCAACAACCTAATTTAGAAAAGGAGTAACTCAACTACTCCATTATGATTATGTAAAAAAATATTTTATAACCCCAGTGGTCACGGGTGAAATGTATCTGTCACATTGATTACAAAGTCCTCCTAATTAATCCATTCCACTTACACAAATAATTGATTTCTTCTTCCCAAGTGGATCGTTAAAAACTTTCCAAGTAATAAAAAAGCGCATCTTTGGAATTAACAGTACCCAGCTGAGCATACAAATTGCTTAAGAGAATGAAAACTCTAGTGCTGATTTTGGCTGTCTAATTAATAGGTGAAATATTGAACTCCTTTCATGAAATTTTACTGTGTGGCATAATCACAACAGGGCTGTCACAACTAAAGCACTTGTGAATTAGTTAGTAATAATTTATAAAAATAGCAGCAAAGTCTACAATTAAAATAAAATTTTAGTTGCTTAGATACAAAATTAATTGGCTAATTACCCAGGAAGTATCACAGATACTTCCCGGGTAAACTGAAAAGGCAGCAGCGACTTCAATACGTATGGTCGTCAACATGTGAAGGACCCACAAGTTGTCTTCAGCGACATTTTTAGAGATCGACAACTCTTGAGGATAAACGATTTACGAGGCTCGTTGTCGAAACATCCCTGTCTACGGAGATATCCCATTCACGCGATGGTCTCTTTGTTGCATGGAAACAAGGATGGGAATCTTAATGATCATCGGCCATTTCTTCAGGAGTTCGAGGTCTGAAAGAATCCAAGTACTCTGTAACCAGAGAATTAAAAAATCTATGCCGCTTCTGTATCCAGAGTGTTAATATCCTACAGTGTTGAAGGAGACTTTTTCAGTAGCAAAGTTGACTTCACAAGTATTTTCAACACAAGAAAATTTTGTAAATTTTTTTTAATATAGCCTACACTACATAGATGTAAAAATTATTTCATAACAAAAAAATTAAAGATTTTCTTCAATTTGCGTTTTATTGCAATTATTGTTTTTATTTTTAAGTGTTTGGTTATTGCACTATATTTTATTATTTGAAACAAAACACAATTGTCTTTCAATACATATTTGAAAATGTAACACTTGCAAACAACCAAAAAGCATCTGTCTTTAACTGTGGGGGAATAATTATTGAAATCGAATAACTTTTAAAAACAGGTTGGATTACAAAATAAAATTTACACCACCTATAAGGCAGCATACAAATTAATATGCAATATTACATAATTTTTGCAATGTTTGTCTCAACTAGAAAAAAAAATATTTAAACTTGATTTATATAGTTGGCAACTGTAAGATTAAAAACAAGGAAAATGTTTCAAATTAATAAATACGTAACAGCCATTTTTGAAAATACTTTAGCCCTAAAACTATGCTTGTCTTTTAAAAGGAGAAAATAAGTCGAGACTAAAATGGTTGGATAATGGATACTCTTAAATTTATGGACTTAACACAAAATGCTTTAAATAATAAAAAAGTGAGAAAAACATAAAAGCGCTGGTTAGCAAAATATCCGAATTTTGGACAACTCTGGATTTGGGACTTTGTACTGTATATGTAAAGTGAGAAACAAGGAATGCTTATTAACTACAAAATGTATGTGTGCTTTGTTGATAAATATTTAGAAACAAACTGGTCTCTTTTAGAAACTCTCTATTTCATAAAAATTCAAAACAGTTACTTATCTTGGGTAGGAAGGTATTTTAACTAAGGTCATACTGGAGCGACACAGGATCAATCCCCAAGGGAAAAAACGAGGACAACACCACGTAATTTTGAACCAAAATCAGATGATGAGACTTATTCTAATGAAAAATTTTTCATAGTTTGTAATGGAACTCACATGAAAACCTGGCTGCTTAATTAGCAATAAGTTAATATAATTAACAAGATATTTCACCAGAACTCAGCTTTCTGATATAAATCTTTGATTTAGATTAATGAAATTACAGAGCTGTAAAAATTACATCAAAATATATTTACCTCTGGAAATGTTTCGATTGGAGCTTCAATAGAAATATTAAAAACACAAAATCTAACATTTCCTCGATAAGTTTTTCATTAATAACATAACTGAAATATCACTCAATAAACCAAACAGATCTAAAGCAAAATCCAAGTAAATCGAAATCAAAACTAAGTCATTAATCTCTAATAAAACGGATAACAAATTCAAACTATGAATCGACTTTAACTTTAAAGTGGCAGAATCTGCTGCCACCTTTAATACCATGGCAATGGAATAACTGAAATGAGAATACCCGCTACCAGGACGAAACAGGTTGGTTCTTTTGGAGTTTCAAGGAGCAAAAGTCATATTCGGCCAAACCGCACCAAACAAGGTAATGTCAAGTAAGAAATACTGTGAATGGAAAAAAGAGGAATTGGGAACAGTAGTGGGATGCTAGCAGAAAAATATTGCTTTGATATCCCATGAGCAAAGACACCTCAACCTTATGGGCGTTATAGATGACCCATTATGTATAGAGGCTGTCGGATGGTAGAAGAGAGTCCTATACACGTTTTGTGTTGATTGTGATTATTACTCTGCCCAATGGTTTGAGTATCTGGGATACAATTGTACCGAACCCTGGGAACTGTCAAACATTCCAATCAGGCACATGCTGAAATTTATTTCGGCAATCGGTCTTTAATAAATCAGTAGGGGGTCTCGGCGCAATAGACTACTGGTCACGGTGCTGGTACTCTTTAGAGTCACCCCCACAATAAGTCATTTCAGGAGCATTAACTCCCGTGTTTATTAAAAACGACAGATAATTCCGTGGGAGAAGGTGAGCTAAGAGCTAAGGAGAGTTGTTCCCCTTATGTACACATTTAAAGGACATTACCCTCATCGCATTAAGTGCTTAATTCCCTTCAAATCTGGCAATAAAACAATTATTTCATATGGTTTTCCCCTTGAAGGAATTACTCCTGAAAATCATGGATCTCTCTTATACAAGGCATAGACTTAACATGAAAAAAAGACAGTGGCTGAACAACTTGAACATAATGGAATTCCAAATCACCTCTATTTTTTCAACATTGTCTCATAGGATTTGTGGCATCAGGATTTTGCTTTCGGGTTTTATGAACGAAGGGCCATATTAGGCCAAACTGCACCAAACACAAGACAGACCCGTGTGAGAAAGCAAAAGCATAAAGGTAAAAGGGAGGAAAGATCACTTGGGTACCTCAGGATTGAGATGCCCGCACACCTAATGAAGACAAGCCCCTAGGAGGAAATGTAAAAGGTCCACTCACATACGCAATACAATAAAGACAGAAGGACACATAAATTAAAGAACTGTTTTGACAGATTCACTTAGATACCATGCAATCACTTACCATTGAACACAAAACTGTGTCGAACATTTCTGGTGTACAACTGGCAACCTTGCACATTAAGCATTTAGGACGTTCATTCCCATATCCAGTCAAGTACCTGATGTATGGAAGACTGTGGTGAACGAAATGAGCAGTCCTTTGTAGCCTGGCCCTTGATGCCAAAATTCTGTCTAGTCCCAGAAGTGCAGTACAGTTAGGGGCCAAAACTATAATCTGATCCTCTGACACGCTTGGTTGCACAAAATGACGGACAACATCACATACAGACAGATTGAAATCGACACCACGGTACTGAAATTTGTTAGGGTCGTCTTCTTCAACAGGATCATAATTGTATGGAGGAAGAGAAAACTCCTAAATCAACGAAGAAATATCTATCACACATGATATAAAAATTCTTATTTTAACAGTATCAATCATTCCATAGCTTATGTATACACTAAAAACCACGAAATTCGACCAGAATATCAATAATTCTTTTATTATTCAAAATATGTCAGACTCCTTATCATTCAAACGATGCCAAAACCTTGTAAATATTCAAAAGTTTTCTAGTTACAATTGTTTTTGTTAGGTACCGTCACCATGTACAGACATATTTCCCAAAGTTCAAACTCGATTTCTGAAGAATGTTTTTACAATAGGATTCTCTGTCCAAACAGTAATAACTCAACAATCAACTGATGTATTATAATTATTTTGTGTCATTACACTCTGTGTAATACAGAAGATGTTTTGAACCTCAGTCAAAGTTATTAGTTAACAAATGAATTTCTGGTTGATTTTTAAATGTTGAAATGCTTGAAAAAATCTTGATTTTTCCGACTTTCTCGATGAAAACAACTGGCAAAAAAAAAACCTATTATTTCCAGCAACTTGATAGATTCAAAACATGAAGAATAATATTAGGAATAATTTCTAACAGGAACTGCCTTTCTGAACACATTAGAATTTGTGATATCATTGTTCAAAAAACATGATAATATTTACATATACATTTTCATTAAACTCTCCAAAGAGGTTTTGACAAGGTATCTCATCTATCAGGAATGAACCAATTTGGTTAATGACAAGATACCTAGTTATTAAGATACTGTTGATTCTTTGATGATGACAAGATCAAGATATGGTTAATTTTCTTCTATGGACCAGATATCTTCTGCTATAAAGACTTGGTGTCAGTTGCTAATGACAAGAAACCTTGCCTAGACACCATCAGATAAAAAAGATATATCTGATAGGCTAACAACCAGATGGGGTAACCAATGTACCCCTTCGAGGTAGCTGTTCCTCTTTCTTAATGAGTAACAGGAAGAGCATTGGGAGGGAAACTGGCTCAAGTTTTTGCAGAGCTTGTCTGCTTTGAAGGGGAACTGCGAGGAACATACCTATTTTATAAATAATTTCCTTTTAGCCCAGAATTATTTTAAAATTATTTGACTCGTGCAAATTGATAATTAAATTTTTGTTGTTGTTGTAAAAGCTACCTGTGCCAAATTCAGTAGCCACAATTTTATTTCATGCAGTCACAATCAACACATACTTATTATGCTGTTAAAATTAAATATGTATTAAAATTCGGATTTCAAGGATACATATGACTAAGTCCCAAACAAAGAAATAAAAAAACTGCCACTGTTCCAATACAGCTCCACATTTTTGAAGCACATTGAATGGAATATAATACCTTTCTAAAGCAGAACACTTTGCAATGGTGAAAAAGTATTCTAAACTAAAACATATCATGTGTGCATGTTACAGCAATACAAATTCCACTCAAACAATAAACTAAATACATGCGTAGAATACAGTGAAACCTCTCTGAAAGACCACCTCTCATAAAGACCATTTATTTCTGGTCAATCATTTTTGGTTAGAGGCTCAATGTTAACTTTCTCTCCATTAAAGGATCACTTATTTCCAGTCTCCCTCCCTGAAAGACCACTTTTCAACTATCAGTCAACTTTCAAATTGAGCAGCCAAGCTCTATGCATACACATTGTGTTATGAGCGTTCTACAACTATGACAATGTTGCGCAATCACCACTTGTTTATACGACGTCAGTAAAAAGAAATTATGTCGCTTAGCTGCAACCGATCTAAAAGTAAATCGTTTGAAACCGGAAATAATTATGGTGTCTACCTATAAGCGGCTTATACTACCTTTACCTTAATTAATAGCCGATAGTATTTTCTTCAGTCCCCTTTCCTGGAATTGGCTGAGTGACAGACCCTGAGAAGTGCAGGTGTCTTTTTCACAGGGGTGGTCCAGATTCTAGTTTTATCACAATTCAGTAGCTTTTCTTGGAAAGATTGTCACTTGTTATCATTTCAGGGTTGTTTAACACAGCACGTATTTGCGTTGAAGCGCATGTTTTCCTTGCTACGTGTACTACATAATTTAGATGATGCCTAAGAGAATTGTGTTAACTTTGGAAGACAGAAAGTGAAAGTTTTAAGAGCAAACGAGAATGGAACATCAGAAAGGAAATTGACAGCGTAATTTAATTGCAACAAAACTCAAATAAATAATATGTTAAAAAACAAAGACTTTCTGTCAAAAGAGTGTTTTGCGGAATTAAAAGAGGAAGGAAAAATTTAGCGAGCTGAACGACGCTGTATTGCAGTGCAAGGTCAAAACTATATCCTGTTGAGTGGAGCTCTGTTGAAAGAGGCCTTTCAAATTGCAGAATCTACAAGGGAAAATGATTTTTGTGCAAGCAATGGGCGTCTGAAAAAATTTTGTCACATAAACAACATTGATAAAATCTATCTGTGGAGAATCGGCCGATGTAGATGTGTTAATAGAGTGAAATATCGTCTTCTATTGATTCTGGCAGGATATTCAGATCGTGACATTTATAATCTGGATTATTCTTCATTGCCTCGCCCACCAAATTCTTATGGAGAAAACAGATGAACGAAGGAGGGAGACAGGTCAAACAGATCTGGAACTTTCAACAAAGGTAAGACTAAGAATATATGCAAATTTTTATTAAAAAATAAATTCTACAACTATTTGTAAAAATGAATGATACTACATTCAAAATTTTTAAAATCTATTTTAGGAGCTCATTCTGATTCAGATAACGAGTTGCCTTCAGTTAAAAGCTATTTCATACCCAGAAACACAAGTTGAAATCAATAGTTTGATACCTGTTAGATGATACTAAAAAATAATTTGTTTAAAGAGATCAAAGAATGGTTAGAAACAAAATTGTTAAAATCAAAGCAAACTTAAATTAGTTCCTTCTTTAACCCTCTGACTGCTCAATTTGTGGACCGAAAAATCGCTTCAAAAATAGTGTATTTTTTTTTGCATATTAAAAATCTATATATATTGGACAATTGAAATATGCATTTTTTTCTTTCTAGAAAAGACTTTTTATATAGATTTTTATTAGGAGAAACTAAACTGTCAGAAGTTATTGTTAGCTATATGCACAGTAATTCCTGGATTTCCACGAAAAGGAACTGGAGGAGGAGGAATATTCTTCATATCAATTTTGCACCACTGCCTAACATTTTGCAAGTTTATTGAATCATGATCAGATTCATCGCTATCTGAGGAGCAGTCCGAAAAATCTATATCACTATCACTATCAAAACTAAAATCACTTTCAGAATCTGATAAATCATCAGGAATATATAATCTGTCAATCGCTGAACGTTTTCTAGCAGCCATTTCTGATTAGAAAAAGGCGCCAAACAAAGGAGCGAAGTTAGAGCGGTAAATACAAAGTACCTTCAAATGCCGCAATTTAGTGGACGACTAGCGACAACTGTTGACCAAAATCTAAATTTAACGTCTAACACTGCATGTAATTTATTTCGCTGGTTAAACGGTGAAAAAGCGGGAAGCGCTTCTCAATAAAGATAGAAAAACACCTGCCCGCGAAAATCGCGGGATGAACAAATTTTGCTACATTTAAGTTGCCCGTGGAAATTGCTGGATAATCAGCCAGTGGGTTAATGTTGTATAGACATGAAATAATTTTTTTTTGCAGTATGTATTGCTTTAGCTTTACCCATTACATTTACAGTACTTAATTCAGACCTATTTTTTTTATGGACCAATGGGTGGTCTCTTTTAGAGAGGTTTCACTGTATTCAATCAAAAAATAAATAGCAGAGACAAAGAAAAATGTTATCACATTACCCTTCGCAGATAGTCTTGATACAGATTGAATTCAAGGGCTTGTGTTATGTGATATGCTGAAAAGGAAATACAGAACATTGAAAATATTTTAGTGGCAACTACATATTACTTTTGCAAATTTCCTATTTTCTAATCCCTCTGAACATCCCCTACAACACACAATAATATAAGAAAAAAATATCTTCTTAAAAACCCTAATTTAGTAGCTCCAATACAAAATGCGCTGATTAAGTTATGCAGATGCTCAAGATAGTAAGTTAAGCAGACAATCAAGTGTGTTCTTCCATGGTTGCAACGACTTTGCACAAAAACTTAAAAAAATTTCTCTACAAAGAAAAGTACAAAAACACTTTTTCCCTGTTCGATATTGGTTGTTAAAAAGGACTCAATTTCTGTTGACTCCTGGTGAATTTTGAAAACACAGAAAACTCTCAATTATCTGAGGAATTGAGTGGCGCAGCAACAGCATATATTCCACAAAATGGCTAAAAAGGGCACAAATCAACACGAAAATGTGTTTGAACAATTTTTATTTGCAGTAGTGTGCCTATACATACAATTATGAATTAATAAACAGTATATTTCTGAACTTAAAAGTTTGTGTTTATTTTCTTATTCACAAAAAATTAGTGAATTGTTTGTTTTTGTGTTAAAACTCTTTTTATAGTAGAACTCCAATTATCCGAATCGCTTTCAGAATTTCAGGAAAAAAATTAAGACGGAAACGTATTGCGATTCGCAAAAAATTTATTCTGGGTTTCAAATTCTAAATGATGATGAACTTATTGAAAGTTTGAGAGATGAAAGTGTCGTTGAAGAAGATGACCTTATTGTCGAAGTTGAAGCAGACACGGGACTATCTGCTAGTGAAGCATTTGCCGGTTTTGAAACTGCGTTGAAGTGGATGGAGCGACAGCCCGAGTGTGACCACATGCAACTTCTCATTGTCAAGCGGATGCGCGACTTGGTTGCCCGAAAACGGATGTGGACAGTCAAACAGGTTACTTTGACCGAGATGTTTAGCAATCAATGACTTTCATTTACAGTACGGTACGTACATACTGTACTAATGTACAGCACTTGTAAGTACGCTTAACATGTAAAATTGTTGCTTTATCATTTAATTAATTAAAAGCTCTTTTTCTTTAAAAATAGTTTTTTTGTCTCCCATTTTCAACATATATACATTAATTAATTAAAATACATACTAGACCATTTTTTCGGAAACAATCCAATTATCCGAATTTTTGATTATCCCAATGGGGTCCGGTCCCAATTGATTCGGATAATTGGAGTTCTACTGTATTAGATATTGAAGTTTTTTCAACATAATGTCACAAAGTGACTGTGGATAAGCCGCAAAGTGGACAATCCACCAGTGGATAATCGGGTGATAACTGTAATTACTTTTGAGATTTTTCACTTAAAGACACCCTTTCACAAAGGTTGCAATTAGTAGCAAAACGTCACCTTCCGTCTACAAGAAAAGATCTGTATTGGCTGGAACTTCAACGAAATTATATATGTAATGCTATTGAAATAAATAAATAAGGCCTTTTAATATGTGTAAGGACTTAAAGCCAGTATTAAGACTTTTTATGGTAAAAAATCAAAATGAAAATATCAGGCGTTATAAGTTCTGTAGGAGCTTTGAGCATGAGAAGATATGTGTACAGTGGTAAGCAGAGAATATTCTCCAAATATTTTTTAAAGAAATCACAATTTTCTTGTTGCAGAAATGAACTTGAAGCTAATTTAATATATTGTTCAAAGAATATCTAAGCATTAATAATTAGTTTTTTTAAAACCACAATTTATTTTTCTTATATTATGTTGCTGCTACAGCAGGTCTGCCACAGTCAAAGCAATAGTGCAGGCCTTGAAATAGATATTTTAATACAGGCGCACCTAGTTCACCTAAATTTTTAAATTAGGTGCACAGGTTATATTTTAGGTGCACATTTAAAGCAACGTACTATAAGAGCATTCATGTAATGTAAACTAGTTTATTAGTTGGGTATGTTAGCACCTAGCAGGAAAAAATTAGGTGCACAATTTTATTTTCATGTGCACAGTGCACCTGGGTATTTCGAGCCCTGCAATAGTGAAATATAATAAATTCATAAAAACAGTAGCAAAAAATATGATCTTAAACCTTATTTTAGCAGCAAATTTAGTTGCTTACATGCAAAATGAATTGTCTACAACAGATATGTGCCAATTAAGTATGAAACAAATGATGACAATATTTCCAAGAAATATAAAAACTAAATACCTCAACTGGAAACGAAATGCCAGCTGGTCTGGTAGTCGTGGAAAGGTTCGAATTTTGATGAAAATAAACATTCATCACGCGATTTCAACAAAGCTGAAACCTTTTCTCTAGTGCAGGCTGCACATGGTATGGATGTAAACCTACTTCCAAGTGAAAAACACAACATACCGTTCTTTGTGATACACCTGTTTAACGACCTGCAACTCTATTGCTAATGACAGGCTGCTGTTCTACCTGATGCATGATTATTTCAGGCATGCCCGGCGTTTCAACACTTGTGGCACGACCTGTGTCATGCATGTCAGCGTGGAAACTTCCCATTCTGAGAGTTGTTGGTTCAACCATCTCTCACCTGTTCGGAAAACGATCTCAGTAAAAGCATCGTGCACGTCTGCCAGACCTTAAACAAAATGCATGCCTGCTTTCACCACATTCAAATATTCAGACATTTCCTGTCACGACTGAAGTTGGGTGTAAAAAGCTCCGCTTTTATACAAGCATTTGACTGCACTCTCCAGCAGTTAACTGTTACACTTATGACCATATATACAATGGTGAAAAGTGTTTGTTTTGTTGTGTTTTATACCCTCCCGAAGTTTGTCTAATTAATTAATACTCACCCTGTATGAAGACATGATCAGCTGTCATTCCCTCCCCCACAGCCGACTGTTTTTTGTCATTTTATCATGTTGTTAGTTATCTATTGAGAAAAAGCTTCAGCTTTGTTGAAATCACTTTTTGAATATTTATTTCCATCAAAACTCGAACCCTTCCACAACCACTGGCGTTCCAGCTGACACGTCTCATTTGCTCTTCTGCAACATCCAAGATTAGTTAAATAAGAGAACATTAAACTTGTTGAGAACACTGTCAAAAATGGTACACAAGGCGACCAGACAAAAACTTACATATGTATTTTCCACCTAATAATGGAGCTAGGGCAAAAGTGGAAGCTTCTTCAAGAAATTTAGATTCCAAAACTTTTTCAAGCCATGACTTTTCCAAATCACTCAATTTCACTTTGTCAAGATCTTCAACAACCATATATTCATTTCCGAATGCATCCTTTTCATAGCAAATCTCATCCTCGTCACTGACTTCTTCAAACTCAGTCAGGAATGCATTTGTGATAAATCCTTTTTCATGTCTCTTTAGTAGTTTCCTTTTGGAAAAGAATGGCCTCTTCAAGTCATAGTCTCCACAGTATCTCATCCGAAATAACTCGTTTCTCAGCTTTTCAAGCGTTGGCACACTGATGGAACTTAGATCTAAATTGTCCTGGAAAAATGATAGAAAATCAATGAAATGGCTAGGGGATTCTACGACAAGTACATATGAATCATTTTAATTTAGACAACTGAGCAGATAAAATACTAGTTCAACAGTTCCTAAACATTTTAGTTCATGAATTTACCCACTGAATGGTTCACAAATTAAAAAAAATAAATAATACACGGACCCCTTGACATTATAAAATTAACTGAAGTACATGAGACTAGCATAAAATCATTGAGATCTTTACTTTGCACCTTAATAATGATAGAAAAATAAACTCTTTAAAAAAAATCGACACACCTAGGAGTTTGATTGCTATAAAAATTAGAGGATGGTGAAGAACAAACATAGAAAACAAACAATTCAAATTTCAGAACAATTGAATGGTTTATTTCAGAATTTGACCGTTACAAAGGGAGGAAGTCGATGAGGCGTTGGTCCACCTCTCTGTCCTGGATGCAAGCTGTCACCCAGCGTATCATAGACTGAAAAAGTTCCCGGATGGTGTCCTGCCTTGTCTCCAACTGTCAGGCTAAATGGTCAACATTCCGGGATGGCTGAAATTGCCCTCCTGTAACATTCCAAATGTGTACTATGGGAGAGTGATCAGGAGATCGAACTGGCCAAGAAAGTGGTTGGGAAAGCTTGAAAACAATTCATTTCAATACCTGGCGTGTGCGGCCGGGCATTATCATGTTGTCCATGTACCAATGTGCTGTAAGTGTGCCAGATATGACTACCAAAGGGGTTCTTTGGTAGTCATATCTGGCATATCTAACCCCAATCCATAACACCCTGTTGTGGGCATGTGAAAGTACAGACACGTCTGCGGTTGTCATCAGGACACAGTTGGAAATGAGACACGTCACTAAAGACAATACGTCCCCAGTCAGCGCCGTTCAAAATTGATCAAGCCCTATACAACTCCTTGTTGGTGCGTCGATTTTTTTGTTATAGAGTACATTTCAATATATTTAAACAAAGGAAACAAGTCAGGCTTTGCAATTATTAAACCCAGGTTTAACAGTTATAAAGCATTAAAACATATCATTAACCCTCCTGGTGGTTATCTTGTCATTAGCAAAACTGACCAAAAATTGATCCGGTAAAGAAATGGCAATATCTCGATGACGAGATATCTCACCAATAGTAAAATAAGACAAATCTTCATGGACAAGATATCTCGTTGAAATCACTGGAGGGTTAAAGATTAGTGATGCCAATACTAAGTTACGAAACAGAAGAACCAGTCTTGAAAGAAAATACTCAGTAAGTATCATACAAACTCTTATTTATTAGACTGCATAAAAATCTAAAGGCTTGCAGTTATAATATCAGTAACATAAAAAATATATATAGTTGAATCTTAACGTGAGCAAAGGAAGCCACTTTTTTAGGAATTAGCTCATTGATGTTTGGTTAAATATTTAATTAACAGTCCGATAACAAATTCAATGCCTGAGCCAGCAGCACTCTCTCCAAATTTCAAGCCCCTTCCAAAATAAGGACATTGATGTCACAACAGTTTTAACATATGTAGGATTGAGTTTTGAGATCATAACCTTTCAATTTGTGACAACTCTTTCAACCGAGCTGCCACAGCCCCATAATATGGCTAGTGAAATAGTGCATGTTTTCTACAGGTTGGGGTTTCAGACACCATTATAGGACCTCTGAATGAGTAAATCTCTATTATTATGAAAGGAAGTGTTTGTCTGTGTGTACACATCGTCCCAATTTTTAAAAATTTTTGTGTGAAGCCCCGATTTTAAAACTTATTCTAGAACATTTAAAAATTAATATAATGCATAGTTAATTATTATTGTTTTTCTAAGGAATGGCAACACTATAAATAGATGATAGATTCTAAATTTATTTTTCCGTTTCCGCTTGATTTTGCGGGAAAAAAATTTCAGCCAACGAAAAAAATGAAAAAGTTTTAACTGGGATTATGTAGTTCTTTTTCTATCTCCTAGATCATTAAAGGTAAGAGTAAAAATTTCAACTGAGTTGAAATCTGTGAAAAATTTCACATTAGATCAATACCTAAAAATACGCTTTTCTTAAAATAAATCATTTTTAAATTGTAACTTTTATATTTTTTTCCATACGAATTTGACTTTGATTGTGTTTGAGAAATCACAGATTCTTAACTGCCATTGTTTAGTTCTTTTTTTATAAAATCGGGATCGTTAAAGATAGATTAAAAATTTCAAAGGATTTGAAATTTGCGAAAACTTTTACACCAGATAGATACCTTATATGCTTGATCATCTTTTAATAAATAATTTTCAATTAAATATTTTTTTTTTTGCAATAAATTGTGGTGTCACGCCAATTAGATATCTTCACAATTCGAGTTTGACCGCATTTAACAACATGATGGCTGTTATCCAGAAGGCTAGAAATTCCCATTTGGTTTGAGAAGCAAACTCAATTTGTTGCAATCACCTCGGGTTAGCGAGCAGTTGTCACACCCGATTCCATGAAACGAACTGTCGGTGACACTGTGCTGGTGATGCAGTGGCTAATATATATTATAATGCTTCAAATACAGCCACAAAAAAGGACTGATTTATCTTTGTTGATGCATCATTTATAGAAGAGCAAATGAAAATATACCATTTGATTGGAAACAAGATCTAGAAATTCATTAGCATAATCAATCATCATAATATCAAATACAGTAAACTAATTTTGAATAGCAACATTCAATTTTGATTATGTAAAGTTTGGATCTCCTAACGTCATAGTTTTCCAAACATTTATTCCTGGGTTTCAAACTAATCTTTCGATCAAATTGATTCGCGTTTGTATTATGCTATTAAATAACTCAAAAAAATAAAATATATATATATATATATAATTTTTGATTTGTAATTGGAATTATGACATAAATAAAAACAAATTGAGCAATAATCATACATTTTGACGGAAACTCGTTTAGAATTTTGTTTTTGATAATGCAAACTTTTACCTTCTTTGCAAAAAGAAATGACAAACTAATAAAAAGGAGGAAATAATTTTTAAATCAAGGGGAAAAACCAGTTTTACACATGGAAGCTGGAAAAATTTTCGGAATATTCATAATCAAATTAATCTTGAAAAAGGGCCCGTATTTTTATTTTTATAATTTTTCATGGTAAAGAATTAAACTTGCATATGAACCTTGATAGGGTTGATTATTGTATTTGATGAAAAATTTACTTCGACGCGCTGAAGTTCAGCATAACGTGAACAAATACAAAACAGTTCATAAAACAAAATATTAAAAGCATACCTGGCAGACTAAGGAAAAAAAATTCTGACAGATTTTTAGTGGCATAAAAAGTAATGACCAAGTTGAAAACGAACACAAATTGATGTTATACAGGGTGGCAATGAAATTATTAAAAAAAGTTCCCCAATGATCTTGCAAAAAATTCCCTGAATTTGCAAGTCCCTTAAGAAATGTTGTGATCTGTGATTGGTATCGATACAAGGATAATTCTCCACAAATATTTTGTATTTTGTCTCTACAGATATTTTAATTATTATTGTAACAGTTGGAATTCCTACAATAGCAATTGAAAAACTGAAGAAAAACAAAATATTATAATAAACTTTTTACACCTGACCCTACATTATACTATTCATCAAAATCAAATGCAAATATACATACAAAAATGTAATTGCAAACAAAAAATATTTATTTAATACACAAAAAAAAGCATCATAAATTACACAAAATTCAAATTGTATACCACAAGATGTATCATCAGCCTCACGGCGACAAGACCGCTGCAGCAGCAAAAAGAATGGTGGCGGCAGTTTTCATGGTGTTCAAAAATTACGATGTCAGGGTTCTTTATCTGAATTACAATTTCGTTGAATACAAATTATTCAATTCTAAAAAACCCTCCTAAATATGCATTTCTAAATAAGACAAACTATAATAGTTGCCGCTTAAGTTTTCAAAATTTCTCCGATTTCTTTTTTTGTAAAATTTGGAAATTTTCCAGAATTAAAAAGTTTTCTGAGGATTCCAGGATCTGTTACAACTCTGTTATAATAGACACATTACAAAAATTGAATTTTTTTTGTTCCACAATATGCATGAAATCCACTTCTCAAAGTTGATTAGACCCAAACACATTTTCCTTTGGCAACCAGCCAACTGATTCGAATGCTAGTCCTTTAATTTAAAGAATGAAAGAATAGTAAGTTGCATTTCTTACACAATATAATTTTTTTTTTAACAATTCACTGACCTGAACTTTATGTTCCTTTATGGATTGACCCATGGCACCAAATGCTGAATTTAGAGTCATTTGAAAATTTCCCTCAAAGTAAAGAAAAATCCGGAAGATGTTCGTCAACAAGACCAGGAAAATTGATTTTTAAAAGATTTCCATTAAATTAGGAATAGTCCAAAGCTGGTCCTTTAAATTTAAGAACAAAAAAGTAGTAACCTGCCTTTCTTCCACAATATACATAAAATCAATCTTTTCAAAGTAGTTTTATTGCAAACAAAATTTTTTGGCATTCGCCAACCTGATTACAATGTTATTCCTTTATGGATTGTCACATGGTACCAAAAGCTAAATTTGGCATCATTTGAAAATTTTCCTCAATTTAAAGAAAAATCCGGAAGATGTTCGTCTACACAAGACCAGGAAAATTAATTTTTCATAAGACTTTCATAAAATTAGTAACAGTTGGCAAATGCGCAACTTTGTGAAGTAGCTTAAAAGTTATTTCACAATTGTAATTTAAAGAATAAAAGTAAAGCATACCAAGTTAAAATACTCATCTATAGAGGGTGCAATATTTTCCAAAGCTTCTCTGAGAGTATTCACAGCAGTAAGTTGAAGCTCCTTCATTCTCATATTTTTCGATTTACACAGTTTCGTAGGAGCAGACTCATTTTCTGGCAAATTGTTGACAAGATATGAAGGATCATCACTGTTATCATCGCCAAAAGATTTCTAATGCAAAAAATGAAACAAAGCTAAAATTATACTTATGTACACCAGTAATTAAGTCAATCAATGGTCAACCAACAAGAACAACAAAAATTATGCAAAGTATAATATGATGTAACACATAAACTAATATTTAAATTCAGTTTATATAAAAAAAAGTGCACAGTTGAAAAGGGAATTAATAAACTTATCACAAGAGCAATATGAACTGTAGAAATAATTCAGAAAGAACAACGTTAATTTATTATGTATAAAACAAAGTCCATATTATTTAAAAACTTTTTCACTTTCAAACTTTTTCAAACAGTTTTTTCAAACGCCCACAGAATCTGGGTCAATCTGATTTTAATAAAAACAGTATGAGATTCAGGAACATTGGATGCTCCAGATTAAGGCAGTGTGAAAGGTTTTAAGATGAACAAGCTAGTTCATATAGAAGCAGCTTTCTAGATCAGGGTTCTCATTTTTTTTTCGAGCTAAAAATAAGGACTTTTTAAGCATTTTCTAAGGACTTAAAAAATATACTGTGGAAACCGTATTATACAATTTAACACATGACTTTCAATGAAGTGGGATGCACTTACAGATGAAGATCTGATAAGAAAAAGTAGCATGTAAAAAAATTAATATTCAAGTCTATTTTCTTAAAATTATACACAAATAATGCCACACAAAACTGAGATTTTTCAAAATAAGCCCAGTCTGATTTTTACAAATGTCAGCAGTTAATATACGGGCCTTTACGTGTACACAAATTAGTAACATGCAAGTACACACACAAATTATAGAATGGAGACCGCAAGAGAAAATTTTGGATGTTTTTTCCTTTTATATCTCTTTGCAGTGCATTTGTTTTTATAAAAAGGGAAAGAAAAAGTTGAGTTTGGTGAGGACAGGAGACACCAAGCATGAAGATCGCCACCAAATGGGCTTGGTGTCACCAGTCTCCCGGCTGCTTTTTATATTGCTGCCCATATGTAAAAAACACCATTTAGTGTTGTTTGGCTGTCTCTGCCCTGTTCCACCCAGACTTTCATTTCCTTCGCTTTTAAATTATATTGCTTATCTTGTTATGTCTGCAGCTTCAGTGCACTTATGAAATGGAAATTACTCACCCAAGTAATTATTTTATACTACTTTCATAAATTTATAATACAAATGAATAAAAATAAGTAAATTCATTTAATGGCACATCAGAGGTTGCAATAAAATAAAATTAGTGGCAAACTAATCATTTACTAAAAGGATGGGAAAGGATTGCAGGTTGCATACGACAGAGTCAAATTTGAAACTGGATCAGAGACTGAACAAGTTTGGAAGAAAACATTTTCCCGTGAACCGAAACAGATCATAAGATCTGCGCAAAAACTATGATAAATTTATGATAAGTTTTGAAAACAAACTTCAATTTTATTGAATAGATGTTATTCAATTAGTTACCACAGTCACAGCTTAAGTCATTAGTGTATTGCCACGTAAATTTTGAACCACGGTCAGATGACGAGGTAACATCTGAGCTGGCACCCAACTCTCCAAACTTCCACACCAACCCAACGTAAGGACTTTCGTCCATAACAGATATGAGGTGCACCAGCCATCTCTACACCATACACTTACAAATATCCATGCCCTGACCTGGATTCGAATCAGGAATCGTCCGATCTAGAGGCCAACACCTTAACCATTATACCAGTTGGTTGGCTTATTAAATAGATATATAGAGCATTTCAATAAAAGAAAATTTAAATGAAAACAATCATTTAAGCTGACAATGGAAAGGGATTGCGCATGGCATAACTAAAGCAATGCAAAATTTAAGCACAATCGGCTGTTGAGTATTTGTCACCAATATGCAATGAGAAAAATATTATAAAGCATAGAAAAAATTACTTTCATTTCTGGTTAGCGGGCAAATACAATGCGAGTCCGAAATTTCCAGTTCAAAAAAGGCTTTCCTCGATTCAGAAAATTCCGACTATATTTTATGACCAGGTTCTCAGTCGGCTAGCACTCTGGTTTATGTTTTCAGAGTGGCAACAAAATCCTCAAAAAAAAGTTCCCTAATATTTCCATGATAGTGTGACAAAAATTTCCCTGATTTTACAAATCCCTTAAGAAATGTCGGGATCCGTATTTGGTATCAATATACAGTACCCACATGACAATATTTTTTAAATATTTAGTGTCCGATGAGGTAAAAGAATCATTCTCCACAAATATTTTGTATTTTTTCTCATCAGATATTTTAATTGTTATTGTAAGGGCTGGAACCCTTAATGGAACTCTAAAATAGCAATTGAAAAAAATGCGAAAAAAATATTCTGATTAAAAATAATTATGAACTTTTTACACCTCTGTCCCTACATTATCCAAATATACATCAAAATCAAATGCAAATATACAGGGTGTCAAGATTTAAATCACTTGATTTAAATCAACGATTAAAATCATGATTTTAATCAAATGATTTTTTTTTAAATCACAACCAATCTTACATTTTTATAACTAAGTAAATACACTCTAGAAAAATCACAGAATTTGTCAAATGCTTTGAACTTTCTGCACACATGGTGATTTCAGCACTAATAGCTACACCTTGTACTGATGAGCTTTTTAAAAAAATGTTTGGCACTGGACACTTGCAAATAATCTGAGGTGTCTATGGACTAAGTAATCTGTTGAGTCAGGGTTTCTGCCAAACAGTAAAGTAAAATATAAGTTGACATCTATTTGAAAGTTTTTACAATGTTCATGCATAATTTTATGTTACAAACAATAAAGCAGTAGGCCTACATCTACGTAAATGTCAAGACAGCAAAAGAAAATCCCTACAAAGTAGGCCTAAACTACTTGTTACCCCTTTAATTGATTGACCAATGGCTTAGCTATAGTGATTTTTCAACTACTTTTTTTAATTGAGACATAAATACAAAATAACACAGTTAATGTGATTAATAATTTATTAAATAAAAAATTCAACTGAGCTTTCTATTTCAAAGGATGAAAGTTTAAACACAATGAACATCTTTTATTTTGCAAAATGCACCCTGCAACAGTCACCTTTCACTTTAAGAGTAGTGACCCATAACAAATATTTATTTAATCAGACGAATTTAGGTCTCACTTACACTTACTGATACATTTGTTAACATGATTATGTTAATTAGTCAAGAAAAACTATGGAGGATGTCAACTTGTGTTTTAAAGTTAAACAGATGTCTTATCTTTTGCTCTTGTTTTGAAAATTTATTTTTTAAATGTATTGTCATGTAACACACAATGATATTTAGTAAAATAAATATTAATTTACCATTTCAAAAATTCCGATTGTTTACTTATTTAAATATTTGTTTACATGTCATGTCAGAAACTCAATTTTTTATTTAACAAATTTATAGGCCCTACAGAAATTTAAA
The DNA here is from genome assembly GCA_947359465.1 of Metellina segmentata. Classification (NCBI taxonomy): domain Eukaryota; kingdom Metazoa; phylum Arthropoda; class Arachnida; order Araneae; family Tetragnathidae; genus Metellina; species Metellina segmentata. The sequence continues at coordinate 73,649,453 of OX375882.1, forward strand.
TAAAAAAAATCCGATTTTCGATTTAAATCAAATAAATCCGATTTAAATCAAATAAATCCGATTAATTGATTTTTTTGAAAAATCACGATTTTTTTACACCCAGCAAATATACATAAAAAATTGGTACAGCTTCAGTTTACGTTTAAAGCGGTTGCAACGATCTTGGCGGGGTTTTTTTTTGGCGCACTTTTAGTAGCAAGTTAGGGCCGGTTAATACAACCTATCTGAATTCCGATTATTATGGTTTCCATGATAACCTCGGCAAGCGAAAAGTTAAACCTTTAGGCCCGGTGCACACATCCGTTTTTTCAACGTACGGCGGCGTTGCCGCAAAGCAAGTGCGGTCTGAGATACATTAGATCCAATGGAGTAGTGCAGACATGCCTCCGGCGTCACTGCGGCGATGTACGTCCAACTTTGCGTGCAATTTGTACCGCAGTTCCCCACGGCGCAGCAGATCGCAGCACACGCTTCTCCAGACTGAAGTGATTAATAAATGGTTGATCCTGTAACAACTATTTTGTTTGAAGATATACTTTTTTTAATTCTAAGTTAGCGAAATAAACACGTTTTCATCGATATAAAAATAATCGCAAATGGTGCGAAATGTCTGAGTACTTGCGTCATTTTACGGCTATGTGTGCATAGTTGGGCTTCGGTGCAGCATATTGAAAAATTGGATGTGTGCACCGGGCCTTAGACTACGGCCGGTACATCAGTTGTACCATGATCGTGCCAAGGAAGAATTTAGACAACGGCCAGAACATCAGTTGTACCTTAAAAGTTATAAGAATCACACCAAGAAATAATTTAGACTACGGCCGTTACAGCTGTAGTGCATTGAAAGTTATAAGAATCGCGCTTGTCATATCGATAGTCGTAGTCAAAAGGTTAAATTTTCATTTTGAATCTCCAATATTATAAACTGAAGTGTTTGTCGTTTGGAATGATTTTCCAGTGGACGATAAAGAACAAATAAATTTTGATCTGGAGTTATTTAGTTCTTTTTTCCATCTGCTAGACCGTTAAAGATAGAGTACAAATTTCAACGGATTTGAAATCTGCAGAAAATTTCACAATAGATAAATACCTAAAAATATGTGTTTTTTTTTTTTTTAAATAAATAAAATTTTTAAACTGAATATCTTCAAAATTTTTATTAGATTCTGACGTTTAGAGAGACTTTCAGCAAAAGAGGAAAAGAAAAAGAAAAAACATTTAGGCTGAAATTGTCTAGTTCTTTTTTGTAAAATCATGATCGTTAAAGATGGATTGAAAATTTCAACGGATTTAAAATTTGACACCAGATTGATACCTTATAAGTTTGATTCCCGAATTCCCATTTGGTTTGCGAAAAATTTCAACGGATTTGAAATCTATGTAAAATTTTACATTAGATCAATACCTAAAAATAGCTTCTTTTTTAAATAAATAAATTTTTTTAATTGAATATCTTCAAAATTTTCACAAGAGATTGTGAGGTTTACAGAGGTTTTCAGCGAAAGATAAGAAAAAACATTTTGGCTGACATTGTTTAGTTGTTTTTGTAAAATCAGGATTATTAAAGATAGATTGAAAATTTCAACGGATTTGAAATTTGACATCAGATAGATACCTTATACGTTTGATTTTCTTTTAATAAATCATTTTTCAACTAAATATTTATATTTTCACATTGTGACGTCACGTCGAATTCCCATTTGGTTTGTGAAAGCAAACCAACAAACACCATGGGCTACACCATTATGGCTGTAATCCAATTTGCGAAGCAATACATAGTTCACTATATTCATAGTTTGGTTTGCTTCGCAAAACCAAATGGAAATTCACAGGGAATTCATTCCAATAGGCTACGAATTTCCACTACAGGCAACGCCATGATGGCCTTTTCCCAATAGGCTACGAATTCTCATTTTGTTTGTTTCTCAAACTGTATTCGTAGCAATCACCGGGGGTTAGCGAGCAGCCTTAGTAAGCACCAGACCCCACGAAAAGAACTGTCAAGGGCAATGCCGTACTGACCACACAGTGGCTAGTATTCTTTAAAGTTCTTTCAAAATTCGTTGAACTGTCGGTTGATTTCATTGAATTCATTTGAAATAATTCCTTCCGTGACGAATTTAGAAGTTTAAATTCGCCAAAAAAGCACCAAAGCCGTAACACCGCTATAAACGTAGACTGAAGTTTTACCAAAAAATTCTACATAAATATAATTTAATACACCAAAAAACATTATCAGTTACACAAATTTAAAATTGTATACCACAAGTTGTATCGATGTCCTCATGGCGATGAGACGCTCTGGTAGCGAAAACCACGGTGGCGGTTTTCGATGGGTTCGAAAATTACGACGCCGGTGTTCTTTATATGACTTACAATTTCGGCGAAAACGATGTATTATATTCTCAAAAGTACTTACAATCCTGCATCTCAAAATAGTCCACAAACGACCATAGTTATAGTTTTCATAAAAAATTTTAAAATTCCCTGATCTTTTGTGAATTTTGGAAATTTTCCCTGATATTTCCAGAATTAAAAAGTTTCCTGTTTTCCCGGTTCTGTTACCACCCTGGTTTTAGTGATCTTTACATTCAATGTTTTTTCTTCAATCGATTGGGCTGGTATTTTCCCCCTCAGAACTGATAACCGATTGCTTCAAATTTTCAAAGCAGAATCACTCCCGAAAATCTTCATAAATTTTCTTTATTCAACTTTACTGGGATAGTTTTTAATATAATAATAATGAGCATAAAACAATAGATTTGAAAAATTGCAACACATCTGGTTGCCACTCATGTAGTATTAATTAAAATAAATTATCTTTATATTATTCTCGATTCACCCAGACTGTTAAAAATACACTTCTCAATAATTATAATACATTTTTGAAACATAGTACTCGTGTGTGACTAATTGAAACAAAATTAATTAACATTTGATGATTGTGTTCTAGCTCGTATCACTGTGTAGCATAAAAGATGTATCAGCAGCTTTACACAGTACTAAGCACAAAATCCAGAATGCTTCGGACCTCTGCCATCCCTGATATCGGACTTTTTCAGATTTTTTGCATTTTTTTGTCAAAAAATCTAAACTTAACTCTGCTTGCGCGAATTTTGCGTTTTCAATAGTAAAATAGCATATACATAAATAGGAATAATTTTTTAACAGAAAAAAACCTTTTTAATACAAAGCAGCAAATTTTACTTGCAAATCTTAAAATTTTCCTGTGTCGCATTTACTCTGAACTTGTCCGCTATTTTGCGTTGTTTCATCAATTAGATCCAGATTTAATACCTTGTTTTTAAAATATGTAAAAAAGTGAGAAAAACAAAAAAAACGACCGTTAGCAATATGTCCGGATTTGGGACTATGTACTGTATATTCATACATGTTGGTCTCATCATTATGCAACTAAATTAAATAGATAATATTAAATCAATTTGAAGAATGCAGTAAAAACGAGGAAAGGGTGCAAGGTAGAAATTGTATGAAGATTAGATTGCAAGCAATTTTGTTTATTTAAAATTCTGAGTGAATTTGATGACTAAACAGTTTTGGTGTTTAAATACAACTTTAGGGGTCGAGTTCATGTTTTGAACTCAGTGACAGAAGTCGCACACAGCCAGATCTGCTTCAAGTAATTAATCATTGCATTTATTGGGATTAAAATATTTAACCTAACATAATCTATACAACAGAAAAGTTGAAAGGTATTTTATATCATAGAAAAATAATCCATAGGCTCAAACTCTTTGTAAGTCTTTAATTAACTTTACCACTTTGGGAGCCTAATTATTGGTAAAATTTTATTTCACATTTCATTTTCAAAGCCAGATATGATGCATGTTGCAGGGTATGAAAATACACTAATTTGTAGCTAGACACACCTAGCATGAATATTGACTAACGATTTTCCCCTTCCTTCAATATATAAAACATATTACATGATACAAATAAGTTTCCATAAGTTATATTTATGTGTAACATAACAATAAAAGCAATAATTTAAACAAATCTCATAAAATTTATACATACTGATTCTTCCTGAATATTCTTGACAAAATTTTTCAATCTATTCATTCGCACTAAGCACATGTTATCAGTTCGTCCAGGCAATTCTCGAGCAACTTGTGACCATTTTCCTATAAAATTAAATTCAATGAAATAGTTAATACTTCGAAGCCTGTTTCCACATGTAGTTTTGAAAACATGTATAAAATTTAAAAAAAAATTAATACTATCTCAGATCTACAAAACCAATGGCATGAATTACAGGTTTTGGATATCTAAATAAAAGCAAAAATAAACAATCACCTTTGTCCCCAAAATGGCAGACAATTGAGCTTGTCACTACTTAAGCAACAGATCAAGGGCTTTAAATAAAATCAGTCACCCCTTTAGTTTATAATTTTGAATCAAACTGTTGTACACATCCTTTAAGTGTTTATATTATGAGTGCTGTTAATCAGAAATGTTTATACATTACTCTTCCTGGCATTTAGATTTATGTCATGTGTGTTTACATTACTGTTTCCAGTATATAGTATATTCAAATAAGTGACAACTGGTTGTTGCAATCTTTTATACTATGAAGTAATTGACCCAGTTCCCTCTGAGCTTGGTGTGGCCATTAGTGCTGAAATCACCATGAGTGCAGAAAAATTAAAGCATTTGACCACTTCTGTAATTTTCATATGGTGCATTTACTTTGTTATAAAAATGTAAGATTAGTTGTGATTTAAATCACGACTTTAATCGTTGATTTAAATCAAGTGATTTCAATCTTGACACCCTGAAGACAACACCTCCTAATGTGGAACCATGGTCATATGACAAGAACAATATCTGTGCTGGTATCCCACTCTCCAAACTTCCACATCACGACAAGACATTTGATGCCATGATAAATTTAATTTGCACCAGCACCTGTTTACACAAGTCTTAGGTTGGGCCAAGAATTGAACTTACAACCCTCCAGTCTCTAATCCATTGCTCCTCCAACAGAGCTACCATGGTCCTAAAGGGATGCCAATTTTACGTATAGAATTTGTAAGTACTTTGCAGTTTTCAGTGTTTGATGAGAAATGAGTCATACATATTAAGCAAATAAATTAAATGATCATGCATTCAGTGCTTAAGTTTCCCAGAAATGATCAATTTCAACCAAGGAATAAAACAAATGATTACCATAGCCAAAGGTTTGAATTAATTGTGCTAGCTTCTTATCCTCTTCAGGGGTCCAATTGCCAATCCTCAATGAAGGATCCAAAGTATTAACATACCTAAAACAATGTCATTTCAGTGAATACTGAGTGAATATAGTTAAAATACATCTTTACCCAATCCAATAATATCTGAAACCAGTTGATTACTATAAAGTGAGTTGTTTCTGGCAACTAAGGAAAGCATTACTTATACTGAATATGAAGTAATGCTTTCAGGTATTAACAATCAATAATTTTGATATTTTTCTCAATGGCTCGATGCCAAAACTTCGAAAGTGGTGTCACTTATGTTGAGAATAGGAATGTAACACGTGGGTGTTGTTGAGAGTGGAGCTTCTTGCTGACACTCTCGGCGAGACCACGTGATCGTTCGTAAAGTAATGTGATTCAAAACAATTTCAAAGATTTCCTGAATGGCAAGGCTTCGGGTGTGAGCTTTCTTGTTGAGCTCCCTCCTTTTTCTTGAAACTTGAATTTATGTATCTCAGCGTAATATTATCGTTTGTTGTGTTGTGTTGTACCGTTTGTTTGATGTCCGAAAATAAATCGCAAAAAGACATTCTTGGACTCGATGATTCTTGGATTCGATGAATCTTTACAACTTAAACATTTTCTCACTAAAGAAATATTTAAATATTTTTTTCTGGCTCAAAACCAAGTTCACCAGGGTTGGATATTAGCAGTTACTTGCATTTTGCCCCTTCAGGTTTGTTTTGGTGGCTGACTTTTCAATTCAAACGAGCAAGCACTGAGCTTTATCATTAACTACGACACCTTTCAGCATCTTCTATTATGATTAAAATTTCATCCACTGATGGCCTTATTCACAAGTCTCAAGTTAACCTGAGGATCAGTTGATCCGCGGGTCAGTTAAACCGTGGATTATCAAGAACTGTATTCTCAAACGCCGAGTGAAGTGATCCACAGATTAAAATGATAGGCTCGCTGTGATTGGCTACTACCGTCTCCTCACGATCAGGTGATATTGTTTACATTTGTTAGGACAGTCAGATCTGCATTCATACTGGTCAAACATGTACTTAGCCAGAATTGATTCCAAATTGTGATTTTAATAAAATGCATATGGCATTTGAATTTGGGAATAGAGAAAAGCAAAGCTATTTAATTTCAAATTGGATTTTTAAGGAGACCTGAATTTTGCAAGAAAGAACTGTACACAATGCCTTGAAAAGGAATGTAATCTGATTATCTTTGTACTTGTAAGTATGGGTGTGTGTTGGTGTAAAGGTGAAGTAACTTTTGTATATCATCAATTTTCTTTTTTTCATAAAAAATCCACAAATATTTTTCATTTATGATAAGTTTGCATTTGCCATTGTCATATTCTACTGTCCAGTCTCTCAATGGGTTCTACTCTGGCAAGCCAGAATATAGTTTGAACCAGAACATATCTGTGGGCATATCTCTTTTATAGAAAACGTAATCACGTTCTTTTACTATTTATATAAGATCAGTTGAATGCACATTGTCGCAAGAATATTGTAATTTAGCAGGTAATGAAGCGTGCTATCCATTTTGTTTTGTTTACAGTATATCTCACTTCCTTAGCAAAAAGAGTACTATGCATGCGTAACTCTCAATCCAGAGTTAATCTGCCGATTTCAGAGGATCAAAATGCAAAACCTAAACAGCAGATTTTTATTGGCTGACTCAGGCTTGTGAATATGGCTATTATTCTTCTTGTTGACAAATCGTAAATTATATCTGCACAGTAAAGTCAAAACAATGATTCCTAAAAGAACCTAAAGAAAAATAGTGCCAAATGTAAACTGACATCAAAGTTCAATAGCAATTTATTCCTGTTTCTACACATACATGTAAACAAAATATGTTTAGAAATCGCACCCAAGTAGAGAATTTTAGGTTATATGGCAGAAGCGCCATGTTTGCCCAAGCTGTATCATTCACATGACAACATTAACTAAACTATGTCAAGGTGAAAAAGAGGGATCGGGAAATAGAATAGTGGGATGCAAGCAGAAAAAGATCGCTTGGGTACCCAGGGAGCGTATTTACTAAAACCAGAAAATTTCATGGGAAAACATGTTGGGAATTGAGAAGAAAATATTTAGTTTCCATCAATGCCTGACTTTCTACTCTAATTTCAAACCCTGGATGGACATTATCATGAATATCCACAGTAGTTGGTTGGTTCAGGGGATGAGTGAAATCCTATCTATCTAATGTTATCATGGTCAAAATTTTAAGGAACATTTTCTCTGAATCTTTTATGTGAATTGATTTGAATTTTTTAAATACAGGTTATGAAGACACTTTTAAATACTTTTGACTACAGGGATTTTTAAAAAACTTAAAATATGAAGCTTTGAGATTCATTTTAAACTTTTTTTTCCATTTGAAAAATGACCAATTTTTATCCTTTTCAACAATCAAAATGAACTTTTCTGAGCAGATGGAAAAAAAATCCCTGTGTTAAAATATGTTATAGGGTATGTTGTACTTATAAACCAATTTTTTTTTAATTCGCTTCAATAGACTTTGAAAAAATTGTTCCTTTTATGGAAAAAGTACACCTTTTGAGATATTGAAGTCTAAAGCATAAAACTGACATTACTTCAGATACATACAGGTATTTTTCAAAAAATTATTTAAAATACTTTTACTCGACGTATCTCTATAAATAATAGTGTACAGAATTGTATAAACATTTACTTAAATTAAAAAAAAAAATCATTCAAATTTTGAAAGATTTTTTTTTGCATTGGTCCAATTAAGGTTTCATGATGGCAGGTACAATAATGGACATACAGTAAAACCCCGATTATCCGAGTTTCCGCTTTAACCGAGCTATCAAATATTTCTAGGATTTTTTTTTTGGTTCAACATTTTCCATTTTTAAAACCTCCGAAAAAAATTCTGAACATGATCTCACAAACACTTGGGAAAATGAAATCCGTGACTGGATAAAGGCTGATGAACAAAAGATTTCAGATAAATTTACCGTCAATAAGGAAAATGAATCTAGCGATGGTTATGAAAAGACAGTGACAATGAAAATCGACATATGAAAATTTTCCATACATATGGACTAAAAGCTATCGAAAGTGCTATTGAATATATAGAACAAGAAAAATCGACAACAGCAATCCTATTATCTATATATATAATTCCCTAACGCAAAAAAGACGTTATTTGTTATCGCGTTTTGGCAACATTGTACAATTGTTCAGCCTCGTGCCTGAATTGAATTTATTGCGTTATCTGATAAAATTTTACTGAAAAAAAAAACATTTTAGTGGATCTGTTGCAGTTTATAATAGAAATCAAAGAAAGCGGAGAATCTTTTCAATAAAATTCAGGGCCCTTTAAAAAATGGTTCTTTTCATGGCCAACAATTATAGTTCAAGACGCTTGCACTACAACTTTCGACAACAAATTCAATGAAACAGTGTGAGTGGCTCGAGTGCTGGGGAAATGTACACGCAAACAACATGCTGGGTATACAATTTCTAAAGCAGCACTAACATTTCGAGTCAAAATTTTCTGGTGATATTTGAATTCTGATTCTAGAGGTACTGTAAAAATCGTTTCTGAAAAAAAGCAAATTTAGATTGGAAAAATATATTTTTGGAATATCATATTTTGTAAACAATCCCTTCTGCTAGGACACGTGTCTTCATTGATGCGAGCGAAGCGAGCATATGTTCGCGCCGCGAACCAATAAGGATTGCAAAGCTATCCTCAGGGGGTGGGCCCCCTAGTCCTTAAAAAATGGTGAAACATTGCTGCAGAAAAATGCCAAAGTAACGTAAAACAAAAAACAATTGAGGACTTTTTTATGTAAGGACTCTTTAATTATCGTAACAATATGAATTGTATGTGGTGTATCTGTATAGCTTTTGTATTTGTTAAAATATACATTTATACATACAAACCTACATGATTTATTTTATTTGCAATTTTCGCTTTAACCGAGTTTTTCGGTTATCCGAGTTAGTCTTGGTCCACATTAACTCGGATAATGGGACTCTACTGTACGTGGAAAATAACAAAAAACTAAAAACAGATAATAGACAAGGGAGGGAAAAAGAGAAAGCATATGAAAAGGCAAGGGTAAAGTGGAAGGTATAAAAAGGGTAACTTAGGGTTACGAGGTCTGTGATTACTTGAAGCAATCTTAATATATGGAAGGCATGTACAAACACGCATTCAAAAAGGTCAATATGCTAATCAATTGAAGGGGTTGTGTAACATTTTGGTAGCTTTGAGATATTTGGCCTCAAAGGCATTAGTACTTTTACTATTGGGTCATCAGGAAAGTTGAGGTTTTTTAAATCGAAGCGTGCTTTGTTATTATTATTATTTAGCTACTATTGATAAGGAGTGACCTTGATTGAAGCAGATGTGTAAATTCAGTCTTTTCGCTTTCACTGCATAATTCTAGCTTATGATGTGTCATAATATTTGTTTCACTGCAGTGCTAAGAATGGAGAACCAAAAAGTTCATTTCCGTCAAAGATTTGACTTCAATTCCTAACTTTATCTCCCCATGCAAAATCTTATTTTGCAAATCCTATATTGGATCATGACCCTGTTGTCACTCGTAGACGCTGAGCTTTTTTAGACTCGACTGGACCCTAATTGAATCACTAAAACACAACAGTTTTATTTCTCATTTTTCGACTATGTTTTTCTTTTATTAAATTAATATTTTAATCTTTTTCTACTTTTGTAACGTGTCATCGATGTTTGCCACCTCTGAATGCGGTCACAACTTGGAAGGGAAACCGACTGATTTGCGGATCTCACTTAAAGAGGTGGCGCCATCTCTCGGAACTTCGTTCAGCTGAAAATTATGTTTATTTTTATCAGCCTATTTAAATAATTTTTTCTTTATAAATTTCTCTCTTAAATTATGCAATTCAGTTTTATGTTACACACACCTGATGACGGGGAGTTAAGCTGCTTTGCAGTAGTGATTGTCCAGTCCATTCCAGTCCGTCAAAGATACTTTTTTATTTTAAGAAAGAAAAAATGCTAGTCAGATTGCTCATAGAATGTGTGCTGTATGGGGACGAAGTGCTGTTTCTGATGCTAACGTTTGATGGTGCTTTGATAAATTTAGGAGCAGAAATTTCAGCCTCGACGATGATGCCCACTCTTGACAACCATCCTCTCTAAACCATGACCTATTAAACGACGTTATCTTTGAAAATCCACGTTAATCAGTTCAGGAACTATCACAGACTAAATATTCCAAAAAGTACAGTTCATGATCATCTGAAGAAGATTGGGTATGTAAGGCACTATGATTTATGAGTACCCTATACTTTAGTACAGAATATGCTTGCTGGAATTTCGGCATGTGATTCTTTGCTGAAATGAAATAAAGAAGCTTCTTTTTTGAAACAGCTCATTACTGGAGATGAGAAGGAAATCTTATACAATAATGTTACAAGAAAAAGATCATGGGGTAAACCAAATGAACCTCCCATGTAACATCAAGAAGGGGGCTGCATCCCCCCCCCCAAAAAAAAAAAATGATTTGTGTATGGTGGGACTTCAAAGGAATTGTTCATAATAAATTCGGGGGGGGGGGGGGGGGGGGGAAACCAGTTCTCAAATGGCAGTATTAAAAGCAGAAATTGATGCAAAGTGGCTAGAACTGACAAATCGTCGAGGTGTTGTCTTCCAGCATAACAATGCGCTGCCCCACATTTCGCTGAACATCAGACAAAGACTTATTGAGTATTTTCACCTTTTCAGGTCACTAAAAAATTATCTGAATGGACTGGAGTTCAATTCTTTGGAGACTGTCAAACAGCAGCCTCGTAACTTCTTTACAAATAAGTCTAATGATTTTTTAAAAAAATGAATTTTCCAGCTGCACTAAAGACAAAAAGTCATAGAACAAAATGGTGCTATGTGATTCAATAATACATTTTTATGTTTTTGTACTGCTTCATTGGTATTCACCATAAAAAAAAATACAGAACTTTTCGGATGACTCAATAGAAGGAGTTTGGGATTGGTGGTGTTCTAAGTATCTGCATAGGGGTTCTTACACCTATTTTTGCTTACACATATCTGACTCCAAAGCAACTGCAAAACTGCGATAATCCCAAAATGTAAACAAAGGTCACATTTCCCCTTCAACCGATATTCTAACTATAAGCATAGTATCTTTCAAATTAAATAAATATATTTTACCTTTCTCTAAGAGCATAACTATTCCTTGTAGGGAAGAAGTCTTTCATTTTAACCCATCGAAAGTGGTATTTATGAACACATGCTATCAGCAACTAAAAACAAATTCAATTTAGAATAGTTGACACATTATTAAACAAGTGAGCACATCTTTAAATAAATGCACTGATACTATCATGCATTATTAAACAAGTATCATGCATTAATAAAAATACATGTTAATTAATTAACATTGATACACGGAACATCAAACGTAATGCAGCACAAAAATGTTTTTGAAAACACTTAAAGTTTCAAAAAATGAATGGCTAAAAAGGTAGTTAATATTGCAGTTATTTAAATACATGATAAAACTAATAGAAAAGTTTGTGATTTTAGCAAGTCTTAAATAAAAGTACAGAAACAGTAATGAAACAGACTAATATGTAAGTGCATTACAAAAATGAAGAATTCAATTTAGACTTCATAAAAGTTTACTTAATTATAACATACTTGGCAACCCCACAAAAAAAAATCTGGAGGATTTTTACAACATAAAAACCTATACACTACTGTCAAGAGCAATGAAAAATTTCTCAAAATAATTCTTAACCTGGTGGAAGAAGCAGTTTCCTTCATTATAAGTACTGGTGAGAAAATTCTTAGCTGTACAAGGTACGAGTGTTCCTTCTGAAACAGTATTCAGTGCAGGAGGGAATGTGAATTGCAAAAAATCAAACTTCCCTACTGCCTAAAACTGCAGGGTTTTTTTCTGACCCAAAATAAAAGATTTATTTATTCTCAGTTTTACTCCTTTTTTTTTTACAACTTTATATAATTTAGATCTAGAACTTAATTTGTGATGCATTTCTTTTTCACATGTGGTTATATATAAGCTATATTTTTTATATGTTTAATTTTATTCATGAGATGTTTTCAGTTGAAGCAAAAAGTTAAAAATCTGAAAATAAGTTCATGCAGATGAACATCTAATATCTCTACTATTATTAGGAAGTATTTGTCTGTCAGTTTGTTGCAAAATCCTAACGATTATATGGCACTTACAGCAATGAGATTTGGCACACAGGTAGTCCGAATTATTTGCAATTTTTGTGTCCAGGCGACATTTAAAATTCAATCTAGAAGATTTTTAAATGAATTTCATAGATTTATTCTCCATTGGTTTTGCAAACGTGGAGAACTTTTACTACTCATGCGACCTTGCAGTCAGGGTTTAGAATCATGCCAAGTTTTTTCAACCGACAGACGCATATTATTTTTTCCGTTTCCGCTTTGATTTTGTGTGAGGAATAATTTTCCACCCACACCATAAATCTTAACTGGAGTCACAGTTCTTTTTTCGATCTATTAGATTGTTAAAGATAAGAGTAAAAATTTGTACGGATTTGAAACCTGCGGAAAATTTCAGTTTAGATTGATACCTAAAAATACGATTTTCTTTAAATAAATAATTTTTTAATTGAATATATCTTCAACGGATTTGAAATCTGCGGAAAATTTTACACCAGATTAATACCTTACACCACGGACAACGATGGGCTAGCCACGCAGTGGCTAGTTGCTTATAATAGTGATATAAGCCGTTTTTATACTATTTCTTTAAGAAAAATTTTATAAAATTTGTTAAAAAAAGTTTAATTTTTTAAATACAAAAGTCCAAGGGGGTCTGGGCATTCCAACTTTTTCTATAGGTAAAATATACCTCTTTTCAAAATTACTTGGAAAATTAACAACTACCAATGCTATATAATAAGGTGTTACATTTTTATCTCTATTAAAACAGGAAATACTTGTTTCTTGCACGCAAAATCCTGACGAATCTAGGGTACATACAGTAATGGGATTTGGCACACAGGTAGTCTGAATTTTATGCAATTTTTGGATCGCGACGAACTTTACAATTCAATCTGGAACATTTTAAAATGAATTTAATAGTTTTCTTCACAGTTCTTTCTTCTTTCGGAAATGAAAAAGCATCAAAATTTAGACTTTTCTCCCTCTCGTTACTATTTACGTCAGCCTTTGGAACCATGCCATTTTTCTTTCACTTTCCATCTAGAATCGGAGCGAACAGATTTGAATGACCTTAAGTTTCATTCATTTTGATTTCATGAGAAACAGATTCGAGTGAAACAAAAGAAATTATTAAAGTTATTACTGGTGTTCTTCAGTGCTTTCTTCTATCTCAGCAATCGTTGAAGATGCAATAAAAATTTTACGCCAGATAGATACCCTATACCAGGGGTTCCCAAACTTGTCCAAGTTGTGGCACCCTTAAGAGAATTAAATTTTTCTCACGGCACTCTCGTCATGTAATATCTATCTGTGGTGTATACATAAATATCCTATTTCTGTACGAATTTGAAGAAGAAATTAAAGAAGTGGTAAGAACAAACTCATAATTATTACAACTCGTATATAAAATTTACATAAATACTTTAATTGTATTTAATAGGAAAACAAAGGTGTAGTTAAAAAATTAAATAAAACAAATCAAATTACCTTCAACATGCTTTTGGAGGTATAAGTGTGTGTTAGTGCGACATGTGAGCCTGCTGCTCACTGCACAATTGTTCAAATCGTAGAATTAAGATACAGCTACTCGTGATATGCTAGAGATACAGCTACTCACATTTCTTTTAAGACATTAATTTTCGAATGATATTTGCTTCTTACAACAGCAACTGATTCATGGGTGCTTCGCGGTACCCCTAATCTATCTACGTGGCACACACTTTGGAAACCCCTGCCCTATACGTTTGGTAAATTTATAATTAATCAATTAAGTATTTGTATTTTTTTGGTTTGTGAAGCAAACTAACACCACAGGCAACTTCGTTAGTGCTGTTATCCAATTGGTTACAAATTCGCAAACCACATGGGAGCCTGAGATGGTTGTTATCAAATATGCTTCGAATTCCCATTTGGTTTGCGGGCAATGCCGTTATGGCTGTTATCCAATAGGATACAAATTCGCAAACCACATGGGAGCCTGAGATGGTTGTTATCAAATATGCTTCGAATTCCCATTTGGTTTGCGGGCAATGCCGTTATGGCTGTTATCCAATATGATACAAATTCGCAAACCACATGGGAGCCTGTGATGGTTGTTATCAAATATGTTTTGAATTCCCATTTGGTTTGCGGGCAATGCCGTTATGGCTGTTATCCAATAGGCTACGAATTCCTATAATTATTATTTGAATCTATTGTTTAAACTTGAAATTACAGTATGTACTCTAAGACTTAAATCAGAATAAAAATTGATTTATTGATATTGACATAAAATATGATCAATATCGATATCCGAAATTGCGTGTACAGGAAGGGGATTCCAATTTTATAAGACCATTTTTACCACCGCATAAAGACCATTTTTTGTCACTCGATTAAAAATTGATTATATATTCTGAAGGTTAAATCAATTTATCAATAAATAGCAATATTATATGGAGGATAAATCCATTTCAGAAATTTCTACATCATCTAGCCCTAGCTATAAATTATACTTACAAATCTTCTAATTTTTCTGTGTGGTATTTACTATGAACCTGTCCTATATTTTGTGTTGTTTCATCAATTTGGTCCAGGTTGAACGCTTTGTTTGTTAAAAATTGTAGATAGAAAAAACTGAGAAAAAGAAACACTGGTTTGAAAAATGTCTTGATTTTTTACAGTTCTGTAATTGGGATGTTGTACTGTAGAATAGTTTTCAGATTGCTGACAATGATACAATACCTGTCTGCTCCTCAACAGCACTACTTATAAGCCTAACATGACTGTTCAGACAGTTCTGCTGAGCCCAGGCTTGGACATTCACCATTTTTAATAATTTGTATTGCATTTCCGATAATTTCATTCAAATCTGACAATTTGTACACAATGTTGCAATTTTTATAAACATGAGTGTATGTTTTAATACTACAGCACTTCGTGTTTTGCATTCCTAGCAGTTTCAGGTCATAGAGTACTTTACATGAAGGTTCTACTTAAACAATACTCACAGCATCATCAAATGCAGTCCATGGGCCTTTGTCCATTGTTCTGTTGAGACTTCTTTCATATCTGGTGATAATTTGATGACGGGTACGTCCTTCCATACGACAACAAACTGAAATTTCAAAGATAAAGATTTTATATTTAACTCAAATGAACAAATCTATATTTTGATATGTAGGCACCAAAATATAACAAACAAAACACCCAAGAAAATAAATGGAGCAGAATATTAAATTTATACAATTCCTTGCAGAATCAACAGTGATCAATGTTTGTGTACCACTCAGTTATAAAACAATTGTAGAAATGCACAGCTTATTTCCATCTCCTGTAATGATTCATAACATGGTGAGCACCCAAAAGGGGGGATGTCAGTCACCTGTGACAGTCAGTGGGCATGTCTGTGCCAATGCAACTACACCATAACCAGTTTCACCTTACTCTCTGATAGCAGATTGCTGCCATACACTGTGTTGCTCAGCTGTGTAAGGATGCATCATGATGTAAATACTTAAAACCTCCTACAATGCTTGTCAAATGTTTATATTGTTGTTTTCCACACCCATACAGAAGACTAGAAATTACATTTGGAAGAAAATGTTTAAATTCAAAATATGTTAGAGAAATTTCCAAAATCTTGTAAACAGTAATACCAAACAATATCACAGCTGATAATTTAAATACACCAGCCATCCCTATATTAAATTAATGAAAATGCTTTTTGCAGTTTTCTACTCAAATCATGTACCTACACTTTAAGAAACAATGGTTTTTAGAAAACCTAAATGTTTAAAAATCATGGCAGGTTTCTGAAATATGAGTTCAAGCACTTGTCAGTAGTCTCCTTGTAAAGCTAGTCCCTTAATAAAATACATTGAAGGTATTTGCTTCTTAAATGTGATACATTTCTAAACTACTTCTATTTCCTAGTTATTGTTGCACTTCATTGAGAGGTAAAAAAATTCAACTAATTCTTACACACTGAGATTGGAAAATATAAAAACTAATTGATAACACAAAAAATTAAAGCTTGAATGTTCCTGAACAATGGGTATTATGGAGTAAGGGTCTTATTAGGTCAAGCTGTGCCAAATATAAATTGACTTATAGCAAAAAGTAAATTGTCAAACAAAAAAAAATTTAATGATAGAGAAACCTACCCAACACACTGGGAGTGTAGCACTTATTAGGAATAGCTACCTTGCTGCAAGTTACCAAGTTTTAGATTGCCCTGAGCTACTTTAACAAGGGTTATAACAGATACCTCTACGCTGTGTCTCTTAGATTTTTTTTTCAATCGTCTCACAGAACGACTCTTTTGCCTACATGTCCAACCCCCCTTACATAACTTCAGTGATAGAGCCTCGAGTGGCATTTATGATTGACGCTTTCCTTTCATGGAATTGTGTGGCATATCATTTGAAATGAGAGAGATATCACTGACACGACCTTCTGCCTTTCCCTCAAAGCGCTCACACCTCACTGTCGACAGGCAAGGGTACCGAACAAAAGGAGGTATCCTCTAGAAGGTTAGTCGCTGACTGCTTGCAAGTGGTGATTGGTGTTAGCAGTCACTTAAAAGTGGGATAACATCCACCATACACAGATCTATACTATGCCGCTGGTGCAAATGAATAACAAGAAAATAATTAGTTCTAAAAATAATGGAAAAGGACAAATTAAAATTAGAAACATTCCCTCAATCAAGTCTTATCAATTTCTGTAACAGCAACAAAATAAAAATAAAAATAGCACCTTTGTTCCAAGGTATGTAATGCCCAACTTTTACTCTGTCAATGATATCTAATAGTTTCACATCCTCTGTTGGCCTCCAATATCTGAAAAGTATAAACAAAAAGAAAATGAAAGATTGTGATTTCATTGATTCTTATATACAAGATCAGGGGTCAGCAAACTTAAGATAAGGTTGGATCTGGCTAAAACAAATGTGTTAACAAGTAAAGAATTTTTTTTTAATTATATGCCAACCTTTGGATGATCGTGTCAGTAACAAGATTGTTTTTCAGTAATGATTATGTTTAAACATAGCTACAATTCAGTCTTAACAGATATCATGGTACACATATGGATGACAAAATATTGTACTCGGTCAACAAAATCTGTAATCAGTCTGTATAACTAACATTAACTTTGAAAAAGGCCAGGAAATACACGATTTATCATTGAAATAAACACAATATTTTCCTTCATCCACGCTTGCTTATGCACTAGATCAGGGATTCCCAATCGGTGGTACGCAGCAACGTTTCAGGTGGTACGCAAGGATGATACAAGCTACCCAAATATTCAACGAAGTTTGTTCGATTTTTTAGTATGTACAACCACGTCATAGGAAAAATGGATTTATATGAAATCAATTTCATGATTAGTGTTTTTATTACATTGTACTAAAACACGCTAACAGTAGCACATTATTTAAAGAGAAACTTTGTTGCTGATTACCTAATTCTATTCAATGGCTATCTCGGCGAAATTAAGTTGATATCTCTTCCTGTCAAATCGTTTTACGAAGAATTCCTTTTTCTTTATGTATGAGAAATACGCACAGATAATTCGCACAAGAAAATTATTTGTTTTTAGAGTTGTAAGTAAAAAATAAAACTGTAATTTTCAATAATCGTTTTATTTTTTCCTTCATTAAAACATCATTAATACGAAATACAAGTGCAATAATCATTAAATATGAAGCTTTTTTAGTATTTTAATTAAAATAAAACAAGACATTGGCATTTTTCTGACATTATATATATGTTTCTAAAAAAATATAGGACTGGTGGTACGACAAAAATTTCTAAAAATTTCAAGTGGTACGCAGTTATCAAAAGGTTGGGAACCCCTACACTAGATCATTAATAATGTGCAAAAACATGATGCACAGTTGCCTATAATTTTTGATGTTTCAGGAATCCATAATGTGACCTTTAAAATCGTTTCCAGCAAAGTTGAGAGGCTAAACCTTTTTCATAAACATGACATTTCAATCAAGGATACAGGGTAGCTAGTAAGCAATACACAATTCTAATTTGGGTTTTGTTGCTTTCTCGGCAGCACTAATGCTCTTTGAGAGATCTATTCTTAAAACACAACTCAATTATGTAATAATTTCACTATTTGTCAGAATAAGATGTAAAAATACTTGTCACACATATTCCTTTAAGTAAAATATAATTATAGAAATTAATTAAACTAATTTTGACAAGTTTGGTTTCAATACACTTGTATTTTAGAAAAAAAACATCCACTTGATGAAAATAAAGAACCTAAAAATCAATAAGAACTATCGTAGTAAAATATTAAAACTCTAGGTATAGCTACAAATTTGTAATTGAATAGCTCTTCATTGGAAAGCTCCAAAAATTTTATTTCGGAAGATATATTGGCTTCGTAACTAAGATACTTTGAATGTCAAATATAATGCTAAAAAAAATTTAATTCAAAAGACAAATACATTCAACTGCTGTGGATATAGTCCAGCTCAATCAAGTTGGAAGTCAAGAGAGATTTCGAACAAGACATTACTTTAAACTAAAAGGTTGAAATGTAAACTAAGTGCTTCCAAAACTGGAATATTAATAGCAAATTTTGGTTCCAGTTCTGAGAGTGACAGCAGAGATAACAAGTTGATGAGAGAAAGAGCAACAGAGGAACAAGTGGAACTGAGAATGATAAAAAATGCAGGCTTACGAACTGGAAATACACTGTACATACATGTATTTTATTTTACATATTGTTGCACGACCTTACACTCTAGACATATATATACAATTTTTTTTTTTTTTTAAATTACAGCGGGCACTCGATTGCTAATCATATGCCACTGCAAGGGTAGGAAGAGATGGTAATTTGTGAAGGGGCACCCAATAGGCGACCATCACTACCCCTAACTAAGGACAGCACAATTACATCCATGCCCTGACCCCGGATTCGAACCAGGAACCTTCCGATCCAGAGGCCAACACCTTAACCACTAGACCGGTTGGTCGGCATATATACAAATATTAAAATACTGTGACATTTTCTTGTTTCTTCAAGGCTTGTGCTTTCAGAGAGGCAATGTTACGTAAGAACGGACTGACAGTTAAGAGTGATGGATAATAAAAGTTTCACTATATATTTATGACTCAAATTATTTCCCCCACAACTTAAGAATAGACTGGAAAGAGTATCACATATTACTTACTTGTTAGTTAAGTTTTCATTCAGATCTGTTTGAAATCTTTCAAAGCACTGTATAGCTGTTCGATTGGTCTATATGAAAAAAGAGATGGGAAAATAAGCTTTCTTGAATTTATGTAATTAGGCACCAGCGATTTCTTAACCATTGGTCTTCTGAGCCATAGAAACTTTGTATATTTTAAGGAGATTGGAAATTTGAAAATGGCATAACATGGAAAATTAAATATACAAGACAAGGTAATTCATGAAATTTTTTGGAAAATTTTACGTGAAACCGAAGGATAAATCAGAAACGGAAATACAGCATGGAGGAAAGGGATTACGGTGGATGGGCATCTTTGGAAGTCTAATGGTTAAGAATCACTGAGTTAAAATTACTTCACTTCAAACTTTACTCATAAAAAGGGGAGGGGGAAATAATATATTTTCCATACATGACAAGTTTACTGAAGAGTATCAGGTCATCCAGAAAATTCTGCGGTTTTACAAATCGAAGCGCGCTTTGTTATTATTATTTTGCTACAGCTGATAAGGAGTGACCTTGATTGAAGCAGATGTGTAAATTCGTTCTTTTCTGCTCTAAGTGCAAAATTCTAGCTTGTGCTGTGTCATAATTAACATTTCACTGCAATGCTAAGAATGGTGAACCAAAAAGTTCCATTTTCATCATATCATGCTCTTTTATTTGAAGGAAAAAGTGCTAGTCAGACTGCTCATAAAATGTGTGCTGTATATCGACAAAGTGCTGTTTCTGATGACACTGTTCGAAGGTGGTTTGATAAATTTAAGCGTGGACATTTCAGCCCAGAAGTTGACCATCCTCTGTACATGAGGACAATTAAAAGTAGCTATGGCTGTTAATCCATGTTACACAGTTCAGGAACTATAACAGACTAAATATTCCAAAAAGCACAGTTCATGATCATCTGAAGACGATTGTCTATGTAAGCCACTACGATGTATGAGTATTCCATACTTTAACACAACACAATATGCCTGCTAGAATTTCGGAATGTGATTCTTTGCTGAAATGAAATGAAGAAACTCCTGTTTAGAAATGGCTCAATACTGGAGATGAGAAGTGGATACTATACAATAATGGTTACAAGAAAAATAGCATGGGGAAGGTCAAATAAACCTCCCCAAGTGACATCGAGAGGGGGCTGCATCTCAAAAGAGTAATGCTCTGTACATGGTGGGACCACAAAGGAATTGTTCATAATGAATTGCTACAAAATCAGACAATAAATTCAGCAAAATACTGTTCTCAAATGAGTGTTAAAAGCAGAAATCGAAGCAAAGCGACCAGAACTGACCAATTGTCGTGATATTTTCTTCCAGCATTTCGCTAATTGTCAGACAAAAACTTAGAGTATGGTTGAGATGTTTTGGTGCACTCCTCCCATATTTACCAGAACTTACCCATACATATTTTCACCTCTTCATGTCACTTCAAAATTCTATGAACGGCCTGGGGTTTAATTTTTGGATACTGAAATAGCACCTGGATAACTTCTTTACAAATAAGCCTAATAATTTTTTTAATTAATTTTCCAGCTGCCAGAAAGATGGCAAAAAGTTATGTCAAATTGGTGTTTATGTGTTTCAGTAACATTTTCTTAAGTTTTTTGTATTGCTTTGTTGGTATTTATCATAAAGAACGGCAAAACTTTACGGATGACCCAATATATTCCTAAATGACATTTCTTTAAAACACATGAAACTAAAAGAAATTAGTTACAAATCTATTTTATACAGATTAAGATGGAAAGTTTTATTTACGTTACTTATAAAAAATGAGGATGTGCAAATTTTCATTAGTGACATTTTACATGTAATTATGTAGTAATTATACTGAATAATAGAATTTTTGGATAGCTTTAGAAATCTGGCACTCGTCTAGCCCTTTTGATGCCTGAATTTCGAGATTTCACTATATCAGATACTACATAGAATAATACAGGGTGCATTATGAAAGTAATGCGCATTTTCTGGGGAAAATAGATTTATTGATCCAATGGGTCCAAATGGTTAAAATTCTTCAAAATAGTCCCCTTAAGTATCAATACACTAGCAGAGACAATTCTGCCACGCCTGGAAGGCACCCTGGAACTCCTCGATTCGAATGCCTCTCAGGAACCTTGTAACATGATGTTGGATGTTCTCCACCGACTCCCAGTGCTTTCCCTTCAGCTGGGGAAACAAAAAAAGTCACACTGAGCAAAGTCAGGGCTGTAAGGAGGCTGGGGCACCAAGGGGGTCTTGCTCTGGGACAGGTAGTTGGGGACGACAAAAGCCGTGTGCCTGGGGGCATTGTCGTGGCTTGAAGACGTCTTTAATATCGGGCCTGACGCGCGCGACTCGGCGATTCAGTCTCTTGAGCACCTCTAGGTAAAAATCTGCGTTGACAAATTGTCTTTGCAGTACAAACTCAAAATGGACCATTCCTCAGATGTCAACGAAGACAATCAACATTGTTTTGATGCGAGACTTGCTCATGCACGCTTTTTTTGGGTTTGGGAGAAGATTGTGTGTGCCTCCTTAAAGGCCTCTTAAACCATTTGATAAGTTTTCGTTGCATTCTTCCCAAGCCGCACACAAAACTTTATCGCGTACCGATGTTCCAGCGAACACTCCATCGCGCCTTGACACAATCGAAAAAAAGACTTTGCGCGAATACACGTCCTACCTCTCCTACTGCTCGGAGTGAACTGAGACTGGGCGCTTTTGGAAGGGCAGATCCCCCACCACATTTTTCGACCAAACCGAGCGCGCTGCGATGGATAGTTGCGTCACAATAAAATCATGCGCATTAATTTCATAATGCACCCTGTATATCTAATACATTGTATAAATACAAATATAACATGCCTATTCATTTAATCAAATTAATATCAGACTAAATATAAGAAATTAAAAGACTGATTTCCAATCAGGACTGAAAAGTAAAATACTAACCCCTAAATCTGCAGCAATTGAATCCCAATTTCTTTCATTATATATAGCGGCTAATTCTTTCAGCTGTGCATCTTCTGCGGCTGTAAACGGCTTCTTATTGACAAAAATACTGACACAATTATTCCACATCATTTCACAGTCGTCTTCACTTCTCATTCCTTCAAGCTATTGCACAGACAAAGTTTTAATTTAAATTAATTCAGCAAGAATGACAAACAGAGTACCAACAGTGGAATTTCATTCACGTAGCTGACATTGATCATGATATACTATAAAATTTTTAGAATCTACAAATGCACACTTTACAAAAAAAACTTGTTTCATGTAAATATAAAACATAAGAACTAATTTCAAACTTAGTAATTATTGCTTGCTACTTCATACTTCATACCCTGCCAAACCTCTAAAAAAAAAAAAGAAGACCAGAAGACTTTTGCAACATAAAAAAGGGCTTTCAAACCCACGTTCATTATAAACTTTCATATTTTTCGGATTTGATTACTTGTATTGTGCTATCAGAATGATGAATGAAGACAGATCTACAGAAAAGATAAGGTCTGTTGGTCAGACGAAAAAAAACTAGTTTTTCGAATAAAACATTCTAAAGCACCCAATTAGTGATAATATTTAAAAGCACCCAATAAGTGATGATAATATTTAAAAACACCCAATTAGTGACAATGTTTAAAAGCACCCAATCAAGCAGGCAGTTTTAAACTGAACAAAACTGAATAAATTTAGAAGGCTGAATAATTTTCAAAAGGCAGTTTTAAACTGAATAAATAACCGTGCTATCTACTACAGAAATACAGTTGACAGCAGTTTGGTTAGGGTTTTATGGAGCATACTGTACAAGTTACACAACATCAAGTAATGGACAGTCACAATGAGAGTTTTACTAGGGTGGTAACAAAATCCTCGAAAAAGTTCCAGGATATTACCTTGATTTCCCCAATAGTCTCGCAAAAATTTCCCTGATTTTACAATTCCTTTAAAAAATGTTGTGATCCCTAATTGGTATGGAAATTAGGGATTGTAATCCGATCCAGCATCATTTAGCTACCTACCGGATCCGATAAACTCAAATTTTTTTTAATTAAATGATTGATTATTCAAACCAAACTAAGCGAGAGTAGCGAAATCGTTTATTAAGCAATCGATTGCGAATTAATCGATTTTATATTTTTCAATCATCACTTACAACTAATCAATTTTGGAGAATTCTAGCAAAATTAATAAATTAAACTATCAATAATATTTTTTTAGGAATTAGAAAAGCAAATTCTGCAAGAAAATGAAGACTATTGCAAAAAGACAAACTTTAGAAAAGAAACAGATTTTGAGAAAATAATGAAGAAAGAAATGACTTCATATATATGAAATGGAGTCAAAGGAAAATATTTGTTTCTTATGTACGACTACTTAATGACGGTTAAACCAACAAGTGTTCAAGTTGAGAAGGCCTTCTTCTTGGCCGCTGGTTATTATTAATTATTACAGGGTGGCAACAAAATTCTAGAAAAAAGTTCCCTGATAGTGTGAAAAAAATTTCCCTCATTTTACAAATTCCTTAAGAAATGTCGGGATCTGTAATTGGAATCAATATACAGTACCCACACGATAATATTTTTTAATATTTAGGGTCAGATGAGGTAAAAGAATCATTCTCCACAAATATTTTGTATTTTTCTCATCAGATATTTTAATTGTTATTCTAAGGGTTGGAACCCTTAATGGAAATCTAACAATAGGAATTGAAAAAACTGGGGAAAAAAAAATACTTTGATATGAACTCTTTACATCTCTCTGTCTCTACATTATACAAATATACATCAAAATCAAATGAAATATATATAAAAAAATTGGTACAGCTTCAGTCTACGTTTAAAGCTTTGGCAACAATCTTCTCTCTCTTTTTTTTATGCGCACTTCTAGTAACAAGTTAAGGCAACTCATCTGCATTACGATTATTATGGTTTCCATGGCAACCTCGGCAAATGAAAAGTTAAACCTTTAGGTCCGGTGCACACATCCGTTTTTTCAACGTACGGTGCCGCTGCCGTAAAGCAAGTGCGGTTTGAGATACATTAGATCCAATAGAGTAGTGCACACATGCATCCGCCACCACTGCGGCGATGTACATCCACCTTGCGTGCAATTTGTTCCGCAGTTCCCCAAGGCACAGCAGCTCGACGCACACGCTTCTCCGGTCTGAAGTAATTAATAAATGGTTGAGTAAGTAACGTCTATTTTGTTTCAAAATTTACTTTTTTTAACACTAAGTTAGCGAAATAAACACGTTTTCTTCAATATAATATTTATTGCAAATGGCGAGCAATGTCTGAGTACTTGCGTCATTTCAAGGCAATGTGTGCATAGTTAGGCCTTCGTGCCGCACGTTGAAAAATCGGATGTGTGCACCGGGCCTTAGACTAAGGCCGGTACAGCAGTTGTACCTTAGAAGTTATAAGAATCGCACCAAGAAATAATTTAGACTACGGCCGTTGCAGCAATAATACATTGACAGTTATAAGAATTGCGCCAAGGAAGAATCGCGCTTGTTATATCGATAGTCGTAGTCAAAATGATAAATTTTCATTTTGAATCTCTAATATTATAAATGGAAGTGTTTGTCAGTCGGTTTGCTTCTTGCACGCGAAGGAATCCTGAGGAATCTATGGCACTTACATCACAGGTAGTCCAAATGTTTTGCAATTTTTGGGTCACAGCGAATTTTAAAATTTAATCTAGAACATTTTAAATGAATTCAATGAAATGTAATTATTATTGAATGCAACAACACAGAAGATCACAGATTCTAAATTTATTTTGTTTAGTTTCTGTTATCATTTCGCACGGAGGAATGATTTTCCAGCAGACCATAAAAAACAAATAAACTTTTATTTGGAGTTATTTAGATCTTTTTTCTATTTACTAGACCGTTAAAGATGGCGTAAAAATTTCAACGGATTTGAAATCTATGTAAAATTTTACATTAGATCAATACCTAAAAATAGCTTCTTTTTTAAATAAATAAATTTTTAAAATTGAATATCTTCAAAATTTTCACAAGAGATTGTGAGGTTTACAGAGGTTTTCAGCGAAAGATAAGAAAAAACATTTTGGCTGACATTGTTTAGTTGTTTTTTGTAAAATCAGGATTATTAAAGATAGATTGAAAATTTCAACGGATTTGAAATTTGACATCAGATAGATAACTTATATGTTTGATTTTCTTTTAATAAATCATTTTTCAGCTAAATATTTATATTTTCACATTGTGACGTCACTTCGAATTCCCATTTGGTTTGTGAAAGCAAACCAACAAACACCATGGGCAACTCTGTTATGGCAGTTATCTAATTTGCGAAGCAATACTTAGTTCACTATATTCATAATTTGGTTTGCTTCGCAAAACCAAATGGAAATTCGCAGGGAATTCATTCCAATAGGCTACGAATTTCCATTTGGTTTGCAAAGCAAACCAACACCACGGGCAACGCCATGATGGCTGTTATCCAATAGACTTCGAATTCTACGACCCCACAAAAAGAACTGTCCCGGGCAACGCCGTGCTGGCCACAGAGTGTCTAGTATTCTTTAAAGTTCTTTCAAAATTTGTTAAACCGTCGGTTGATTTCATTGGTTCATTTGAAATAATTCCTTAATTGGCGAATTTAGAAGTGCGCCAAGGCCGTTACACTGCTATAAACGTAGACTGAAGCTTTACCAAAAAATTCTACAAAAATGTAATTGCAAGCAAAAAATATCATTAGTTACACAAATAACAGTTAGTTGAAATTGTTTACTACAAGTTGTATCACTGGCTTCAAAGGGGCACAAGATGCTCCAGTAGCGAAAACCACGGCGGCGGGTTCGAAAATTACGACACCAGGTTCTTTATTCTAATTACAATTTTGTCGGAAACGATTTATTCGTTTCTCAAAAGTACTTGTAACCACGCATCTCTAAATAAGCCACAAACGACAGTAGTTACAGTTTTCATAAATAATTTTAAAATTCCCTGATTTTTTGTGAAATTTGGAAATTTTTCCTGAGAATTCCCTGTTATTTCCAGAATTAAAAAGTTCCCTGAGAATTCCTTGATTTCCCGGTTCTGTTACCACCCTGTATTACTTCAACGAGAAATAGGTTGGGGGATGACACAATTTATACGATTTGTTTCCTTAGATGGTTCTTTCAAACTCAAAGTGATTTTCATTACTATAAAACTTCGATTTAAGTTATTATGACAATTTGAGAGTTCCCTTGTTTGTTATGTTGACCTAATACTGCCAAAGATTAGATTTTTGTGTTAGTATGAGGCAAGGTTAGGTACAATTTATGTCATTTGCTCAACGACATTAGAGATAGAGACTACTTAATTTTAGATAAATAGAAAAGTATTACGTATAAAACAAGCTGATGTTTTTTGAGGTGGAAACTAGTAAGACTGATCATAATCAATTGTTTAATACTTACTACTAGCATTACTAATAGTTAATTGTTGGTGACTGATTTTCTAGCTATGGATAATTATTAATAAAGTTCCTTCTCTAATGCTAAAATAAACGTTTTGTTCGTCAATTTGGAATAATATCCTTTTTACCTACTTTCACTCAGCCGATTTTGGAAAATACATACTGGTTAGATAGACTTATTAACAAAATTCCAATCCGGCTGGATCGAAAATCTTGCCGGATTGCAATCCCTAATCGATGTACAGTATCCACACAACAATATGTTTAAATATTTAGGGTCAGGTGGGGTTAAAAGGATTATTTTCCACAAATATTTTATATTTTTTCTCTTTAGATATTTTAACTGTAACTGTAAAGGTTGGAACCCTAAAAGGGACTCTTACAAATGCAATTGAAAAAACTAGAGAAAAAATTCAAAATACTTTGATTATGAACTTTTTACAACTGACCCTACATTGTCCTAATATATATAAAAATCAAATACAAATTTTCACAAAAAATTGGTACAGCTTCAGTCTATGTTTATAGCAGTGGTAACGGTATTGACGTTTTATTCTTTTGCCGCATTTCTAGTAGCGAGTTATGGCAGGTTAAGGCAACCCATCTATTACAGTTATTGTGGTTTTCATGGCAACCTCGGCAAACGGAATCTTTAAATTTTCATTTTGATTAATCTAGAAAGTTCCTTTAAAATCCGTCTAAAAAAAAGGACAAACGATAATAGTTGCAATAAAGCGTCAAAATTTTAAAAATTCCCTGATTTTTGTTAAATTTGGAAAATTTTCTTGATTTTTCCAGAATTAAAAAGTTTCCTGAGAATTCCCTGATTTTCCGGTTCTGTTACCACCCTGTTTACTGAAACAGAAGAGAGAAATACACCAAGGGAGGAATGGCACATGCACTGCACCACCTAACAACCTACAGGTTTCTAGAGCAGTGTACATACCCCCTGAGCCTCTAGAACCCCTGGTGGGAATGTGAAGCTCTCTCTAGTACAGCTAATTTGAACAAAATGGTGCAAAAATTCAAGCTCAAATTATCTTCCTTTCCTAATTGACTCAACTTTGCACCAAAAATGTCAAAATTGATCTCATTTGAAAAAAATGGAGTGTTTTCCCAGAATTTTGGTAAAGTTTACAGAATAATGTATAGGAATATACACTTTGTTTTAAATAGCAGACAAGCTGCAACTTTCAAAAACATACATTGGTAGCAGATATTGTCATCCAGTCGATGTTTCCTTCAGCTTCTTGAACGAGAGTTGTCAAATCTCTTTTGCTAAATTGATAAAGAAATACAATAAAATTATCACAAGAAAACCACAACCTATTTATTTCAGTAACTACTGTGAAATGTTTCAAAAGTAAATTACATATACTATGAAGTCAGAAGAAATTTAAAACATTCTGTTATCCATTGTTTGCTATAAAGCAGTTCAAATTTATTATCATTTACTTACAAGTAACCTATTTGCCAGCTTGTATACTATCTCCAGGAATAAACATACTGTTACTTCTAAATGGTATCATTGTGTTTTAACATTTTGTTCAGTATAATCAACTTCAATAATTAACAAATAAATTAAATATGCAGATACTTCTTATGAAACACAATATTTCTAGATTTTCTTTAAAAGCATTATCAGGGTGTCAACTAAATTTCTGTAGGTCCATTTCGGGATCTTATAAAATAAATGTATGATCGGATTTTACATGATTATGTGGGTAAGTTAGATGCAATTATACTTTAAAATCACACTTTTTTTTTTTGCTTGCAGTCTAATTTCGAGAAAAGAGGACTCTAGTAACAAATTCCAGTTTTAATAAGCTGTTTCTAAATAAAATTTCAAATATAAAGATAAACCATAAATTATGTCAAAGTAGATGAACATTAAACAAATACTCTGTGTTATATTCATTATTTTTGTTTGCTGAATACTTGAAATTTCAATAAAAATTGAAATAATGAACAATTATTAAAAAAAAAAAAAAAAAAAAAAACATTTTGCAATACACTTTTTTTTTATGCATTAAACGAAGTTGGTAAAAAAAATTATATGTCAATTTGTGTATTTAAAAAAAAAAAAAAAAAAAAAAAACACCTGTCTTTAGATGTGGTTGAATGGGGGGGGGTAGCCTTAAAATAACTTTTCCATTTAGGCAATATTATAATGAGGACATGAGCTGCCATACAGCAGGTGCTCCATAATGATACGTCCAATACAATCGTCGTAAGAAAACTGTAATGTAGCATAGAATGAAATGTGTCATCCATTTTGTATCGATGAAAAGGCAGTACTGCGCATGCGTAATTCTTACTCGTGAGATAACTCGCTGATTTCGGAGGATCAAAATGTAACACCGAACCGGCAGTTTAAACCACGGATCAGGACTTGTGAATACGTTTTTTTCGATAACTCGCGGAATATCGTTGATCCTCGAGTAAACTCGGACTTGTGAATATAGCCGTAAGTCCCTTGTCAGTAATCATAATGTCATCCTGATTTTTGACTGCATCTTTTTTAAGGAAACGTGAAGCAGTAGTTTTAAATAGCAAATTTAATTCAGAATATAGATGTGGTAATAGGGGCTTTTCAGCTTGAAACTAAATCAAGAATGTCTTCAATTCCCTGAGGCAACAGAGTCTAAAATGTACAGCTTAGCGAGGTCATATATAAGGAACTTACACAATCTCAAAGTTTTTTGTGGCTGGATGATCTTTCATACATTTAACATATAACTTTAGATGGGAAATATTGTAATTTCCCTTTCAATCACATTGGAATTTTCAACCCATCTGATTGCACTTAATTTTAATGGAAATAATGATGAGCCAGAAAAATTATGATAATCTGCTCTTCTTGAAGGAAAGTACTTGAACAGATAATAAGCGGAATACAAGAAATCATTCATATCCCATTTTGATTTAATCAGTGCTGCCTTATAGCATCCACGAAGAGAACAAATTCCAACATAAAAAAGACCAGAATGTAAAAAAAAAATCACAATTTTTTTTTTTAATCAATTAATTGGATTTTTTTTATTTAAATTTCTGCAGGCCCTATACACTGTTTTTATAGCAATTATATATAAATTTGTTAAATAAAAAATTACGTTTGTGATATGACATGTAAATCAATATTTATTTTAAGCAAGCAATCAGAATTTGTGACATGGTAAATCAATATTTACTTAACATTTGTTTAATTACATCATGACTTCGACAAATTTATCAGTAAGTGTAAGTGATAGACCTAAACTATAGTCTGAGAAGTAGAATAGAGGTCACAAACAATCAGACTATAGTAAATTCTGATAATAAATCTGCCAAGCAGCAAAAATGAATAGATTTTCACTTAGTTTTAATTCATATTGGATCTTTCTTTTTTCGTGCTGACATTTTAATGGCTGTGTGTGAAAATGTATATTTCTACTCTTTACTCTATTACACACCACAAGAATAAACTAACACAGGGGTTCTCAAACTTATCCAAGTGGTGGCACCATTAAGAGAATTATAATTTTCTCACAGCACCCTTGTCGTCATGTAATATTTATCTGTGGTATATATATATATACATATTTCACATTTGTAGCACTTTGAAAAATAAATAAGAGAATTAAGAACATAAACATAATTAATACAACTAGTATTTAAAATTCACACACAAACACTTTAATTTTACTTAATAAGAAAACATAGGTTGGTGAAAATATAAATAAAACTATTTTCATCATGCTCTTGGTTGGGGAGTGAGCTGATTTTTGATGAGTGACCTTAACCCTTTTTTCTGTTGCTTAGAAATAGCTTAGATTGGAGGTTACAGGCGCTTCACAGCACCTCTCATCTCTCTACGTGGCACCCCAGAAAATCCCGATTTTAATCAAGTGATTTAAATCTTGACACCCTGAAAGAGACCTTGTTCGTTTTTAACGTGGTCATCAAAGTCCTTCAAAAATTTAAAATTAACAATTGGGCCATCAGTTTCTATTTGCAGGAGTTTTGCTAATGGCAAACCAAAATCTCCACGACAAGTGGTAAAGGCATGCAGTAAATCAGTAGCCTTAAAATGACCTAGAAACATGGAAAATAAGTAACTTGTAGTACCAAGTTTTTGGAATCACTCCAAAAACAGACAAGAATAGCCATTCTACCTTTTTGGGCTACCTTATCAAGGCTTTCATCTATAGAAAGGCAAAAATAAGGACAGTTTCTAAAGTCATTTACTAGTTGATCCTGAAAATAGGGTCCCAAGCCATATGTAATGACATACGATAGTTTATCATTCTGCATTTTGAATCTCTTGGCTATGACACTATCAGTGAACATTAGCTTAAATAGGTGAGAATTCAACTCTACCATTTCGGCTAAAAAGGTGACTTAATTTTTTGTTTTCTTCCATCTATGAATGAACTGCTTTCTGATAATAAAGCGGAGATAAATTTTCAGGACAAAATTTATGATTTCTGGACCAGTTATCTGAGACGCAAAAAACGACAGCGGTTTTTGCTGAGTTCAAAAATTATGACGGCAGTGTTCTTTATTTGAATTACAATTTTGGCGACTAGGATTCTCAAAAGCACCTGTAATCACGCATCTCTAAATAGGACAAACAATAATAGTGGCTGTTTAAATTATCAAAATTTCCCTGCTTTTTTTTTTAATTTGGAAAATTTCCCTGATTTTTCCAGAATTAAAAAGTTTTCTGAGAATTCCGATTTCCCAGGTTCTATTTTCACCCTGTTGAAGCTTGTATGCCCTGAGGGTGATTGTAGGCTAGGAATTTTTTTAATAAATTTGAAATTTGGGCAGTTAAATTTTTATTATACATAAAAGAATGTGAATTCAAAACCAGACAATTACCTTTCCAGCATGATTTTCTTTTCAATGATTTTGATATTTTTTTTCAAAATTTTTCTATCAAAATCTAGCAGATTTTGATCATTTAGCTTGCTTCGTAAATAATCTCTCCTAAACAAAGAAAGCAAATTTGAATGATACTTACTAATGGGAATCACAAAACATAAATACAAAACGCTCTACTAGTAAATGTGATAAATACAAAGCATGAAAAAATTGAATTGCAAAAATTTTAATCATTATGAAGAATTTAGGCTACAAAATAAAAATGTATTTTCTTATCATATGAAAATTTAGAAAATAAAATAGAAATAGAAAATAAAAATAAATCCATTGACTTCCTTTTCGATTCTTCACCCAGTGTAAAATTTTAAGTGACAATTTCTGAAGGGCACTTACTAGACAACTATTGTTTAAATCAAATTTATTCAAACAAAATAAATGCAAAATAACTTAGAAAAACGTACTAACAGATAGCGAATTAGTTTAGTCATGTATTTTCAGATATTATTTAACAGTTACTTATATAAATCAATTCAGCCTTCACACTTGCAATTCAATCTCTTTACAGATATTCCATTTATTGATTTAAATTTCTTTTTTCTTAGTTTAGTTGCAATAGGTGGTATGTATTCTGTAAAATATTTTCCTGTCAAACAAATAGAAAATTTTTGTTAGTGAAATACGTACTATCCTTCTCAAAGGTGGAACAAGATACTGTTGAACAAAATTGTCAATGGAATTTAAATACAAGGTTAATTTACTGGACCTGGTGTTTCATAAAAAACTTAGTATTATTAACAATTAAAATAAATATCCACCTATTATCAAGTTCAATGTCAGTGATAAAATAGTTCCATGACATTTTATCTTTGTGATAAAAAATCTGAATATATTACTACTTGTCGGTCATTTGCAAC
This sequence comes from Metellina segmentata, assembly GCA_947359465.1. Taxonomy (NCBI): domain Eukaryota; kingdom Metazoa; phylum Arthropoda; class Arachnida; order Araneae; family Tetragnathidae; genus Metellina; species Metellina segmentata. The sequence continues at coordinate 73,682,285 of OX375882.1, forward strand.
CCAGGTTCCATTGCATTTTTGTACGTCTTGATGCGTACTATCACCTCTAGTTTGTCGGTGGAATTTAAATCATGGTTCCCACACCGAATGGCTTAGGCTGAGACGGTGGTAACTAGTTGAAAAAAAAAACCTTTATTCAAAAAAAATTCAAGGACTTTTCAAATATAAAAAAATATTTTTCAAGGACCTAAAATTTTTTATAACAGCCTAAAACAAGGCATACACAAAAGTTGACAGTTAAAAAGAAAATTGTGAAAAATAGACACAATTTTTTTTAAACTACTGATAGTCAAAAAAAGAAAGGTTATCATCAATTTTGGTTATAATTTAAATTTTCTTTTTGAACGGAACCTGTGATTTTTTTTTAAAGTGGGCTTTTTGTCTCAATGCTAACAAGTGGGCTACTTGCGCACATATCAATTTCGGTCATGCGATAAAATATTGTACGATAAATTCTTTTGCTGGCATGAAGAATGGGAGCTTGCACACGGTTCGATCTACACAACACAATCTCCATTTTGCTGTCGTCCACTGCCTGCAACAGACGGCTGTCATGGTTTATATGGTTTGAGAAACAAAACAAATCAAAAGTTGTGAGTGGTGTTAGGGCTTTCTTATTCTCTAGTCTTCTAAGTTTCTATCTTTGGGATCGTTAAAGAAAAAGTGAAAATTTCAACAAATTTGAAAATCTGAAAAAAATTTCTTAAAATGTGATTTTCTTTACAAATTTTTTAAATTGTAACTTTTATATATTTGCAATAAGAATTTGGATTCTTTGAATGAGTGCCAGGTTTCTCTCCAATAATGTCCCGATTGCTAAAGCTACGGTTTCCTAAGAAAGTGGTGCTGTTATCAAGCGGCCGTGATACGTCATGATGTGGCGGACATAACAAGGCGGCTGTCTTAACAGAGACCAGAGGTGTCAACTTAGACGGACATAATTCTTTGGAAATTTAGACGTTGTATTATTAGTATATCACGTAGTGTGTCAAAGCGTGAAACACCAGTTTCATTCAGAATGACGCTCAAATGGCGCACCTGCTGTGGCGGAAACTAGTCTGGACAGGTTCCAATACAAGACGAAAGTACACAATTATGTACTAGTTAAAAAAATCAAGTACTTTCAAGGACTTTTCACCCAAGTTCCATAATTTTCAAGGTCCCCTAGTTAGGAAAAAAAATTCAAGGACTTTTCAAGGACAGTGGGAACCCTGTAAATACACCCTGGGTAACGTTTTTCAGTTTAGACCTCCACATTCTGCATTACAAAAAGATTATAAACATATACGAATAAGTAAAATATAAATTTATCTATAGCAATACAAACTTTGCTTTCTTCTGCTTTAAAACAAAATTCAATGCATTGGCCCCAACCCCATTCACAAGCCTTTTTTTCTCAGAAAGTGACCCTGAAAATAAAAATTGGATTATAGATCATCACGTCAAGTTTTTAAAAACAAGCATATTAAATTCCACTAAAAAATCTTTCCATTGGTGAAAAAAAATTGTAAAAATACTTATTCTCACAAGCAACTTAAATTGAGGGTCAAACATGAAGAATATCAGGAATAATTTTCAACATGAATTGTCTTTCTCAACAAATTAGAATGAGATATCGCTGTTCAAAAACCATCCTATTTGTACCAAAATTAGAAAATTAATTACTAGCTTAATCTGATTTTTTTAAATTGAAATTAGTAAAAGCACAAACCAATGGCCTAATGCAAAAATTTGTTTTCAAAGTTAAAATTAAAAATCTTATAGCATATGTGTATATATTAAGGCAATTGTTCCCCTGTAAACATCTGTACATAATTAAGAACAGAAATAATTACACTAGTCAGATAAGTATTCTAAAAACCTAAGCATACTTAAAAGTAATAAGAAATCTATTCACCATACAAAATGAGAGTACAGTTCAGAGGGATTTCTGTGTGGCAGGCAGCAAACTTTTCAAGGAGTAAGATGTCAGAATATTTCAGGTCAGTGGCCTGCCATTTGGAAATTATTCTTTGTTGTATTTAAACTAAATTTTCCAGCTGTGTTAGGGAATGCCACTAGGATGATTAAGGCAGCTTTGCAATTTCCCCTTATTCAGTGACCAAATCAATCAGTTGGATATTAATTTAATGTCTATCAAAAGATTATAAATAGCCAAAAATTGTTTTTTTTTTGCTAGGTGGGTTAAACGTGAAAGTTGACTTGTTCAAAACCAGGAAATAAAAACTTCAACGCATCTGTTAAGAATAAATGTGTTTTAATTGCATTAAAACTTTTTTTTTCTCATTCATTTTTTATACTCGTAGAATATATATAAATATCCAGCTTTATATGTTCTGTTTATACAAAGTTGGCAAAAATCCAGTTTTTTTTTTGAACTCAACCCACCAGAGTTTTTCAAAAAAAAAAAAAAAAGTTTAAAATTTAAAAAAATGTTCTGGTTTTTCAGAAAAAATTCAAATGGAATTTTTTTTTAAACAATTAAAACTTTTTTGAAAAGAAATATATACTTAGTACCCAATATACTTATACTTTGAATATACTTTGAACCCAAATAGAAGTTTAGAAATACATTTTTTGTCAAATTTGTTTTGGAACATTTTTTCATGAAAGTGTCCTTAAACATATTGTGGAGGTAAATAAATACTTTTTTCCCCCCACAACCACCACGTCTCCCAAGAATTATTAAAAAGGGTGGACTTGTGCCTCAAATTCAAAATGATACTTGTTAGAATTCGCAAGTTGAATGTGTTAGAACTTTCATCAAAAACTCACAAATATGTGGGAATTATTAATGAAAATGAACAGCGAGTCAACTCGAACATTGAAAGAATTGTAAGCATGTTGGGCTGTACCGGGAAAGTTCAGTGCTACAGAAGTAATTAAGAGAAGTTTCTGTAGCTTTAGATAGGTCGCAGGCAGATTCGGCAAAAATTCTCAAGAGCTGTGGACAACTGGATGGACCTCACCATGAGTATCCAATTGTTGCCAGATAAGCAACCAATACAAGAAATGATTAATAAAGCAGAGCAACCATTTTTTTTACATGGCTGATATAATGGACTCATCATATATAGGAAACAGATTGTCAGCACAGCAAGAGAAGCAGGGGGAAACTTGATTGCAATCTGTGAAACCTAAATATAAACCAGGTGTCTTAGCCTTCAAAATCAAAGACAGTGAGTTGTTTCCCCAAAACACTTTCAATATAAATATTTTCGAACCTGTACAAAAATAATCCTTCGAAGTTGTGGTTGTTAATGGAGCATAACACGCAGAAGTTTGGGAAGTTGCCTGAAGGATTTTCTGCGGGTCTGCGCTCAACTCCTCAGCTGTCCACCAAGTTCGGAATCCATAGAACATGTGTTCTCTACATATGGCAACATATGGACAAGGTTGAGAAATAGACTAGGGGTGGAGAGAGCAGGAAAACTGGTCTCAAAGTTCAGCGTTTCCTGAAGAGAGACAGTGTCACTCAAGAATGGCAGCTTGTTATAGATAATAAGTGTACTAAACTTCTGAATTAAAAATAAATCTTTAAAAGTTCTAAATTCTTTTAAAAAAATTTATAACTACAATTTTGCATGTATTTTTTTAATCACTGAAACTTATGCTTGTATTTTTACTTATGTGGGAAAATTTAGATTTTTTTTTAAACCCAAAATGTATACAAAAATGTATGTGTTTTTTTTCTTCTTCAAAAACACCAATTGGGTCCCCAACTCAGTTGCGTCCAACCCTAATTCATAATAACATACAAATTTGAAACCTAAAAAAAAAAATAACTGTTTTAAACATCTTACAAGGTTTAGGAGGCCGTATATATGCTGTTACATCATGATTTCTCATCTTTGCTTTTGTGTCTTCATTGTCAGGAGGAATCTAGACAATAATTAAAGTAAAGAATTAGGTTTAATCAAAATCATTTTGCTTTACACACAACTAATACACAAATTAAGTGATGTTATAACCCTAGAGGGCTACAAAAAGGAAATTTTTCTCGCATGTTTTAGGTATATGAAAACTATTTATTTATTTTACTTTTGTAAATTCGCAAAGAAAACAACTTCAAGATTCAAATAATAAAATCAAAACAATTTGCCAATTACATTTAAAAATGGACTTAGCAATTACATAAATTTGATAGGTATGACTATTTTTATGTACAATTTCACTGAAAGGCTGCTAGAAAACTAAATGATTTCAATCATTTCATTATTCATGTGCAGTTGAATAATTTATTTGTGTTCCAACACATCAATAAGTTAAAAGATTTTTAGAAAGGATTCTACTGGTTGAAAAGTCAAAACTGGTTAGAAGTAATACAGAATATATATATTTTTTTTGGAGGAAGGTCATATTTTGCCATGCTGTGCCAAACACAAGACAAGCAATGGATCAAACACAAAGAAAGTTTTTACTGACATAGAAAACATCTATTGAGGAATCGATTTTGCAACGTCTACAACCTGAAGGTTGCTAGCAAGGGTCATACAAACGGAGCCATGATGGTCCAGAAGTCAAACAGGAAAATGTGAGTTGTATGGGCCTCTAAGATGGTAAGATAATATTCGGTGTCCATGGATATGCAATATCAATACGTGATTGTGCAATCTTTAGTTGATAGTCAGAAGTTAAATGAAACTATGAGTGTAAAATAGAGGCCAACATGAATTATTCTAATTAGTAGACATGGGGAGTACTGATTTTGATTGGACTTTTGCCAATGAGGACAAGTGCAATAGCAAACTGCATTTGTCAGAAATTAGATTAAACTATGAGTGTAAAAGAGGCCAACAAGAATTATTCTAATTAGTGGACATGGGTAGTACTGATTTTGTTTGGGCTTTTGCCAATGAGGATAAGTGCAATAGCAAACTATAATTGTTTCCACAAACTGTCTTTGCAATTTTTAATTTGGATTGAAATTTCTCATAAAGGTTTAAAACTGGATTTATTACCATTCCTCTGACATCACGAAAATAAGATGCAGCAAAGAGTGTCAGAGGTCTTGAAGATAGCATTTTCCCCTCACTTTCAGATATAGCTTTTTCCTCCTCCTTTATTATTTCTTGCATTCTGGCCTGGAAAATAAATAGATTTTCATTCCAGAATTTAATTACACCAATTAATATTTACTTATGAAAGAGAAAAGTGATAGTTATTAATTTTTTTATCTAAAGTTTTCTAATTCAGCCTAAGCAATGTGCCAGTATATACTCCTAGTTTATACAAATGGGAAAATATATATAAATAGAACACATATTAAAATAATTCACACTTTAAAATCTGGTATTTTGACAACTTATTGAATTGCAGCTTCTTGTCAAATTAATATACAATAAGCAATTTAGCTGCCATACTATCGTCCAATTAAAAGCATGAACTGCAAAGTAACACGTAATAATAGGCATAAAATGTAAGAAAACCATAAGTACTGTTATTCACTCAAAAGAGAGCCATTTTTAAGACCAATTTTGATTTTAAGAGCTCCAATTGATAGTAAGGTGTCAAAGTATTTATTTAAATTAATGCCAAACAGTACAAGAAATCATAAAAAAATGGATAACTATGTTTAAAACCATTATTCATCACTTATCTTTACTATTATAAAAAGTCAGTCTGTATGGTGTCTAGGCCTGGGTAATGTATCAATTCATTGTGGAAAACCGGTTTGAGGTCGACATCGTCACATCGGTTTCGCGATATTCACGATGTGGATGTATCGTGATATATCGGTTTTTCCCGATGTCACACAGCCAATCCTAGAGCACAAATATCACAATGTTGATATTTTCAAAGCGCACGCACGATATTGAGATTTTTCTCAATGTCACGCAGCCAATCCCAGAGCACAAATATCACTGTTTTCCTGTGTCACAATGTCTGCTGTTGCTCAGCGCCAATGATTTCGATGTTTTCTTAGAGAAATCCAATGCTCCTTTATTTCTATTTTTATGCTTAAATTTTTCCTTCTAAATAAGCTATTTTTTAATCTACTTGAGCATATATGGTGTGTGGAACACACTAGGCCAATCGGTGTCAGATCGACATCGCCACATCGGTTTCTCGATTTTCACGTTGAATTGCCAAACGCGTATGTCATGGTTTTCCAGTGTCACGATGCATCGATGTTTTCATAGCGCATGCGCGATACAACGTGAAAAATCGATGCCGACATCGCAACATCGGTATCACGTTGAGTTGCCTAATCAGTATATCATGGTTTTCAGGTGTGAAATTAAATTTCATGTTATTTTAGCATCATTGGGGGAAATTTGGGTTTAGATCGACACAATGATTTCGATGTTTATTTATGTGCATGTGCGATTTTCCACCAAGGTACTTAGATTTTCGATGCCGCGATAAAAGGCCTACTAATGAGAATTTTTTTTGTAATTAATTCTGCGATTTCTGAGCTGATTTTTTTGGAGGGGTGATAAGGTGACACTTAAAGATTGAAATTTTGAAGTTTCAAACTGCGAGAGAGCAAATAATTTTACTCTACTTGCTGATTTTATCTAGGTAAGCTTAATAATACGCTTTTTAATTTGTAAATGTTTTTTTTCTTTTGCTTAAAACTACTTAAAAACAAAATAATTTTAAAAATCTGCGAATTTTAAAGATTTGTTTTCATTTCTTTTTAATTAATGAGGAATTTCTCAAAATCATTTGTGTCCTGATGATGACTTTCGTTTCCAGAAATTTTTTTTGTGTGAAATTGAAATTCAGTATAATTTAAAATTTTTAAAACAAAAATTATTTTGCACATTTTAAGTTGAATTCCGAAAATTCTCGCTTGTTTCTTGTTGTTACAATCAATTTGTTTGCATCCCTTTTTGTTGTGAACTTCTGTGGAAATCTAGGTTATATATGCCGTCATCATTACTAAGAGGAATCTAATGCCCCTTTTCTATGCATGGAACACATACACACATATATGTATGCAAAATCTTGTTTTAAATCATGCGTGTTTCTTAAACGTACAACACAGATCTTTATTTGTATTTTTTCCCTACCACGATTTTTTATAGCAAAGAAAAGAAAGAACTTCAAAAAATTTTTATGCATATAAAGGAACAAGGTTTTGCTTTCACTATGCATAAAATGCATGGTTAACATCACAATGTATCTTGATATCCTGATGTTAGAATGCCGACATCTATAGCATTTACAGTAATGAAATTTAGCGCACAGGTAATCCTAATTTCATGCAAAGCACAAATTTAAAAATTTAATCTCAAGCATTTTTAATTAATTTATTGGCATTTTACTTATTATTTGGTTTTTATAGAATGGTAACACCGTGATCTTTTCCCTTTCATTTTTTGAGCACAAACAATTCCAACAAAGCGAAACAGAATAAAAATTTTTGACTGGTGTTTATTTTTTAGTCCAAGTTTCTATCTTCATGATCGTTATAGACAGAGAAAAACTTCAAGGGATTTGACATCTGTGGAAAATTTTACACCAGATCGATACCTTAAATGTGATATTCTATAAATAAATAATTTTTCAACTGTAATTTTTATACTTCTGCAATACAAATTTGAGGTTTTCTATCTTGTTTTCAATCGTTAAAGATAGAATGAAAATTTCAACGGATTTGAAATCTGCAGAAACTTTCTACACCAGATTGATACCTCATGTGACTTGTCCGTTGTCATGTCGGGTGAAAGTGGGACTCATTCCTAAAATTATTGTTTTTTTCTTTTTAATGTTTCCAGTATCAGTAAGGATATGAAAAGAACTGTCACCTTCAACGCCATGCTGAACTGCAAACAGACAGTACATTGAAATTAAATGAGTAAAAATTTGCGTACATGTATCTTGCTCTTTCAATTACATTGGAATTTTCAACCCATCTGATTGTACATAATTTTAATGGAAATAACGATGAGCCAGAAAAATGATGATATAATTTGCTCTTCTTGAAGGAAGGTCCTTGAACAGATAAGTGGCATGCAAGAAATCATTCATATCCCATTTTGATTTCATCAGTTCTGTCTCATTGCATCCATGAAGCAAATGAAGAAAACAAGTTCCAACATCTAAAAGTGTATTACATTGTTTGTTTTAAACATGCTCAACAAAATTCCTTCAAATATTTTAAATTAACAACTGGGCCATCAGTTACTTTTTTCAGGATTTTTTTTAAAGTTATGTAACTTGTAGTAACAAAGTTTTGGGAATCACTCCAAAAACAGACAAGAATATCCATTTGACCTTTTTGGGCTACCTTATTAAGGCTTTCATCAATAGAAAGGCAGGTAAAAGGACATGTTCTAAGGTCATTTACTGGTTGATCCTGGAAATAGGGTCCCAAGCCATATGTAATGGACATAATAGTTTATCTTTTTGCATTTTGAATCTCTCGGCTATGATACTATCTGGGAACATTAGATTAAATAGGTCAGATACAACTCCATCACTTCGGCTAGAAATGCAAGTAAGCACAGTGTTGAGGGCCCATAAAATTTCTGCTTTGGTGACTTGATCACCCAACAGAAATTTTTCATCACATCAGCAGACTGTAGGCCTTTATTCCCTGCACAAGTAAATAGGCACTTACTTTCTGAAATATGCCTATACTAGGCAGGAAAATCCAACTGAAGAAGTGCCCATGCAGAGAAAATCTTCAATCTGGGATACAAATAATACAACTCTGATACAAAGACACAACACCCCCATGTGACGGACTGTGATTGCAGGACACGTGGAAATGAATGAAAGCGTGATCCTGATGCCATTCACCATGTGGTGCAGAGAGGAGTTGAGATCAGACGATCAGACAGTGAAACATGGTTTACGACCTTTAACTGTGGTTGGTCTGATATGATATATATCACGTGGTGTCAAAGCGCAAAACAGCAATTTCATTCAGAATGACACTCAAATGGTGCACCTGCAGTGGAGGATACTAGTCTGGACAAGTTCTAATGCAAGACAAAATCACACAATTATGTACTAGTTAAAAAAAAGCAAGTACTTTCAAGGACTTTTCACTAAATTCCATAATTTTCAAGGGCCCCATTGTTAAAAAAAAAAAAAAAATCTAGTACTTTCAAGGACCGAGGGAATAGTTTGCGTGAAAAATAGTTTACTTAAAATATTGGTTTGGTAAAAACATGAGCCAAATTAGTCATATACGTAAGATCCACTTAATTTGCAGCAACTACTATGATTTAACTATTCATATTCTGTCATTCATATTCTACTAATGAAAGGGTTGAAAAATAGAAACAGAAAGTGAAGCATCATTGACATCTGAACATTATTCAGTTGCCATGTTTACTTAGGGGCAATTTCAAATTAATTTGTTTTAGTGGATGTAATATACACACAATGTAAAGATTTGAGCAGACATTGCAAATTGAGGCCTTTTTTGACCAGACATTAATTGTTTAAGATCATTTTTTGTTTAAAAGTAAATTTTCTATTGAGTAGACTGTATAATTGCAATTCTCAGAACCAGGTCCAACAGACTACTAATGGAAAAGTATTCATTAGTAGTTCATCCTCTTAACTGATCTGGATCAATTTACTGTTATCTAGTTCAGGGGAAAAAATTGCATTCAACTAATAGAACCAATTTTTAATTTTTAAGATTTTGTGTTAAATTTTTTCATACCTTGTTATTTACAGAAGTTATGCTAATTTCAAACCAGGATAATCAATATTAAATTTAAATCATACCTGGCTTTCGACATTTTTCATCAAAGTGACATGGATATGGCTTAAGGCTGCAACACACTGCCGTTGCAAAGTCTGATTCAGAGAATAACCTTCTTCAATTGGTGCTATATTAAAGTCTGTAGCAATATCTTCTGACTAAAATACAAAGAAAATTTAGTAGCTTCTCTAGTCTTTACATGAAAAAATTATAATTCTTAAAATTAGTTATATTAATAATTATTTAAAAATAGGAATTATAGAGTTAACTTGTGTTTTTCAAAACCTCACCTTTTTAGTTTTTGTTTTACTTGTTGGGCCTGAAATAAAAAAAACACAAGGCATTAAGAAATAATACAATGAAAAATTTCAAAATGGTCAATCAATAACGAAATGAATACTATAGTTCTAGAAACATCTTCAGACATAGCTACAAAACACAATTTGAGGCTCTACACATTTTATCTGTTTTAGAAGCAAACTGATCAATAAAGCAATAAAAATGAACTCTGCAAAATTGTACAATTTTGCAGCATAGTATAAGTGAAAATTAAGAAATTTTGTAAATGGTCAGAGGCCACTGAACTTGTTTCATTCAGTGTCCACCCCTCCAAGTTTGACCATAGATGAAGAGCGTTCACATATTTGCAGAATACACACAGGTTATACAGGGTGATTCCAGGGGTGCAGAAAATGTTTCAGAGCCCAATATTTCTCCAGAACACAATTTGTTTTGTCTAAAATTTCCCCGAAGACATCCCAGTATTTTCATTCCAGTTTAAGCGACTATTAGAGAACAATGTTGATGATTAAAAACTCTCTTTAAGACTATTATATATATATATATATATTTATTTATTTACTAATTATAAACAAAAAACTAATATTAATTTATTTCAATATAAAAAATAATTTTGCATTGATGGATTATATATATAGTCGCTAGCCAAAATATTTGTTCGTCACTCATGACAGTTGAATTTTTAGAGGTTTTATATAAACTTGGGTAAAAATTTCCCCTGAACCTCATTTGTGCGTTCGAACATATTCTGCCCCTGGGTGACTCTATGGTCATGGGACAAACCTGGAGGGGTGTTACAACTTACTAAAACATACATTTTTTGCATGGGAATGTATTGTCGATAGTGACGCGTGGAGACAAACACAAAAAATGACACATGAAGAGAAAAACATAGTTTCTTTACAACATCATTGCAAAGTGCTTCTTTGTAGTAATGTTTACAATAAATGCTCAAAATTGCTATGGGTGATGTGAACAGTTTCCTCAAAGGCCATATCTCCTACCAATGCTACTCAATGGCTCACATTATCACATTTTTCTGGAAGAGGTTTTACCAGAATTGCTGCAAGATGTTTCAATGGTCGTTTGTAATCATATGTGGTTTCAGTATGATGGTGTGCCAGCCCATTCCAACATGGTCGTCTATAATTACCTGGATGCCAGTTTAGTTTTGCAGTGCGATGAATTGGGCATGGTGGAGCAGTCTGATGTACAGGTGAAAATTAAGAAGTTTTGTAAGCGGCCTCAGAAAAAAAATGTACAATTAGAGGTTTCACCATATAAACTAATGTTTTTAAGAAAATGTGGCAACTGTAGCAAAATGTTTCAGTCTACACATTCAGTTGACACGTGGCAACACCAGTTAATTTTCACCTTTAGTCTGATGGCCACCCCCATTGCCAGATTCATCGAGCATCGATTGCTTCTTATGGGTGCATCTGAACACCATCGTTTTATAGGACTCCAGTTGAACTCAATTGACGACCTCATTGCTCGACTATCCATTGTGGCTGCAAGCGTGCACGAAATGCCTGGCATTTTTGGAACTATTTGCCAATCACTCTTTAAACGATACCAAGCATGTATAACAGTTGGTGGTCGCAATTTTGAGCATTTATTGTAAACATTGCTACAAAGAAGCACTTTGCAAGGATGTTGTAAATAAACAATGTTTTACTGTTCATGTCTCATTTTTTGTGTTCTTGCCTCCACGTGTCACTTCCAACCATACATTCCTATTTTCTTTCCCTTAAAAAAAAATGCAAAAGTAGAGGTTCCACCATACAAACTAATGTTTTAAAGAAAGTGTGACGACTGAAGCAAAAACTTTGTTTCCACTTTCAAATATTCAGTCACCACGCGGCGAGTGCCGCCCACTGATTTTTACCTTTACAGCATCAGATAAGATAAATAATGCAAAATTTTTTAAAATCCAATATATTTCCATGTAATGATAATAAACAGAAATGACGATACCCACATAAAGAGAATGATTCCCTTCACCAATAGCCAACTGGCGAGACTAACGGATCGAATGTTATTTACAAGATGGTCCCATTCAGCAAAATTCTATGAACTGTTTAAAAGTTAATCAATACATGAGAAGTTATGACAACATACAATGGTTTGCAACGCTGTTTAAAACGAAACTACTTTCTGAAATTTCCACCTGTTTTAGGTGTAAAATCCAACCAATTAATGGTTTAATCTTCTTTCTAACTCGTGCTTAATTTTAAATAGGTGCAGTCCCAAGGTTTCAGTCATAACATCGTGTAAATTCAATTAAATCTATTTTACTAAAATAGAATAAGACACAAGGCCACCAGGGAATAATTTGCAATAAACAAGGTCACGTCAATTGATATACAAGGGGACAACGGCAGAATGATTGAATTAAAATAAGGAGAGGAAAAATAACTGCGTCTATGAAGAAATTTAGGGCAATTACTGAAATATAGCAAATTCTAAAAATCAGCAACTTGAAAAATTGACTTTCATCTCTCTGTAACAGCTAAAAGAATATTTCAAAACTTATTTAATATACTATAACATTTTCTGTATAAATTAGCTGTTAAAATAAAATTTGTTTCTGATTCTAGCGGTTTTTTATTTACGTTGTTGATAATAGACGCTTCAAGGCCATCACAGCATTGCTCGTGGAGTTTGTATGAGAAGCAAACCAAATGGGAATATGTAGCAATCACTGGGGGTCATCTATCTAAATTATACAGTTTGACTAATCCATACCAAATATGGTACACATACTTTAGAATACTGCAGAAAACATAGGTTCTTTCCTGTCTTCAGACTAATCTGTAGCACTTACGATCATGAAAATTGGCACACAGGAAGTCCTAAAAGACCCCCTTGAAGCCCCAATTTTAAAATCTAAAGTTTGCTTTCCTGCAATAAATAGATATGGACAAGGAAATACGTTGTACAGGTAACTGAAAGGAAACAATGGTTTCCTTTCAGTTACTGCACCTTCCTTCAGTTTTGGATGCACATTTTTCTCCATGAGCATAACTTTGTCACAAGTACACCGAGTGAGTAATAATTAAAATATTTATTTTTCATAACTTATATTTTGTAGTGGGGTGTGACCAACTTTTGATTGCATTGAATTTATTTATGAACCAAATTTAAAAATAATTGTACCATAAGAAAGAGTACACTCTGAGGTATACTACAATATTTTCAAAATTAAAAACTAATAGTAATACGATATATATATGACAGTTTTAGTTTTGTATTGGAAATTACGATCTGAAAGTTCCGAAAATTGTATGACCAACTTTTGAATGCATCAACTTTATTTATTAACCAATTTTGAAAAAGATTTTACCATAAGAAAGAGTACAGTCTAAGGTATTCAGTGATGTCCTCAAATTTAAAAAATAATAGTATTAAGCTGTAGATATGACAATTTTAACAAAAAGTAGCGAAAATATCCAAAGATTCCGAATTTTGTATGACAAACTTTTGATTGCATCGAATTTAATTATTAACAGATTTCAAAAATAATTGTACGATAAGAAAGAGTACATTCTGAGGTATTCTGCGATATTTAAAAATTAAAAAGTAATCAGATATAGATATGGCAGTTGAAAAAATAATAACAAAAATGTCCCGATTTTTCCAGAATTTCAAAAAAAATATTATCAAGAACCAAATTAAAATTTCTAAAAAAAAAACTTGAAAGCTGCAAAAATTTACGTTGAGAGGAATTCTTAAAAAAAAACTCATGGCTGAAGACTGAAAATTTGTATGTGCTTTGCTCACTCGCAGAAGAAATTTCGCTGTTTCAATTTTGACACGTTATAAACCCTAAACTAATAGCCGCATTGGAAAAAAATCTTAACAATTGTCCAGGGAATACAATGAAGAACAAACCATGTTAATTTCGGGTTTTTTCTGAACAGTACCTTCTCAGGAAACCATCTAAGTTTCGAGCTAAACAACACAGTTTTCAATCCTGCGATGGCAGCAGTAACTTTTATTTAATTTAGAGACATGAAACTGATATTTTTACCTACGTACGGATATAACCTACTGATATTTTTTATTCTGTAGATGGCTTTATATTAGTAACCATTTAATTAAAGCCTACTTATAAGGAATTCATGAATATTCATAATTTTCACAAACAATATTCCCATCACCACATCAAATATTCCCATCACCACAAACAATACTTTTGAACAAATAAATCCTAATCAATCAGAAAGTTTTAGATCTTAAAATCATTAAAAATTCACCCGATGTTTACTTATTACCCTAAATTTAACAGATGTTGAGAAACAAGTTAGAGTTAAATCTGGTAGAAATATGAACACACAGTAAAAATCTTTTTATGTATTTTTTAAAAGTTCATTACACGTAAACAGGCCACTAAACTAACTTAGAATAATCTAAATAAGATTCTTTTAGTTAATTCACTAGAGAATACTATCAAAAACATTCATGAGTATATATATAGGTATATAGTATACATATAAGTATATAGTTTGAAATATCATGCATGTCGTAAAACTGCATTTATCAAAAAATACAGTTTTGAGAAAAATGAATTTAAAGGTTATACTTGTACATTTCAAGTATAAAATTTACTTAGAATTCCTATAAATGTTTCTGATTTCTAAATTTATACCCACTGATCTTAAAAGCCTCCCTTTTGGTATGTTAAACCTTCTGACTTTTTAGTCTAGCATATTTTCTCTTCTGTGCATGATTTTTTTTCGGGCAAGCTGCCTCGCTGATACGTTCCATGTCAAAGAATTTGCACATGGCAACAGTATATTGCCGAGGATCTATATTCAGAACCTTCAAAAAGGCCCTGGAACCCTTTACTGAAATTTATTACCGCAATGTAAGCACCCACAGTAAATGTTTTCAATTCCATGAAGGTATTCTTAGGCATGATGTTCCACAAACAACCATTGAAACTTTCCGAGTCTTTCCATGAAGACATTTTTTCAACAGCTCTCTATCACAGAATTCCATATATGTTAGTTTACTAGTATTTGGCTGAAATTATACTGAAAATGTTTTTGGCAAACTGGCACCTTTATCAGTGTACATATTTCTCGTAGCTTTTGCTCGTTGAAAGGCACATCAACTATCTGGCCCTAATGGACATTGCACATGCACTTCTTGTTGAGCACTAGAACTGCAGTGAAAAAGTACAGCTATAGCAGCACATTGCTTATTCTCTAAGTTATTTACATTGCTACTAATAGCAATGCCATAATAGTTTTGTAACTTATCAATTATCCTGTCGGTCAGTTTTTCCCCCTACAAGGTTCTTCTGTTTACTTTTGAATTTGCGCAACCTACTGCCAACGCGTTTTTGGATGTGGCCATATTTGGTAACACGTCCCGTAACATATATATCTCTGACCGCTGAATAGCGATGTGAGTCCCCAACATACTCTAATTGAAACTTATCCTTCAAGCATTCAAACAAACAATAAGCACCAATGGACTCCATGCTCGAAGCCAAACCTTCATGGTTGCATGAGCAACTATGTGATGCACCATGAAATTTCTGTGATGAATTACACATACGATACCATTGCGACACGAGTCCAATACTTTCCCTGTGTCAGTTGATAGAACTGCAACACAGCCATTCTCTTCTTTACCATGTCCCATCTACCAAAACACCATATCCAACTAATGTTCAGGAATTTTTTTAAAGTCAATTTTACTTCTTCAGCAGCTTCTTTCATGCAATTGTTAGCCACTTCAGTCACAGAAGTTGCTAATTTTGTTTTCACATTCATAATAAGCCGATTTTTGACAATGGCATATCTAATATTGCACACACTTTCTTGGCAGAAGCATAGCCTCCACCAACCAATCTCAATCCATAAACCAATTCCAAATTGATGTTATTTTGTTTTTGACTAGTAGAAAAGTCACAGTTGAATTCACAACTGTTGCACTGTAAACACAAGTTAGAGTTCAATCCAAATACAGAGTTTTAGTGAGGCACATTGGACAACAACCTTTCGAAAACATTCTGGAGAATGAACATACTCATAATTCGGTTTCCACTAACAGTATCAGGCAGATCATTAGTCATAGCAAAACTTGCAGCCGAACCAAGTTTAGATTCGCTAGCTGTCTCAATACATGTTTCGATTTCGACAGAGTACTCTTTTGAATGGGGATTCCCTGAAAACCTTTTTTTGGTTCTACTCTTATTTCTGGTATTACTCTTATTGATTAATAAAATAAATACTTTAAACTGAAGAAAAAGTGATAAAACTAATAACGAAAACAAAAAGCGTGGAATAAAAGTAAACAAAATATCAACAACGAAGTGTAAACAAAAGATTAAGATCTGAAATTTCTCTTCATTCCCAAACCTAGAATGCAAAATCTTATTACAAATAGTATATTTGGCTTCAAAAGAAATAGTTAAAAAAATATTCTAGAAGAAAAATGAATATATTTCAAGCGAAAACAGAAGCATCAAAATCAACTTTGGTTTCGTTATTCCAACTTCCGGTTTCATTTGGCAGCTGACATTCTTTCTTCAAACAGCTGTAACTTTTTTTCTAGTGGGCATAGAATAAAAAGTAAGACTTTTGGAAAGCTAAAAAGCTGCTCTGTAATATGGAATTTTAAACAAAAATCGCTAATTTTGGTCGAAATTGACGTTCTTAACGTAGGCAGGCACCTTAAGGTTGCAAGAACCTACCGACACCATAAAAATTTTTTATATAAAAATCAAATTTTATCATTATATATTTCTCACATATGAACAAAATTTCTTCAGTTATTTTTACCTCAGATAGTTAATTGGTTAGACTTGTTATAGAAATACCAGGTAAACTAATAGAAAACAAAATGAACTCTCTTGAAAATAGTTTCATAAAAAAAATTCCTACCATTATAATTAGCTGCCAAAAGTTTTTTTTTACATTTTAGGACCATTCTATAGAACTCATAATAGTTTCTGTATCCAGATTCACTGAGAAATGCTCAAAGCTCTCTTCATAGAAACAAATCAATACTCCACACACAAAAGCGGAATGAAAATACCTGTTAAGATATAAACTGTCTCATCTTTACAAAATGCCGACCAACCGGTCTAGTGGTCAAGGTGTTGGCCTCTGGATCGGAAGGTTCCTGGTTCGAATCTGGGGTTAGGGCATGGATGTAAATTGTGCTGTCCTTTGTTAGGGACAATGATGGTCCACCCACTGGGTGCCCCTTCACAAATGACCATCACTTCTGGCCTTGTATAAGGCTAAAATGAACTTGGTCAACTCTGTACTTGGTATTGTATTGTATTTGTCTTCGAAATTGTACTGCCTTGCCATTGGAAATAAAAAAAAATCTTTACAAAATAGTTTTGCACAGAACCTACTTAGCAGGATCAACAGAATGAAAATGTAGCTACAATACAATCACTGAAGTGAATTGTTTACAATTCTGATTCTCAGAAAACTTCTCAAGAGAAAATAACAAATTAGCTAGCATGGAGAATTTTTATTTGAAGAAAAGATTTTTAGCATCTCAAAAAATTTTAATTGACTCTTATACGTGACTTATGTATTATTGAGAAATATAATAACATGGTTCCCACACCTTTGACCAAAAAAAATTCAAGGACTTTTCAAAACCAAAAATATTTTTTTCAAGGACCTAAATTTTTATTTTTAGCGACCTAAGACAAAGCATGATCAAAAGTTGTCAATTAAAAAGAAAATTTTGAATAATAAAAAATAAAAACACTAATTTGTTTACTTTTTTTTAAACTACTGACAGTCAATGAAAAGAGGAAAGGTTGTCATCAATTTTGGTTATAGTTTGGATTTTCTTTTATCACAGAACCTCTGAATTTTTTTGCAAAGTGGGCTTCTCGTCTCAATGCTAACTATCAGGCTATTTGCACACATATCAATTTCGGTCGTGCGGTAAAATATCGTACGAAAAATTCTTTGGTGACACGAAGAAGAGTATGGGAGCTTGCACATGGTTCGATCGACACACGACACAATCTCCGTTTTCATTTTGCTCTCGTCCAGACACTACAGCAAACGGCTGTAATGGTTTATTTTGTTTGAGACAAAACAAATACAAAGTTTTGACTGCTGTGTTACGGCTTTTTTGTTCTCTGGTTCAAGTTTCTATCTTCACGATCGTTAAAGATAGTAAAAATGTCAACGGATTTGAAATCTGTAGAAAATTTTACAAGGATACCTTAAATGTGCTTTTCTGTAAATAAATAATTTTTCAATTGTAACTTTTATACTTTCGCAATACGAATTCGGTCATATTTGTCGAAGATATTCATTACGAACACAAAAAATGTCTATTAGAGGTTTTCTATCTTCGTGATCGTTAAAAATAGAGCAAACATTTTAACGGATTTGAAATCTGGAGAAAATTTTACACCAGATTGATACCTCAGCTAGTCCGAATTTTATGCAAAGCCTCAATTGTGAGCGTGCTTGAAGAAACTTCTTCGTTTTACGAGAACGGATAATTCAGTATCCTAAACTGTTAAGTTTTCATTCTTGAACATACGACGTTAATTGTATAATTTCTTTAATAATATAAAAATGAAAAAAACAGTGACCCCTTCAAAAACCTTAATATTTCCTCATCAATCCCCGAGACAATTTTAAGAAATGTTCAAAGAGGTGGAACTCTTTCATGTTTGTATTGTTTATGCAAAAAAGCGATGGGACGGCGTGTCAATGAAACATGGTGTATAACCTTGTGTGTTCATATATACATATCAAGTGGTTCATGTATACATCACCCATTATGGTTGTTCATATATATAAAACGTGGTGTCAAAACACGTAACACTTCAGAATGACGCTCAATTTGAGCACCTGCCGTGAAGGAAACTAGTTTGGACACAAGCTCCAACGCAACTATGCACTAGTAAAAAAAAAAAAAGTACTTTCAAGGAAATTTTGGTACAGCTACACTCTACGTTTATGAGTGGTGGCAACGGCTTGGCGATTTTTTTTGGCGCACTTCTAGTAACGAGTTCGATAAATTAAGGCAACCCATCTTTCGCTGCTGTTGTTGTGCTTTTCATGGCAACCTCGGCAAACGGAAACTTTTAATTTTCATTTTGAATATTCTAGAAAGTTCTTCCAAAATCTGTTAAAATCGTTTGATTTCATTGGTTCGTTTGAAATTTTTTCTTTCCTCCCATTGGTTATTTTGTTTTAAAAATATCCTTTGATTTCATTGATCCTTTTAAATCGTTTTATGTGATACCATTGGTCCTTTTATTTGTATTTTGACAGTTGTGGAATTTTTACTTTGTTATAATAGCTTTCACGACAGGATTAAGAGTTTTGTTTTTTTGACCATTTTCGTTTTCATTATTTTTTTACGAGAGAATTCTGACTTTATCAGGTATTAGTTCTTGCTTTTTTTTCTTTTGTAAATCTTTTTCCTTTTTCAACATGCTTACTGTATTTAGTGTAATTGATAAGTTTCAGGTTATTCTTACCATTCGTAGCTTAGTTTCTCTGCTAGTTCACAAATGTGTTTTGATATGTGCTTAAGCTTACTACTTTTTGTGAATTTTTTTTTTAATATACTTTTTAAAACGTTCTGAGGTGGAGTGGTCGTTCACGGTAAGACGTTTGTCGCCAACTAATTTTTGTCGCCAAATCAAGATGGCGGCCGAATTTTGTAACAGCAGATAGGGTTGCCATTTCAAAAACGGCAGATGTGAAGAAAATCCGCCTAAGGTGAAGGTTACCATATTTGGCGACAAATCGCCTTCTTACCGTGAACGACCACTCCACCCGTTCTGAAATATGCTTAAAAAGTGTGTTGTAAAAAGAAAAAAAATTGTGACATTAAAAGAGTCAGAAAATAATTATTTCCTTGGCGACTTTAGAAGTGCGCCAAAAAAATCGCCAAAGCCGTTGCCATCACTCATAAACGTAGAGTGTAGCTGTACCGAAATTTTACACAGTTTCGTAATTTTCAATGGCCCCTAGTTAGGAAAACAAAATTCAAGGACCGTGGGAATCCTGTAAATAGTTCCATAATAAAAATATGTGATTCTGGATATATGAACTGAAAGTAAAGTAACTAATTTAGTTTCAGACGTGAATTGATTTTAAATATTAACAAAAATGAATGGCTACCAATATCTTCATTCAAAACTAAGCTGGCATAAGGTCGTATATCCGGCAGATCCACTTCATAAATAACATCTTCCTTCTTAACTGCTGGTTCTGGAGCATAGTCCTGGAAAGGAAATTGGAGAAGAGCATCGAAGTCTTCTGCACTTAAATTTCCTCGGCTCTCACTAGAAAAAATATTCCGTTCGTTTGACATAACTCACCAAATTAAAACCATCGGAAAACTTTTCTATTTGTAAACTTTCAAAACAAAATGCCCACAATTTATTATTTAAGAATTGAGTTGTTAGTAAGCTGGAGCTACATTACAAATAATAATTTTAAGGCGAAAGTGAAAAGTTAAAAGTCAAACAAAATTATCTGAGGAAAATGTGACGAAAAGTTACACTTATAGATTTAAATTACACGATAATTAAACTGATTTTTTTCTAAATTGAGTTTATAGCTTGAGTTTGAGAATTTGTCTAACTTTTGTTTACGATAAGTGAAAATCAGTCAGAATACAACTCAACCTTATGTTTTTTTCTGCGTTTGGGAATTTTTTGATCTGTCCGTTGTTAGAATTAGAAATTACAATTTTCTAAGAAAGGCTTTCTATTTATTCTTCCCAAATTCACAAATAGTAAGTTCTTAAATTTTGATTTATTTTTTGTGTTTGAATTGCTTTGTTTTGATGTACAGAGTTACACAGTTAAAAATTGCCCAGCTGTATTCGAATGACAATTCTACAACTGATTTTTAATTCCGCTATACGTTCTGTTTTCATTCAAAAATCAGTTTTTTATGAGATATGCTCTAAGTTTACTTTTTTACCAACCTGATTAGCTTAGTATTAGGCCTATTGAAATCGTTTTCAGTTGCAAATTCATTTGTTGTGTATTCCCTACGAATTAAAAAATTAATTATATTTTTAGATCATGAGTGATGTAGCCCATCTAGGGCTACCTAGATTTGCAACTGGTACAAAACAATCGGTCTGCAAATTTTCATTTCACAATCCTAACTTCAAATGTATTCTGTAAATGCTAGTTTTGTAAGGTAACAGATAAGAATCTTGTATGGAATAATGTTTCTTTTAAGAAATTTCATTTCATTGAACTGACGAATTTAGAAACCTTGTATGTTTTATAACCTTCCAACAAGTACAATCCTTAAAGTTTCATGAAAAATCATGTACATCTTGTTTCAACTCGTGTAATGGATCATGCAAGCATAAAAGTTATGATATTGTCAAGAAACCATACTGAATATTCATCCAAAATTCACAACTTTTGTTCAATTTAGATTATTTTTCATGTACATTTAGTTTTTTACTATGAGCATTTTTCCTATATTATTACACAGTTATAGCCATGGTAATGATCTTGGCACTTTTTTAGTGCACCTTTAAAGTCTCAAAAGAAAGAATTATTTCAAGAATCTTTTCCTTCGGCAATCTTTAATTTCGATTTAAGCAACCCTAATTCCTTTAGGAAATCCAACAAAAGTTACTGCATCAATGAAAAAAAACTGATTACCCACTCTCACTTCCAAAAGTTTGCCTGCCAAAAGAAAACCTAAGCTGCAAATTTTGTGTAAGAATAGGGGCGACTGGGGACACTTGATCCCTAAAGAGACTTGATCCCTAGTGTTAAAAACAACAATAATAAAGAGTTAAGTCTTGTAAACGTGTAACACTGGTACAGTTATTCTTTGTCAACAAAACCAGCAACAAAATTTCTTTCAGCCATGTTTGTTTTTATTATAAGAAAAGATTGTTTGATTTCCTGAATTTGAACTTTTTTTATTGTAAGTGTTTTAAGCTTTTTATTTTTAACTAATTATAATTAAAGTAGTTATATATGGATAACCGCCTTTTCTTACCTTTTAAATGATACTATTTATGTGTAATACAGTTTTTTTTACAACAATATTTTTGTGGTGCATGTGCATTGGGGACACATGATCCCCATCATATGGGGAGAGATGATCCCGGGATCAAGTATCCCCAATGTCACACACACAAATTTTTTTTTTGTTTACTTTTTGTTGGTGAAGTCATGCCATGATTTAAAAACGTGGTACAGCTACAGTCTACGTTTATGAGTGGTGGCAACGGCCTTGGCAAGTTTTTTTTATGTGCACTTCTAAAGTCGCCAAGGAAAGAATTATTTCAAACTTTAGAATTATTTCTTTCGACCGTAATGACAGATGGGTTGCCTTAATCTATCGTAACTCTTTACTAGAAGTGAGCCAAAAAAATAGCCAAGTTCGTTGCCACCGCTCATAAACGTAGAGTGTAGCTGTACCAAAAACGTAAAGATGGTGATAAGCCCAGTAAAATATCAATGTGGAAGTTGTGCAGGCAGCAGTAAAGGTTGTATTAAATAGTGGCAGTATAGGGAGAATATCGCACACCGGCAAGAAAAGTGACGCAACTCAAAATTGCAGAATTTTAGAACTATCAACTTAAAGGATACTATATGACTTATTCAAATATTAAAAGCTTCTTTTAAATTTTAGGTAAGTATTTATAGTGATAACTTCTATTATATTCTATAGAATAGCAATATAACACACTGGGACAATTCATACATTATTTTTCAATGACATAGCATCAAAATTTTTATTTTTTGACGTGTTACTTTTCTTACCGGGGTGCGATATGTTGACGATTCATCGGAAAGTGATAGCAATTACAATGTTCACGATTCAACAGAAGCAGAATAACTTTATGAACGAATGATTTTGTAATTGTGAAATTTCCAGGGAAAGAAAATTAAATCACTTTGTTGAAAAAATTTAGGTTTTCGAATTTAAATGAATTTTAAACAAAAAAAGGATCAAGCGCCAATCAGTTTATATATCTTGAAAAGGACAACAAAAGCATTGTTGATGTTGGGTGAAACACTCAGAACGGCAACAGTTGACATTACTTGACTTTTCACATTTTGAAAATATTCACTAGATTTTTTTTAATGCAAATAACATAGGCTTTTGTATTTATTGTAACTGTAGATCTTTTTCAAATGTTTGATTTGACATGAAAATGCAAATTCTATTTTTGTTTGCTTTGAATTGTTTAAATGTGTTTGTGTGAAGGATCAAGTGTCCCCATAATTGGGTTGCTGCATTTTTTTTTCTCCCATTGTTGAAAAAAAATTATATAAATTTAAAAATTCATTTATGAAAATGAAATAAATGTTATATCAAAGAATACAGTTGTGCAATTTATAGTGATTCAAAACATTTAAAAAATGACAATATTTTATTAAGATACAAATTTAAAACTGCAAAAGGGATCAAATCTCCCCAGTCTCCCCTACCCTGAAAAAGAATAAAGCAAGAAATAACTCAACCTGAGATGACAGCACTGTACCATGACATAAATTAAAATTGCAAAAAATTTCTCAACTGGTAAAAAATCATTAAAAGAACCAATGAAAAAAAAATAATTAAAATGGACCAATGAAATCAAAGGATTTAAAATTAAAATAAGCAATGAAATCAGGAAAAAAAATTTCAATTTCAACCAATGAAATCAAACAGTTTAACAGACTTTGAAAAAACTGTCTAGAATATTCAAAATGTTTAAACTTTCCGCTTGCCGACGTTGCCATAGAGATGTGCTGCCTTAACCTGCCATGCACACTAAAGCTTCGGTTTCCTAAGAAAGCGTAGCCGTGATGTATCGGTGGGTGACGTCACTAAAACGTTGCTTATACTAACACATGGTGTTGGTTTCCTAGAGAGCGTTGTTTGTGAGTGTAACAAAAATGATCGGAGCCGCCATTTCCATGACTGGTTTCCTAAGAAAGCGTAGCCGTGATGTATCGGTGGGTGACGTCACTAAAACGTTGCTTATACTAACACATGGTGTTGGTTTCCTAGAGAGCGTTGTTTGTGAGCGTAACAAAAATGATCGGAGCCGCCATTTCCATGACTGGCGTCATAGCGGTCTCAAACAGATGGGGAACGTTTTTTCTCTTGTAGCAGCCAGATTTCATTTCCTGCTCCAAACGATTCGAACGGAGAGGAGCGAAATATATAAACATTTTTGACTGCCATTGATTAATTCAGTTTTGTAAAATCGGGATCGTTAAACACAGAATGAAAATTTCAACGGATTTGAAAGCTGCTGAAAATTTGACACCAGATCGATACCTTAAATGTGATTTTCTTTAAATAAATAAATAATTATTTTATAAATAATTAAATAATCAAATGGTAAATAATTGAATAATAAAACTGTTTTTGATATCGATCTGGCGTAGAAATTTACGCTGATTTGAAATCTGTTGAAATTTTTACTCTACCTTCAACGATCCCGAAGTTAGAATCTTTAAACTAGAGAATAAAAAAAACACTTTGTTTTGTTTCTCGAATAAAACAAACCACGACAGCCGTCTGTGTTGCCCATTCTCCAACGTATTCTGTCCGTCTAAGTTGACACGTCGGGATTTTTGTTTAGACGGCCGTCTAGTTATGCCCGCGGAATCATGACGTATCACGGCTGTTAGATAACGGCTCCACTTTCTTAGGAAACCAAAGCTTAACAGCTCACCAAGGCTGTTGCCCCCGCTGTAAGCGTAGACTGCATAATGTACACTATGTTATTACACAAAAAAATTGTACAAATTTTTATCATTAGTTAACTTATGCAAACTAATAATTTTCAGCATTGTTTGGTTCAGGATGTCAAGATATAAATCACTTGATTTAAAGCATTGAATAACGGCTGTAGCTGTTTAGAGAAATGTTACGAACAATAAAGCATCAATTCAAGTGTGGGAAGCATTGGAAAATATTGTACATTAATGTTATATTTCAAAAAGTCTAGCTATTTCTATTGTATATGACCAGTAGGCCTACTTTTAAATGTCAAGACTGCCAAATAAAAAACCCTCTAGTAGGCCTAAACTACTTGTTACCCCTTTAATTGAATGTGGCCAATGGCTTAGGTATGGTGATTTTTCAACTACTTTTTTTTAATTGAGACGTAAATACAAAATAACAATTATTCTGATTGATATATTATTAATTAAGAAATACAACATCTTTCATTTTGCCAAAGGCATCCTGAAACAGTCACCTGTCACTAAGAGTAGTGACCCACAACAAATATTTATCTAATCAGACTATAATTTAGTTCTGTCAAAAATTCTGATCGTTTACTTAAAATAAATATTCGTTTTCATTTGTCAAAAACTCAATTTTTTTATTTAACAAATTTATATGTAATTATTATGAGAACAGGGTATAGGTCCTACAGAAATTTAAATAAAAAATCTGATTGGATTTCTGATTTTCTTTTTTTCTGAAAAATCTGATTTTTTTTTTTAATCATGATTTTTACACCCTGGTTTGGTTCTTTACTTACTTGAGATGAACATTTTTTTTTTAAGGTTTTCATCACCACATTTATCATATAATAGATAGGCTGCTGTTCTTTTGCAAACGTTTTTTTATGTGGAATGTGTTTTGCTTGTAAAGAAACCTAATAATTCAAACATACAGGAACTCATATGACACGTTTTACCACACAGTAATTGACATGTTCTACCACAAAAACACTAGCAACATCTAAATATAGCCTTTTGTAGGACAGCTGGTCACTTTTGGGACTTGCTCAATTAGTCTAGGTTATATCTTGATTAAGGGGATTAGTACCTAACGACACATCAACTTTGCAGAAATAGTCTAGTAATTTTCTGCACTTATTTAGATGTTTAAAATGAATGTGTTGTATATTAATTAATAAGAATTGTCATTTGTAAATATTTTTCATTTTACCAAGATGTCTGCTGAAAATGAAGATGAAGGCTTTGTTGTACGAGTTCGAGGCTTACCATGGTCTGCAACAAAAGAAGAAATACAGAAATTCTTTGCTGGTAAATACATTTTATTGAGGTTTCAGATTAAGTTTTAAATAAAATTTTACTGTGTGTTCATATTTCTAACAAATTTAACTCTAACTTGTTTCTTAACTTCTGTTAAAGTTAGGGTAGTGAGTAAACATTGGGTGAATTTTTAAGATTTAAAACTTTCTGATTGATTAGGATTTATTTGTTCAAAAGTATTGTTTGTGGGTGAAGGAGTTCTGTATTAAAAAAAAGTAAAGATGCTTTTTTTTATATAAACCTTTTTCCATCACTATCTGTCAACTTGCCTTGCTTTCACATGGTGTTGATGTTGGACAATACTGGTAAAACAGTATTATTAGAAAACTTAATTTTTGATTAATGCTGGTAAAACAATGAACTGTGTACAGCAATCGTTTTATACTCAATGTTACTTCTATTGGGATTTCGAATGTAGTGAATTTTGATATTTCGTATCCTGTTTCATTCGTAACATCACAACCAATCTAAACTTTAATAGCCCCAGAATATCAAGAGAATCTAGCATTTCATATTATAAGATTGAGGTTTATGAAATTATATGTCATGAAATTGCAGTAAACAAAACAACTTGATGACATTAAATTTAGGGCATAATGAATTTTGTCATTTGTCTTTATATGTGCCTCTTCAAAAGCACTGTTCTTTGTTTTAATAGCTTTAAAGCACATTTATTACCTTGTTCTTTTGATGAAATCATAGCAATTTCATTTCTTAAGTTGAAATGAATACTATTTTCTCTCTGTCCTAATATCTGCATGTTTTGACCTAATTCTTTTGTGACTGCTCATTTTTAATGGAATTTTACTTTTATTTTTTACCAAGATGTTACTATTAAAAATGGTGCTGATGGAATTCATATGACCCTTTCTCGAGAAGGGCGTCCAAGTGGAGAGGCTTATGTTGAAGTTGATAATGAAGAAGATTTGGCCAAAGCTCTGGAAAAACACAATGACCATATGGGACATAGATATATTGAAGGTATGCTTTTGTTATTTTAAAGTGTGAAAAGTGCTCTGTAAAGACTTGCTTATTGAAGCAATGTTTGTCTCATAGAAGTGTTATGACATTGTTATACTGGTAACATTTTTAATTAGTAAAATTGTGTGACATAAATCAGTGGTCCCCAACCCGCGGACCGGTACCGGTCTGTGGATCAAATGGTACCAGGCCGCCCAAGGAACATTAAATTATTTCCATTTTATTTACTGTGTTGTATTTCTCTCGGGTTTGTGCAGTTCTTATCTATGAAATGTCAACTCAAATTAGGGGGCGGTAAATCAGAACTTGAAATTTGTTCTGTTACTAGTGCTTCAATTATGATTTCAGAATTCTGTATGTCTCTATTTTCCAATTTTGACAAATGTGACAACTGTTTTCGAGTTGGCA
The DNA here is from genome assembly GCA_947359465.1 of Metellina segmentata. Taxonomy (NCBI): domain Eukaryota; kingdom Metazoa; phylum Arthropoda; class Arachnida; order Araneae; family Tetragnathidae; genus Metellina; species Metellina segmentata. The sequence goes on from OX375882.1 coordinate 73,709,665, forward strand.
GACAAAGTAGCTCATTTAAAGCAAAAATGAAGTTGTGGGGACAGCGCGTGAACAGAGGCATTTTGGACATGTTTCAGACATTAGTGGGGATTTTAGGTGAGACTGAGCCTAAACATTCATTCTACCAGTTGGTGCACGATCACCTGTCTTAACTTTTAAAAGAGCATAACAGACCCAACCACAAAAGACCCACGAACTAGTAAGGAATGAATCCGCGATCCATTTGTCAACAAATCAGGCGAATCTAGCATGTCTGTGCAAGAAGAAGATCAACTGCTGGAGATTGCAAATGAAGGCGGCCTTAAAATTACGTTTGAGGCAACAACTCTACTGGTGTTCTGGATTAAAGTAATGGCGGAATTCCCTGAGATTGCCACCACAGCACTTAAATCCCTATTGCCATATACGACAACCTATCGAAGCGGAGTTTTCTGAAGCGACAACCACCGAAGCAAAACAACGGGATAAACTGGACATAAGCAACACACTTTGGGTGCCATTGTCTCCTATTACCCTCAGATGAAACCGTCCTGTCGCAAAGAAACAGGCTCAGGATTCTCATTGATTTAGCGTTCTAGTGAGTTAAAATGTTAAATCACTTTATATTCATTTTTTGGTGCAACTGTATTTTATTTTGAAGACATGTTTAAGTACAATCAAATTAAAAATTATAAAAAATAATAATAATCTAAAATATAAACAATCAACATCTTCCCCTCAGCGGACAGCGTTAAAATTATCAAACGTTGATCCGGTCCGCGGCGATAAAAAGTTTGGGGAGCACTGACATAAATAACTTTAATTCCTGAATCATATTAGATATGTACTAGCAAAATACCTGACCCTTAGGTACACTCATGACTCATCGAAGACTCATGCGACTTCCAAAAGTGCAGTTACCAGTTCTTTAGAGAGAACAGTTCCTAGAAAGAGATATACTCTAGTGTTCCTTTTTCACACACAAGCTACTACTGTATTTTTTTGTTATAGTTGTGATATAAGATATGGCATTGAAAGGAATCTAAATAAAAATGTAACTTTGTTCAATTTAATAAGAAAAAAATGGCATTGAAAATGAAAAAAGTCCTGAAAATCAGATTGAGTCAAAATCTGGTCTAGTCATACTATTCTTAAGCATCTCCCCTCTTCCAAAAACCATTTTTGTAGCTCCAATACAATGATAATTAAATATATATCCCCTATCCTTACGAAGTAGAAATTTTAAAATGTTAAGTGGTTCCCAATATTACATTTTGACAACTGAAGGGAAAAAAAAAATGTCTAATGTCCTGCTCGAAATTCATACCCTTGCTTCCTTTATTGTTCTACCCAGTATATATCAGCACTTTACATGCAGTCTGTTTCAAATATGCATTAGGGTTCCTAATCCTTTGTCACTACTATGTTGCTATAGTTTTATTTCTTTGATCATATGCACACTTTGGTTCAGTTTATGAACAGCGTATCCCTAACGCATGTCAACTTTTCTGATTTTGTGATCTTTTTCATTCTAGTGTTTAAATCAAAGAAAAGTGAAATGGAGTGGGTCATCAAACGCAGTGGTGCTCATCAGGAAGATTCTCTGAATGACGGATGTGTGAGGCTCCGTGGATTGCCATTTGGTTGCTCAAAAGAAGAAATTTCTCAGTTTTTCTCAGGTAAACGAATTTATTTACAGTGAGAATGTCTATCTTAAATGTGAGCGAGTGAAATAATTTCATTTATTATTTTTTGCTTATGTAAATAATGCTTTCTAAAATTTGGAAATTATTTGTAATGAAAGTTGAACTTACTTTTTGAAAGCTTGCATTAATAAAACAAGAAAATTTATTCATTTTAAAGTCTAAGCATTATCCAAGGTAGAATGTTCTAAAGTATATTTATTTTCTTTAAAGGAGACCCGAACCCCAAATTTTGAAGAAAAAAAATTTGAAAAAGGAATTTTGGTTTATTGGATAAAACAATGCATCAGATATTCAAAAACAAATCTACAAAATTTCAGAGTCGAAGGGAATTGCTAACAGCTGCTTTTTAACTTTTATTTGACCTTCCAACTACATAATCGACTGCCAACCATTTTATCATCTGCAACTTCCATTGATTTCGGTTTCTATGAAAACCTCCATTTATGCAACATTATATAATAGTTTATCTACCGATGACTATCCCAAAAATTTTAAATGTCCCTAAGGTGTAAGACTCCTGATTTGGTGACACCATTGAAAAAAAAACACAATGAGAAAAGTAACGCTAAATTTCCTCACATGCGCATCACTATAAAAATGACTCGTTTACAGCAAAAAATAACTATAACAAAACATAACTAAAAAATAACTGTAGAAAAAAAAATAAAGTATTACATACAGTTCTGGTTTATTTTACAATACTACTGATCCAAAAAAATATTTTATTTTAGTTTATTAAACAAGAAATGTATAATTTTTCAGTGAATGATCGCAAATCACTCAGTTGTCATCAGAAACAAAACTACTGGCTTTAAAATATATATATATATAAATTGAACACATAACGAGTAAAAAAATTTTTATGAAAACTCGTAAATTAATTTTGGAAAATCTCTCCTTAGGTCATAATGATATTGTAGATATTTATTTTATGCAAAAATATTGAAAATTGACAAGAGGAGTAGTGTTTATAAAAAGTGTATATCAGCTTATAAAAATCGTAATGTAAAATATATTTGCAAATAAAAAGTAACTTTTTTATTGATTATTGCTTTAAAATATGTTCTTAATTATTACTAAACAAAATTGGTTAAGTAAAATGAATAATAAGAATTTTGGGTTTTCCTTTCGGGTCTCCCGCTTTAACAATGATTTTGTATAAATATGAGACGAGTAAACTACACTCACACAAGTGACAATTATTTAATTTCAGAAATTTATCATGACAGTTAATATATATATTTTTTAATTTGGAAACATTTTATGAAACATCATTAGTTTTAATAATAAATACCTTTGATCCCCAATTCAGTTACTAATCAAGTTCTTAAACATTCACATAATACTGCATGCAGCATGTTCTAATTTGGACTTTAGACACCATGGAAACCAACCAAACATTACACTATCTTTTCTTTATCTCAATATAAAATTAATAAGAACATTTCTAAAGCCAGTTTTATTTTTCTATGAATTATTACTTTCCTTTTCTGTTTTCATGCCAAGGTATGAGATTTATCTGTAGAATGAATATTTCTGGTGACAGATTTATGACAAACAACACTATCCACTGATTCCCCACAATCATTAACTTAAGAGATACTGAAATTTTGGTTTCTACATATTAGTTTTCATCTTTTTAATAGTATGTCCTGTGTGGTACCTAGAAATGCAGTTAGTTATACTATCTTTTCTTGAATTCGTTCATCTTAATTCTTGAATTCTCTCCACAGGTAACAATGGTTGAAATGAGCTTTTTTATGATTCACTTATCTCATATTAGGTTCTACTGCATCTTTAAAATTAATGTGTATATTTTATTAAATAACCTATTTTAATATTTATTCATATTTTAACGTAGCATAACATTGCAATTAAAATAATGTTTCATCAATATGTAATATACCACAACTATATGCTAAGGAAACATTCATTTTGTTGAACTGATTCCAAAAATGTATTAAGTATTGTAGATTTTATACTGTGAGTGAGTTAAGTGTTTCAAAATTGTGGATTTTACTTACTTTTTTTGTATATAAAATAATGAACTTGAATAATAAATTTTTCACGATTTTTAAATGAAGGTGATTTTATGTCTGAATGTTTAGTTCCTTACATTTAAAATCAAGCTTGAACTTATTACATTATTCAGACAGATGGAAGTTTTATTAGAGATTTTTGAATTTGGAAGTTGTTAAAATGTTTTCAATTAAAATCTGTTTTAATTGCTACTTTTAAATGTGAACTTTTGCTTTTTAAAATTTTTATTTTAATATTTTCCCATGTGTTTTACACGTTTCTTTAGGACTTTATTTTGTGTGCTTTGCCTTTCTCAGCATACTTTATTTGTTCATCTATCGTAAAATCCTCAAAATAACACTGTTTGATTTGAGGGGAAATGGAGAAATCTGGATAATAATTAGGATATTTTGGTAAAAAATGAAATTTTCTCAAGTCCCTAGTTGGACTCCTTTTTCAAATTATAAAAAGAAAACTGTTTGTTTTAAAGCTAGGTTTATATAAATAGTCAAGGTTAATCTATTTAAAAAGATATTTGTTTCTAAAAACCCTTAAATCTCTAATTTGCATATTCATTTTATTCTGTTTAACTTTTTTGAACATACTTTTTCACTTAAAATTGCTTATCTCTGCTGGTATTTGGAGAGGTACAATCAGACTAGAATAGAAAGATGAAAGAATAGGAAAGTGTCCAAAACGGGTTTATTTTCGGGATTGTACTGTAGTTATATTCGTTGTATTAGGTAACTTAGTTTAGTGTTTCGATGTAGTCCATGAAAATCCTTTAAAGCTTGCTTTTTGTTCTGTCCTTAAATTTGTGATCTTAAAGTCAGTACATGAAAACAAAACTAAATATTTATTTAAATGAATTATTTAATTATTATGTGCTTAAGTTAACTTTTGCATACTACTAAATATGTTGATAAATTGTTATATAGCTAATTCATATGTGATTTATTAATCGAGTTACAAATGAGTGTATAAGTATTGTAACAATTCATTTTTATTTAATTCCAAGATGCCTGAAAAATAATATCAGCATGTGTGGTTTAATTATACTTCAATTATGAGAAAATTCTTTACACCAAGCTTTAACTCATTACTTTATTTAGCAGTGTTAGATTACTTAGCATTATATTATAGTTTCTTAAAACCTATCTAGCACGCACACAGAATTTAGTGGTTCAAAAATCACTAATACGTGGTAAAGACTTCTAATGTATGTTTCAAAGCTACCCGAGAGTGACTGATCAACAGCAGAAATCCTTTTCTATTCCCATTATTCATATTAATATAACTATATTACATGATGCTTTCTTTGACTAGACCTAAATTACATTTGAGGCAGTTAACATGAATATATGTAATATTAAAAGCAAAGCAGATGTTACTAGAATGAAATTGTTACTTTTTATTTAAGGTCTAGAAATTTGGTTCCTCGGTGTAATGAAATTATACACTAAATTCTGGAGCATGGTTTTGTATTTTTGCATATTTGCTGTTTGTAAAAATGTGTGATCAGTGATCCTTTTTGAACATTTGTGCATTTACAGTCGGAGAATTATTTATATTTTCTTATTCACAACTTGCAATTTTCTGTACACAGTTTTCTACCAGCTTCAACCTTTCTGACTAGAATAAATACTTTCAATAGATATTGTAGGGTAAAAGTAATGTTCTTGAAGATGTGATACACAAAATGCAAATATTTCCAGTAGTTTTCTTTTCAAAACAGCATTAAGTGTTGTCATTTTCATGTTGAGCATAAAGCTCTTTGTGGTCTTGTTTCCTAAAAGTATTCAAAATTTTCAATTTTTATCACAAATGTTCTCAACGTGAAACTACCTTTTTTTTTCTGTCAAGAATTTAAAAGATGTTGCATCCATTTTTTGCACACAATCAGTTTACATAATTTTTAAATCAGTCATCAAAATATCATTCAAAAGACAGAAACAGTTTTCATTTTCTATGTATCAATAGCCACACTTCTGCAATTTTTCGAAGGAAGTTGACTTGTTTCAAATTGTGTGCATTGCTTAGTACATAATTTATGTATTGTATGCATATTTATTACATATATATTGTTATTATCCTTTGAAACCTATATTAGCTAATCTATATTACTATCAAATTCTTATAATTACATGTATTCAGTTCATTTTTAATCTTTTGATTTATACATTTTTGTTTACAAATTTTTAATACTTGGGTTTTAGGTTATCAAGGTATTAGTTTTAGAAAAATTCATTTATCTTTGCTTAATTTTAAAAACTAATTTGATATTTATAAATGTCATTTCTGTGAGTTGTTTTTATTAATGTTTTACTGCATGTTTGTTTTTCAATGTTTTGTTTTAATATTTTGCCTTATATACTAAACACTTTGTTTTTCATGAATTTTAATTTGCTATGAATAATATTTTTGTTGTTTTCTTCAAGTATGCTCCTTCATATACTTAAGAAAAATTATGTTTTTTAACATTTTATTTTCAGTGGTCCTAACTCTTACCTTAAAAATGAGTACTGATGCTTGTTTTTCTTTATCCATACAAAATTTTCCTTGGAGCAAACTTTGTGGTGAAATACAATAAAAATATTATGCATACATGTCAATGTTGTAGTTGCATATGAATATTGTGTTTTTATCATATTTTGTTAATGTATCAATTGGGTTGGATTTCAATTGAAGGGTTGGAGATTGTTCCCAATGGTATATCCCTACCTACCGACTACCAGGGGAGGAGCACTGGGGAAGCTTACGTGCAGTTTTCCTCCAGGGAAATAGCTGAAAAGGCGATGGGGAAACACAAGGAAAAAATTGGGCACAGGTGGGCACCACGGGCTATCCTGGCGGTGTGACTCCGTTTTTTGGGCCTGTTATTTTTTTATTCAATAGTTGTCTATGTATCTCATGAATAAATACTATTATCTGTTCAGCTTCCATTTCAACTCTTTCTCCTTTCTGCTTGGCATGAGGTATTTGTGCACCAAATTTTTATTTCCTCCCTTGGATCTGTTATTTTCTATCTCTTTTTAATGTCTGCCAATCTGAATGTATTGAGTGCTTTTCTTCATCTGCATTTTCTATGCTTGCAGTAATTAGTTTTAATTAAATTTGATTTTGTTGAAATCTAAGATTAACCATCATTGATGGAGGAACTGATTTTGGGTCAGTTTACCCTTTTCTGTCTGAAGTTACAAGCTGAATTATTTTCCATGTAAATATGTAATATTTGGAAACAGTTTCCTTGTGTTAAAAAGCTTTTAGAATTAATCGTGGAGATTTTAAAGTGTTGAACTTTTCTGAAATCACTGAGCTTCTATAAAAAAAATTCAACAGCCATTTTTATCTTATGCTAACTTTTATTACAGTTTTAAATCAAGAGTACAATTACAATTTGTGTACTACTTTCACTAAAAGTATTGATTTAATCTGGCTAAACATAATTTCATAGAATCATTATGGAACTGTTTAAAGACTTCCTGTCTAAAATACTGCTTTTTTTTTATTATTTTTTTTCTGTTTTTGCTATCTAGCTTTCCTTTGCATGTTTAAAGGTTTAGCAAATTTTGAAATGTATGGGAAGGTACTTATCCTTGGTACTTTATTTTGTTCAGAATTTGCTGGTACCTATGTTGAAATAGAAGTTGAACAGAAAATAGCCTGTAATTGTTTTAGAAATCAGATAACTTGTTCTACTATTTTGATGTTTGTTTCATGATGCTAACCACTCCTCTCATAATCCAAAATTAAAAGTCTTAAGATTAAATTTTAACATGTTTTGCAAAATTATTCACGTTTTTTTAGAACGCTCTAATTTTGGCTCATCTTGTCCGAAAATGTCTTAGTTTATTCGTTTTGGATTATTTTTACCCATTCCAAATTTGAACTTAATTTATAGGATATTATTGTTATTAAAAAATCCCTCTCAAATGTTCATGTAATATTGCCTATTTTTATCAATATGTTTAATTCAGCTGATAATGAATGTTTAGTATTTTATATTTTGATCTGATGTAAAGTGATCATGCATATATGAAACAACTATATATATTTTCAACCAACTAAATCAGCAAATTGAAATTGAAAACCAGCATGTACAAACTTCCATTATTGTAATAGACTGTATACTATCAGTAGTTGTTTATTAACTATGCAGTTTACTTTATTTTTGCAATGCTACTCATTGTGTTCCTTGAGGAATATTCTTAGTTTGCAAAGCAATCGTTATACTTTACAATTATCATTATATATTACAAAAACCTTTCTGAAATTTTTGTTTGAAAGTATCAGCAGGAATATGTTCTTTATAAGACTCATTATGTTTGCATAGTGAGCTGTGAAAAACTAATATCAGAATAAGAGTTGTTTATGGAAGGTTATACTATTTTTGATGCTATCCTTCATTCACTGAACTGACAATTTTTTTTCATTATTATTGAATATAAATTTTTTTTTTTCAATATCAAAAAGCAATTTTGAAAAATATTGCAGATTTATTTTTAAAAACATCATTGTTTTATGCAGCTTCTTTAGATTACATATCTAGTACATGAATTAAGAAATAATCATTTCTGTTGCGGTAAGCTTTACAGTTTCTATATTAACAGTTGTTTTGATGGGGCAATTGACATGACTTAAAACGACTCCAACTTTTCTGGACCTTTAAAATATAACTAATTTTATAAAAGCAATCTTAAAATTTGAGAAAATTAAATATTTTGAATCCACTTCTATTAAATCTCAAAAAGACAGATTTTGCAAATATTTTATACTATAGCAGTTATGATAGAGGTGGTTGGCATTAATTAAATTATTTAAGGACTCTTGATGACCATCTTGAAATAACCGTCTTTCAATCCCTTTTCCACTTTAGATATATTGAAATATTTAAAAGTAGCTTACAAGAAATAAGAGTAGCCATTGGTATGTCTGGTCCTAAGATGCGCCCATTGATACCTAATCGTCCGGGCCCATACGATCGATCTGATCGTTTTGGGGGCATGATGAACAGGTATGGAATGGGAAGAGGTGGACGAAATTTTCGAGGTGAGTCATTTTGAACATTGTAAGTTACCAGTTTCATTTCAGAATTGGCAGATGTTAACATATTATCGATCAAGATGGTATTTGCCCATTATTGACTCGAAACTCAGAGCACTCATCTCTTCTATCATTTCCATCCGATTTTAAGTATTCGACTGAATGATTCATTGCATGATTGGAGAAGTATTTGATGAATGTGGTAAAATTGTTAGGCATGATCCTACAAACGATTTACTTTAAAATAGCAAAAATATTTCACATTTTCCTGTAAAACAAAATACTCTGCCAAGAAATAAATAACTTTTTACCAATGCCAGGCCAATTTGAACTTGTTAGAAGAGCTTTAATCCTCATGTGGTGCTACGATGGCAGAATTGTGTAACAATTTACATTATCCTGGTGCAGCATGGAGGATGGATTCGCATTGTATCTCATATATACCATACATCAATGCACAACCCAATTATAGAGAGGCCACACATTCATGCCAGATAGACAAACATCCCCAGGTTTGAACCATGAACCTCTATCTAGATGCCAGCACCAACAGCTCTATGTTGGCAAAAAATTGTCACAATACTTATGCTAATAAGAAAAGGTCTAAATTGGCATTAAAATGTATCTGCACTTTGTATTGCATGTACATTCTTTAAAAATATGACCAACCAGAAACAGACTAAGCTTTAAAAAAGTAGTGTATGATGTGGCCATCAAAAGATAGCTAATATCTACAACTTGAGCTTATAACAATCTTAATGTGCTATACTGTTTTTATAAGATCTAATAACTAGACTATCCTCTTCCTGAGTTTTTGTTAATATGCTTTGGTTACATTGATTTCTTGTGTGTAATTTTTACTTGTAATTAATCTTTTCACAGTTTTAATATTTTAGTGAAATTTAACTATGAAAATAAATTGGATTTTTGCATTTTCTAAACAGATGGGAGTGAATTTCTCATTACAGGCTTCATGGATGATGATTATAATGGATTTGCTGGAAATTATGGGAATGGCTATGGTGGATTTGGATATGGTGGAGGGGGCTTTGGAAATGCAATGGGTATGTTTAAAAACTCTTTTCATTAAAAAAAATTTTCTATTAGATGGTGTGTTTATTTTAGTTCTCTATTGTTTGTTTATGTTAATTATTTTCCTGCATTTGTGAAAATTAGCTATTCTCTTGTCTACTTTTGTGAAAATGTCAACATTGTCAACCTTTAATTCAGTTCACAAATATATCTTACCTGTGAATTCTCTTTTATTGACTCATGAATCACCTATAAGTTACTTGATACAGGACAGCTTTGTTTAATCAGTGTTAATTAATTATAACAGTTAATATACAATAATTTATGTTTGGGATAAAACTATAATTTGTATTCTCTTCAAGAAATACCTGATTCCATCTGATATTTTGTTGTGCAATTATTCCATTGTTTATTGTGCGTTCTGCTGTGTTTTTACTTGTCACCAAGGAATTTTTGGTTTGCAAACAGCATAAAAAAATATGAATGATTGGAAGCTCAAAAGTCATTTGCTTCAAGATCTTAACCATTCCCTATGGTTTTCTGCTCCAACAATATTTTTATTTTATTTATTATTATTTTTTTTTTTTGGGGGGGGGTCACTTACTGGCACTGTTAAGTGTGCACTCTTTGTTGAACCTGGAAAGACTTGTATGAAGACTCATTGTTGCCAGGCTCAATGAGTTTGCTCACTGTGTTAGCAAGCTGTAGACAGCAGTTAAATTCCTCCCTAGGTGTATTTCTTCTGTGCCAGTAAATATGTCCTTGTATGTGTATGTCCATTTACTTAAACATTTTTTAGTGCAACTTGGCCAGATATGGGCCATGAGCCATAAATCACATTGGTTGCGATAGTTGAAGCCTGGGACACAGATATTTTTGTATGAACAATTGGCTTCAAATGAAAATTAGCTTTCCCTGAACGTAACCTCCCCTGCATTAACACTCAGGCAAAATTATTCTAATCCTCTGGTGAGAACATTTTCAACATTGGGAACAACACATGTCTTAGTCCCATGAAAGAGTAGAGCTGAGTTACTAACACAATTTCAATACCGCAAATGGAATTTTAAAAAATTTATGAAAAGGATAAGGAAATTCTGCTTTTAGCCTTATTTGGTATTTAAAAAGTTTTGTCCCAAATGATTTTGTAAGCTTATGGTTTTACATGACTTTAAGTGAAAGCAAAACTTTTAATTTATGATATAATTAGTGCCTTTATTATATCTGATTAGCAAGTTCTAAGCCCTAAATTCATCAGAACTTGGTTCTTGTTCCCAAGAGCCATGATTTATTGTACTTGCATTTTTTAATATGGCCCTTTCCTCCCTGGATAAATTTATCTCTTCTGTGTCATTAAAAGTTTTTATTGTATGTTTATGTCTGTTATGTGATATTGTATGTTTTATGTTTTGCTCCGCACGGCCAAGTATGACCCTTGCACGATAAAACCCCAATCAACCATCTAGTGTGGTCGTTTCAGTTTTTATAAAATGAAAAATACAAACTTCTATTTTTCCTAGATGTTGTGCAATCAGTTTTAAAATTGTAGATCTTGGTTAGTTAAACTATTGTCTGACTTTTTTACATTGGGTTTTTAGATGGTTATGGAGGTCGTATGAACAACAGCCCTATGAATGGACGTTTTGGAGGTGGCTTTGGACCTGTTGGTGGCAGGTCATTTGGTGGAACTGGTCATTGTGTCCATATGCGAGGATTACCTTTCAGAGCTATTGAACAGGATATATATGATGTATGTTTTGTTCATTAATTAAATTGTATAGAAAACGTGTTGAATTTCATTGTTTTGATTTTTATCTGATGTTTGTGATATAATAAATGTGAAAAGAATTACTATACTTACCTGTCAACTTGTGTGACGGCTATACATTGTGCAGATTTTAGCTTAACTGTAGTTATACAGGAGTAATGTCAGATTGTATGGCTTTTGTATGAAATTTATAAGCAAATTTTAATTTTAAAATATCTCTAATGTGAGTTTATAAAGATGTGATTGCTAGTAGTTCTTCAGTATTTCCCTTGGAAGTATTTCATACTGTGATAAAGAGAGGTTCTATAATGGTCCTTTGAGAATGGAAGGTCGTTTTCTATTTCAGCAGTTGCATATTTTCGTACCACTTTCAGTACCAGTCGAAAGGACTGGTAAAATGGATTGAAAATATAATTGCACACTCTATAAGTGTTGTTTTATAACACGTCTAGATACTGTTAGTCTCAAGTAGCTGTGTGTCACTTACAAATTTCTTTTAATTCAATATTCCTATCAAGTGGCCATCTTTTTTCAACCATCATAAAAAAAATTTTAATTTTGGCTGCTTTAAACACATTTTAACCTTTCTAGCAGCATGCTCTAGTACAATTAAGTGAGATTTTATTGTAGTAAGTGTCATACTCGGAATATTTCAAGGAGAGATATGTCTGGGAGTTTGTATGTATATGTCCAAATATTTTAGGTCTATTTTTTGCCATGTTGAAATTTTTTTCAGGTTTTATTAGAATTGATATTTTTGGGCATGTTGCTTGGAGGGTTTATATAATTTCCTTGACTTGTATATATTCACCTGATAAAAAATAAACCATCTACAATAACATGGAATGTTAAGCGATTGTTTTACTTTTCATTTATGATTACATTTTATTTTGTGATTCAATAATGTTGAATTTTGGTGTTATTTAGTTTTTTAGGCCTTTAAATATATCACCTGTAAGTGTTCGTCTACGAAATGATAGAAGTGGCCGTCCATCTGGAGAAGCTGATGTTGAATTTGCAACTCATGAAGATGCTGTAAAAGCTATGACAAAAGATAAAGCAAATATGCGTATGAATTCACTGTCTACTTTAATTTAATTTTCAAATTTCATAAACTTACATTTCAAGTTATCTCATGGGAATATGTATATCACGTTTTAGTGATTTGAGAAACCTTTTGTTCATTTGACTTTTTGTAAATTTAAGTCTTTTTTGAGAGAGGGTGAAAAAATTGTATCTTTCAATACCTCCTGAATATTTGCATTTTTATGATTCTTAATATCTTACTCAAAAATTCTGAATGATAGAGCTAACTGTAAAATGTATTGTAATTTTTTAAATTTTCATATATGAGAACTGTTCTTATTCTTACCATCTTTTATTTGGGAATAATTTTTTACTATCTTTAATATTTGTGCAATAAATTACCAGAAATAAAACATTTGCTTAATTTGTTTATTTAATGAGTTGCTTAGAATAAAAACAGATTGTCTATTTTCTACAATAACTGCAAGGGTACATCTTAGATTTAATAATTCAATATTTCTGTGTTTTAATTGCCTCTTGGTCTAATTGCAATTTTTATGAAACCTTTGTTATAATTCAGCTCTTCTAATGTACCAAAATTTTTGGAAATTGTGTTATTTTCTAAAATTTGTAAGCATTCCACAATACATCTACAAAAATTGTAGATTTTAAAGGATTTAAATGATTGTTTTAAATTATAATCTGAAAAATTCGGTAATGAGTGTATTTTGGAAAAATACTTTATTTAAAAATGTTTATTCTCAAATATTTTTAGTTGCTCTAAATATAGTACTGTTATATTGTATTTTTAAAATGTCTTTCAGAACATCGATATATTGAGCTTTTCTTGAATTCGTCCTCTAAACCAATGGGAGCTGGTCCTGGTCCATATGGTGCTGCTAGTGGCCGTTATGGCGGTGGTGGTGGTATGTTATTTAAATATCACTTTCCAAATATTGCTTCATATTATTACTGTATTCATATAAAAAACCTGTTACATGAATTTTCGTGTTTTGATCAATTCAAAAAATAAAACATTTTATTGTAAAAATATGGTTTTTACATGCCACAAAATTTGGCTTAACCCCGATTCCAATGCAGAGTGAGAATTTTTAGCCTGGTCAAAAAGAACCGAACTGAATACGGTTTTCTCATTTTTAACAAAACGTTAGAAAGTTTGTTGGTGTTGAAGACACAAAACCTCAAACCTTGTTTTGAGGAGAAATTCATTGTAGAATTATTAAAGACCATAAAAGCTACTACAGCTTCATTAATTTTTTCTAAAACCCCCTATTCTGGATAGAACACAAAATGAAACAACTTTGTAAATAGAAGTGTTCAGTTTGGTATTAAAATACTACTGCTTTGCAAAGTTTCTGAAGTTGATAAAAATTTGAATTTTTACTTAGCATTTTTTTAAATTCAAATAATACTAGTTATTGTGACATCTATGGATATTTCCGATACACATTAATTTATGTATTTATGTTGTGTTTTATGGCAAGGAGCGTTTGTGCGCAAAAGTTTTACTGATGCACAGGTTTTAAGTTGGCAAATATGTACATTGGAATCCAGTGCTTTCATTTGGAGTGGAATTACTACTTATGCAGGATATCCCCAATTCTTAAAATAATTTTAATATGGAGGATTCTTTTCTTGATTCCATTTAATATTACTTTTTAGTACACCCTTTTTAGAAAAATGATGCATTAATATTTTTGGTGACTTTTTGTGGTTTGCAATGTAACTAAAATCACTGGGTTACTTCTAGCATTTTGCTGTTTTGTAGTGTTTACAAAAGTTTACGGACATTTTTTTAGACTAGATAAGATAAATAAAAGTCTGAATTAATTTTTGATTTAGTAATGAAGACTATTCAAATATTGTTTTGCATAAATTCTCATGATTTTATTATAGTTTTATGAGTTTTATTTCAATTTAGAAACCCTTCATTAATTCAGTTTCAAAGGTGCCATTTGATTTAATTTTGATTAGAAAAGTTCAATGTGTACTATTAAATAGAAAATATTTATCCTGAATTATATGGAACGAACTATGCAAAATCTTCTGATATGCTTTGCAAAATTCATGTAACTTGTTTTTTTTTAACAGAAATTAACTTTCCTTCTCATATTTTCAGGATATTACGGTGGTGGAAACAGTGCCTACCAAGGCCATGGTATGAACAGCATGATTGGTGGTAGCAATTATTCTGCATTTTGAGTCAAGGTTATTACTTTTTGCCATTTGTACACTACGAGTTCTGACATTCCAATGTGTGGTTTTATTATTGAGTAGCTCTCATTTATCATTATGCAGCATATTTCGCCAAATCATCCATTGTCATAAATCTAGCGTCCCTCTGTGTCATGAGAACTCATTTGAAAGACTAAACAGTGATATGAATATCTGAACAACCTTGATACCTTGTTCGCAATGCTTGTTTATATTATGAGTGCAAAAACAAATCATTATCTTAGAGAATTAAAAATTCCAGGAAGCACTTGAAATATTTTGTTTGATGTCATTGTTTGACGTTGTGGAAGAATGTTTGAGTGTAATGTTTCAGTTGTTGTCGTCTATCCTATTTTAAGTATTTTCTTTTGTTGTTTGTTTCTTTGACATGCTGAATATATTAGTATTTAATTTGAATTTTAAGAATGTGTTCAACCTTTGCAAATTGCAGAAGTTTAATAAAATGTTTTTTTATTGATCTTTTGTGCATTATTTTGCAAATGAATATTTTAGTGAACAGGGTTTACCAAAGGAGAAGTACAAATAAAGTAATAAATTGCTGATGTTAAGCATTCCTATCCGCTATTAGATTTCTTGATAACTTCCAAATAAAGCAAAAAACAAACCAAAATTTCTGTAAAAGTACAGTGAATATTACATTGTGCTAGATATTATTCATTAATAAACAGGCCTTAATTTTCATGAAACTAAAATTATTTTTTGGCTACAAATTTTCGTTGAATAGAATTTTGCGTTGCAATTTTCTAAGGTTTGTATGTAGAAAGCTGTTTAAAGGATCTCCTGGTCACTCAAGTGTCAAGGTGTTACAAGAAATACAAGCTCTTTCATAAAAAGTCGTTTTGTTTTCTGTCGCTGTATCAATAATCTGTATGTGTACATTTCATTAACAGAAATTGGTGAATGGCAACAAACAGATGTAAGCTATATAAAATCGACAACTGCGAGATTACTTTTGCCTCGAAGTTTAAATGCTTAGTTTGAACTAGGAGCGTCTAAATTGCTAGAACTGCATTGGATAGCTCTCACCTCTAATTAAATTATTCAACAATCTGATTACAGGAGGCAATGAGAAATTTGAAGATGGAGATTAGCACAGAAAAGAAAATCTGAATAAGCTTGAAGTCACAAAATATTGAATTGTCATAGAACAAGTGAATGATATGCCATTGAACTGCACTTTCAGAAGCTAATTGTAGTAAAATAACAGGTCTTTACCTTGCACTATATTGGAAATAAGAACTAACCTAATCGATTCCACAGTTGGGATTAACAAAGTATATTTGAAAATAAATTTTCATTATAAATAAATTTAAATGAAGTATGAAATTTGGTTAAAACGACATTGCCATCAATAGATATTAGCAATTGAAATTCTTTAGTAGTACAGATGCTGTATGGGAATCTGCTAACGCATTTGAATATATCTTATAAAACTACTATTTACTTAATTGCACAAACAGCTTTCTCTGCCTGTGCTTCAATTATACCTGACAGTTTAACATAAAACTGCTTTAAAACTTCTAGTTCCTGAAGAAAACATGTTTGATTTAGTCATGTTAAAAAATTAAGTAACTGAAAATATAAAGGGTACTTGAAAAGTGTGGATCATCTTTTAGTTTCAGTGTTTTGTAAGATGACATTAAAAATCTGTGACAAAAACTGAGTGAACAAATTTGTTTACTTAAATTGTTTGTAGCAAGTGTTACTTTACTTACCACGCATCATGTACTACATAGTCAAAATGACAACAATAATCCAACTATTAACAAAATCCATCAAATAACATTGCCAGTCGTGTAATACTCAGAATTAATCCAAAAATTGCCTGAACGCCAGTGTTAATTATCAATTTATACATAGGCAAAGTAAATTTACCCTTTTGCCAGTAAAAAGCAAATTTTTTGTTTGGATGAGTATCAAAAAAGCTTTTTAATTCTGAAGTATGGGTTATCTTAAATAAATTTAAAATTCACCTTAATAACCCTTCTTTTCCTGTGTTTTTTGACTATTTTACTTTATGCTACACTTTCCTGTTTATTTTCTGTTTCTAGTTTTCCTTGTGCATGACTTCAGGTTCGATTTTCAACCAAGAAACCTTCTTTAATACATTTTACTACTTTTCATATTTTCTTAAAAAATTTAAAAGTTTGTTTTTTATGTAAATTTCAATGACCTGCTTGCATGTTTCATTCTGTTTATAGACGAACGACTCTTCAGTCGGTTCTAAAGATCTTTGTTAGCATACTTTAATCTGAACCTGCATACCCTTTAACCGAATGCATACTCTTGAATTACTTTCTAATGTCCTTGTGTTTTTACCTTTTTTGATTTACTTATGCTTTCCTCAGTGTGTCAATGTTAATTCAACTATTTATATTCTCATTAAAAAGTAGTTTCAAAATTATATTCCCATTATAGTCAACTGATTCATAAAAACAATGGAAGAAACTCCACAGTTAATTAAATTAGGTTACTGCTGAACCTCTTAAGCAATAGGTATCTACTGGTCAAAGAACTAACATAAACGTTGACAAGGGAAAACACCTTTCAGATTTTAAAGTTCCGTAAATATGAGACTTATGAGTAAAATATGAAAATATATTGGCAAACGATATGTATTTATAAATTAAAATTCTAATATTTTATCAGACGATAATTATACATTTAAAATTACAAATTTGATGTTTTGCAAACGATTTTTATAAATATTTCGATTACCTTAAGGGCTCCCTAGACGATCAATTTTATTGTCAGTGTGATTGACGGTTTCGATTGATAGGTGTTTCAATATAGCTTCAATCAATCTCATTCGGTCAATGTTTTTCGAAGGAGCGTGACTCGCTTTATACACCACTAAGATTTACTAAACTTTATGCGAGTTACTGAATCGTGTGCATGTTATTAATTTTCTGTTTTTATTTTTCCTCAGTATAATCTGATTTATTTTGTTTTAACACATTAACCATTTTTTGAAAATTGATACTTTGGTTTTTGGCTTACATATTCACATAACTTTCCATAAATCAGGATTATCACGATACAAAGCAATTAAAAGCTGCACAAACTCCCGTTCCCGGACACAATCACTTCTAGTGGGCCTCGCCTTATGTACAATGATCTTACATTTAGTTTACAAATAAATATATATATATATACGCTTTATTACAATAGAGATTTGAATCCCAGATCCCTTTGTGTCAACAGATTTTTCAGGGAATCAGTTAAAAATAACTTGCACTCAAAACCAACGGGGCTATCGAAGACTACCTGCGTGGCACTGGCAGATGACAGAAGGTATCAGTTTAATTGAAAGGGGCTTAACAAATTGAGAAAACAAAGAACGCGTTATAGTTACAAAGCAAGGAATAAAAATCATTAACTTGCTACGAAGAAATTCTGCGTGAAAAAAAAAATAAGTTATTGTATTATCAGACGAATTTGCTAGATTTTATGAAACCATCGTCATCGAAATAACTTTTTAGTTCCTCAGTAATGTTTTGTTTTAATATATACGTAAAAGACTCCAATTTTGTTCAATATTTTCTTCAAAACAAGAATTTTTGTTAATCCTTGGTCCCAATTAAATAATACAGAGCCTGTTCGTACATTTTTTAGACGATTTTGGTTAGCGGTAATAAAAAATCGTTTGCTGTAAAAGAAATAATTGCAGTTGTACTATGTTTTTAAAAGTCAAAATTATCAGCGAAAAGTCTGCGGCTTGAGAGTTTTTTTTTCTTCAAATGGCGTTTTTAACGAATCAGTGGTTCGAAGGCCATATTTATGCTCTTTCCGAAAAGAAATATTCATATTCCGTTATCCAAAAACGATGTGAGAGTCATGGTTTTGTGATATCTAAAGCGTCGATAGGTAATATCGTCAACAAGAAATGAAAAAAACTTCAAATTGGAGCCTCAAGTGGGACAAAAATTCCAAACAAGTATCCAAGGAAGAAACGGACATCTTCGACTATTGCAAAGGTACGTTGTTTAATGTTAAAAGAAAATCCCCCTAGTCAAAGGACAGTTGCAAAATCATTAAAATGCTCGGTGTCCACTGTAAACAAAATGATAAAAGTTAATTTAAATCTTAAGAAAGCGAAAAAACGCAATGTGCATCGTCTTTCTCCAAATCATATCGCTGAACGCAGGTCACGCTGCCGAATTCTATATGAGAAACACTTATCCAAAAAAAATTGTCACAATAGATGAAACATGGGTGTATTTAAATAATTGCAGCAAAAAAAAAGCCATTTATTGTCATAAAAGGGGGGGAAAAATTTAAGTACATGGTTCACAGACTCGAAAGAAAGCTTTTCTTAGGGATTCATGATTGTTGCTGGTTTTTCATATAATGGCAAGTTAAAAATAAAGAGAATGGGAAAAAATGTCAAGATTTACTCTAAATACTATCAGGAACATATTTTATCGCCAATTTTTCTGAATGAAATACCATCGCTTTACCCACAGTACCATCAATCTGTATAACTCCATCAAGACAAAACTAGCAGTCACACATCAAAGTCCACTGTAAATTTCCCAAAAGAAATGGAACAAAAAACCGGTATCAAGACCATACCTTTCACTGATATCCCTACTAAATCTCCCGGTGTATCAGTTATGCTCATACCACCACTAGATGGCGCCACCAGTCATTCATAATTATGACAACCAGTCAAAAAACTGCAGGTTTCCTTTAGGAATTTCGGACAAAATTCCTGCAGGTTTTTTTTGCTGGGACCTCTTCTGACGCTTCAAAAGGCATTATTATCCTGAAAATTACGGTGTCGAAAGATAGTTCAGAATAAGGGCTATCAAATAGAACATTTTAAACACAAGAATTTTATGTAATTTAGTTTTGTGAATACAATATACATTGTCTAAAAAATGTGTGAACAGCCTCTGTATGTACTTGCACAAAGTTGTGTGTACCCCAACTTCGCATTGCGAAAATACGAAAGTTTCAATTGAAAACTTATTTCTTAATATAAATTTACATTTAAGGCATCTATCTGGTGTAAAATGTTCCACTGATTTCAAATCCGTTGAAATTTTTACTGTTTCTTTAACGATCGCGAAGATAGAAAAGCCCTACTGCCCGAACGATTGACAATTGCGTATTTTAAACGATCAATCGTCGCCGTCAATGTCAACCAATCAAAACTTCTATCAATGTGCGTACATCGGGTCCTACACGATCAATTGATTGCTTCATTGAGCATCATTGACATTAAGATTGACCGTCTAGGGACCCACTTAGTTTGGGAATTAATGTATTGATATTATGTTTTGTGGCAGCTAAACAGAGATAAAAATAATAAATCAATAGATGTTCCATAAAAGGATGACAAGGATAGGTGAGACGGAATGATTCTTGGGGTAAGTTATGGAATCATTAATAACGTTTAACCCTCCGGAACGTTTGAATATGAGTAACAACGAAAGTAGCGACAGTCGGAAGTGAAATTACAGCTTTAACTGCACTGAGTGAAAAATTCCTTTTTGGTCCGATAAAGATGAGATGGTTTATCATTTAAATTAAAACTCAATTCACTAAAATTTGACAGAATTTAAAATCAGTGTAATTCTTGCTTAGGGAACCAAACTCGTTTAAAAATAATCATTTAGTTTTCTTTCGAAATAACTGTTCTGTTTTGTAATGAAAGTATGAATCAAATAACTTATTTTCGGAATCGGCTGAACGAAATCGGGTATTTTTCAGATCGAAAGATACTTCTCTATTCATTTCTCGTATCAAACTTAACATTGAGTATTATATGTGTGTGATCTTTTATAATCAGGCAAATAAATTGGACATCGGTATTGGAATCGGGTATTTTTCAGATCGAAAGATACTCCTCTATTCATTTCTCGTATCAAACTTAACATTGAGTATTATATGTGTGTGATCTTTTATAATCAGGCAAATAAATTGGAATCGGGTATTTTTCAGATCGAAAGATACTTCTCTATTCATTTCTCGTATCAAACTTAACATTGAGTATTATATGTGTGTGATCTTTTATAATCAGGCAAATAAATTGGACATCGGTATTGGAATCGGGTATTTTTCAGATCGAAAGATACTTCTCTATTCATTTCTCGTATCAAACTTAACATTGAGTATTATATGTGTGTGATCTTTTATAATCAGGCAAATAAATTGGACATCGGTATTGGAATCGGGTATTTTTCAGATCGAAAGATACTCCTCTATTCATTTCTAGTATCAAACTTAACATTGAGTATTATATGTGTGTGATCTTTTATAATCAGGCAAATAAATTGGACATCGGTATTGGAATCGGGTATTTTTCAGATCGAAAGATACTCCTCTATTCATTTCTCGTATCAAACTTAACATTGAGTATTATATGTGTGTGATCTTTTATAATCAGGCAAATAAATTGGACATCGGTATTGGAATCGGGTATTTTTCAGATCGAAAGATACTCCTCTATTCATTTCTAGTATCAAACTTAACATTGAGTATTATATGTGTGTGATCTTTTATAATCAGGCAAATAAATTGGACATCGGTATTGGAATCGGGTATTTTTCAGATCGAAAGATACTCCTCTATTCATTTCTCGTATCAAACTTAACATTGAGTATTATATGTGTGTGATCTTTTATAATCAGGCAAATAAATTGGACATCGGTATTGGAATCGGGTATTTTTCAGATCGAAAGATACTTCTCTATTCATTTCTCGTATCAAACTTAACATTGAGTATTATATGTGTGTGATCTTTTATAATCAGGCAAATAAATTGGACATCGGTATTGGAATCGGGTATTTTTCAGATCGAAAGATACTCCTCTATTCATTTCTCGTATCAAACTTAACATTGAGTATTATATGTGTGTGATCTTTTATAATCAGGCAAATAAATTGGACATCGGTATTGGAATCGGGTATTTTTCAGATCGAAAGATACGTCTCTATTCATTTCTCGTATCAAACTTAACATTGAGTATTATATGTGTGTGATCTTTTATAATCAGGCAAATAAATTGGACATCGGTATTGGAATCGGGTATTTTTCAGATCGAAAGATACTTCTCTATTCATTTCTCGTATCAAACTTAACATTGAATATTATATGTGTGTGATCTTTTATAATCAGGCAAATAAATTGGACATCGGTATTGGAATCGGGTATTTTTCAGATCGAAAGATACTCCTCTATTCATTTCTCGTATCAAACTTAACATTGAGTATTATATGTGTGTGATCTTTTATAATCAGGCAAATAAATTGGACATCGGTATTGGAATCGGGTATTTTTCAGATCGAAAGATACTTCTCTATTCATTTCTCGTATCAAACTTAACATTGAGTATTATATGTGTGTGATCTTTTATAATCAGGCAAATAAATTGGACATCGGTATTGGAATCGGGTATTTTTCAGATCGAAAGATACTCCTCTATTCATTTCTCGTATCAAACTTAACATTGAGTATTATATGTGTGTGATCTTTTATAATCAGGCAAATAAATTGGACATCGGTATTGGAATCGGGTATTTTTCAGATCGAAAGATACTTCTCTATTCATTTCTCGTATCAAACTTAACATTGAGTATTATATGTGTGTGATCTTTTATAATCAGGCAAATAAATTGGACATCGGTATTGGAATCGGGTATTTTTCAGATCGAAAGATACTTCTCTATTCATTTCTCGTATCAAACTTAACATTGAGTATTATATGTGTGTGATCTTTTATAATCAGGCAAATAAATTGGACATCGGTATTGGAATCGGGTATTTTTCAGATCGAAAGATACTTCTCTATTCATTTCTCGTATCAAACTTAACATTGAGTATTATATGTGTGTGATCTTTTATAATCAGGCAAATAAATTGGACATCGGTATTGGAATCGGGTATTTTTCAGATCGAAAGATACTCCTCTATTCATTTCTCGTATCAAACTTAACATTGAGTATTATATGTGTGTGATCTTTTATACTCAGGCAAATAAATTGGACATCGGTATCTAAATCGGGTATTTTTCAGATCGAAAGATACTTCTCTATTCATTTCTCGTATCAAACTTAACATTGAGTATTATATGTGTGTGATCTTTTATAATCAGGCAAATAAATTGGACATCGGTATTGGAATCGGGTATTTTTCAGATCGAAAGATACTTCTCTATTCATTTCTCGTATCAAACTTAACATTGAGTATTATATGTGTGTGATCTTTTATAATCAGGCAAATAAATTGGACATCGGTATTGGAATCGGGTATTTTTCAGATCGAAAGATACTTCTCTATTCATTTCTCGTATCAAACTGAACATTGAGTATTATATGTGTGTGATCTTTTATAATCAGGCAAATAAATTGGACATCGGTATTGGAATCGGGTATTTTTCAGATCGAAAGATACTTCTCTATTCATTTCTCGTATCAAACTTAACATTGAGTATTATATGTGTGTGATCTTTTATAATCAGGCAAATAAATTGGACATCGGTATTGGAATCGGGTATTTTTCAGATCGAAAGATACTTCTCTATTCATTTCTCGTATCAAACTTAACATTGAGTATTATATGTGAGTGATCTTTTATAATCAGGCAAATAAATTGGACATCGGTATTGGAATCGGGTATTTTTCAGATCGAAAGATACTTCTCTATTCATTTCTCGTATCAAACTTAACATTGAGTATTATATGTGTGTGATCTTTTATAATCAGGCAAATAAATTGGACATCGGTATTGGAATCGGGTATTTTTCAGATCGAAAGATACTTCTCTATTCATTTCTCGTATCAAACTTAACATTGAGTATTATATGTGTGTGATCTTTTATAATCAGGCAAATAAATTGGACATCGGTATTGGAATCGGGTATTTTTCAGATCGAAAGATACTTCTCTATTCATTTCTCGTATCAAACTTAACATTGAGTATTATATGTGTGTGATCTTTTATAATCAGGCAAATAAATTGGACATCGGTATTGGAATCGGGTATTTTTCAGATCGAAAGATACTTCTCTATTCATTTCTCGTATCAAACTTAACATTGAGTATTATATGTGTGTGATCTTTTATAATCAGGCAAATAAATTGGACATCGGTATTGGAATCGGGTATTTTTCAGATCGAAAGATACTTCTCTATTCATTTCTCGTATCAAACTTAACATTGAGTATTATATGTGAGTGATCTTTTATAATCAGGCAAATAAATTGGACATCGGTATTGGAATCGGGTATTTTTCAGATCGAAAGATACTTCTCTATTCATTTCTCGTATCAAACTTAACATTGAGTATTATATGTGTGTGATCTTTTATAATCAGGCAAATAAATTGGACATCGGTATTGGAATCGGGTATTTTTCAGATCGAAAGATACTTCTCTATTCATTTCTCGTATCAAACTTAACATTGAGTATTATATGTGTGTGATCTTTTATAATCAGGCAAATAAATTGGACATCGGTATTGGAATCGGGTATTTTTCAGATCGAAAGATACTTCTCTATTCATTTCTCGTATCAAACTTAACATTGAGTATTATATGTGTGTGATCTTTTATAATCAGGCAAATAAATTGGACATCGGTATTGGAATCGGGTATTTTTCAGATCGAAAGATACTTCTCTATTCATTTCTCGTATCAAACTTAACATTGAGTATTATATGTGTGTGATCTTTTATAATCAGGCAAATAAATTGGACATCTGTTTCATGGTTATATCTTTACTTTCTTATTAATATCGAAACGGCTGCAAAAATACAAATGAATCGGTTGTTTGAGAAACCCCATGAGTCACTTTTTGTCGAAATCGAGTTTTCGGTAAAATTCTATTCTTCAGAGGTAGACGCATCTTTTAGAAGTGAAACCCCACGAGTCATGTCATTCTACATAGAGTTGGCTCGTATGAAAGTTTTCGTTTATTCGTTTAATAAGCCAGTGACTTATGGGCTTTCTCGAATAAACGAAGCCCATACGTCACTGACAAATGGGCTTTCTTGAATGAACGAAAATTTTCATACTGGCGAACTCTGTAGAATGACCTGACTCGTGGTGTAATGAAATTTATAAATGAATAAATTTTATTTCACCATTTATACCACTCTTATTCATAGAACTAAATAATCTAATTTATGTTTCATATTTATTTAAAGTTTCTACTTGTTTTAGAATGCATATTTGAGGTGTACTAAGTGCACTTTTTATTTTATACAGTTTAGAATGCAATTACTTTTGGCCAAAAGTATATGCATTTGAGAAACCCCATAAGTCAACTGACTTAAAAATCCATAATACTTTTTCACGATAATAACACTTTTTTCTCGATTTCCCAAAAATTGTTCTCATTTGACTTATGTGGTTTCACAAACAACCGATTCAAATGTTCCTCCGATGTATGTAGACTGTTACATGATCTAATAAGTTTGGGAATCACTGAACAAATTTATTTAAGCACTTAGCATTTATGTTCCTAAAATGTAAAATATAGAACACTCCCCCCCCCTCATTCAACCGTATAGTCTTTTCAGTATTGCCTTCTTTGCAAGCAGATTAAACTTGTAAAAAAGTTACTTTTACAGAAATTTATTTCCCTGTGGAAGGTTTCTATTTTCGGCGTATATATATATATTTTTTAATATCCGTTATTGATTATGTGGATAGTCACTCGTACTTGTGTACTTTTTTTTCCATTTGTTAAAAAATTACGTCAAAGATTATATTTTGGTTCTTAGTGGAGGGGTTAATGTGAGACCGTGGACATGCAAAATCGATATAAAAATGGTTTTTAGTTTAAGCATTAGAGAGTAATTTATACTAAACTTTGTACGTTGTGAAACGTTTTCAAGGATCCAATTTCAATACTTTTTGATGGAGTTGCATATTGTAAACTAGGCACATTCATATTAATTCAGGCAGGGGAGGATTACCTTCATAGTCTCATATGGTTTTGAATGAAACTTATGTTAAAATTCAGGAAAAAGTAAATAACGTGTATTTTTTTTTGTTCAAAATAATTCCTGTCCCGAAACAGATTGGGCCACGGACGCCATTTCTCACCTGCGATTTTAGGCAAAATTAAAGAACGCCATATCTTTTGAACCGTTCAAGATATTTTATTGCGGTTTTTTGCGATTAATCTTAAACCTTTCCAAAAATAAAGCGTTTTAAAATTTTGCCGAAAATCTCAAGTGAGAAATGGCGCGAAGCCACATCATTGGTGCCTGTATCTCGAGGCAAAAAATTTTTTTTAGCAAAACAAAAATAAAATACAATTGTCTTCCTTTTTCCTGAATTTTATCATATGAGCCTAATAAAGCCAAAGTGGCGTTCGTGCACTTTCTGAAAAATCTGAATTAATGCTGGGAACAAATTCTGAATATGGAAAACTACTTATAGGAAAGGTGGTGTTACTCCTAATTTCCAAAATAACCACACAGATGGCAGCACAAGATTGTGCAGTCAATGACGCTCTATGGCTACTGTGTTCGACTAAAAGTCTCTATACCTCGCAACAATGTTACACTCATGTCAATAATTTAAGGATAATTCAGAATCACAAGGAAATCGAACTCTAAAGTAAAAATTTCACATGTAGAATTATCACACATATCTTCAAGAATAATATCCAAACTATAGGAAGCCATCAGATGACGCCGATAGTACGTCACAATGACGAGAGTGTAAGAGAGGTGTATATAAGGAAAGATAGCAAAGAAGTATAATTGTTCACAGGCGTTCAGTAAGCCGCTCAGTGCCTCGACCGAATAGTTATGGCACAGAGGACGCATGTCAACGATTTTTTACGTGGTAAAATTATCGGCCACCTGGAATGTGAATATACTCAGACGGAAGACTCAGTGGAACTTGGAATCGCTCAAAGTGTCAATCTTTAGGCTTTGGCAACGATTCCAAAATGATGGAAATGTCAGTAGACGTTACTGTACAGATCGACCCCGAGTTACAACGCCGAATGACGACCAGTATTTGGCAGTACGTGCAAAAAGAAGCAGATGGTGCACAGCATTTGACCTTTCTCGTCAGCTATCTTCAGCCACGGGTACGACAGTTTCAAGGCAAACCGTTTTCAGACGTTTGGGACATGTTGGTCTATATGCTCGCAGGCCTGTCAGATGTGTTCCCCTCACTGTCGCCAGCGGTTAGCCTGTAGTAGAGAACATGTAATGTGTACATCGTCACAGTAGGCTTGTGTGATGTTTTCCGACGAGTCCAGGTTTAGCTTGCAGTCTGATTCACGGCGGACGTTCATATCCAGAACGCCAGATACCCGCTACCCCCCAGACAACATCACTGAACGATACCGTTTCGGTGGTGCAGGATTGCTCGTTTGGAGGGGGGGAAGGGGAATTGTACTGGGCTCCATAACAGATCTACATGTTCAAATCAAAACCATGAGAGGCCAAATTTATCGGGACATCTTTCTGTAACATCATTCACCTTTGTTTAGTGGTACCATGGGCACAGAATTTGTGTTTATGGATGAAAACGCCCGTCCACACAGTGCAAACATTGTATACGAATGCCTTGAATCTGAGGATATTACTCGTATGGAATGACCAGCATTCTCACCTGACTTGAATCCGATAGAGCATGTGTGGGACATGCTTGGCCGATGAGTTTCAACCCATTCAACCACCTCCTACATGTGTACCGGAACTTCGGAGAGCATTGCTTGCTGAGTGGAGTGATCTTCCTCAAGATCAGCTCGATAATTTGATTCTCAGCATGCCTAGGCATTGTGCGGACTGTATTTCATCGTCTGGGAGACATACAATGTATTAACCATCATACCAACCATGTCATGTTAAGTTTTTGTAAGGTCGATATTTTTTGTAATTGCTCCTGTGAGAAAAAATCGTAGTTTTTATGAATGGTATCATACGAGGGTTGTTATTTATATTTCTGGCCTCGGCAACAGTAAGTTTTGCTAGGCAGCCGCTGATGTTTGCAAACTATAATTTAGTGTTTTTAACCATAATTTCTTTTGAACTTTTTGTCATTTTGGAGTGATTTATGTTGTTTTCAGTAAATTGAAAAATTGATCTCGGGCAAAAAATGGAATTGACTCGTGAACATTTTCGTGCGATTATTTTTCTTAACTTTCAACATGGATTATCAAGACAAGAGTGTTTTGATGAACTTATTTCTTTATACAGCTATAAAGCACCATCCTACAGCACTGTAAAAAACTGGTATAACGAATTCAATCGTGGTCGACGTTCGCTCCAGGACGAATTACGTGAAGGTCGTTCAAAATCGGTTGTTGTGCCAGAAAATATCAAAGATGTGCATGAACTGCTAAAGCAAGATCGTCACGTGACATTCAGTGATATTGAGGCATCTTTGGGCAGTCGTATGACAAGCATCAATAAGCAGAAGAGGCGAATCATTCTTCACCACGATAATGCGAGCTCTCTCATCGGCTCAAAAAAAGGATTTTTTGACCGGCCAAAACATCGAATTGATGGGTCTACCGCCGTACAGCCCTGATTTGGCACCCAATGGCTTTTTTTCAACTCTCGCACATCAAAAATAAATTACGTGGTCATCGATTTTCGACACCCGAAGAAGCGGTTGATGCATTCAAAACGTATGTTTTAGAGGTACCTCGATCGGAGTAGAAAAAGTGCTTCAAAAATTGGTTCAAACGCATACAAAAGTGTATTGGTCTTCATGGAGAATATTTTTTTAAAACAATAAAACCAATGTCGAACATAAATATTTGTTTTTTATATTATTAGGCCAGAAATATAAATAGCAACCCTCTTACATACACTCCAACTTTTTTGTTCTTTATCTTTTGTTTAATAAATGTGCATTATGAATAAGTCACGTTTGTTTTGTTTCTGAATCTTTATTTGCCGGAGCTGGCATTATCCTTAATTTATGGACATGAGTGTAAATAGACTTCCACCATTTTAGCTTTAAATGGCTCGTATGTTAAATTGAAAAACATCTGAGACTATGAAGGTAACCCTGCCTGAATTTATATGGAAAATATCATAACATAAAACATTTTGGTAAATATAGTAAGACTACAGCAAAACGCTTTTTTTTCCAATATAGTTTTTTTTTTGGCTTTTCTAATTTCGAAAAGTTTTCTGACCATCTGGTTTTAATTGATTTTCTTGAAATGAATCTTAGATAACCCTTGCAGTATGTTGTATATATATCTATGTGTAAATGAGCATTTCATTGTACCAAATTTTGGTTTAAGCGTTGCTGGCTATAATTGTTTAGGTGTTATTGCCAAAATGTTATTGCTTTACTAGTGATACTCTTACCAAATGGGGTCACTGTATGTAAGTTAAAATATTGATAATACATGGAAAATTAATGCATATCGGATGTATCAATTTTTGGTAATTTATTAAAATCGTTGACCACGTTTTGTGTAATAGTTTCCGCAGATGTTAATATTTTTGAACAAAACTACACATAGGCATTTTAATAAAAACATTCAAGTTTTTTTAAAGAAAAAAAGTTTGTTTTAAAAGTTTACTGTCCCCTTAACTTGAACAAATGTTTTTCTCTTTTCTTTTGGTCATTTTTATAATTTTATCATAAAATAAACTAGCAGAATTACACGAGCTAGCTAAATTAGTTGATTAGATTGAAAAGTGATCAGAGAGAGAATAATCAATTTTCTCTGTTTTAGTAAAATTTCAACATATATCATTGAAGTGCCAGGAAAAGAGTTGTGTAATTCCTTTTTGCATTTTTATGCAGAAAAGACTGATTACCATTTTTCAAAAAGATAGGTCGATTTGACAGAGTTTTTCGTTAAAGAAAATAGTTATGTGATAGAGTTGCCATCTCGCCTAAATATTTGGAAATTATTTATATTTTGAAAAGATAAGTAATCGCACTGCTCAATATACATATACCAGCTTCTCCAAAACGATCAAATTTTGGTTTATTTAAGTTTAGTTACTCAGAGATATAACCTTTATTTTGCAAGATATGCCAAAATAGGCAAGCAAAGGAAATTCAAACTATGGAAATGAATAACGTTCATCTTGCCTAGTTTCCCAGTTTATATTTTAGTTTCTACCGCATATCACAAGCGTTTCATACATAAAAAATTCACCTCAAATTAATTGATCAGCTAAAAGCTAAAATTCATACTACGACATGTGCTATTGCCTGGTAGAAATTGAAAACTTTTGGATCAACCGGAAAGTTCTGCGCGTTTTTTAAGACGAATTTAAGCGAATCAGTACAAAACCATAAAAAAAATTTATTTAAACACATAAGCACAATTTTGTTGTATGACTTTTTGCCATCTTTCCTGCAGCTGGAAAGTTATTTTTAAAAATCATTAGGCTTATTTGTAAAGAAGTTGTCGAAATGATATTTGACAGTCTCCAAAGAATTTAAACTCCAGGCCATTCAGAGAATTTTGAAGTATCCTGAAGAGGAGCAAAGTATTGTGTATTGGGGGTAACACAAAACATTTCAGACATACTAAATAAGTTTTTGTCTGACATTTTTTCCTTTCTTAAAATAAAAGAGCGGTACAGCTACACTCTACGTTTATGAGCAGTGTCAATGGCCTTGGCGATTTTTTTTTGGCGCACTTATAGTAGCGAGTTAGATTAAGCGAGTAGATTAAGGCTACCCATCTGTCTTTACGGTAATAGTGGTTTTCAAGGCAACCTCGGCTAACGGTAACTTTGAATTTTCATTTTTATATATTTTAGAAAGTTCTTTTTTCCAAAATCCGTTTAAGTCGTTTGATTTCATTTGTTCGTTTGAAATGTTTTCTTTGCTTCCATAGGTTATTTTGATTTGAAAATATCCTTTGGTTGCATTGGTCCTTTTAAATTTTTTTCTGTGATACCATTGGTATTGGTTCATTTATTTGTATTTCAACAGTTATTGAATTTTTATACATTTTTCACGAAACGTTTAAGAGTTTTGTTTTTTTTGCCATTTGTGGAATTTTCGTTTTTTATTAATTTTTCTGGAACATTTCTGACTCATCAGGTTGTATTATTTCTAGCTTTTTTTCATTTAAAAATCTTTTTATTTTCAAAAAGCCTACTGTATTTAGTATAAGATAAGTTTCAAGGTATTCTAACCCAACATTTGCAGCTCTTCTGCTGGTTCAAATGTGTTTTGAAATGTGTTGAAACTTAGTACTTTTTGCGAAATTTTTTTTTTTTTTCCGTTGTAACAAGAAAAATATTTTTAGAAGAAAAAGAGTTTTGAAATAATCCTTTCCTTGGCAACTTTAGAAGTTCGCCAAAAAAATCGTCAAGGTCGATGCCATTGCTCATAAACGTAGAGTGTAGCTGTACCAAAAGAGCATAATATGACGAAATTGAACTTTCTGGTTCTTCATTCTTAGCACTGCAGTGAAACAAAAATTATGGCACAACACATGCTATAATTATGCATAGTAAGCAAAAAAGACCGCATTTAAACATCTGTTCAATCAAGGTCACTCCTTATCAGTTGTAGCAAAATAATAATAACAAAGCTAGCTTCGATATGAAAACGCGCAGAACTTTCCGGATGTAATCCAGTACATTTTAAGACTACTGAACGCTTAGCTGTACTGAATGAAGGCCTTCAAAAATTTTAAATAAAAATATTGGACATTTCAGTGAAATAGAGCATAGTTGACCAACTCGCCAGTTTCAAGATTTTTCCAAGATTTGCATACATGCGTGCTGAGAATGTTGAACGATGCGTCAAAAGAAAACCTTCAAGCTTTGTATTCTTTGAATGGAACAAAATATTCTTTTCAAATGCAGAATTCATCGTTGTCTACTATATCTAGTAAAATGGAATTCTTTGTAAGTGAACTATTGGGAATTCAAATCAGGGGAGAACTGATATGAATATAACATGAACAAAATCTATACTTTTTCAAATGTACATACTTTCTTAATTGTATAGTGTATACTTAAATTGGTTAATATGATAACAAGTTTGTGAGTATTTTCAGTGTAAACATACAAGATGAAAAATGGTTAATTTATTTCCTCTTATTCAAATGCCCTTGCATAGTACTAAAGGGGTTACTATAAATTGTAGTTCATTGCCGTTTGTGCTACTTTTGGTGTTTAATCTAACTGATGTTGACCATTGTCTATCACATTGTCGGTAAAAGGGTGAATCCACATGTCCAAATAATTTGAGTTTTAGCCTCTAGATCGGAAGGTTCCTAGTTCGAATCCGGGCATGGATGTTTGTAAGCGTATGGTGTAGAGGCGGCTGGTGCACCACGACAGATTAATGTCGTGGCCGAAAGTCCTCACGTTGGGTTGGTGTGGAAGTTTGGAGAATGGGGTGTCAGCTCAGGTGCTGCTTCGTCATCTCACCGTGGTTCAAAATTACGAGGTGTTGTCCTCTGATCTTTCCTTTAAGGGATTGATCCCGCACCGTCGTCAATAGCCCGTTGTGTTGCTCTAGTTACGACGTTAATTAAAAACAAATTATCAATTACCAAAAAATTTGACTTCGGGTTGTTCTGTCAACATGCGCAGAAAAATCATCTGTATATGTCAAGTATCTGTATATGTCAAGTCAGTTGTTAGTTTTTCAACTAGATTGTACATTAAATATACTATCTAGATGAAAAAACTAACAACTTTTGGACTGACGTCGTTTCACACTTTTGCCGACGATACGTCAATTTTGGAATTTCTATTGGCAACGGGCTGGAATTGTTCAAGTCAACTCACTTCACTGGTGGAATACGTACAGGAAGCACGTTCCACCACTGACACTACCGTTATCTACATTTAGTTTGCATGAAAAATTATTTGAAATAAGTCTTGACCTGGTTGCTTTAACGCAATCACCAACTTATATGCATATGTGTATAAAAACTCTAAGTGGGAAAAGTATATTTTAACTATTTGACTAATTTGATTTTCCTTGCAAAATCGCGTAGCTTTTATAAGAAAGCATAAGTTGGGTTGTTTTTCAAGTAAATATGCTGTATCACACTGAGTTATCAAAACACAAAGTAAAAACAACACAAAAACTCTTCTATCGATAATTTTATTTCGTATTTTAAAATTTAAGCGTTTTAACTTAAAATAATTTTTTAATTTTTTTATTTGTACATTGGTTTAGTTTTGTCAATAGTGTCATAATTTGGTAATTTTTAACTAACGTCGTACTAAAGCAACACAATAGGCTATTGACATCGGTCCAAGATCAATCCGCTAAAGGAAAGATCCAAAGATAACACCGCATAATTTTGAACCATGGTCAGATGACGAGGCAACACCTGAGCTGGCACCCCACTCTCTAAACTTCCACTCCAACCCAACATGATAACTTTTGGCCATGACAGATTTAAGGTGCACCAGCCGCATCTACACCATTCGCTTCAAACATCTCTGCACTGACCCGGAAGTCAATAGTGCTTGAATTATAATATATACCCACTTGGCTATGTTTCAGTTTACGTTGCACTGGAACAACGCAACGGGCTAATGGTAATGGCCTGGGTTCTACACTGAAGAGAAAGATCCGAGGATAACACCTGAGTTTGAACTATAGTCAGATGACGAGGTCAACACCTGAGCTGGAACCCAACTCTCCAAACTTCCACACCACTTCAATGGGTATTAACTGTGTATATTCCTATTTGGTTTCCTTATGAATATTTACTAAAGGTGACTAGTGAAGAACTAACCCATAAGTCTTTATTGTTTGCATCTTAATACCGGACGAATTTTAAAGGTAGGTAGGTACTTAATTAACGTAGCATTGGAGTTACGCATTGGGCTATTGGCGACGGTCCGGGATCAAACCAGACGAATTTTAAACATGAAAGACAAATTGGAGTATCTAGTAAAGCTTAATGAATTTGAATTGCTCTGCAAAAAACTTGAATACAGGGTCCCCCGCAGAAAATGGTAGATCGCCGATACTATGGTACCAGAACCTGACATCTCTGGAGTTCCATGAAATTCGAGAAAGATGACTGTCAAAAAAAATAAAATTAATAGTTCAGCATAGATAGTTATTTGAATCCATATTTACGAAGGGCTCTAACTGGTATTTGGGGTCATTGCCTATCTTCTATCTTGGCACTAGGTTTGGTTTGACGTTCTACTGTTTTTGCTACAAGAGGAGAGGGCCTAGAGTTCAAAATGAATTCAAACCAGAGTGCTTACCACTTAATTATCAGATTGGCCCTTGTAGCTGAAGTATATGCAAATTGATTAGTAAACCAAATGAAAACAAAATAGATTGAAATTTTGTGGCACATTTGCTTTCTATTGCTGAAAGGGAAGAGTTACATTTCGTCCATTTATCGTGATATTTTAGATATAAATATCAAAATATTAACGGAATCTTCCCCACACTTTGATAAGTTCTTGTAGCAAACGTTAAGTATCGCAGTGGGACGAATTCATGCAATGCCCAGGAAATTAGTTCTGTCGCAAAACGCTCCTCTGTTCTGAAGATGACAGAAAGGGAATTGTCTTTTCCAGTTGACTGCATATTAGATCCGAGCCGAGCGGTCTCTAGTCATTCCGCAACACAAAGAACAAGTCGAAGAATGTCGGGGAAGCCATTCTTCCTTTTCTTACATTCTCCGCCAGCCTGTTGACACAATTTTGTCTCTGGCCAATGAACAAAGGAATCTGGGGACAGCCAATTATTTTCCGGGGGCATTGGCGAGTAAAGGGAAGAAGGGGAATCGCATGTATCATCGGTGACAGGAAGACTCTGGTGACGTCCATACCAGAGACGCTGTCTGCGAATATGACGCGAGATAAGGATGTTTACGTGGAGGATTCGGATACTCTGCCAGTCAGGAACGATCGCACGTGATGATGCTTATACAAATGGCGATGTTGCTACGTGTTTTTTGGCTTTTCTTATGTTCATCGAGCGATGGAACACGAATTTCTAACTGAATCTAACAGGGGGATCTGCCTCCCGCTCGCTATCACTCGTCAACCCCCGATGGTTGCTACGCAATCATAGTTAGTTCGCTTTGCGAACTATACTTTCCAACAATGAGGGGTAGAGGATTGATTCACAATCCATCCCCATATGGATCGCTGCTGGATTGATCCCGTACCTCTAGTACGACGTTAATTGAAGGTTCCCTTACCATTGCGATATTTATTGCATGCGCCCGAGTAACGGAAAATTGAATACTTTTTTTGAGAGATAAGCGGATCCGTATATAAGCAGGCCCCAGTACTTTAGCTTTAGAAAACGTTCCAAAAATTATCTGCTCATACACGGAAATATAGTGTAAATAAAAATGAAATGATTTAAAAAAATGTCAAGAACAAAACATCTCTCATTTCCACGTAAAAAAGGAAATATTTTAGCACAACATATTGTTAAAATTCAAAGGAAATGTCTTAATTTTAAATGTTTTAGCTTCTCCGTGTTGTTTGTTGTAATAGTACTTCTTAGTAATTTCATATTCGACTGTTGCTATGGAAACGGCGACCGAATTTGCGGGCTCTTCTGAAAACATTACAAGCTCTCTAGCGCGTGCTCTCAAATTTTGTGAATGAATTAATTTTAAAATATAACTGTGTTTATCGTCTGAGCGTACTCAAAATTCATTAGCCCGTTGATCCACGACTGGTTATCACGTGACTCGCTATTACCAATCACAAAGCGAATAAACCCAAAAAAGATTGCAAATAGATAGACTAGGGAGCTCCGTCCCGTCCTCGCTAACCCCAGAGTTTTCAATCTCCTGCTACGGCGAAACTATCTTAATAATTCGTATATTCCTGATTGGAGTTTCAGGGCCATGTGACGTCACAGTAATGGCTCTGCCGCCTGCTCGCTAACACTCACCACCCCCCGGTGATTGCTACGCATTCCCATTTGGTTTGCTTTTCGCAAGCCAACACTCCTCTCGCAGGTGATTTCGTTGTTTTTTTTTACTTTAATACTTAATGCACCCGAAAGTAATAGCCGAATCGTAAAAAACCTTCTCCGTCTTGTTCCCTGTGCAATTTTGAATAAACAATGTTCGTAATTTTCCTTACAGTCTGAGGAATTTAGCTAAAAAACCGTGTTAAGCCTTTTAGACTTTTTTGGCATGACGTCACAGCGAGTTTCAAGGGTCAAATAAAAAAATAGTTACTATGGTAACAGTTGCTAAGATAAATTTTATATCTGGCAAACCCGTTGGTAAGAAATGTAACCTTTCAGTTCCGTGAAGAAGAATGTACGCTATCGCAAAATGTTAAAATATATTTTTCATCGCATCGAATTTATTTACGAACCAATTTTAAAAATAATTATACCATACGAAAGAGTGTATTCTAAGCTTTCACATCGTATTTTCAAATTTAAAAATTAACTGCATTAAGCTATAGATACGACAGTTTTAGCTTTGTATCGGAAACTACGATCTAAAAATTCCGAAATTCGTATGACAAACTTTAAATCGCATCGAATTTATTAATTAAACAATCTCAAAAATAATTATACCATAAGCAAGAGTAAAAAAGGCAATGCGGAAAATTAGGCCATGGAGAACTTTTAAACTGTACGAACTTAGTGCTTTCATGTAAAGAGTATTTACTCACTATGTTATGAATAAAGTTTCCATGAACCGGGATCCCTGAGAAATATTCTATTCTAAAAATATTATTTTCGTCGAGATGTGTCAAATATACATCGCGCTCGAGGTCCTTTGATTGTCAGCTTGTCTAACAAGATATACGTCCACTGGAATTTCATTTTTGAACTTGCCCTCGGGCCTTAGAAAAGTCCTCGGATATTCCTCGATAAGTCGAACCAAATTTCTTCTAAGTCTCCTCCAAATTGTGACTCACGAGACTTGGCAGACAGAAAGCTTTGTCACGAATGTGGGGATGACCTTTTTTGACATGCTCACTTTGCACAGGGTTTACGAAGGGGATCCTACCTCTTCGTGACGTCTCAAATTTCATTTGATCGCGTAACAGGATATTTGGGAGTGACGAGACCCGTTTCCTGGTTCGGGGAAAATTGTTTTACGAGCTCGGCTCTGTAATGGGGAGTGGGAGTGGGGGGGGGGTTCCGGTTTTTTATAACGAGTGAGATAGTGCAGGGTAAAGGAAGCATCAGTTTGTGAGTAAATGGAGTTGGATGCCTAAATTAACCACAGGTAAAACTAATTTTTAGGTATGGTTATCTGAAAACTAGAGAAAATATTGAAACAAAGCACTAGCTTGAAAACAGATGTTTAAATTAGTACCATTAGGTTTAATTTTTAACCTTCACGCTGCGGCGAATAGGTTTTTTCAATCGTCTCCAGATACGACTCTTTCGCCTGCATGTCCGACCCCCATTACCAAATTACCTAACTTAAGCGATAGAGCCTTGAGTGGAATTTACGACTGAGACTTTCCTTTCATAGTATTGAATGGCGAGCGACCTTCTGCCTTTCCCCCAAAGCGTTCACACCTCACGGTCGGCAGGGTAGGGAACCGAACAAAAGGAGGAACCCTCTAAAAGGTCAATCGCTGACAGCTTGTAAATGAGTATCGATGCCAGCGGTCACTTAAAAGGGGGATGACATTCACCGTACACAGATCTATACCATGCCGCTGGTGCAAATGAGATTGTAGTGGTAACAATTGTCTACCTACTGCAGCGTAAATAATAATGTTATTAAATCTTTAATAATATTAAAGATCTTATTTTACATAAAATAAAATATAATAAAAAATAAAGCATTCATTATTAAAGATAAAACATGCATTATTAAATGTCTGTTTTATCTTTAATATTTAAGGCTTCGCATTCATTGATTTAGGTTCTATCCTTTATAATTTAGACAGATTTGCAATTAATTAATGTCAGGAGCAACATCTATTGGCGATGGTCCGGAATACATCCCGAAGGAAGAAACGTCACGTAATTTTCGTCCAACATGCGTGCAATTTGTACCACAGTTCCCCACGGCGCCGCACATGAGTTTCCGTTCTGAAGTACCTTGTTTTCATAAACAAATTGAATATAAATAATAATTAATAAATGGTTGTATCCAGTAACGTCTATTTTGTCTCAAAATATACTTTTTTTACACCAAGTAAGCGATATAAACACG
This sequence comes from Metellina segmentata, assembly GCA_947359465.1. Classification (NCBI taxonomy): domain Eukaryota; kingdom Metazoa; phylum Arthropoda; class Arachnida; order Araneae; family Tetragnathidae; genus Metellina; species Metellina segmentata. The sequence goes on from OX375882.1 coordinate 73,747,564, forward strand.
TTTTCTTCGATAGAATATCTATCGCAAATGGCGCGAAATGAGTTCGTGCGTCATTTCACGGTTATGTGTGTATAGTTGGGCTTCGGTGCCGCAGTGGCGCCGCACGTTGAAAAACCGGATTTGTGCACCGGTCCTAGATGAGAAAGAAAAGAATATGAACTCTGGTTAGTGACAAAATAATAGAATATGTTTAAATATTCCGTATTAGGTTTTGTCTTATAATTTAGTAATAATGAGGAACTCACACCAGTAAGAAAAATGCTCATTTTTGTGTTTTATTAATAGATTGACTGTTAAAATGTTCGAAAACGATAATTTAAACTCATAAAATGGACGTAATTCATTAAAATTTTAAGTTTTAAATTACCGAAAAGTGCGCAAAAGCATGTGACCTCAAAACGCTACGTGATTGGTTTGACGTCATTGTGCTCCACGATGCAATGTTTACGTTTGTCTAACGAGTTGAATTTTCATATTGCTTGTTCTTTTAATTTTTGAACAATCAATTTCAAATTTTTTCTTGCTGTTTTGTGTTGCTGTTTGTTTTTGTTGTATATTCCGTTTATTTTGTAATTATATATCAACAATCTCTTAAATTCAACTTGCATTAATCGTAGACATTTCGAAATCTTATTCGGTTTGATACAAATCCTTTTTAGATCAACAAGAAAGAAATACAGCTTGCTACTTCAGCGTCGCCATCAAAGTAAACTAAACGTCATGGGGCATTGTGACGTCACACGAAGCGGCGTAGGAAAACTAGCGTTTTTGAGATGAAGTAAATCGTGCGAACTTGAAATATTTTCATTTTACCTTTTCGGGCTTTAAAAGTAAAAAAGATACTCTCCATCATATATTTTCATTTTCTATATTATAAAAATATAAACCAAAAACGTGCAAGTTCCTTATTGCTTTAAAATGAGAAATATATATACACTGCTGACCACCCAAAATGCAATACCATTAAGGAAGCATCCAAACGCGGGAAATTTTCACCATGCTTATTCCACGATAGTATATGCAAATGATTTGCATTTCAGCGCAGAAGCACATCATGGGAGCATGTAGACCCACCTACAAGCAAATTATAAAGGGAGAACAGAATGCCATTTTGAAGTACTGTAAGGCCCGGTGGCATATTACCAACCTTTACCTGGAATAGATGACATGGGGAAATTTTAAGCCCGCTGATGCGTTGCTATCTCTCTCCGAGATCTATGACGTCACTACACATAGTTTTTGGCACTCCGCATGTGTGAAAAGTATCACTATTTACTTACAATGTTTGCGAAGAAAAAGTTGAAACTACTTCGACCGAAAATGGAAAACTAATAAAAAAGAAAGCGATAGCTTTTAGATTATAATACCAAGCGATAGTTCAACGGCTTGTGCAATGTACTCTTAATTTGATCGTAAATGTTTTGTGTTTAGTTTTAATTCCAGTATAGATTCTACACGCATGATTAAAAAATAATCCATTTTCGAACTTTAAAGGACACTTGGGTCCTTGAACAGAATAGAAGGCGGAAACAGGGGAGTTTTTCTTTATTACTGGGGATCTGTTGTATAGATTCGTTATTTATGTTGAAGAGGTTTTGCCACCGGCTTTCAGTCCAAGTAGAAACTACCGAGTAATGAGTAATGACAGAGTTCACGTGAAGCATCGCCATTAATGATGATGCACGTAGTGACGTCATAGTCGACAGTTTGAAACCAACGAATCAGCGGGCTTCAAATTTCCCCATGTCTTCTATTCCAGGTAAAGGTTGTTAATATGCGGCCCGGTGCACACTAGGGGTGCGACATCGACAGCAAAACATCGATGTTCAAAATTAAAACATCGATGTTGATAATACATCGTCCCAAAAACATCAATGTTTTTAAAATTCAGTATATTTGAAGTTTTTCCCCCATTTCTTAAAATTGGTTTAGAACCTAGTGATACAACATCGACAACAAAACATCGATGATGATAATGCATCACCCCCAAACTATGGATGTTTTTAAAATTCAGTGTATTCAAACTTTTTTCCCCATTTCTTAACACTGGTTTAGCAACTAGTGATGCGACATCGGCTCCAATACATCGAGGTTTTTTATAAAACATCGACATCGATGTCGCATCCCTACTTTTCAGACCCTTCACCCATGGCCACTTTGGTCTAAAAGTATGTTCAATTTGCTGATTATAAAAATTATGCAACTTGGCTATTTTTAAAATTTTTATAACGGTACTTTTTTCATTTAAAAATAAAACATCGATAACGTAAAAACATCGACAAGTATAAACATCGATGTTACAAAAACATCGACCCCAATACATCGATGTTAACTACATCGATTTTTTTTAAAAACATCGATGTCGTATCCCTAGTGCACACATCTGATTTTTCAACGTGCGCCGCTGTTTCGGCACCGAAGCCCAACTATGCACACATAACCGTGAAATGACGCAAGTACTCATTTCGCGCCATTTGCGACAAATATTCTACCGAAGAAAACGTGTCTATTTCGCTTACTTGGTGTTAAAAAAAGTTTTTTTTTTTTTTTAAACAAAATTGACGTTACTGGATTGGATTGGATTGGACGCCGTAGGCGGACACTGTTTCACCTGTGCGGATTTCAGCTGTATAGTCCGCCTTACGGAGGAGATTCCGGTATAAGAGAGAGCTAAGCAATCCACAATATATACATACACATTTAAGTACACAGAAGGGGAAAGTCAATTGAAGGGTAAAACATGAAGGCACAAAAATACAAAATGACAAAAGAAGAGGATGACAAAGTTTGAAAAATTAACACACAGAACAAAATGAGAAAAGAACAAAAAAAAAAAATCATCTCCAGAAGGGAAAAAAAAATAATAATAACAATATTGAAATATACAAAAGTCAGAACGTTAAATACAGATGTCAGACAGCCGAAATGACCTATAAAAGTTGAAAGCAAGGTACTTCAGATAGGAGAAGCGTATGCTGCGAGCTGCTGTGCCGTGGGGAAGTACGGTACAAATTGCACTCAAATTGACGTGTGTCTCCTCAGCGACGCCGAAGGCATGTGTGCACTATTCCATTGGATCTAATTTATCTCAGACCGCACTTGCGTTGCCGCAGAGGCGCTGCACGTTGAAAAAACGGACGTTTGACCCGGACCTAATTCTTCTTTCGTGCGGTTGTTTCGCGTGAGCAGCTTCACGCGAAACTCTTGGAGGAATACGAGCTTCATCCGAGCACGTTTCTAAATTCGACCGAGGAAGAATTGTTGCTTATAGAAATTGCTTACTATCCTTCCGAGAAATCAGGGATCGCGTGGGACATAACCAAGCAACGGAGACGCGGATCTGTAATAAATGGATGCAGGACGAGACGACTGACCGATGGAAACGACTTCACCCGCCTCATCGCACCACTACACTTGATGACAGGCATATTGTTCGCATGACAGTGATGGATAGCTCTGCGACATCAGGAATCATATCGCAACAAATATGGTTTGTTGCGCAACAATCGGTGTCCGTACGTCACATTTGACGTCGTTTGCAGCACGGTGGAATGACCGCAAGGCATCCATTGATACGATTACCTCTGTCTCAAAACGACAGGAGCAATGGTGGGATGAACGTCGGACATGGACAACCGAATGGCACGACATTGTTTTTACAGACGAATCACGCTTTATCCTACAACACCAAGTGGATCGAATTCGAGTCTGGAGACACTGTGGAGACTGGTTGCTTTACTGTTACCTTATGGATTGCCATACTGGTCCTGTACCCGGTATTATGGTTTGGAGTGGTACAGGATTCCACTCCCACACACCCCTAGTATGCATTGCCGGTACACTGACCAGCCAGCGCTATGTCTCTGAGGTTTTGGAGACCGCTGTCATCAATTACCTTCAGGTCTTACCTGCCGCCACATTACAACAAGACAATACGCGATCATACGTGACACGCAATGCTCAATTCTTCTTTGCCCACCAGATTGCATTGCTGCATTGGCCTGTCTGTTCTCACGATCTATCGTTTATCGAACACGTCTGGTCGATGATTGGTGAACGACTGGCCTTACAAACACCACCCACTGCTGAACCAGATAAACATTGGCAACGTGTGGAGGTAGCATGGACTGGCATACCCCAACAACACATCCAAAGCCTCTTTCATACAATACCAAGGAGTGTAGCAACGGTTATTGCCAGCCGTGGTGGCAATACTCACTACCGATTTCATCGTCTTCTTCACCTCACAGGAGGCTGTATTTTCAATCATTTCACCTTGGTGTTGTTTGATGTAGTTACTGATCCCCGACATGGTCTCTTTAAGTTAGACCAAGTCCACGAGTCCATAAACCCCAAAAAAGTCCAAGAGAAGTAGAGGTTCCAAAAAAACCTTGTCCATTGTAAAGTCAATACATTTTAAAATATGAGCTGGCAAAGCCTGATCAGCTCTGCACTTGGTACAAGTCCTGAAAACTTCTGGTCCTGTTCGTAGGAGAGACTCCTCAAGTGTCCACTGGCAAAACGTGAATTACAAGTCTGCTGACTTCTATGGTCCGCAAAGAGTAGGGCGCCTCCAGGACGGCTTCTGGAGTATCAGTCATGTACTAGAGGGACACTCCAGATATATTTCACATTTGTACTGTGTGTTATCTCTCTAATAAATATGGCTTTGATAGCTTTTGTCCTTCTTGGCGTTGTATTTTGGATGGTCATCAGTGTATATCGTTTACTCATGGAATGCTAATAGGAAAATAAAAGCCAATTCATAATAAGGAACATTTAAACTAATGACAGGTTGTGACTCACTTAAAAAAACACTAAATGTGTTCTATCCCTTAAGAAAACCTAGCCACGTTAGCCCGATCTGAAGAGTTACACACTAGCAATGGGAGGGATGAGAGTTCGAATCCAACCAAAGACCATCGAGTACAAATGGGGCTGTTGTGGCCTTAAATGTACTCCATTGACGTGGGATGTAAGTTTGTAGAATGGGATGCCAACTCACGTGTGACCTCATCATCTGACCGTGGTTCAATATTACGTAGTATTGTCCTAGGGTCTTTCCCTTTGGAGATAGCCCTGACCGTCGCCAATAGCCCTCCAGTGCGAAGTAAATTAAAATACCTACAACCTTTCAGAAAATCATGATTTAAAATAAAAATTTTCATTTACTCTTAGACTTCATACTAAGTGTGAGGGAAAATGAAAGTTCTTTTAAAAGTAGAATTTTACAGAAGAATTTAAGAAAACTAAATATTTGTGACTCACATTACGTTATATTAAGCGCCTTTTTTTATAACGTAGGTGGATAGTATAAAACGTCATACTGAAGCACCACAACGGGCCATTGGCGATGATCCGAAATCAAACTGGATCCAACGACAATACCATCTAATTTTAAATCATGGTCAGATGACGAGATCATATCAACTGGCAATCCACTCTCCAAATTTTCACACCACACCAACGTGAGGACATTTGAGGTAACGACAGATTTAACGTACACCAGACTATCATGTAAAGGACCAACGGGATCCTCCGGTTACAAATCCGTTACTCTTCCAATCGGGTTAGTACTTTTCCATAAATAGTTATTCCATAAATAGTTATTCCATAAATATAGCTATTTATATCTGTTACAAAACTAGACATACTTTCTCCTACTTAAGGCACGGTGCACACATCAGATTTTTCAACGTGCGGCGCTGAAACCAACTATGCACACATAACCGTGAAATGACATTGTACTGGTTACTATACCCAATTTTGATCTGGATACCAATACCCAGTTTTGACCTCAGGTTCGATCGGAAATAAGTGGAGTTCTCAATCGGTATCGGATAGAAATACAGACATACCTTTATATATGGTGACCGCCAGGTTGAAGTAAGGCATCGGGATATGTAGGTTCCTTCTTTTGGAATCAGGTGGTTCTTTCCTTCTGGAATCTAGAGATTTCTATTATTGGTGAACGACACATTAAAGGCAGTCGTATTCTGTTTGGTAACCTCGTTTATTTTTCATTCCTTCAGTTCGCCGATGGTACATCATTTACTGTAGAGCCCATAGTTTTGTAAAATGGCTGGCCACAACCGAAAAAGCCTCCGTCTCTTTTTTTAGCGTTGGCGTTTCCCTGTCATTTTCCCCGTCTGACCTTCCCCCAATATTCAGGGTGTTAAACCCTGACCTTACCAGGGGGTCAATCCTTCTATTGGCCGAGTGACATTGTGCTACTTCAGGTATCAACCCCATTGCGTGAAGGGTGAAAGCGCACCCGTTCCATTTTCTCGGAATCGAGGGGTGATTAACTTGGTTTCTCCTCAAGTTCAGGGATTCGTTAGGGGACTGGACATTGAAACAAGCAGCTTGCAGGTTGTGTTTCCCTGCTTTTAGGGCAAAACAATATTTGATGTGATTGTCATATCACAGACACAAATACTCATTTCGCACCATTTGCGATGGATATCTATCGAGGAAAACTTGTTTATTTCTCTTACTTGGTGTAAAAAATATATATTTTGAAACAATATAGACGTTACTGGATACATACATTTATTAAATATTACTTAAATTCCATTTATTTGTGAAAACAATGTATTTCAGACCGGAGAAGCGTGTGCGGCGAGCTGCGTTGCCGTGGGGAACTGCGGTACAAATTGCATGCAAGTTGGACGTGCGTCGCGGCAGCGGCCGCGGAGGCATGTGCGCACTACTCTATGGGATCTAATGTATCTCAGACCACACTTGCGTTTCCACAACTGCATCGTACGTTGAAAAACCAGATGTGAACCACTCTCCCTATTGTACATGATAATTAAACGAAAATACGGAATATTATAAGAAAAATTACCTGCGAAAAAAAACAGCCGAGTTCTATAAGTAAAAATGTTAGTTGCCAAAACAGTAAAAAAATGTTCATCCGTCTCGTTTGAGAACAATTGACCATCTACTGAATTAATAAATGTGTAAAGGTGTAGCTGAATTGAAGTATATCTTTTAACTATTTAGAAAAAACTAAGCAAAAATTGAGTTCATTTTCAAGATTTTTTTTCACATGCATCTCTTATGTTTTTTGTTGAACTGCCCATCTAAAAACACTTTTCCAACAGATTGAAAAAATTGAGAGCACAGATAATTTAATCACCACGAAACAAGAACAACCATCGAACATTTTTATCATTATCGATACTTTCAGATACTGATGTCATTTTCAAATATACGTGCATAGCTTCTGGGCAAAAGGGAAGTTTCATACTTAGGCGAGTGACAGAATCCCCTTATTGCTCCGTGAAAACCATGCTTATTGGTTTCGACAAGGGAGCGGGTTAGATTGAACAGGAGATTTCCATTCTTGGATAGTTGTCCTCAGGCTTTGTTGACTCACGGTTGGTCCCTTTCACACACACAACTGTCCTGAATTATTACTTTCTTCCCAGTTCTTGGTTTCCAATACGCGAAATTTTATTTTATTCTCACCCCTGAAGTTGGCGTGGTATTCAGTATGGAATGAATGCATTCCATTTTGCATTGATTTTAGTACAATGTTTCATTGATTTTCAAAAGAGGTGCGAGAAATGCTTTGACGGAAAATTGGTTCAATTTTTTACATTAAAAACTTATTTGTTTTGAGTTCTCTCGATGTTATGGTTTGGCCACTGAATTGCTTTTACATCTTGTGTTTGAAATAGAGATGGATTAAAGGTCAGTTAGTAAAATACGTGGCAGGAAAAAAGAACTACAAATAAGAGATCATTAGTCCTCCCCACCAATTGAAGGGTTTTGGGGCGTTACGGAAAGACATTCATGCTGATCTGAGACATCTATTAGAGGAAGGACATCATGGAATGGATCTAATTTTGATACGGAATGAGAAAAACAGAAAAAGGTTGCGTAAAATTTTGTTTTGAGTTGAAAAAAGTTTCATGTATAATCAGTTGTAATTACTCAATGAAATGATTACTCATGTCATCAAAGGGACTAGGATCTAGTCTGAAATGTGTGTTTACAATCATTGTTTCAACCATGAATTATTTCCGTTAGTTTGATTTTTTAAATATATATATGTATATATATATATATATATATATATATATATATATATATATATATATATATATATATATATATATATATATATATATATATATATATATATATATATATATATATATATATATATATATATATATATATAGGGTGTCCAAAAATTCACGCAAGATTTGAATTTTGCACCATTTGTGCGGTGAAGTGTGGCCAACGAAAAAAAAAGACATCGTGGTAGCTGACAGTGTTCAGGGTTATTAAAAACGGAGCACTACACGAAAGAACAAAGAGTTTTAATTGTTGAGCGATATTTAAAAAAATAATAAAGGGTGTTAGTCAGCTACAGTTCGCAGTTTTTGTACAAAATATGCGACACGATAATCCAATTTTTTGTGCCTAAATTGCTAGATTTGGATGTGGTAGACATGTGGTTTCAACAAGACGGTGCCACATGCCATACAGCCCGAGAAACAATTCAATTGCTGTATGAGTAATTTACTAATCGTGCAATTTCCCACTTTAGGTGATCAGTTGGTCATAATGTTTGAGCTCTTCAGTGTATATATATATATACACACACACACTGAAAAGCCTAAACATTACGACCAACTACTCAATAACGCGTTTCGCCTCCTTTAGCCTGCAAAACAGTTGCAACTCGGCTGGACATAGATGCCACAAGTTTTGTAATGTATATGTCTTCCTAGATCCCCTGATCCAATGGTCTTTCTTTTAATTCTTATCCCCTTGGCGAGTTCATAGAAAACTATGCACTTTTTCCATGAGCCGCTTGGAATAGAGAGCTCTCAGAGTCGTCCCAGACACCGTCCCCTCAACAACCCAATGATGTTATTGACGTAATAAAGAACTGTTATAGAATTTCTGCCTCTGCTTTTGTGGAAAAAGCATTACACTTCATACCAATGGATTATCCTCATCCATTTGCCTAATAGTCTAGCTACTCCGTCACGACTGCCTGATATAGCTGATATACCAGTATATGAACCATTGATGCTGCCCTCAATGACTCTTGTAATGAGGTCATATTCAGAGACTACGGTGGTCTCACCAACAAAGCCTTTGATATAACCCCCAGAGGAAGGAATCAATGGGGTCAAGTCGAGTTATCGTGGTGGCCAAGCGACGGATCCACCTCTGATATCTATAGGTCCCAATACACTTCATTAAAATTATCGTTGATCTTAGCCCATTAACGCCGATTGGGAAAAAAATTTGCCATTCGACATTTTAATTTTCTTCCTTGACAATATATGGCGGGAATGGTTTCAGTTGTGTTTTTCCTTTCTAAGAAACAACCAATCAAAATGCTGCACTAATTGTGTGTTTCCCAGATAGCTTTGTCAGTGAAAACGTGGTTCAAAGCTAGAATTTCTTGCTAGCAAAAAACTACTTTTATTACTGTTTTTGATCTATTTTTTGCGCTATATTGTAATGACATGAATCCATTGTTTAAATTAATACACTAAAAAAATCCAAATAAACTTATTTTATAGACGTTAGGTAGACGTATTGCTGATTAGCAAGTAATCTTGCCAATCGTCGGATGTGTGAAGTTCGGTACTATCGGGTAGTTACTTATTACTTTAAAGGTTCCAATATCAATTTGATAATTTACTTTAATTTGAATGCGTAAAAAGGGTTAAAATTTAATTACGATCTAAAAATAAAATATTTTAGGTGAATATTTAATTTTTTTAAACAAAATATTTAGTTACCCCTCTTACTCATTTTGTCAGTCTCACGCTAAATGAAGCTTTAGATGTGTTCTTTGCTCTCGACAAGAATTCTGAGCCAGATAGTGGCCATAAAACTGTCAAAAACACTAATGTGGTTATGCAGCCCCTTATTGATATGGAGAGAAAATGCTGATGTAGAGACTGACAAAGTTTCCGACACAGAAGTGATGACAAGGTGCAAAGAGATCTCGATCACTTGCCTCGGAGAATACTCTCCACCCCATGTAAAATAAGTCGTCAATTAGACCATGAAGAGAGCGATGCAGATGATACATCGTTACCAAGCACTTCTGTTACCCGAAAGAGGCCAAAGCAAATAAAATCTGAAAGTAGAAGACCTCAAAAACCAAAGAAAAAGCAACGAAGCTGGAACAAAAATCTAGAATTTTACTCCCATGTACAAACCAACTGCCATAGATTTGTGTCCCAAAAGTGAAACTGTCTTACCGATGAACTGATAGACCATATTTTAGCACAATCACTACTTTAACCATCTCAAAAAAATGTATTGTAAGAAATACTGGAAAGATTTGGAACACCTCCCATCGGTCCAGGAAGATCTTTAGTGCTGCAGAAGAATGTATCCGACCAGCAAAGATAGGATAGACGGGTTCATTAGCATTACAAGTCAGACCAACAGTTTCGACGATGCAAAAATTGCGGTGGAAGGTCAGTCTATAGATGCCAGAAATGTCAGGTTCCTCTATATCCCGAGTGTCACAAGACTTATCTCGCGGCTTAGTCAAAAACAAGAGTGCAGCAAATGTTTGAACTTTAGGGGTGATGCTCGTTCTCAGAAAAATGGAATTGCTTTATGTTATAGTTATTAAATATGAATATTGAATTGCTTTTTAGATTTTATACTTGGATAAACTGTGCATTTGAATTTCTTCCACAAATACTAAAAGTAATAATATGGGAAAAATATAAAAGCACTGAAATCATTGTCTGAAGAAGGTGACTACACCTATGTGGATCCACAACTGGTCAATATTTCTTCATATTGTTTATTTTAATGTGTTTTAAACAGGACAATGAGGAATTTATATGTTATTTGTGTCTTTCTATATATGAGTAGAAAATATACTTTTACATTTATGTGCACACTACAGACGATTGATCAAATATCTTGCCAGTTAAAAAATCATAAAAATGATTTTCTAAAAGATATGAAAAATTCAATGGATACTTTAATTGATCTAAATAAACAAATTATAAGATAAAAAGTTAATTTTTAAAATTATTTTAAAGTCGTCTTTGATGGGTTAATACTGAAAAATTGAGGGTTGTAAAGGAAAATACAAAAAATTTAAATTAATAATAAATGATATTGCCGACGTATTGAAATCTTATTAAAAAAACAATTAACTTCACTTCCTGAATATGATCAGGAAGCACGTTCCGGACGCTAAAAACATTTCTACCACCTACATTTATCTTTACCAAAAATGCCACTCGTGTATCGCTGAAAAAGCGACAGATCAAATTAGTTAGCTTGCTCTCAAGAAGAACATAAAAACATAATCACATTTACCAGAAGAGTTTTTATACTTTCTGATATATAGGAAATAACAGACATTTACATGAACTCATTCATGTATTTAATAACATTTTAATAAACCTTTCCCAAACTGAAGAAAATAATTATTTTTGAGGATTCGCCTTTTTATCAGTTTAACGCACAACGTTGTTTTCCATAATAAAAAAAAATTACAAACAAAAGATACAGGAACTTTTTTTTCCAGTAATTGTAATTTTTGAAAGGAATGCAGACCTTTCACAAAAAAATGGAAACTCAATTTTTAAACAGCTGCTAAAAATGTTTCTATACTGATTACAATACGCTAAGCGAAGACATAAATAATTCAACCTTAGAAAAACAAAACCATCGAGGACTTTCGCCGTTGAATTTATTGTCGTTTCTTTGACAGCGTTATTGGTTTTGAAACGATTTTCTGAATCATTATTGGCGGTAATAAGGAAACAAGAAAAGTACACCTGCATTGCGTCGGAAGCGAGCAAACCAGCTTGTAAAACAAAAGAAGTCGAAATTACACACATAAATAACCTTTCGAAACTAGCATTGCCACATAGACAGGCTTTATTGTTCTTCATAGCTTAAGTGGCAATTAAGGAAGTTCTTAATTATCTTAATTATTAATCGATAGTTCTAAATGGATTAATCGAATTGAAATATTTCACTTAAAAACAGATGCTTTAGCACATTACTTTTCATACCTATAATTTATATGTGGAACACGTTTTTCGGGTTTCTTTTTCCATCGTGGGGAATGCGGTAGCCCAGTTAGAAGAGGGACGGATAAGCAAAGCAAGTTCAAGAATAGGTCCAGTCAAAGACCGTCGTGTACACGGGGACTGGTGCACGTTAAATCTGTCGTGACCTCATATGTCCTCACGTTGGCGTGGGCGTTTGGAAAGTGGGGTTCCGGCTCAGGTGTTGGTCTCGTCGTATGAACGTGGTTCGAAATTACGAGGCGTTCTCCTTTTCTTTTCTGATGGATCGCGGTCAATAGCCCTTTGAGTTGCTCTAGGTCGACGTTAATTAACTACCTGCCTACCTTTTTTCTTACTTTCATCTCTACTATTATAAAAGGAAGTGTTTGTTTGTTTTTTTCGCGGCCGCAAAATCCTGACGATTCTATGACACTTACAGCAATGAGATTTGGCACACAGGTAGTCCGAATTTTTTGCCATTTTCGGATCATGGCGAATCGTAAAATTCAATCTAGAAGATTTTTAAATGAATTTAATGGTTTTATTCTCCATTGTTTTTTCAACGCCTTTCTTCCTGGAGAGAGAAGAAACACCAGAAACGAGACTTTTCTACCCACGTGACCTTGTCGTGACCACGTGGCTTTGGAATCATGCCAAGTTTTTTTTCATCGCGGTAGATTCAAAATTTATTTTTCCGTTTTCATCTTGCGAAATTTAATAATTTTCCAGCAGAGGATAAAAACAAAGTCTTAACTTTGGTTATGTAGTTCTTTTTTCGATCTCCTAGACCGTTAAAGACAAGAGTAAAAATTTCAACGGATTTGGAATATGAGGAAAATTTCACTTTAGATCGTTGCCTAATAATATGATTTTCTTTAAATAAATAATTTTTGAATTGAATATATCCTTTATAATTTCGCAAGGGATTGTGACGTCAAGTGAAACAGTTTGCATCTTCTGCCCTTCGCGTTAATAAAAAAAGGAAACAGATTACATTTCCTGTTCTATTGCATTTCAGGGAATGAGAGCAAAAAAATAAAAATAAAACCATTTTGACTGGGATTGTTAATTCTTTTTCGTAAAATCGGAATCGCTAAAGATAGATTGAAAATTTCAACGGATTTGAAATCTGCGGAAAATTGTACACTAGATTAATAACTTACATCACGGCGTTGTCCGTGGTGTTGATTTGCAAAACGGGCACGGGCAACGCCGGGCTAGCCACACAGTGACTAGTATTTCATATATTGTGGTTCGTGAAAATGATTGAGTTATGGAACGGGAACTATTTATTTCATAAAGCAACAGAATACATTTGGGATAAATGTCCAAAGGATGTCTCAAATCATGACGTTAGTTGTTGTAGAACATGTAATTATGATACGTGTGGTTTATTTTCTGACTTAAAATTATGTGATTTCAAAGGACACATTTCCTAGGAATGTCAAAAATGGAGGAAAAAATCATTCGATCACTTAAAAATTTAATATAACTATTTGAAGTATTAATTACCCAATTTGTAAAATTAAAAAGATCAAACTTTGAGAAAACTTTTAGTACAGTATACAAGATGATTAAATATAAAGTAATTACATTTGGATTGTTTGATAACATATCTTGATCAAACCCATTTCCCACGTACATGCAAATTCTTAGACGATCCACTTTTTGATGTTTACATGATTGAATGACAAACATAACGTTTCACTTTCATGCATTGATTAGGTAGGTATGTATTTTGACTAACAATTTTGCACAATTAACGGGCTACTAGCGACTGTAATGATAAGGATTTGCTTTGTTTATTTTCCATGCAAGCAAAGTCAACTCTATTACATTTGATCTGAAATAAAATTGACTGTTGCTTAAAACATGAAGGCTTGAAATACTTCCACTTTCTAAAATGAATTTCAAATACATAATGTAAAACTATCTAAGCCTTTCCTTTAAATTGTCTAGGTAAAAGTGTAATACGTATTGAGACAATGCAATTACTTTAGCCTTTCTGCTGCATAGTGATTCAGACAGAATTTTGAAATAGTGCATTATATTTTTTTTCACTTAAATATACATTAGAGAAAAAGAGGTTGTATTCTAAGTAACAAAAATAAAATCCTCTCCTATGGGAATTCGTAAAAGCAAAAATGAATTTCGAAATGCATTACGTTGAAACCTTTTTATAATGCTCATTTTTCCTTCTATGAATGCTAGTAAAGCTATCCTTTTACAGCTACAGATGAAGTTTCATGTAACCCATCTTGTTGTTCCAGTTTCTTCTTGTGTTCAGAAAGAATTAAAATGACTGAAATTCTTTCTTTTTTAAGGATATACGTTGCGAAACGGACGCTTTTATTATATCTGACATTTAAAAGTAACTAAAACATTAAAACTAACTTATTGGTTATTTGTGTCATTTTATACATCGGTGAAACCTTGTTAGCTAGAAATTTCTTTTGCAAGGACTAAGCTACTGAAATATTTTTATAGAATAATTATAATCTAGAAAGTTAATTTGAAAGATTCTTAAATTTTAACTGAACCTCAATTTCTAATTTAGAAAACCCTCCAAGTGGCACAGCATATATTGTCCATCAAGGTTTGACCAATTTTGCTCATTACGAGTTACCAATATATTGCCGATATTTTTAATGATGATTATTCGTAGATCCGTTAAGTTTTCTTCTTATGGAGAGATATCTCGTCAATCAAGATCTAGTCAGTTTTGCTTACGAGATACCTCATCGAGCCAACCACCAAGAAGGTTAAATAAGTGGCAAGGTTCCACTTCTCTTATTAAGGGGGTCCGGGACACATTGAAAATTTTTTTTTTATTAATTAATTTAGAATTTGAATTTTTTTGTACTGATTACCCATCTAACTAATAAACGAAATCACAACACAAAACTCTTCGAAATGTTTTTTAAAAATTTTAAATTAAATTTTTTTTTAAAAAGAGGGGTCATTCTAAATTGCTAAAACTCAAAATATTCTTGATCAATTTTCAAAATTCTTGCAGTAAATTATTCACAAATTTATAAACTTTCATTTCGATTCAGTAATTTAAAAAATATTAATTTAATAAAAAATAAGAAATATTTGAATGAAAATTTTTGACAATTTTAAGGTACGTTTTTTTTTTTAAAGTTATATTTTTGAAAGTAAATATTTGTTTTAAATTTGCTGAATCAAAATTAAAGTATAATGTTTGAAAAAGATATATTCCAAATTTCAACCCTTAAACTTTATCGGTTTTCGACTTATAGCAATTTGAATACAGGAAATCTTGAAAAAAAGTATCATGGAGAAAAACGCATTTTAAAGTTTTAAAGACAGATGTTGTTGCCATGACAACAACTGTCAAGAGTGTTAGATTTTCAAAACAACGCACCACAAAAATTGTTATATCTCTAGTTATTATTATGCTAGAAACGTCATTTTAAGCAGAAAAACAAAGAGAATTTCTTAAAATATTAAAAAAAAATTTCGAAAATTTGACGATTTTTGTGTCTTGGACCCATTTAAACTGTGAAATTGCTCAGCTTACTACGGATTGCCTCTCAACCATATAACAACTTTCTTTCAACATGCGCATGTATATCTCGTGCAACTGTGGAAAAAATTCTTTTATTGATAAAGAAGAACTTGAGAAACATCGAGACGTATTTTTGGTGAAAAAGACAATGGAAAGTAAACCGCCGGAATTATGGGCATTTTCAACTTATTTTTCTATTATAATTCCATTCCACACTTTAGAGCAGTGGTGCGCAAACCTTAAGTCTCGATCCCATTGGGGGTCGCGTAAAAATTTTTATGGATCGCCAAATTCAAAGAAATTTATTTGTCAAAAATATTTAAGGCTTTTCTTCAACAAATATTACGTATCATTAAAATAATGTGAAATCCGATAATATTATTTATGAAAAAAAAAATTACGAAAACAATGAGAAAGTTGCTCATTTTTGTGTCTTCTTAATAGATTAATCGTCAAAATGTTCGAAAACAATAGTTAAAACTCATAAATTGGACTTAATTAAATTAAATTTTAAGTTTTAAATTACCGAAAGGGGTGTGTGTTAAAAGCATGTGACCTCAAAACTATACGTGATTGGTTTGACGTCAGTGTGCTTCACGATATAATATTTACGTTTGTCTAGCGCATTGAAATATCATATTGTGTGTTTGCTCTTTTAATTTTTAAACAATAAATTTTAAATTTTTTTCTTGCTATTTTGCATTGCTGTTTGTTTTTGTTGTTTATTACATTTATTTGATAATTATATATTGACTAACTCTTGATTTTAACTTGCATTAATCGTAGACAATTCGAAATCTTATTCGGTTTAATACAAACTAGGGGGCCCGCCCCCTTCTCGCTAAAGCTCGCCAACCCCCGGACGATTGCATTGCAATCCTCATTGGTTCGCTGAGCGAACCTATACTCGCTTCGCTCGCATCAATGAAGACATGTGTCCTAGCAGAAAGAATTGTTTTCAAAATTTGATACTCCAAAAAAATATTTTTCAAATCTAAATTTGCTGTATTGCAGAAAATATAAACAGTACCCTGGAATCAGAATTCAAATGAAAACTTTGAGCAAATTTTGAGTCGAAATGTGAGCGCTGCTTTGGAAATGGAATACCCAGTATGTTGTTTGTGTACATTTCCAGCACTCTCGAGTAACCCACACTTTTTCATTGAGTTTGTTGTGGAAAGTTATAGTGCAAGTGTCTTGTTGAACTATAATTGTTGGCCCTGAAAAGGACCGTTTTTTAAATGGCACTGAAATGATCCTCCGCTTTCTTTGATTTCTAATTCTAAACTGCAACAGCTCGACTAAAAGTCTTTTTTTTTTTCAATAAAATTTTATCCGATAACGCTATAAATTCAATTCGTGGTAAACAAACAATCGTACAATGTTGCCAAAACGCGATAACAAATAACGTCTTTTTTGCGTGCCACGTAAGAGAATTATATATATAGATCCTTTTTAGATCAACAAGAAAGAAATACCGCTTGCTATTTCAACATCATTATCAAAGTAAATAAACCATCATGGGACACTGTGACGTCACAAGAAGAGGCGTAGGAATACTAGCGTTTTTGAGATGAAATAAATTGTGCGAACTTGAAATTTTTTATTTTGCCTTTTCAGGCAATAAAAGTAAAAAAAAAAGATACTTTACACAATATTTTTTCATTTTCAATACTAGGGGCTCCACCCCCTGCTCGCTATCGCTCCTCTACCCCGATAACTGCTACGTAATCATATTTAGTTCGCTTCGCGAACTATACTTTTCAACAATGAGGGGGAGGAGATTGCTACACAATCCATCCCCATTTGAATAGCTGCTGGAATGATTCCGGACTTGTAGTAAGACTTTAATTGTAGGTTCCATTCCTTTACCATTGCGATATCTATCCCATGCGCCCGAGTAACGGAAAATTACCTACTTTTTTTGAGAGATAAGTGGATCCGTATATAAGCCGACCCTAGTACTTTAGCTTTAGAAAACGTTCCAAAAATTCTCGGCTCATAGAAGGAAATATAGTGTAAATAAAAAAAAAAAAATTTTAAACTTTCAAGAACAAAACATCTTATTTCCACATAAAAAAGGAACTATTTTAGCACAACATATTGTCAAAATTCAAAGGAAATCTCGTCATAATTTTCAATGTTTTAGCTTCTCCGTGTTGTTTGTTGTAATATTACTTCTTAATATTTTCATATTCGACTGTTTCTATGGAAACGGCGACCGAATCGGTCTGTTTTTCTGAAAACATTGCAAACTCTCTAGCGCGTGCTTGCAAATTTTATGAATGAATTAATTAAAAAATATAACTGTTTATCGTCTGCGCGTGCTCCAAATTCATTACCCCGTTGAAACACAAGACTCGTTATTACGTGACTCGCTATCTACCAATCACCAAGCGAATAAACTTGAAAATGATTGCACATTTTTTTTTATAATAGAAAGAAATATTATAAAAATATAAACAAAAAACGTTCAAGTTCCTCATTGTCTGTATTAGTACGTAATACCTTTACTTCGGCAACCGGCAGGCGAACACAGTGATAAAATATAATTGTACATTTGAGATACCTTTAACCTGCTTTTTGGTGGGATTCATATGCAATTTGGGTCGGTCTGACGTTTAGCAATGGCCATCTTTACAACAGCTTTTTCAATTTATCTAGAATCACAATTAATTATTATGATGTAAATCGGTTTAAAAGTATTCTTCATTAAAAAAAACATTCATTTTTTCTTTATTTTATTTTTTAAACTATGCCGGCAATCGTCTTCTTAGACATGAGGCGTCTTGTCGTCCAATATAGCAGAGAGGTGGCGCCAGGGTGGTCAAGAGTTCCAAAATCATCACAAAAGCGAACGTTAAGCAGGGAGGGGCAACTAAAAAGGTGCTTCCCAGTCATGTGCATAGTATAGCAGAGTGGTAAAAATATTTATACTCATATGCATAAATAAAACCATTGCTTCGTAAGATTGTGTGTTTTATTCAGACCTCTAATAAGGCACATACATGAGCGCAAATTCAAAAATTATTCAAATTTAACTACGTTGACGGTTAAAAAATGTCTATTGTCAATCCAGGGGTCGCGACAATATAGTACACACATTTGAGGAAAAGAAAATAGTTTACGCATCACTGCTTTAGAGTAACATCCTCAAGAAAATTTGCAATGCTGTTTTCCCTTTTGTATAAGTGTGAGTAAACATTTATATATTAGTTATCTGTCCAGGTAAGTAAAAAATATTCATATCATTTGTCTTTATTCAGAAATCCAGCCTCTATTCATTAGACAATCTTATCAAGCTCAGTTCCCAGCAAGACAGATTATCAAGCTCAATACATCAAATTATCAAGCTCAGTAGAGCAGCTTATCAAGCTCAATACAGCAAAATACCCAGGTTGAACCGCTTTGCAACATCAGACGGCATCATGTATTTTTTTTTTCACAAGCATTCTTTATTATTTAAAATAATGTTTTAAATAGAATGCTTCTGAAACTGAAGAATGAATTGATTCAAGGAATGTGTGTCAAAAATTTCAATAATGCAATTCCTGATCAGCTCTTTTTCCATTTGAAAGAAATTTTAATAACCCGTTGTGTTGCTCCAGGGCAACGTAAATTCAACTACTTATTTTGAAATAATCCCTAACAGTATAATTAATTTTATACTTTCTTATAATTAAAAGTATAATTCTACTTTATTCTTTCTGTTTCCGTTTTCTGTCACTTTTTTAGTTTTTTAATATTTAACTCTTGAAATAACCATGGTAAGATAATATTCAAGATTTGACACACAAAATTAAAAAAACATTTCAGCAAAACTTCGAAATACTCAATGGTTCTATTAGCAAAGCCTTATCGTAATACCCGTTCCCAATTAAAAAAACAAGTCATGAAATAATCATAATATTCCTTTAGAGTATAACTTCTAAAAATTAAAAAATTGGGAATGAAAAATATTTTTAATTTTTAAAATTGTAGTGAATGATAATAGTATACTGGATGAAGTAATTACTGATTAAAATATGTGAAATAGTTTCATTAATAAAATGTTAACTGTGTGGCGTAATTGTCACAAAACGATAGCATGAAAACAGTACGAATCGTATACAAAGAGAAAACATCCAACAGCTAAGATATTTAAGTTCTTATCATTCGAATAGCATTAAGAATATATAAAGTATTTACATCATCACGTTAACATCATTATACCAATACATAATAGCATGTATCGTCTATCCAGCACGGTTTCCAAGCCTCACCCTCTGTTTATCTCTCTCTCTAACAGTTTCAAATCGTCTTCCTGCAGTCCAAAAATAACCCAACGATAAAAATCAAAAACCAATCAGAGATCCTCTGGATGAACACTAGCTTCAGAAGATGCTCTGCTTGAGATGTTATTCTCAAGTCGTTCTCAAGTTGTTGTCGTCGCGCTTGACGAAAGAGCAGCAGCTGGCGCCAAACATTTTGGTGACACAATGCAGTAGGCACTTGCCTTGCAAGTGACTCTTCCCAAAGGTCAAGCACAACAGAATTTCTCTCAGTGCCTGAACTGGTTTAACAAAAGTAAAGAATTGAAAAAACAATAGAAATGGCTGAAGAATGAAGTATGAAAATTGGTTTACTTATTCTTTGGTTACAAAAATTATAAATGTTATTACTTATTAAAATGGATACTTTTATTAACAAATATTATGCGAGCTCTCAAAACCATCTTTCCGGTTGTTTGAAATCATACGCTCTTTGAAATGTGGAGAACTTCCTCCAAGCCCGTTGACACTCAGCATCGGAAGTCCGGATTTTTTTGGATTTCCCATCTCTCGATCTTTCTTCCAGTTGACGTTTTTCTATAATTCTTCTGGTCTTTAATATGCCTATATATTTGGACATTTTGAAAAAAGTTATGATTTTCCACACTTTGAAGTTCGATATCTAAACAAGTATTAAATATTTTGGTTTTATTTCTATTGTTATTTATAAAGTACAAAGAGAAAAAACGAATGACACTTCAAATGTGTGAAACATATATATTTCAAGATATCAATTTCATACGTTACTATTTTTCAAATTCGTTAATTCATAGTTAATATTCTACTGATTTTAAAGTCTTATTTATCTTACTTTTAATAATAGATTATTTTGATGGGAGGCTGAAGAGATGGTAATTTTTTTTTGAATCGTTTTTTCAACTACATTTCAATAAAATTCAGAAAGATAGTGTTAAGATAATCTCATTACTGTGTGCAACATTGAATAATTATTAGACACCAGTTTCTAAAAATTGTCTAGAGAGGGCTTTAGAACCGATATAGACTTATGATCTTTTGAAACACATTTAGTAAAACTATGTGTGACCAAATAAATTCAAACAATCAAAATTGAAAAAATTACATCCATTTATGTAAATATGAATGCTATACTTATTTAATGGGATTGACATGTGATTAATTTAAATAACGACACTTTGGCATCAACAGATACAAGCAATTAAGAATGTTTAGCATATGCGCTGGTCTGCTAGTAAGAAATAAATTACCATATTTATTACTCATTGTGCTTGAGAGTGTGATCTTTTAACAATAATAACAAAATATAAACGAAAACATGTTTCCTGTGTACCTACTAAATAGCTTTTAAATGTATCGTGAGAAACACACCATAAAACTTAACGTCAGATGTGTTCTTAACCCAATAATAGAAGACTATAAAATATTTTAATATATACTTGAAGCCACCTCTCGCATTAAAGAACCCCACAATTATAATTTCAAATGCACTGCTCTAACACATTTCCAATATCTCACTTTGCTAAATATAATCGTTTGTTGCCTTTCTATGAATTTTAAACGCTCTGAAAATATTTGTACTGCAAACATTTGCAGTGAGTAACATCTCACTTGTGGTAAAAATTGTTTAAATGATCCACTAACGCAAAGTTTGTGTTGTAGAAGATGATCTGGGTACCATTCGATAAGAAATACTTCTTAGAACTAAAATGTCTTGGAAGCATCCTAGGCAAACGGGAATTATCAAGCTTTTTCAGCCCGTTTTAGTTTTATTCGAAGTCCTAGGAATCGACGTCATTGCAGAAAAAGGCAACTACGAAACCTTCAAGTCATGTTTTTTCCGAAAATTGCTTTCGCTATATTTTTTCTCAATGATTCTGATCAACTTGGCACAACTTGTTTGCATCGCCAACACCCTACAAGTCGCCACCTACTTTCTGATTGCAACAGTTAACATAGTCACTGAAATTTTGGTTCTTGTTCAAGCTCTGATGCTGCACAGGAAACGACTCCATCTTGCAAAAATGGTTGTGTACTTGCAGAAAACCATGATCCTTGTTATGTCATCGACGTCCAAAAGTCCTCGTACGTTGATGAAAACTTACAAGTACGTCGTTGCTGTAAGTGTTACGATTCCATTGCTTCGTCTAATGCTACTTATGATTGGTGCAGTTATTGACGTGAAGACTGTAAGAAGCGATATCATACCTCCTGAATATCTATTCCACCTGGGAAACAGTAGTAAGTTGGTTGATGTTACAGTGTATTCATTTACAGTTGCCAAACATCTGAGTTATGCATGGATGGATTGTTTCATACTTTATTATTGTCTAATTTGTTGGGTACTAAAAGAAATCATTCTGGAATACACATACATTTTAAAGAAAGGAGCAAATCCTGACAAGATCTTCCACTTGTACAATCGCATCAGGAGAGATGTGGTTGGTGCAGAAGAATCTTACTCCACACAGATATTTTTTTGCTGTTCTCTAATGCTAACTGCGATCTTTCTAGAGGTATACACTTTCCAGTACTACTCATCTTTTGTACGGGTTTACCATGCAATGACAGGTGGATGGTTGCTTTTCCTTTTCATATTAATGGTATCATTCGGGTCGAAAGTTTCAGAGGCAGCTGACAAATTGAAGACAATAGCATTGAGCACTCATCTTGACTTACCATTTGATGTCTATACTCGTTACCTGTTCACAGTTTGTAAGTCAGATATGCATCTCACTATATGGAAAATCGTTTCTCTGAAACGAGTAACAATATTTAGCATTCTTGGGGCCTTCATAACTTATGCAGTAATAATAGTAGCCCTTTAAGTTTCTTACCAAGACCCACTTTTATAAATAATAATTAAAGAATGCAAATTTAACAGGGAAGAAATAGTACATCAGTTGAAAATAATTAAGCCATCTAAAGCACCAGGACCAGACGATATTTATCCGAGAGTATTAGTGGAATGCGCGGAAGAATTGGGGGACGTAATTCACATCATATTTAATTCAACATATAGCACGGGTTGGGTACCAATGGATTGGAAGTTGGCCAACATAACTCCGATTTTCAAAACGGGAATACAAAGTGATCCGGGCAACTATAGACCAGTAAGTCTAACATCAGTAATTTGCAAAATATTTGAATCTCTGTTAAAAAAGCATATAATGTTATACTTGGAGGAGGGGCGACTGTTATCAGATAATCAGTATGGGTTTAGGAAGGGCAGATTCTGCTCTACAAACCTTTTGAAGTTCTTCGAAAAAATTACTGAGGAGCTGGATAATAAGAGCAGTGTAGATATCATGTACATATATTTTCAAAAGGCTTTTGATAAAGTACCTCATGAGGCATTACTGTTTAAATTGGAAAGGCTGGGGATTCAGGGAAAAACATTGGTATGGATAAAGAATCGGTTATTGGGTAGAAAGCAGAGAGTACAGGTAAAAGGAAATTATTCACAGTGGACAGAAGTTATAAGTGAGGTGCCCCAGGGATCAGTTTTGGGACCAATTTTATTTATAATTTTCATAGATGATATAGGTCAGGGGATTAAGAATAGAATCAGTATTTTTGCAGATGACTTAAAAATATGGGGGCCAGTGGATACCAATTTACAGATAGAGAATTTACAAGGGGATTTCGATACGATATCCGAATGGACTGTAAAATGGGGTATGTCATTTAATGTAGGGAAATGTCAAGTTCTGCATATGGGTTACAGGAACAGTGGAGCCGAGTACTGTCTGCAGGGAGTAAAGGTAAAGGAGGGAGAAACAGTCAAGGATCTTGGGGTGATAATTCACAGGGATTTTAAAATGAGTCACCAGTGTTCAACTGCGGGTAAAAAGGCTAATAGTTTATTGGGGTATATTAAAAAGACTGTAACTTCAAGGGATAAGAATATAATATTTCCGTTGTATAAGGGTTTAGTAAGACCACATCTAGAATATGCTGTATAATTCTGGGCTCCATATATGAGAAAGTATATAGAATTAATTGAAAGGATTCAGCACAGAGCTACAAAAATAATAAAGGGGATAGCAAATCTCGACTATAATAAACGTTTAAGTAAGCTAAACATGTATACACTGGAAAGAAGAAGAAGGAGGGGGGATTTGATTCAGCTTTTCAAGTTAGTAAAACAAGAGGACACAGAAGGCTTAAATTTCAATAGGCATAACAGAACAAGGGGCCATGGGTATAAATTGAATAAGACACATTTTAATCGGGATTTAAGGAAAAACTACTACTTTAATAGGGTAATAGACAGTTGGAACGCGTTGCCAGAAAATATAGTTAATTCAAAGGGAGTGTACGAATTTAAGATACAATTGGATAGCCAGTGGGAATTGGGGAATTCATAAACAAAGGACCAGCCTTGTTGGGCTTGAGCCTGTAGCTGGTCGTCAATATTTGTATTTGTATTTGTATAAAACAAGAAGTTGCTGGCGATTCAAAAATGCAGTTTCAACTCAAAACCTTTGCATACCATGAGCAATATTAATAGCTTACGCGACTTGATTATGAATATCTTAGAAATAAACAAAGTATTAAAATGTTTTGTTTAAACCTTTGCCTGTGTAAAATGTACAAAAGATAACCTATTGAATGTTTACCTACGTAAGAACATGAAACGTTTCTAATTTTATGTAGGGTAATGAAATAAATTTATCTCTAATAAATATATGCTTCGTTGATTGATTATATAAATGAATCTTTATATTTGTTATGTACTTTGTCTTATTTAGCTTAGAAATTGTATTCAATATAATCTTATGTAGACGAAGTAAGTTATGGATCTCTAAGTCTATACATTACTTCTAGATATTTCCATTTGGATAGTTAGTTGGTATTGTTCGTTTACTTATAGAAATATTTTATTTGAGCACTTGGAAATGGAATAAGCAGTGACATCAATTGAAACAGAGAATGAAATAAAGTGCATCAGGACCTCGTAATTACTTCCAATATTATGAAAAATTGGACAAAACCGGGTTGGTGGATAAAACCGAGACCCTGCAGTTTTGGCTAAATTTTTACTGTTACATCGCTCCCCGGCAAGAAAAGTGACACAACTCAAAATTGCAGAATTTGAGAAAAACATGAACTTAAAAGATACTATAAAACTTATATTAAAATCGCATAAGCTTCTTTTAAATTTTAGGTAAGTATATATGATGGTAACTTCTATTATATTCTATAGAATATAAATATAACACGCTGGGGCACCTCATACATATTTTTTAATGACATAACATCAAAATTTATATTTTTTGACTTATGTCACTTGTCTTGCCGGGGTGCGTTATGTCGGATAAGGCATGAAACTAGTTGCTGATAGTCGCCATGTTATTTGGAGTTGAAATAAAGGCAGTGTAGATTATGCGTTTGTCAATTGCGATGTTTTAAAAAATTCGAGTAGAAAAGGTTTGATTTTTTCTCCATCGATTTTATTCTGTAGTTTCAAATTGCTTAAAGATTTATTTTAGGTAAGTGCAACATCTGATAACACATCTTTCAGCTATTATTTTATTTTATTAAATAACGTTTTTCATCATGTTTGAAATATGATAAGCCTTCTTTTCTGATTAATGGCGTAGCCGGATAAAACCGAGACTTTAGTAATCGGAGAACAAGAAAAAACCAGAAAAAAACAACAACTTAAGACAGAAACATTTTATGGGTCCTAAGCAAAAAATCCGTCAAAACACGGAAGAAGACGTTCAGCATTAAAACAAACTCCTCGGCATCAGATGAAAACGACGTGGAATGTTATGAAGCCTGCATCTTTTGTAATGAATCGTACGCCAAGTCAAAATCTCTGGAAGGTTGGACACAGTGTCTCAACTGTAAAGGATAGGCGCATGAAGCCTGTAGCAATGCAAATGATCATGGCCAAAATCTTATTTGTGATTTCTGTTCATAAAACTTCTTACAAATCTGTTCAATTAACTTAATTTACTATACTTTCAAACACATTAAATTCAAAATTACTTATGCTCCGTAATTTTTGAACCCACGTATGGTTCTCAGTGTAGGAAGGCCATTGTACTAATTTATTATTATAAATAAATATTTCAGCAGCTATACAACAACGTTTTTTAATTATTCCTATATATACCCCCTTTTATCCGCCCAGGTCGGATAAAACCGGGTGCTTGCATACTTCCAAAAATTTATTAATTTACTCTCCAAAATATAGTTCTTTCACATTGAAAAATATTTATTTTTGGAACTAAAGAACTAATTTATCATTCAAATAGAACTTGAAGCAATTTTATTCACGTAGGTGCTTAGGAAAAAAACTCATTTTGGGACCCGGTTTTGTCCAACTTTCCCCTACTAAACTAATGAACTCACCTTGGATATTCTTAATTTCATTGCTAAAATAAAACCACCTATCCTAAGTTTCTGCTTGATTTCATTATTGATTTAGTGCAAAGACAAATACATTTATTCTCATTCAGTATACATAATAAGAGATTTGATTATTGAGGACATTGTAAAAAAGTATTAGTTGTTCGTACGTTATTTTTATAGATTGCTTTCAAATTAATTTGAATTCCATTTAAATTGGTAAAGATCTAGAATCTGGTGAGTTGACGTCACAAGCAATGTTTTGTCGCCAACTCAAAATGGAACTTTAGTTTCCCAGTAGAAAAGATTAATAAACGTTTTTTTCCAAACTTGACGCTTAATAAAATGTATGTAGAACACTTTTATCTTCAATTGCCTATGAAATGACTAGTGAAAAATATTATTTTATGAACAAAAAAATTGACTTAGATTGTCAAAATTTAGAAATATATTCTGTTTTACAGAGTAGAGAGTTTGCAAATTGAGCTTTGTATTCGAAGAAATATCAATGATAATTAAAAAATTACCGTTATCATTAATAGATAAAAAATTGTAAGCTTTCCTGGTAAAGAATAACTTTTTTAATTTTATTTTGCACTTTGAATTATGAATTTTTCAAACACATTCTTCAAGAAGAGCCAGATACATTAAGATGTAACATAACTTCGAGCACTCATTTTTATTTCATTCACACAGCTGTTTTACTTAAATACTACCTTGTACCTATTTGAAATAAGGTAATATTTTAAAATCGATTTGGTTTGTAAAATATGATATGGTACCTTCATGGACACTTTATACGGTCTCTTTCTGTTCTGATAAATAAATTTTTGCTTACATTTATTTGTAAATTTCGTAAAGCTTGATTCTGATTTCGAGGCATTACGATCTAAGTTCAGCATGTCATAATTCCAGTTAACATCAAGAGAGAAGTAATAAAAATAAGCGAAAACATTTTTCTAGAGGAATATGCTTTATCTGTCTATTAGTACTTGTTTGAAACATAATAGAGCTAGTTCACAGTTATAAAACAAAATAGTAGAATATGGAACTTTTTTAAAACTTATAGATTAGTATTTAGAATTAAAAATAAAAGAACTTACAGACAGTAAAGATGACACGTTTTAAATAAAGTTCTAAATTTTCTGCTTCAAGACAGAATTTTGTTCAAGTTACTTCGTTTTGAAGAAACGTAAACGAGGATGTTTAAAAAACGTTCTACTCGCAAATTCCATGTAAAAAAATTTAAACTGTTTCTTTTTGTCCAACAATATTCTTTACCAGCAGAATACCTGAGTTCACTTGGGTTGAATTGGGTAAATGTTAGATAGAAAGTGACCATAAAAATGATAACTTTCCTCTTTCGTAGAAAAATGCCAAATCAATAAGTGTAAAATAATTTGTAAAATAATATTGCCTTTTAGACATTTTTATAATTTCTACAATTTACTTTGGATATAACTTTTACACATGCATATCCATCCATGTAATAAATTTTACATATTTCGAACCCCTCCTAATAGTATAAAATGAGGAAGGATGACAGATACTAAGGTAACATGAGTCAAAGACAGTTTTGAGAGAAAATACCGAACACACTTTGTTTTTAAAAGCAAATACGCTTTTGTTTCAAAATTTCGTTTTGTGGCACGTGAAATAATAAAAAATAATTTATTTAAAATTAAATGTTTTGAGTACAGACGAAGCAAAAGTAACCAACCATTATTTTTAATGGTAAATTGAATCGTAAAGTAAGCCACTTTGACTTTCTGTCGCTATAAAAAAAATGTGTGATATTTCATAAGTTCGGGTTATTCTATTTCGGATATTTTTAACCTTAACGTTCTTTCAAGGATGTAAAAATTCCACAAATTGCTTTATTATAACTTAAAATTCCGCTTTAAATCAAATACTATGCAGTAGTGTTGCATGTGATGAAAAGGAAGAAATATTTATTAAAATAATAAATATTTTTAACCCAAAACACAGAGAATTACAACAAAATAAAAGTTGGCGGGAAAAACTAAATAAATTCGGGATTCTTTTTTTATCTTATGAACTCGAACAGTTGCCACAACTGACAACTAAAAATTAGACAGAATTTAAAAATACAAAATTTATTCCGAACGAAACAAACAGAAAAAATCACTACATGTGGCAAACGAACACGAGTTTCCGTTAGGTTGCAGAATATCGTTTGTCACAAATATTTAGAAATAGCATACATTTTGAAAATAAAATAAATGATGCTCAAATACAAATGAATTAGAATTTAAATAAAGTAAAACATATATTTAAGAAAAGTAAATGATTTTTCAGTAGTACTGGTTAAACAATCCTACAAATTCCAATGCTCAATATACCCATTCATCTACTCCAAAACTACCAAATTATGGTTGATTTTAGTATATTTACTCAGATATTTTAACATGAAAGTTCCCTAACTATATAAGCAAAGAAAATTTAAATAATTTATTCACTAAACTTAAAATATGGTGTAGCGCATTTAGAACATTGCATTAACATATCGCACCCTAGCAAAAAAAAGTGACACAAGTCAAAAAATAAAAATTTTGATATTATGTCATTGAAAAATATGTATGATGTGCCCCAGTCTGGTATATTACTATTCTATAGAATATTTTAGAAGTTACCACCATAAATACTTAACCTAAAATTTAAAATTAGCTTATACTATTTCAATATGCTGAAGAGCCAAAACATTATGACCACCTTCTCAACAACGCGTTGCCCCTCCTTTGGCCTGCAAAACAGCTGCAACTCGCCTGGGCATAGATGCCATAAGTTCTTGGTACATGACTGGAGACAGGTTGTACGAAATGTCTAAGCAGCGGTCACGCAAAATCGAGATATTAGGACATGGTGGTTTTTGAGCTCCGAGCTGCCGCTCAATGACACCCCAAATGTGCTCTATTATGGCGAGTTAGGTGGCCAATGCATTAAGTGGAATTCATCAGAATGCTCCTCGAACCACTCTAACACAAACCGAACCTTGTGACATGGGACGTTGTCCTGCTGGAAAATTCCATTTCCAGTTGGGAAGACAAACGCCATGTAAGGGTAAAACTGATCCGCAATGATGTTCAGATAGTTCGCAGCGTTCATGGTCTGTTCTACCACAACTACGGGTCCCAGAGTAGCCCATGAGAACGTCACCCAAAGCATAATACCGCCACCACCAGCCTGTGTATGACCTACTGTACAAGAGGGGGGCAACTGTTCGCCTGGCAGACGGCGTACCCTGACAGGACCATCGACGTGATGAATGATTTATCGGGATTCATCTGACCAAGCAACTCTCTTTCACTCATCCATGGTCCATTCTTGATGTTCCCGCGCCCACTGTAAGCGTAGTTGACGATGACGCATGGTCAACAGAGGCACACGAGTGGGACGTCTGCTGCACAGTCCCATATCTAACAGTGTCCGCTGAACTGTGTGTTCCGAAACACTTGTGCATTGTATTGGACCTGCATTGTATTGTGCTGTCAGCTGAGCCACTGTCTCGCGCAGATTTTGCTTTACCAAGAGGTACAATCTCCGGCATCCTTTTTCTTTTAAGACGCGTGGATGACCAACACCTTAGCGTCTACCGCTGGTGTCACAGTCACTTATCCACTTTGCATGAATACTAACAACGGAAGATACTGAACAACCTACCAGTCGTGCAGTTTTGGGGATACTTGTTCCGAGTCTTCGGGCCATTACGATCTGCCCTCTATCAAATTCGCTTAGATCAGCAGCCTTTCCCATCACTCGCAAAAGTAAGTGCAAGAATATTTACTTAACTTCTCCAGCAGCAGTTAAGTACAATTCTCACTTAATTACGTGCCCTCCATGTCATCCTAACGAGTTCGTCAAAAAATGTGGGGATAGTCGTAATGTTTTGGCTCGTCAGTGTAAGTTTTATAGTATCCTTTAAGTTGATGTTTTTTTCTCAAATTCTGCATTTGAGTTGTGTCACTTTTCTTGACGGGATACGATATGATTAGTTTGTTTTATGCGATACTTGTACAAACCCACCGACACAAAATCGAACATGAAACGCGAAGATGGACAAACTTTCGCAACCAAGTTCAGTCACTAAATGAATGCAAGTACTCACAGTATGCAAAGTTTCATGAAACTATATTCAACCGTTTGGTCGTAGCATGGACACACACGTACAGACAGACAGACACGAAACGCTTAAGAGGCGGATTTGGCATCAGGAGGGTTCAAAACGGAAAGAAAATTTGAAACGGATCGAAAATATTCAATTAACAAACAAAGCAATTCATTCTTATTTATATAGATAGGCATTTGATTCAAAATAGAGAAAACGCATAGTTCCTAAAAGCAGTAGCGCTGCTAGGATTTAATTTTTTTAAATGTCAAAGTTAAAAAAGAAATATTTTATACAGCAGTGTGTGTATGATTCTTGAATCTTACTTACACATCGAAGTATTTTCTTCTGATATTTGGTTATAAATTAAGAACTTAACGTTCCAGGTTGTTGTCCCGACAAGGTATCTCATCTATGTATATAAAAATGAAGTGCTTGTTTGTGAAAAGTGCATATTTCCTTTCCTAAAAGCATAAGCGCTGCCAAGATTTCATTAAAAATATCTGCAGAGTTAAAAATTAAATTTTTTTTATACAACGGTGTCTGTGATATTTGAAGCTTTCTTAAATTTTGAAGTTTTCTCTTATATTTGGTTACAAATTAAGAACTTGTTTGTACATTGAATATTTTTACCCTTTTTAAGTTTTCTATCCGTTTTGGACCCTTCTGATGCAAAATCCTTCTCTTACGCGTTTGGCGTCTGTATGTATGTATGTGTGTGCCCATGCTACATCCAAACGGTTGAATATATTTTCATGAAACTTTGCATACTGTGAGTATTTGCATTAATTTAATGACTGAACTAGGTTCCTTAAGTCTGTCCGTGTTCCTGTTCTATGTTTAATTTTGTGTCTACGTGTTTGCACAAGTATCACATAAAATGAATTCAAGATGTGTTAATGCGATGTTTTAAATATGATACACCTTATTTTAATTTTGTGAACACATTATTCAAAATTTCTTTGGCATTTTCTTTCTCAAATTTCACATTCAGGCAAGATTACTGCTAAAATATCTTACTATTCTTAAATCAACTATAATTTGGTAGTTTTTGAGTAGATGGAATGTATTTTTAGGATTGCAGTTTCATGGATTATTTTACCACTACTGCTGAAAACTTAATTATTTTTCCAAAAACTATAAAAAAGGAATTTAAATTCAAATACTTTCGCGTTTTAAGTCTTATTTATTTTCTTTGAGAAAAAAAATTATATCCGATTATTTGGAACAGACGATATTTTGCAATAAAATGGAAACTCGTGTATGTTTGCCATGTGTAGTGATGTTTTCTATTTTTTTTTTCTTTCGGAATTAATTTTAAAAATTTGTTTAATTTTTAGTGGTAAGTTGTGGCAACTATGCGAGATCAAAAGAAAAAAGAATCATGAAAAAAGGTTTGTCGAAAAACTTTTTTCCCGACAACTTACAATTAGTTTTAATTTTGTTTTGTGTTGCTTTCTGTTTAGATATTTTTTAAAATAAATTGTTATTCCTTTTTATCACTCATACACCACACCACTACAGAGTGCTTGATTAAAGTAGCGTGTAAGTTAGAATGAATAAATTTTTATATAGAATTGTACCATTATTGAAAGAACGTACAGTGGCTCCCAAAAGTGTTCGTTGTAGCCTGAAATTGAATTCGAATATAAAGTCCAATATTTTTTCATTTCATTCTTTGTAATTCTGTATTAAACTTAACATTTAAAAAAATAATATATGACTCATTTCCTTTAAAAAAAATGAATACGCAAGAAGACAGAGAAAGAAGGCGTCACAAAAGTGATCGTACACATCAGTGTCATGACATTTAAAAATTACTTGACTTTAACTTTTGCGTGCTTAGTGGGTCCCTAGACGATCAATATTACTGTCAATGTGATTGTCAATGATACTCATTGAAGCAACCAATTCATCCTGTAGAAAGCGATTGACACGATTGTCAATCGATTGACGCAAATTGATAGAAATTTTGATTGATGGACATTGACGAGCGCCATTGACGGCGCCGAATGATCGTTTAAAATACGCAATTGTCAATCGTTCGGGAAGTAGGGCTTTTGTATCTTTGCGATCGTTAAAGATAGAGTAAATATTTCAAAGGTTTTTAAATCTGCGGAAAATGTTAAGGGCTCCCTAGACGATCAATTTTATTGTCAATGTGATTGACGGTTTCAACTGCTAGGAGTTTCAATATAGCTTCAATCAACCCGTCAATCTCATTCGGTAAATGTTTTTCGAAGAAGCGTGATGTGTTTCACTTTTGTGTTTTAAAATGGTTTCAAATTCAGATTTGGAGTTTTCTTGCCTTGATTTTAGTTGTTTGCAATCGAAAGAAAGAAAATAGGAAACGACTCTGGTCCAGAGAGTGGTATAAACTTAGAAACCATTTTACTCACTAATGTTTACTTTCTGCGAGATACTGAATCGTACGCTTAATATTAATTTTCGGTTTTAACTTTTTCCTCAGTATAATCTGATTTATTTTGTTTTAACACATTAACAATTTTTTGCAAAGTTTTTGTTTTTATTTACATATTTCCTTAACTTTCCATACCTCAGGATAATCTCGATACAAAGTAATTAAAAACTTCACAAATTCCCATTCCCAGACACATTCATTTTTCGTGGGGCTCGCCTAATTTACAATTAGCTTGCGTTTATTTTACAAAAAAAAAAAAAAAACTATATATATACGCTTTATTACAATAGAGATTTGAATACCAGATCCCTTTGTGTGGACAAAATTTCAGAGAATCAGTTAAAAATCACCTGCACTCAAAACCAACAGTACGGCTATCGAAGACCATCTGCGCGGCCCGGAGAGATCACAAAAAATCTCAGCTAGTTGAAAGGGGTGTAAAAAAAATTAGAAAACATAGAATCCAACGAAGAACGCGTTATAGATACAAAGCAAGGAATAAAATTCATTAACTTGCTACGAAGAAATTCTGCGAGGGAAAAAAAGGCTTTTTGTCGTCAGACGAATTTGTTAA
Organism: Metellina segmentata; assembly: GCA_947359465.1. Classification (NCBI taxonomy): domain Eukaryota; kingdom Metazoa; phylum Arthropoda; class Arachnida; order Araneae; family Tetragnathidae; genus Metellina; species Metellina segmentata. The sequence continues at coordinate 73,780,902 of OX375882.1, forward strand.
ATTTTATGAAACCAACTACATCGAAATAATTTTTTTAGTAACCTATTAATTTTTAAATATTTTGTATTATTAGGTATACAACTTTGCTCCCGCCGTTTTTTTCCCGAAATTCGAGGTTTTATTGTAAAAAACTGGTTATACATTCATGATCCAAAGTATTGTCCATCGGTGACCACTACTTTCTCCCATCTTTCAGGCAGCCTACGAATCCCACGTTGAAAAAACTGGTCATCTTTTGAAGCGATCCACGAATCGATCCAATTTTTTACTTCTTCATAAGACCAGAAGTGCTGGTCAGCCAGGCCGTGTGCCATTCATCGAAACAAGTGATAGTCAGAGGGAGCATTTTCTGGAGAATACGGCGTGTGGTATAGGACTTCCCCTTTACAGTTTCCAAGTATGTCTTGACCGCTTTCGCAACAAGGGATCGAGCATTGTCATGCTGCAAAATTACTTTATCGTGTCTTTCGTTGTATTGCGGCCGTTTGTCTTTCAATGCTCGGCTCAAACGCATTAATTGCATTCGATAACGATCGCCTGTGAATGTTTCAGCCGGTTATAACAGCTTTTCTTCTCCTTATAAAACCTTCTCTCTTCCACCGCTTTGCCGGTCTTCGATGTGAAAAATCACCGTTCTTGAAGCGTTGAAACCACTCTAGACACGTTCTTTTACTAATAGCGGCCTAACCATACGTATTTGAGAGCATTCGATGAGCCTCAGACGCAGATTTCTTCATATTGAAGCAGAAAATTAAAACCTCCCGCAAATGACGAGAATTTGGCTCCTAAACAGACATTTTCAATCGTGAATAACTTTATGATGCAGACACAAATCGACATGTTTCTATGGGGTTATGTTGCCAGATGTCCAAGTTTATTGCATGACGTCTATGATCTATTTATTTCGACCACTACTTACCGCTAAAGCCATCTATAGGAAAACGGCGGAAGCAAAATTGTACACCTAATAATATGTGTAAAGAGAACTACAATTTTATTAAATATTTTTCATCTAAACAAGAGTTTTTGTTAGTCCTTGGCCCCAATTAAATAATATTTATATATATTTATATGCAAAGTTGTACCCCGACTTACATTAGTAATACTTAAATTCGTATTGCGAAAGTATAAATGTTTCAATTGAAAACTTATTAACTAACAGAAATTTACATTTAAGGTATATATCTGGTGTAAAAATTTCCGCAGATTTCAAACCCGTTGAAATGTTTACTCTATCTTTAACGATCGCAAAGATACAAAAGTCCTACTTCCCGAACGATTGACAATTGCGTATTTAAAACGATCAATCGGCACCGTCAATGGCGCCCGTCAATGTCCATCAATCAAAATTTCTATCAATGTGTGTCAATCGATTGACAATCGCTTCAATTGCCTCATACACGATCAATTGGTTGCTTCAATGAGCATCATTGACAATCCCATTGACAATAATATTGATAGTGTAGGGACCCACTCACACCAGATAGATACTTTATATGTAAATTTCTGTTAATAAATAAGTTTTCAATTGAATCATTTATATTTTCGCAATACAAATTTAAGTAATATGAATGTAAGTCGGGTACAACTTTGCATATAAATATACTCTATAAATATTGTTTAATTAGGACCAAGGACTAACAAAAACTTTTGTTTAGAATAAAAATATTTAATAAAATTGGAGCTCTCTTTACACATATTAATACAAAATATTTAAAAATTAATGAGATACTAAAAAATTATTTCGATGTTGTTGGCTTCATAAAATCTAACAAATTCGTCTGACGACACACAACCTTTTTTTCTCTCAGAATTTCTTCGTAGCAAGTTAATGATTTTTATTCCTTGCTTTGTATATATAACGCGTTCTTCGTTAGATTCTATGTTTTCTTATTTTTTTTACTTTCAACTAGCTGAGATTTTCTGTGATCTGCCCGGACCGCGCAGATGGTCTTCGATAGCCGTACTGTTGGTTTGGAGTGCAGGTGATTTTTAACTGATTTTCTGAAAATCTGTCGACACAAAGGGATCTGGTATTCAAATCTCTATTGTAATAAAGCATATATAGTTTTTTTTTTGTAAAATAAACGCAAGCTAATTGTAAATTAGGCGAGCCCCACGAAAAGTGATTGTGTCTGGGAACGGAAGTTTTTGAAGTTTTTTATTACTTTGTATCGAGATTATCCTGAGCTTTGGAAACTTTAGGGAATATGCAAATAAAAACAAAAAAAGTATTACTTTGCAAATAATTGTTAATTTGTTAAAACAAAATAAATCAGATTATACTGAGGAAAAAGTTAAAACCGAAAATTAATATTAAGCGCACGATTCAGTATCTCGCAGAAAGTAAATGTTAGTGAGTAAAATGGCTTCTCAGTTTATACCACTCTCTGGACCAGCGTCTTTTCCTGTTTTCGTTCTTTCGATTGCAAACAACTAAAATCAAGGCAAGAAAATTCAAATCTGAATTTGAAACCATTTTAAAACTCAAAAATGAAACACATCACGCCCCTTCGGAAAACATTGACCGAATAACATTGAAGCTATATGGAAACACCTATCAATTGAAACCGTCATTCATAGTCTCATTGACAATAAAATTGATTGGGAGGGATTGTCTACGGAGCCCTTTACATCGTAATATTGTATTTATTGTTTAAAAATGGCTCGTTGTTGTAAAGAAACAACATTCGTAAATTGATTGTTTTGCATCAAATCCAAGTTAATCTGATACGATATTTGCGCCGATAATATTTACATAATATTTTTGAAATAGCACTGTCAAATATTCAGCTTTTCCACAAAATTAACTTTGTTTCCTTTTGTGTGTCTGGAGGATTGATGCAATGCATTAACATGTGAGAAAACAGTTGAGTCAACCTAGGAAAAAACAATTTCCCTAACATTTCCGTTTATACGTCGTAATGTGTATTGAATGAATATGATGTGAATGAACGTAATGTGAATTGAGTCTTGAACCCTCCTGGTGGTTGTCTTGACGAGATATCTCGTCATTTGTTCAATTACCCACATCTTGATGGACGAGATATCGCGCCATCAGAAAATAATATGACAGGATCTTGTTCTCGTCATCATCCAAAAGACTAGCAACATCTTGATGAAGAAGCATCTCGTCATCAGCAAAATTTGCCAGATACTAGTGGACGAGATATCACGTAGAAAACACTCGAGAGTTAATCTGTTGTATTACATATTATATCATAAAATAAGAATAATATATCACATATATCACAAAATAAGTTACTTGATTTGAAGTTGTGTAACAAGAATTTCGTACCATTTACGGTATCTTATGTTTTGGAGGTATTTAAAAAATCACTCAATGATATCGCTGATGATCACACAGTGATATCACTAGAGCTCGGATCGATTTACAAAAATGTGACCAGAAATATGCATTACAAAATCCCAAAATATGCACTAAAACCCCAAACTATGCGAAACTGTAAAAAATAAATTTTCGTTCTTACAAAAAGGGTAGTGTGGACGATAAAGTGAATATGCACCACACTTTCACTCAATTAACAAACAATTTTATTGTTTATTACACCCACTGTCCTGGTGATCGTGGAGTGATTTTTTTTTCAACTCTTTATATAAATTAGGTATTGCCAGCAGGGGGGTCAATCGTTTCATCGACATCCAGATGGGGGAATTACCTATCTCATTTTGTATTCTTTTTATCACTTTCTCGTACACTGGCGAAACGTAGTTCTTTCTGAGTGTCGATTCAAGAGGAATACCTTTACCTGTGTACCTCTAAAATGTCCATTCTCCTACTTATAAAGAGCAATATTGGAATTCAACATTGCCTTGATCTTGGTACATCTCGTTCTTCTCCATAGATTGGGACCTGACTCAAAGTTTGAGGCGATGAAAGGCTGTTGAATATTCTTATCTTTTTGCGCCTTTTCCACTTTTTGTTTGAGTCGTAATTCATTTGAATTCGATTAATTAAAAAAAATTGTAATAATAATAAAGAATGCATTTTTTTCTGACGAGTTTTACATTTCCAAACAATGGATGAAACATTGTTCGTTCTGTTGTTTTCGTTGACATGGATGCGCTAGAAGGGCAACAGACTCTCCAAAATAAATTTAAAGTCATGCAACATTTGATACACGATTTACAACTTTTCTTATGCCGTGAAAGAAATCAAACAAACAACTTAGGCAAGGTCATGGGAAAAGCTTCTGGATGATGAGAAAACAGCTCTAGAAACAGAAAAAAAGTTGCATTACACCCCTATAAGAATAATTTGTTATAAACCGAACTTCCATTAAAACGGATAACCTTTAGCCCCTACTAGTCCGTTATAATGAGGCTCTATTGTATAGAAAAAGAAAGAACAAAACAAAAGCAAGAAAACTTTTACTTCTTTGTTATTTTATCTACGCGTTTTAAGTGGGTCTGGGACACATAAGCGAAATCACAACACAAAAATTTTCCAAAAGTTTTTTTAAAATTTTAAATTAAAATTTTTTGAAAAAAAGAGGGGTCCTTTTAAATTGTTAAAACTCAAAATATTCTTGATCCATTTTCAAAATTCTTGCAGTAAATTATTCACAAATTTATAAAATTTAATTTCGATTCAGCAATTTAAAATATATTAATTTAATAAAAATAAAAAAATATTTGAATGAAAATATTTGAAAATTTTAAGGTACTTTTTTTTTTAAAGTCATATTTTTAAAAGTAAATATTTATTTCAAATTTGCTGAATCAAAATTAAAGTATAATGTTTGAAAAAGATATATTCCAAATTTCAACCCTTAAACTTTATCGGTTTTCGACTTATAGCAATTTGAATACAGGAAATCGTGAAAAAATGTATCATGGAGAAAAACGCATTTAAAGTTTTAAACACAGATCTTGTTGCCATGACAACAACTGTCAAGAGTGTTAGATTTTCAAAACAACGCACCACAAAAATTATTATATCTCTAGTTCTAATTAAGATAGAAACATGATTTAGACGTCATTTTAAGCAGAAAAACACAGAGAATTTCTTAAAATAATAAAAAAGAAATCGAAAATGTGACGTTTTTTGTGTCCCGGACCCCCTTAAGAGAAATAGAATCAAAGAAATATAAATGTAACACTCCTTTTCACACAATAAGATAAAGACGGAGCATTTAAAAACCGAAGATCTAAGAATGAAAATATTTGCTTTTTGTTTTACACCCTCAAATCTTATTCAGCATTCGACAGAATTGAGAAATATAGACTGGCAAAAAGTGTAGTTCGACATATATATCGTATTTTTTCAATCTCGATTTATTTTTATTATTTCAGAAATAAGTGTCCAGAGACGGGACCAAGCCCATCAAGAAGCGAGAAAAGTAAACATTTCACCATGATGCGCTTTGGAAGCTTTCCAAAAAATAGCAGATTAGTCTTGCTTTATTTTTATTGGAAAACAACACAGAAAAACAAATAAGAGTTTAAAATTGAAAATTTTGAATTCCCTTTGTGGAATGTAGCGTTAAAATAACATTTTAGCATATATATAAATGCAATAAATAATACACAGACTGTGAGCTGCCTCTATATGACCCGCGAAGGGTCTTATTAATACCAGAATAGGGAAAATTATTTAAATTTTAATCGTTTTACTTAAAAACTAAAAGATTCGTGCACAGCATATGTGCTAAAATGCAGACTTACCTGTATGTTAGTTAACGGCAGTGTAGTTCCTCACTTTCCATGCCTTATTTAAATCCTTGTACAATCAATGTGACAAAAGGCATTATTATACAGATAAAAACATGCATAAAAAGCATTGTGTGCCACTTTCTAGACTAAAACTGTTGATAGTGTGTTTAATGAGGTTCTTTGAACTTGTTTATAAATATTAGTTTTTCTTATGTTAAGGTAACATGTAGGCTAATAAATAATTCTACGTCACAATCATACCAATATTTATAAATAATTATGCTTTAAATTGTTTTTGTTATTACAATATGTGCCTAAAGCCATTGCTGTTTTAAGGCATGCCTAATTAATTGAACACATAATTAAAATATGATTGCATCTATTGAATGAATAATCTATTGCTCCTGATCTCAATGTCCTCTTGGCCCATAACGTCATTGACCCATACAGTTATGGTAAGTGCACTCACCGTACTTCTATCCAATGAAGAAAGCTTGTTATAATTGATTTGATACAAAAAATCGATTGTTTATTAATATAGTATTAACAACAGAGCTATGTTTGGCTTTATGATTGGTTTCATGATATATGCCGTGACTTTTGCCCGTTTTACCATGGTTCGACCTACTAAAATATCACGCAAGTAAAGAATATCTTGATGTTACATTGCACAATGGAAAATTGATATCAGTTTGAAGCTTTTAAGCAAAGGAATTAGTTGAGTTCTCTAAATTCTTCGAGTCGCCATGTCCTTTGTGTGCGCTTTAAAGGAGCAAGGGATTGTCAGAATCTTTAGACCAATCTTTGTTCTGTTCAAAACTACTGGTATTGATGTTACGCCAAAGAAAAACCATGGTGAAACTCTTAAACGGTATTTTGTTCGGAAATTGTTGTCTTTGTACTTTTTTTCTGTTATTACTCTCAATGTGTGCCATCTTCTTGCTCGAATCAAACTATCACAAGATAACAAGAAACCAATGGTTATAGTCTCCACCTGTGTGGTGAAAGCTTTGATATTGATGCAAGCTTTCATGCTGTGTAGAAAACGATCACAATTTCAGAATATGGCCGAGTTTTTGGAGAAGATTTTAAAACTTGTTCAGCCATCTCTTAACCACAATAGACTGAAAAATGCACACAAATTCGTTTTATCCGGAACAATAGTAATTGTAGTGACTCATTTTATCCTGCCTGTTAGTGGAATTATTATTACCATGAAACTATTGAGATATGAATCGAAACCAACGAGCCTGTTCACGTTGGATGTTAATAACCCCTGGGCTATTGCTTTACGATATCTAATGATCACCGCTACTCACATCTGCTTCTCCTGGATGGATTGTTTCGTCCTTTATTATTGCCTCATTTGTTGGATTCTGAAAGAAACTCTTCTGAACTATAAACGAATTGTACACAAAAAAGTTTATAATTCAAGCCTGTTTCGGTTGCACAATGTAATCACGGATGCAGTGTCTTTTGTAGACGACACATACTCGGGACAAATACTATGTTGCTGTTTGTTGATACTTACAGTCAGTTTTGGGAACGTTCATGCGTTTCAAGTGCTCAGTTTACTCGAAAAGCTTTATTACCTCGTGGTATGTTTGTGGATGCTTTTGATCTTCGTGGTCCTGGTGTTTTTTGCCTCTTCTGTTGCTGAAATGGCGGATGAGGTTAAGACTACTGTACTGAGCAGTCAACTGGACCTTCCGTTTGAAGTCTACACTCGATTACTGTTCAAATTAAGTGCATCAGATGTATCACTAACCATCTGGAAAATCGTCAACATAAGAAAAATTACAATAGTCAGCGTGCTTGGAGCTTTCATCACCTATTCTGTTCTTATTCTGACCTTTTAACAGTTGCAATATGATCTTCAAGACTTGGGACTTTCAATGGCGTATTTATTCCTGTAATACCTATTTTGAAAGCAGTACGCCCGTATCTGTACTATAGGCCCTAGTAACATGTTTCGTTACTTGCTCATAATGAAATAGAAATATGTTTTCCATTATACAATTTCTAACGTTTTAAAACATGTCTATCCTTGCAGAACGATTGCGTGAATTTACGCATGACAAAGTGTTGCAGGATATATTTCATTCCTCTCGTGTTTTTCTTTTATAAATTTCATTCATAATTTTTATTTTCATTCATAAAAATAAAGCTAAACACGGAGGAGCAAATGTTTTAATAACAACTTTGGTATCGTGAGACGTAGCTTGGTATGTTGTTTGAATGCAATATCAGCATATCACTTGTGTTAAAAATTTATGCCAAATATTATTGAAACGTTGCTAATTCGAATCAATTCTGATGCATTTTGTTGCCTCCGAAAATTTATGTTACACTGAAAAACGCTCCTGTAAGTTAATTTAACGTAGTCAAAAGAGCATTGGAATCTAATGACTAGATTTTTTTATTTGGCTCTTGTTCTGTTATTAATACTTTTCAAATCAGTTTTTATATAATTAATAGTTTATAAATTATTAAACAAATTTTCGAAGTGCAGACAAAATATTGACAGAGAAATAACAAAAAATAAATTGGATGCGAATTTGTAAATGTAATGGAAAGTGTCAAACCATACGCCAAGTCAAAATAGTTTCTTACCTAACACACAAAAATAATGCAGATTTTTTCTGTTATTGAATTGTACATAGTACACGATTCCACGGTCAGACTTTGAAAGATGATAGAGTGCATCAAAATAGATATATCTTTGTGTCAAGAATTGCATTTATCTGTAATTGAAACACGTAGCCGCTAATTCAGAAAACGGTCTGGCAATGAAACAGAATTTTTATTTACTCTATTTTACAGTAGCTACTTTAAAGAGCAACCACCAACAGCAATACATGCATGAAAGCTTCGAAAAATTGATTGCCGAATATTGTGAAGGGATATATGGTACTTCGCGAACAGTTACAGCAGCGAAAGAAACTGCAGCGAGGTTCTCATTGGATTCAATAGAAGTCCGTACCCAAGGATCTTTAAGTGTTCACGTAGAAAGAATTTGAGACATAACAAATCGGGTGATCATGGTTGTCATGGTTGCCAAGTGACTCATCCATCATGGCCAATCCACCGGAACCCCCAAAATTGCATTTGAATAATTACATATGTTGCACCTGAAGAGTGCTGGAGCCTCACAGTGTGAAATTGGATCATTTGATGACGAAAAGACAAATAAATATCATTCATTAGTTCTAGCAAAGTTTCTTCCACAAATATTTTCACGTTAGATTTGTATAGAAGTTTGCAGAGCGGGGTGCCAGCTGAGGTGTGGACCTCGTCATCTGATCGTGATTCAAAATTACAAGGTATTGTTCTCCAATCTTTGCCATCAAGATGGATAACGGGTGTGTTCGCCTTTTCAATTATATTTTTAGATACTCTATTCATTTTTTATTTATTATATTATCATATGTTACTTCTTTAAATATTATCCCTGGACAAATATGTAAAAGTATTTAATTCAAAATATAAATTGTATAAGTTACTATTTTTCTAATTCGTTCATTCATAGTTATCATTCTACTTAGTCTAAACTCTTACTTATCTTATTTTTAATAATAGTTTGATTATTTTGATGGGAGGCTAAATAGATGGTAAAGTTTTAAATCGTAATTTCAATACCATCGTTATAAAATTCCGAAAAACAATGTTAATATTCTCTAATAATTGTTACATTGTAGTTCAACTGTGAGGCACTAAACTTAAAAATTTATCGAGAGAGGGCTTTATAATAGATTTAGACAGGATAATTTGAAACTAATTTATAAAGAATATTTGTAGTTATATATTTTATTTCAATTAGAGATTTGAAATCCATTTATGAGAGTGTGTTTGCTATACGTATTTAATGGATTTAAATTAGATTTATTTGAGTATCGATACTTTTTGGCACACAGGAAATTAAGAAAGTTTAACCTAGATGTAATTTTGCTAGTAAAAATAAGTAACTCTATTTAGTACTCATTGCGTGAGAGAGTAAAATTTTACAATAATAACAATATATAAACGCAAATATGTTTTTCATGTACCTAGTAAATAGCTTTTAAATGGATCGTGAGAAAGACACTAAAAACATATCTTCGGAGGTGTTCACGACCCAATAATAGGAGATTAATATCTTTTAACATAAACCTAAAATCTACTCTCGGATTAAAGATCCCCACAATTATAATTTCAAATGCACGGTTCTAACACATTTCCAATAGACAATTTTGCTATATAATCGTTTGTTGTCTTACTATAAATTTTAAACACTGAAAATATTTGACTACAAACATTTGAAATGAGTAACATGTCACTTGAGGTAAAAATTATTTAAATGATCCACTAGCCCAAAGCTTATGTCATAGATGATGATCTGGGTAGTATTCGACGAGAAATGCTTCTTAGAACGAACATGTCTTCGAAGAATTCTAGGCAAACGGATATTATCAGGCTTTTTAAACCCGTTTTTGTTTTATTCGAAGTCATCGGTATCAACATAACCGCAGATGAAGGCAATAACGAAAGTTTCAAATCACGTTCCTTTCGAAAACTGCTTTCGGTATATTTTTTCTCAATTGTTCTGATCAACTTGGCTCATCTTGTCTGTATAACCAACGTCTTACGATTCGTCATCTACGTTTTGATTACAGCAGTACACATATTTATTAAAATTTTGGTTCTCGTTCAAGCTCTACTGCTGCACAGGAAACGACTCCAGCTTGCGAAAATGGTGGTGCAGCTGCAGAAAACCATGTCCCTTGTTAAGTCATCGACATCCAGTCCTCGTAGGTTGAAGAAAACCTACTGGTACGTCGTTGTTGCAAGCGTTACGATTGCAGTGTTTCGTCTAATACTACTTATGACTGGTGCAGTTATTGATCTGAAGTCTGTCAGATACCGTGTGTTACCTCATGAATATCTATTCAACTTGGAATACAGTAGTAAGTTTGTTGATGTCATAGTGTATTCTTTTGCACTTTCCAAACATCTAAGTTATGCATGGATGGATTGTTTCATACTTTATTACTGTCTAATTTGTTGGGTTCTGCAGGAAATCATTCTGGAATACACATACATTTTAAAGAAAGGAACAATTTCTGATAAGTTCTTTCACTTGTATAATCGCATCAGGAGAGATGTGGCCGCTGCAGATGAAGCCTATTCCATACAGATATTTTTTTGCTGCTCTCTGATGCTGACGGTAATCTTTCTAGAGTTATTCATTATCCATTACTTCAAGTCCTCTCAGCGGTTTTACCATTTATTGACGAGTGGATGGTTGTTTTTTCTTTTCCTAATGATGGTATTATTCGGATCAAAAGTTTTTGAGGCAGCTGACCAAATGAAGACAACAGCATTGAGTACTTATCTTGATTTTCCATTTGATGGGAATACTCGTTACATGTTCACAATTTGTTTATCAGATATGCATCTCACTATATGGAAAATCGTCACTCTGAATCGAGTAACATTAGTTAACATTCTTGGGGCATTCATAACTTATGCAGTAATCATAGCAGCCCTTTAATTTTCTTACCGACTTAATTTTATTAATTTAGCATTAATGCTACTTCTTGTAAATCGTAAAAAAGTATTTGATAATATTAACTATTAAATTTCTTCGGTGTCACGTATTTATGAATGACTGCATTTATAGATTTATAGATAAATTTTGTTTTTAATGATATCATTTCAGACTAAGTTCAACATTTACATTTGAAGATAAACGTCATAAAAATTCCCAATTCACTTGGATTGAGATAGTAAATCAAGAATGCAATTTATTATATTCAAATAATAGTTTGTTAGTGGTTAATTTCGTTGTGTTAGATTTGGTAGCAACAAATATATAAAATAAATATCGTAATTCTGTAATTAATATAGTAGGATTATACACAGGAAATATATTAAGTCAAATTTTTGAAGAAATCCATTTATTAGCCTTTCTAAGCCAGATTGTAGTGATCTTTAGACTGATGATCCACTAAGTTATTATTTCATTGCATGATGGTAAATTTTTCGTGAAACACACTTTGTGAGTAAACTTTAGGGAGTAGAATTTTTCACCAATCGTTTTCTCATATCGATGTTTCTTGAGTTGGCATGTTTCACTTCCATGCTTACAGTAAAGTAAATGACACATATAGTTAGTGAATATAACATATACTAGTTAGTTATTAACATATAGTTAGTTTAAACGTTTCTGAACTCATTTAAGGAAACTTTGAATGGAAAAGTCTCGTTCGAAATAAGTAGAAGAGAATTTTATTACGCTGTAGTAAATCTAAAACGTTCAGATGACGTTTATTTTTTCACGAGAATGTCAATATATAATCCGTATAAATTTCATTTAGTAAACATCCCCTGTATAGAAATACAGAATATAACATTAGTTCTGATATCACAATGAATTATTTTATGTATAAAATACTACATAAAGGAAAATGTTTCTGCAACTCAGAAAAGCAGTTTAAACTCAAAACCTTTGCATACAATGATAAATATTAATAGCTTACACGACTTGATTATGAATATCTTAGAAATATACATATTATTGAAATGTTTTGTTGAAACCAGTGCCTGTGTAAAATGTACTAAAAATCAACTATGAATGTTATATCTGCTTAAGAACATATAAATTTTCTAATTTTATGTAAGGTAATGAAAAATATTTTATCCCTAGTAATGCTATGGCTTCTTTGAAAGAATAAATAAATCTTTACCTTTATATTTGTTTTGTCTTATTTACCCAAATAACCAAAAAATGTTCAATGTAATTTTCTGTAGACGAAGTAAGTTATGCATCTTTGAGTGTATATTGATTCTAGATATTTCCATTCTCATAGCTAGTTGGGTTTGTTAGTTTACTTAGTGATATTTTGTTTAAGCGCCTGAAAATAGGGTTAAGAGTGACATGAATCAAAACAGAGAATGAAATAAAGTGTATCATGACCTTCTAATTACTTTTAATAGTACTAATGATTTGACCTTGTATATTCTTAATTTCATTGCTAAAATAGAACCACCTATCTTTAAGTTTGTGCTCAATTTCATTATTGATTGGAGTTGAGAGACAAGTATATTTATGTATTCAGTATACATTATTCAAGATTTAATTACAGAAGTCATTGTAAAAAATAATAGTCAATGGGACGTAGTTTTGATAGATTACTATCAAATTAATTTCGATTCCATTTAAATTATTTAAGATCTAGAACCTAGGTTGACGTCACAAACAATGTTTAGTCGCCAACTCAAAATGGAACCTTAGTTTCCCAATAGAAAATAATAATAAACGGGTTTCCAAAACTTGCGCTTAAATAATCCATACGTAGCATATTTGTATCCTCAATTTCCTAGAAAAGTGATTAATGAAAAATATTATTTTATGTACAAAAATTGAGTTGGATGTTCAAATTTATGACATGTATTCTTTTACAAAAAGTAGAAGGGGATTTTCAAATTGATTTTGCTTGCAAAATATGAAATTATATCTTCGTGTATTCTATATATATGGTTTCTTTGTGCTCCGATAAATAACATTTTTGAACAGATTAATTTGTAAATTTCTAAAAGTTTTATTTTTATTTCGAGGCACTACTCTCTCTATCTAAGCTTAGCACATAATAATTCCAGTTTACATCACAAGAGAAGTAATAAAAAAATGCGAAACACATTTTTCTGGAAGAATATACGTTATTTGTCTATTAGTACTCGTTTAAAACTAAATAGAGCTAGTTCATCGTTATGAAATAAAATTGTTAAATGTTGAGCTTTTTTAAAGCTTAGATATCCGTAATTAGTATTAATTAAAAACTAGAAGAACATATAGACAGTAAAGATAACAAGAGTTAATAAAGTTCCCATTTTTCTGCTTCAAAACAGAATTTTGTTTCAGTTTTAACTTAGTAAAGAAACGGAGACGAGGATGTTTAGAGAAGATCATCCGAAAACATGGGTGTTATAAGGATAATTATACTCACAAATTCGTTGTAAAAGAATTTAAAGTGTATCCTTTTGTCTAATAACATTCTTTATAAGAAATTTGGTAAAAAAAAAGAAAAAATAACTGCATAGTTCTTTTCTTAAAAGCATTAGCGCTGCCAGAATTTCATTAAAAAAATCCTCAGACTTAAAAATGAATATTTTTATACAACGGTGATTTGAAGTTTTCTTACATTTTGAAGTTTCTCTTATATTTGGTTAGAAATTAAGAACTTGACATTCATGGCAGTTGTATCGACAAGGTATCTCATCTATATAAATAAATATGGAGTGTTTGTTTGTACATTGAATATTTTTTACCCATTTCAAGTTTTCTCTCCGTTTTGGAACCTTCTAATACAAAATCTGCCTGTTGTGTGTTTGATGTCTGTCTCTCCATCTGACTGTCTATCTGTCTGTCTGTCCCATCATAATTTGGTAGCTTTGAAGTAGCTGAAATGTATGTTGAGAATTGCAATTACTTGGATTATTACTGTGCTCAAATGGCAAAATGTTATACGTCACTTTTTTAATTTTTCGTGACAGCAATTTTACAATTCAAGATTCAACATGTAGTTCTGTGGATTTTGATTTATTACAATTTTCCCACTTTCTTTTCTCATAAACTGAAAGAGAAAGACATTTTGCCACCTTCTAAATATTGACAAAAAAGACTCCAGGATGGGGCTGAGTCAATTTTTTAGGAAAAGTAACTTATAACATTTTGCCATCTGAGCACTGATTTTACCACTATTGCTGAAAACAATCACTGTCATTCCAAAAACTATACAAACGGAATTTAAATTATAATCCGTTTGTATATTGAATCATTAATTTTCTTTCAGAAACAAAAACTATTTCCGAATATTTGGGACAGACGCAAACACGCTGACACAAAATCGAACATAGAACGAAAAGACGGACAGACTTACACAACCAAGTTCAGTCATTAAATGAATGCAAGTACTCATTGTATGCAAAGTTTCATGAAAATATAGTCAACCGTTTGGACGTAGCATGGGCACATGCATACAGACAAATTTAAAGACAGACAGGAGACAGATTTTGCATCATAAGGGTCCAAAACGGATAGAAAACTTGAAAAAGATAAAAATTATACAATGTGCAGACCTGCCAACTCTCAGGCTTTTAGCCTGAGTCTCAGGCTTTTTGGTCAAATCTCAGGTCTCAGGCTTTACGATTCTTTTCTCAGTTTTTTTCGTCAAATCTCCAGCTTTCTGAGTTTTTTTTCCTCGGATTTTTCGCAAAATGTTTGCATTTTAAAGAAAATCCTCTCATAATTAATGCTGAAGTTAGTAACTTAGATAATATTGCCCATGCTTCTTTTTCTAGCATTAAGTTTCTTGCTGAAAGGTACCCTGTTTTGGTCAAAGTTTTGGGTGATAATGATAAGGACTTGTATCTTGATACTCTACAGTCTCAGTTCTGTGGTCTACAGTGTGAGGATATTTCTGAATTACTAGTATCAAAAGAAAGAATTGATTCCAAATGGTTTGAAATTGGAAAAATTAATAATTCTGCTTACAAAAAATTAGCAGATTTTATGCTAGCAATTTTGACTTTACCTCATAGCAATGCAAGTTGTGAAATGGTATTTAGTTTTTGTACAAAAACACAAACCCAATTCAGAGCATGTCTTAACATACAGAATTTGGAGAATTTAGTTATTGTTAAGGCCAATAAAAAACATGTTTGTTATGAAAGAAATTTTGATTCCACTTTTTTGAAAAATGCTATAAGTCAGCAACTGTTGCAACTCTTAATAAATAAAATATTTAATACAAAATTTGAGTATTTCTTTTTAGTATGTGTATTTCTTAGTAAATTGTAAATCCCTTACCCTTTTTATAGTGTGATCATACATAAGTTATCATAGGTAAAATAGGCCGTGATGTCGATAAAAGTCTCAGGCTTTTTGAAATTGCCAGGTTGGCAGGTGCAAACAAACACTTTATTCTTATTTATATAGAAGAGATACCTTGTAGAGACAACTGCCAGAAATGTTAAGTTCTAAATTTGTAACCAAATATAAGAAAAAACTTTAAAATTTAAGAAAGCGTTAAATCACTGCAGAAAAAAAAATTTAATTCTTAACTTTGAGATTGTTTTTAATAAATCCTGGCAGCGTTTCTGCTTTTAAAAAAGGAAATATACACTTTTTTTTGCAAACAAGCACTTTATTTTTATTTATATAGATGAAATTCCTTGTGAGGACAACAACCTGGAAGGTTAAGTTCTTAATTTGTAACCAAATATTAATAAAAACTTCAAAATTTAAGAAAGCTTCAAATCACCGTTGCAAAAAAAATTTAATTTTTAACTCTGAGATTTTTTAAAATTAAATCCTAACAGGCGCTTCTGCTTTTAGGAGAGAAAAAAACTGTATTTTTTTCTATTTTGTATCAATTACCATTCTAAATAAATACGAATGCAATGTACGACCCGTTTCAAGTATTATTTCCGGTTCGGACACTCCTGATGCCAAATCCGCTTCTTGGGGTGTCTGTCCGTCTGTCTGTATGTGTAAGCCCATGCTACGTCCAAACGGTTGAATATATTTTCATGAAACTTTGCATACTGTGAGTACTTGCATTCATTTAGTGGTTGAACTTGGTTAGGAAAGTCTGTCCGTCTTCCCGTTTTATGTTCAATTTTGTGCAGGTATGTATGTACATTTATTGCATAAAATAAACTCAACATATGTTAAATACAAATACAAATATTGACGACCAGCTACAGGCTCAAGCCCAACAAGGCTGGTCCTTTGTTTATGAACTCTCCAATTCCCACTGACTAACCAAATGTATCTTAAATTCGTACACTCCCTTTGAATTAACTATATTCTCTGGCAACGCGTTCCAGCTGTCTATTACAGTAGTAGTTTTTCCTTAAATCCCGAATAAAATGTGTCTTATTCAATTTATACCAATGGCCCCTTGTTCTGTTATCCCTATTGAAATTTAAGCCCTCTGTGTCCCTTTGTTTTACCAACTTGAAAAGCTGAATCAAATCCCCCTCCTTCTTCTTTCCAGTGTATACATGTTTAGCTTACTTAAACGTTCATTGTAGTCGAGATTTGCTATCCCCTTTATTATTTTTGTAGCTCTGTGCTGAACACTTTCAATTAATTCTATATCCTTTCTCATATATGGAGCCCAGAATTGTACAGCATGTTCTAGATGTGGTCTTACACAACGGCAAGATTATATTCTTATCCCTTGAAGTTACAGTCTTTTTAATATACCCCAATAACATATTAGCCTTTTTACCCGCAGCTGAACATTGGTAACCCATTTTAAGATCCCTGTGAATTATCACCATAAGATCCTTGACTGTTTCTCCCTCCTATATACCTTTACTCCTTACTTTTCTAAATACGATACACCATATTTTAGTTTAGTGAATAAATTATTTTAAATTTCTTTGCTTATATATCAGTAGGAAGCTTTCATATTAAGAAATCTGAGTAAATTTTCTGAAATCAACCATAATTTGGAAGTTTTGAAGTAGGTGAAATGTATATTGATCATTGGCAATTACTTGGATTGTTTTACCAGTACTGCTGAAAAATCAATTATTTTTCATAAATATATTTTACTTTAGGGGGTCACGTGACAGATCGAAATTTTTTTTTTATTAATTAATTTAGAATTTTGAAATTTTTTGTACTGATTACCCATCTAACTAATAAGAAAAATCACA